>CM060483.1:7116100-7729434 GCA_030544235.1 Lepturacanthus savala | reverse complement strand
TTTGTGATGTCAAACCTGTCCTGCTTCCAAATCTTTCTCTGTTCTTAAAGGTTGCTCGAGGCAGGAAAAATGTGATGAAAAACCAAAAAAAGCGACTAAAGATCAAATAAGGAAGTTGCAACTTTCCACCATTCTCTGTTGACTATCGCTCATTAGTCTAGTTCTTTTTTTTTTCCTACTTCTTCTTTTCCCACCAGAAATCCAATCCTGCGTGCCCTCCGGAGCTGCTTGTGTGACTAGTTCCACAAAACTCCTGTGGAGTTTATTAGCCCCGGGGCTTAGTTTAAGCTACAGACAAGATAAATGCTATTGTTTTAGCCTCGGAGGTGGCCATTAGTCTGGCGGGTGGGCAGGACTGCAAACAAAAGGCCGGGAAACGGGACAAAAAAAGGAAAAAAAAGTCACGCACGGTTTGCATGGAAACAGAGAAACAGGTGTGGCCGCTACTGCCAAGGGTTAATCTTTAAAAAAAAACAAACCCCTCAGGTAAAAAAAAACAAAAAAAACTAAATAACACACCTGCATTTACCTCTTTGTGGTTTTAAGGTGTCACGTTACTCCTCCTAATTGTGTTTTGGCTGTCAGGCGCGTGTGTGTGTGTTTTCTATTGTGGTTTAAGCGGCGGCTTTTGACTGCCACTTTTCCCCTCCATCCCTCACAGGAAGTCACGCTTTCAGGCCCCACAGTCATCAGAGCATAGTCAGGGGCTTTGTGTGGTGTTGGGGGCTTCAAAAAGGCAGCTGGAGCTGGCACGGTGGCCGGGACACAAAAAGACGGGAGGATTCATTCATGTCTGTTCTGTGACCTGGAGGTGAAAACAACAAAAACAAAAAATCCCCACCTGAGGGGCAAAAAAAAAAAAAAAAAAAAAAAGATGCCCCGCCTCCTTCCTCAATACTAAACCCAGGAAATACAACATAAACACCAGCACATGGATGTACTATAAAACCTGGATAGGGTACCGCCACTCAGCAATACACAGATTTTCCCCAGTGGCCACTCGTGGTACTGCAACAAAAAATCCCATGTGACCCAAAAAGCATTTTTCCCATTAACCCATCGGGGGAGCAAGGACGTTTTCATTTATATATTAATTTATTTTTATTTGAACATTTAATGTGGTCAGTAAGGAATTTACACTTTTTCATCGAGGCCCCAGAGCATCATGGGAGATGACTCTCCTGATCAGTCTCTATGGGTCATGTAACACGGTAATAAACCTGGAAGTCAGGAACTTTTTATGAGCCAAGCGAACAGGGTGACGCAGCATTTCGATTAGGGCACTCGGGTGCAGATGCATATTCATCCCAGCTTGAAGGAGGAAGAGGAGGAGGAGGGGGCGTGGCTTAATATTTGAATAAATGAATGAATGAATGAAGTTTATTCAATCATGACAACAGAAAAACATAAAACAGCAAACACGCTTCACACAAAACCAATAATCATGTGTTGAACAATGACAAAAAAAAACAAAGGCAACTGCTTATAAAAGTCTATTCTATATTATCAACCTTTTCAACTTTTATGGCTACCAATAAAAAAGCAAGAAAACAATCACAGAAAAGCGCAGTCACAGCTAAATTGGAAAGGCGCATTAACAAATGATCAGTTGCACTTATCAGTCTCAAAATTAGCTTTACAACCCATTTCATTAATAAACCAAAAGAGAATGACATGTTGGTGTTATTCCAGAATTTAACTTCCAATAATGGAGACACATCTCCTTTTCATACCTTTTTTTTAGCTTAGCCATAAATTTGCAAATACCTCTGAGATTATACAGAGATTTGGAAAAAAAAAAAACAGGAGACAAAAGCAGAGATTACATATGTATGTATTGGAGAGGTAGAAATAAACAGAAAAGGGTATTTTCCTTCGCTGGAGACAAACATCTAAATGGTTTGCATGTTTTTTTTTTTTTCCTACCCAGGTGATATATGTGTTGGAATAAGCTTTTCATATACAGACACGTTCAGAGCTAAAGGGAAGACGGCACAAAAGCCCCTTAAATGGGTCAACAATGCATAAGCAAGCAGCTTCACACTCACAGGAGAGAGAGAGGCAGGGAGAGTGCAAATATTAGCAGCACACACACACACACACACACATAGAGAATTTCCTCCTCTTCACACACACACTTACACCACAGCAATTTCACGGCTGCGCGGATGGTTCAGCGAGTGTTTGTCTTAAGTAGGGTGAGCTCGCGGGCCTTCATAAAACATGTATGGCGCTAATGCCGGCCGCTCTGCGGATCCCTTCCGAGTCGCCAGGGAAACCGATTCGATGGACTAAATGGACGAAAAAGTAAAAAAAAAAAAAAAACACATTAAGCCACTCACGGACAGGAAAAAAACCTTCCATCTGTTCTCCTTTAGATTTCAGAGAGAACCACTGAAGGATTGTTCAAGAAAATATAATGAGGATCCCTTTATTTCCCTTCCTTTAACCTGAAGTAAAAAAAAATCATACCTATATATATATCTTAGAAAGATGAGAGTCAAAAGTTTTCAAAATGTACGTTTTGTGTTCATATTGGTTTCTTGTCATTTAAAAGTCCATTTGTAACCCGTTTTTAACAAAAATCATCATTTTTAAATCCTTTTCAAGAGAGTTAAACTATCTGGTACCAAGTTTTTAGGGTTATAACACTTCACATTTTTGTCACCAACCCATATATACTATTCGGATATTGTGAGAGACTCAGTGGATTTCATATTTTTGGGGTAATAAATATTAAACTAATGAAAATGGTGCTTGTTCTAATGCATTATTAGGACTATAGGACTATAGGACTATAGGATATATCCCTATATCCCTAGGACACAATATCCCTATATATATATATATATATATATATATATATATATATATATATATATATACATACATACATACATACATACATACATACATATATACATACATATGTATGTATATATATATGTGTATACATACATACATACATACATAGACACATACTTTGGGAGTTTTTTTTTTTCCTTTCACTAAAGCATGTATGACCCTTAGTAATTGTGTCCATGAGCACAGTCCCTTGAACCCGGCCCTTGAAGAAAAAAAAAGGAAATAAGAGGAGAGAATATAATGAAATTCCTCAGCTCACAGGAACTCAGGAGGATATTGTTCCTCCAGGTGAATGGACATGTGTGCACGCATGCATGCGGCTGTATAAGGAGGCTTCTGTGTGCATCAAAGCCCCCTTTATGTGTCTTTCTGTGTGTGTTTGGCAAGACGTGTGTGTGTGTGTGTGTGTGTGGGTGTGTGTCGTGTTATGAAACCCTCCTCCGGCGTCACCCCGGTGTCAAATGTCGCCGTGGGTGCCACTTGGTGAGACCTCTTAACGCCGCTCGGACTGAGGAGCCCCCTCTTCTTTTCTATATAAGCCGTGTTGGCTTTTCATTTCGATTTCCCTCCTTCCCTCCTTCCCGTCGCCATCTCCTCGATATGAGACACATTAACTGTGTCCTCTCAAAAGGGAAAAGGCGAGAAAGAGGGAGAGAGAGAGAGAGTGAGCCTAGAGGATAATCCCCCTACTTCCATTGTTACATGCTTTCATCTATTTTTATAAAGCGAAGGAGCGGTATGGGGAGTATGTGTATGTGTATGTGTGTGGGGGGGTGGGGGGACGGAAGTAAAAATAAGTTCTGGTGGGCCGTGGTGCAGCACCGCTGAGAGTATGATGCATCTCTGCAGCCCATGTTGCAGGCTTTCACACACTCACACACACACGCGGTGCATATGCATGCTTGAATACACACCAGCATTCCGTATCGATCCACTTCACGGTGAAACTTTGCAAAAAAAATAAAATAAATAAGACCCTATGTTATTTTATGAAATATTAGAGTTTATGCTAAGCTCCAGTGCTCCAGTATAACCCGCATAACACGCCCAGTATGATACATGTAGCTCGTGTGCAGGCATGTGCACACACTCCTACTGTGCACCAGCATGCTTGGATACACACGTCTTGGATACACACACGTGGTATCGATCCGCACCACTTTGCAAAAGACATAAGGTCCCACATTGTTTGGATTCCGCACCGGAGCCGCAGCAATTAGTCGATTAAATCGATCAGCTGCGTCCACCACCGGCTATATTGATGATCGATTAATCAATTTGAGGCATTTATTTATTATTTAATTCAAATTCATTGGTTCCCAGCTTCTCAACTCTTGATTATTTTCTGTTTTTTTTTAGTCGTCTATGATAGTAAACTGATGGTATTTGGGCTGTAAACTAGTTGGTTTGGACAAAAAAAGACATTTTTAGGCTTTGATGAACATTGTTCCACATTTTCTGAACCAAATTCAATAATCATTTCAATAATTAAGAGATTACTGTTAGTCTGGGCATAAAAATACAATTTCAGGTTGGAGTTTTACCTTCATCAAACAGTGATCAACATTTTACACCATTTTTATAAACCAAACAATTAATTGATTAATCATTTAAATAATGAATAGATTGATCAACTAGTTTCACTCAAGTAAAGATCTCAAGTAAAGTACTTTGTCCACCACTGACAAATAGTTACAATTAGCAAAAGGTGGCATCTTTGGCTTTGACAAACAACTAGATTATTTATTATTTTCATAATCAATAGATTACTGATGGCCTGGACAAAAGAAAATTTAAGGTTGGCAAACATTTTACACCATTTTATAAACCAAACAACTAAACAACTAGTTGATTAATCATTTCAATAATCAATAGGTTATTCAACTATGAAAGTAGTCATTAGTGGAGCCCAACAATACTATAAATCCGACTAAACTAATTTAGAAATTAAAAGTAGTATAATATACTTTAATAATATATCTCAGCCTGCATGATGAGTACTTAAGTACCCTATTCAATTCATGACTTATTCCTTTTGTACTAGTTTTACTTGTCCACCATTGACAAATAGTTCAAATTTGCAATAGGTGGCATATTTGACTTTAGGACACAGGGATCTATATTTTACACCATTTTATGAACCAAGCACCTAATTCATTATTTGTTTCAATAACTGATAGATTAATGTGATTTCAACAGGTGTTATCTTTTATGCATAGTTTTTTTGACAGTTTAACAGCCTTTTGCAGCGTCTCTGAGTCGTCAAACCAGCCTGATTAAAGATGATCACAATGTCAAATTCCTAAATAATACGACCTAATTGACGTCAATTAGTGGCAGCAGCCAACGCCGCTGGCAGAGCGAGGCGTTTCCTGACAAAAAAAATCCCCTTCCCCGAAAAGGAACGACCAGTTCACAGCCTGCCGGCTGGAGATGTGGCACACGGCAAGCTGTTCATGGAATATGTGAGCACACGTGGCTGAATTTTTCACCAGTTTAAATGTTTGTTGGGGACTCGGTTGTGGGCGATCAGGAAGCACAAAGGTCAAAGGTTAAGCAGCTAGAGGGCCAGATGGGAAAAAGGGTACACTATTTGCAATTCCTACCTTAAAGGTCAAAAACAAGTGTCACTGCTTCTATTCAAACTGCAACAAACCCACACGCACAGAAACACGAGGGTATCTCTGACCGTTTTTTGGCATAGCGTCATAAAAAAAACTGAATGACATCTGGTTCCATTTGGTTAAGATACCTCTGGCAAAAAAAAAAAAAAAAAATCAGCCCCTTTTTTTAGCGCTTTTTCATTCTCGGAAACTCCTGTAATCATATATATAAATGTGCTTTATAATCAGCGCGGCATTCCTTGTGTGCAAGAGTAAATTGCCGGCAAAGTTTCTTGCAGACAGGAAAGAATGTGTGAGAAGAGTTCCCTGAAGTTATTATGCATGGATATGTGTGTGTGTGTGTGTGCGTGTGTGTGTGTGCCTTAACTATGAGATAGGAGGAAGGTGTATGAGAGACGGTGTTTGCACATAAAGTACAGTATGTTTGGGCGAGTGCATGAATGAATGCATGAGTGGGCCTCTGCTCGGCAGTGTGGGCCCTGCTGCTGAATGTGTGAACACCTGAATGGATCTGTCTGCCTTTTCCTGCACAAATTCCCTCTAGTGAAGGAGGGGAGAAAAAAAAGACAAGAAACGTGCCTTCTGTGGGTTTTCCCTCTCTGTGTTTCTTCTGCCGTGAAGTTAGCATGTTGCAACGCATGCCGCTGCACCTTCATGCAGCAGCTTTCTATACTGAGTTAAAACCTGACCCTTTTTATGGAACAATTCCGAGAAAAGGTAAGAATTCTGAGATTTAAATTGAGAATTATGACTTTTTTCTTGGATTAAAGTCAGAATTCAGATTTTCATTTTGAATAAAAATAAATGACCCTTATTTTATGACATTAGAGTTGATTTAAGTTTTTTTTTAATTTACTAGAATGAATGCATGAGTGGGCCCTGCTGCAGAATGTGTCAACATCTAAATGAATCTTCCTGGCTTTTCCTGCACAAATTCCCTCTAGTGAGAGAATCTGTGGGTTTTCTTCTGCTGTGGAGTTAGCATGTTGCTACACATGCTGCTGCACTTTCATGCAGCAGCTTTCTTTACTCAGTTAAAACAAACACACACACACACATGTTGTATCATGCACTGTTAAAGTCCCAGCACTGCGCACCTGATGTCCCGGTGTGCCGCAGGGCTCTGGTATAGGACCACATTGCAATCATGCTTTAATATAAAAGGAATGAAAAAAAAAGGAATGTTTTTTTTTTTTTTTTGTGACAAAAAAGGGAGGAGGTGAGAAGACCATGAGAATTCAGAGGAGGAGGAGGAGGAGGCAGAGGGAGGAGGGAAAATAAGCAGAAGACAGAATGCCTGGGAGGGAAGGGTGTGTGTGTGTTTGTGTGTTTTGGGGAGGAGGGGGGCTTTGGCTGAGTGCCTTAGAGGTGCTTAATTGTCTTCATTGAAGACCGTCCCCCCACCCGCTAGCACTACACCTGACACACATGCCTCAGCCAAGAAGTGAGGAGCAAAGTCCAGAAAATAAATAAAAGCTATAGCGCTTTCCAAATGATTCCAAACGATTCCGGAACACGGGAACAAAAACGCCCGTCGCCATCTGGAGACGAGCCAAATCGCCAAAAGTCGCCGCTTCACTGCACACGGGAAAAAAAAACTGTGTACGGCTGCCCGCCCTCATTGATAACGCAGTCATGTTTCCATGGTGTGGCGAACGGAAAGAAAGAAGAAGGAGAAAAAAAAGTAACATTCTGCTCTCTTTTCTTTCTTCTCCCCGAGAGTTCGCTTTATCAACTGTGCGCCCAGATTGCAGCAGAACACAATGTAGAAAATACAATATCTTTGAAAATCACTTCAAAACAACAAGGGCGTCTTCCTTGAGTGGGGCTATTATTGCGAGTGCTTGACAATAACACCTTTTAAAATTCATTTTTTTTTCTTTTTTTTATAATATATAAGAAAAGGTCATGTTCTGTACAATGACAGTGAGTTTCTGTGAAGTGAAGCACTTCTTCTCTCGTCAACAAAGCGCCCATCATGGCTGCTGAGGCTTCTCTGTTCGTCAGTGTTTGTAAACCAGCTGAATGGCTGTCTTTAAAAAAAAAAAAAAGAAAAAAATCTCCATCGGGAGTAGATGTCAGTCTGCGTCTAACACTACAGGAGAAATTCCATTATCCACACTCGGACTTCCACGGTGTGTGGACTGTACATCAGAGTGTAGTTTGGCTCTGGAGCATATGCTGCAGCACTGAGTGATGCCTGGAGGAATCTACTCGCCTTTTTGTTAGATTATTAGAAGATTATTAGGCTACTAAAAAGAATAAATAAATAAATAAATAATAAACAAGGGGTACATTTTTTTAATTGTGTATAGAAAAAAAGTCAGAATTTTGACTTTAGTATCATATAATTATTAGATTAAAGTTAAACAAAAATGTATTTCTTCCGGAAAAAAAGTCAGAATTCTGAGACTAAAGTCAGAATTCTGACTTTTTTTTTTCTTTTTGGCAGAACTTTGAGAAAAAAGTCAAAATTCTGAGGGTGAATTCTGTTTGTCTTCTCAGAATTCTGGCCAGAAAATGTTTAAGAGGTAGGAAAAAAATCAGAATTCTTGTTTCAATCTTTGAATTCTTCTTTTTTATCTAGGAATTCTGACTTTTTTGTGGAATAATTCTGAGAAAAAGTATGAATTCTGAGATTAACGTGAAAATTCTGTCAGAAATCTGAGATTAAAATGACAATTCTGACTTTTTTCTGGGATTAAAATCAGAATTCATTTTTTTTTCTTTTTATGAAATAAATAAAATAAATTACCCCTTAACCTGTTTTCTTTGTATTATGAAATTAAAATTTCTGATTTATTTTTCCTTTCACTATAATGAATAATAAACTATTTTTTACTAGAATGAATAATGAACACAATTTAATTTAGTACCCTAATACTCTTTTGTTGCGCCTCAGTAAAAAATTGCTTGTACAAATTAAAAATCCCATATTGTAGAAAGGGAGATGTGAATTGCTTTGTGATTGTTAGACCGCTCTAGCTGTTCCTCACTTTACAAAGAAACCCTCATTGCCTTAAAAACAAACTGTCCGGTCTGAGGCCTGAGCCTCATTTGTTGGGAGCAGGTATCCTTCAAGCCGGGATCCTGTCAGCGCCGTGAGTTACGGGCAGCGGAGGCGCCGCTGGGTGGGCTTTACGGTCCGTGTGTGCCCGTGTGGAGAGACAGAGAGGAAGACAGCAGCGTGGATGTGACACTGGGGTATGATTTGAATACCTGCCTGCTCCGGCTGAGCAGTGATCAATCATCTTCTCTGTCAACAGCCACTCCCTGCTGGCAACTCCTCCATGCATGTAACCCCCATCCTGCTTCTCATTCTCTATATCTCTGCTGTTTTTTTATTCATCTTCTCTCCCACCTCTTCCCTCTCTCTCTCTCTTCTTCCCTCCTGCCTACCAATCCTTCGATCTTGGACTCCTGCGCGGTGTGTTATTCATTTACTCTGCCTCGCCGTGCCCCCCCCCTCCCATCTCACATCATCTCTCCGGGTCTTCTTGTTCTTCCTATCTCTCCCTCGCTTGTCGCCTCGCCTGGGGGGGGGGATATAGCGAGGTGGGGGGAGGGAAAGAAACGAGGGGCGAGAGGGGTAAGGGACAGATGGAAATGAATGAGAGACACATGGCGGAGGACTGCAGGCACATCCAAAACACAAGCCGTGCTGTGAATTATACAGGCAGCGTCATGCCTCTACACATACTGGTTTAGATGTAACTGATTTGTTTTCCCCTTCCTGGATCCTAATTTCCTACGTTAACCCTCTATTGCATAGTGTTGCCATATGGTAAAAATTACTCTATCTTCATTTTTTCCAAAAACCTGGGATATAAAATCTATGTTTTTACAGTTAGGCGTGAAATGGGCAATTTATAAGGTCACGTGATCAGGATATCCCCTATTCTAGTGGATATAACCTAGTGGAGTTTGCTCATGGACATTTGACAGGTGAGCCTCATTGTCTCATAATCGTATTTTATTCAGAATTTTTGAAAATTTTCACCAAATAAAAAATGTAAGTCACTATATAGGCAAAGTAAATTACATTTAATTCAATTTAAAAAAAGGGGGAAAATTCTTAGTACATACAACCTGATGGAGTCCCATTGACTTACATGGCATGAAACTATCCTGAGACTATGTTTTATTTCTTAAATATATGTATTATTTAGGTAATTTTAAGTAATATACACACACACACACACACACACACACACACATATATATATATATATATATATATATATATATATTCAAAACATGTTCCAACATTTCTAAGTAATATTTTATGCAATTGAGGGTAATTGGGGGTGATTTGTTTATTTATTTTTTTAACATGGACTCTGACCTTGGGGAGGGCAGTGAGGGAGTGTCGATTGATATAGCGTGAGTGCCTTCCACCAGGCGAATTTTTTTTTTTTTTTTTTACCATACCACACACGCGATGAGAAACACACACACACACACCATGCTCCCATCCCTCCACGAAGTTGGGGAAATCAGACCTAAGACCAGCGCTGCTGCCGCGCCGCTCTTGAAATATGAATGGTTTTAATTAAACAAACTCGCTCTGCCATCTGGCCCTACAATCGGGCTCTCCTAATGAACGGAGTTGCACACAAACATGCGTGCACGCACACACACACGTTATTAACCAGGATGAGCAGCGTTCCAATGGGCATAGCTTCGAAAATCATGAGAAACAACAAGTGAAGTGATCTAGTGAGGTGCTTCACGGAGCTGGAAAATGATGCAGTTCTGAATGGGCTGAATGAAGCGACTATATGCATGTGTATAAAATATAAGGTCAGTTAAAATAGGCTATATAAGGTTTGGGGGTCCCAGCCCCTATGGAAAGAGCCAATGACTAAAAAAGATTTTGAACTGTTGACATAACTGTGCTTGACAAGTAATAGGTGATTTGATTAGTTTATGGTTTCTATGGAGACGATACTTCAAATCTAGACTGCACCAGAAATGTCCATAGTAACTAAATCCAGTTTACCTGATGAGATGGCCCATTTAACCTGAAACCACTCATGCAAAAAAAAAGTGGCACAGTGGATATTTTAAGATTTATAGGGCCTAAATAATTGTATTTTATCACAAAATGTGACACAAAATGATCAGTCATATTTAGCATTGGGTTATTTATTGACCCAAGCGATTTACCAAAAAGTGGCCCAGGAGTGGAGTAAAGTCACCCAAGCACAATAGTAAAGACTTGTGGACAGCGTGACAAGACCCATGAAAGCTGGGATTAATGTTACTTTTGCCCAAACATATACCTATAAGTAGTAAAATCAGAAAAAAATGATAATTTTGCAGTGGTCTCATTCTTTTTTCATTAAAGGCACAATTGTAAACGAGTCACAATTCCTCATGAAGTCACAGCAAACCCATGACTCCTCCACACAAATAAACAGCCGTCCTCTATCAGCATTAATTCCCCTCCACAATTGCATTTTCATAATTGAGTTATGTACTCGCGCCTCGTTTTATCCCGTCTGACTCATTTAAATCCCCACAAATAAAAAATAAATCCATAAAAACTAAGTTCCTCCTTCCATTCATGTGACTGTTTTCTTTTTTTTTGTTCTATTCTCGCCGAGGTTTCCACTTCATTTCTCACACAAGTTCGCACTAGTTCAATCAAGGTTCCTGCAGTATTTGGAGCCACGGTTTAAACAGTATCTTGAACCGATCTTTGGTGTTTTCTTGAGCAATATGCACTGGAAATGACTTCCACATGGCCCGTGGCTCTGTGCACGGCTGTTTTCTGGATCATAATTTCGCTTCAGAGCTTGTGTGTGTTTGTGTATGAGTGTGTGTGTGTGTGTGTGTGTGTGTGCCGACAACGTGACTGATAGCTGCTGTGATGTGTCACTTTCCTGTCCTACTCTATTGGGCCAGCTAGTCAACACTAAATGATGATGTTTGTAATAATCCAACAGTGGTACCCTGAGATTTCTCAGCAGGAGAGACAGGAGAGAGATAGAGTCTGGTGTGTGTGTGTGTGTGTGTGTGAGAGTGTGTAGGTGTGTGTGTGTGTGTGTGTGTGTGTTGGGGGGGATTGTCTGGCAGCCGAAGCACAGGAACGTGGGAGGCATGCTAACGTTAGAAGCTGGTAGGAAGTGCTATTACTCTCTTAAAGGCTACGATAAATTTGCACTATTCGTCAGTTCCTCTGTGATGCACTCAGTGATTGTAAATGAAAAGTTCGGTTAAGTAATGCATGTCCTCCTACTGGTGCTCAACATGAGGCACTAATAAAAAGTGGCAGACGCAGAAGTACTTGGGTCCTTTATTTGAGTAAATGTACTACAAATACTCAATAACAAGTAAAAAGATTTGGAAAAAGTACTCATGCAGAGTGACCTTTATTATCATAGTATACTGTATTATAATTTCTAAATACACGTGGGAGCATTTGAAAGTTTTAGTTTGTCAATGTGGAGGCAATTTTAGACTTAGGCAGATTATTAGTATTATCATTTTAACCAGACCAACAGTCCACAACCCAAAGATTATCAGTTTCCTATTATAAAAGACTAAAGAAACCAGAAAGTAATCCGATTTTAAGATGGAAACCATAGAATTTGGACATTTTCTTCTTTAAAACTGACTAATCAGTTATCAAAATAGTTGGGAATAATCGATTAATAATAATAATTATTAATAATTGACTAATTGCAGCTCTATGGTACTGCATCATAGTTTATGGCACCTCTCACACAAAATGACCATGGCAAATGACCCAAAACTGGATAGAATAAAGACATAGAATGAAGTATGTTAATTATATGTCTAATATATATATATATATATATATTCATCTGAAAAAGAACCAAAAGTGATGAATGTACTGATAAGTGTAATGTATCTGAAGTGTACTAATATGAAAGTATAAAGTAGCATCTAATGGAAATACTCAAGTACAAGTACTCAATACAAGTACCTCAAAATTGAACTGAAGTACAGCACTTGAGTAAATGTACTTAGAGGCTTTAGCTCATGCAATAAGAGGGAAAACAAATGCTATTTTCAGGAGAATTTAATAATTTTTTTTTTCACCACCTTAAAAGTCATTGCACACAATGCTCCCCCTTTGTCCGAAAACATACAAATGTGTGTAAACTCCAGCACAGCATCGCCACCAGCACAACGGCACACAGTGTATCATTGTAAACGTAAAAAGGTTATAGTGACACATTAGCATTTTTCTATTAAAAAAAAAAAAGAAAAAAAAAAAGTCACAATATAATGATTCACGGATCAAATAGAATAAATCCTTGCGTGACCTACAGCAACGAGCACAGCTGTAGCGATGTACTGAACAATGATATTATATCTCCAGCGCCGGCAGCGCTTCTGATTTGGTGCAGGGGAAGGTTTTCACATGAAAAAAAAAAAAAAAAAACACTTTGCACACCTCAGACACCTTGTCTCATGATGAAAGGCCAAACGCAGTTGCTTGATATTTTACAAAGATAAAAAAAAAAAAAATCCACCTCCCATGACCTGGTGATCAATAATGGAGCATGACATTTGACCCACTGCTAACGCCGTACATCTGGTTTGGAAAGGGCTTTTTTGACATCTGTGACGGTCTAATCGGGTGTTTGACTCCAAACACTCAGCGTTTATGAATATCTGATGATGAGCTGGGGTAATCTAATGAATAAGTGAAGGTGCCAGCTGTGCTTCAAAAAAGATCAAGACTCCACGAAGCGCTCTGAACGGCATATAGTTGGAGCGCCGCCGTTTAGGAATTAGGTTACACGCTATGCATTTTGCAATTGTATCTAAAGACTACAAATAGTTTTTTTTTTTTCTTTTGCTGTTAAACTGAAACATCTGTGAAGTCTCTCAGGTTTCAGACATGCAGCTTTCCCACCGAGAAACAAAGTCTATGAAGATGAAACTACAGACGGGCCCAGTTTGTACAGCGCGTTCAAGAATGTGTTGATATTCCCGCGGTGACCCCAACACTCCCTGTTTTCAGTTGGTTCTGGAAGCATCCAAAGGCGGACAGAGGTTGTTCGTTTTTTCTTTTTTTTTTTTTGACGCTCCCTATGGAAGGACGTCAACCAATAGGACGTAATTACCTTCAGAAAGAAAAAAAAATGACTTTGATGAAGGAGACGTGGAAAGAGGAAGCGTGATGCCATATGTGCGCGAGGGGAGAAAAAGAAAAGGAAAAGGATGAGGGGCTGGAGGAGGCGGAAAGTGATAAAACAAAAGTCTGTGTGTGTGTGTGTGTATCTTCACATGTGTTAGTATGGATGATTGCATATTTGAGGGGGTGGGGCAGCAGGTATGTTCTTTCATATATGTGAGAAAGCACTGGAGGAGGACACAAAGCCACTGCCATAATGCATCCAGTAAAACGCTGAGCAAAATATATAAAATTACATTTTCAGAATGTCTCTTGCCGCAAGGGTCGACGTTTTAATGGTCTCGAATTGACCCCGACCCACGCGGCTTGGCCTCCGCGCACACATATCGCCAATCAAACTGACACACACCTACAGTATACTGTCTGCTTTCCCCCTTCCTCGCTCGCTTCCCTCCTGGCCCGCGCAGGACAAACGAGGTCTGCAGCAGCCTCTCGCCACAAATCACCGCCGCAGAAGGCACGTAAATGCCTGCAATTACCTGTTGCTAATGATGCCCATGCCAGCACTGGGCACCGCGGCAAGCCATCTGCTAACTTTTGTTCTCCCCCTTTCCTCGTAACTCCCTAATTCTGTGTAAAAAAAAAAAAAGGAAAAAAAAGGGAGGGGGGAGGCTTTATATAGGGCATTGCTGATGGTCTGTGTGTGTGCTCTGGCAACAACACAAGGGGGAGTGCTAATGACTGTAGTTAGCCTTCCTCAAGAGGCCGAGAGCCGTTTGCCAATATTTGCCCCGACGTTAGATGATCGCATGATTCCTCACACGTAGGTATTTAGCCGGTGTCCTCATCCAGAGTGACGGAGCGTCTTCCGGGAGGACGTCTTAAGAGGAAACCAACAAGTCCTCTGAAATAAACGACCAGGCCGTTTAACCTGTAGGATCATTTTCAGAGTGACCCACAGGAGCGTTTTCAAGTTACTGCTTTTGCAAATTAGGCAGCCTTGTCATTGAAATGCTAAACAGCACGGGTACTGTTTCACATCAGCCATACTGACATGAAATAGTAGGGTATTCACATACTGACGTAAAACAGTAGCCATTCTGACATGAAAAAATAGCAGGACTGACACAAACTAGTCGGGTATACACATACTCATGTGAAATGGTAGCTTTTCTGATATGAAATAGTAGGGTATGCACATACTGGCGTAAAATAGTAGCCATACTGATGTGAAATAGTGTCTTTACTGACATGAAATAGTAAGGTATGCACATACTGATGTGAAATAGTAGCCATGCTGTCACAAACTAGTAGGGTAAACATATACTGACGTGAAACAGTAGCTTTACTTGCATAAAAATAGTAAGGTATACACATACTGACATGAAATAGTAGCTTATGTGCATACTGATGTAAAATAATAGCTTTACTTACATAAAATAGTAGGGTATACACATACTAACATGAAATAGTAGCAATACTGTCATGAACTAGTAGAGTAAACACATACGGACGTGAAATAGTAGCCATACTGATGTGAAATAGTAGGTTAGACAGGTCTTATACTAACACTTCTGCACAATAGCAGCATCCTGACTCTGACTAATTAGTTTCATTGGCAACACCTGTGTTAACCTACTCGTTCATGTCAAAACATCTATTGTACATTTTTTTTCATTTAAACTTCATTTGTCATTGGACATTTTTTAAGAAGTTGACTTGTGGTCCGAAATGGGAAGCAAATAACAGTCTTCTGTGCCATTGTCCACATTTTGCTAGTCTTGTGCTACCGGACCACTAAAGATCTCCCTGCCTACTAATCTAGTCCAGTGACTGACATTACACCCTATTGTCTTGTTTTTGTTGGAAGGACAGTCTCGAGGAAACATACAGTATAGCCTCTTTCTTTAAGGACTGAACCTCAGGACGTATAGACCAATTACAGTCAGTTTGACCACAGTGCCCCCACCACTACCTACATAAACATAGATTACATCTCCTGTTAGCCAGAGTATAACTGTATGGACTTAGTATTGTGTGCTGTAAAGATGTAAGATTTTGAGGTTGATTTGAGATTGGAAACAATAGGCTGAACAGAACAGACCTGTATTCACATGCACTCACTTACTCCCAATCTCACTTGTACAGCTGCCATTCCATTACACACACACACACACACACAACAGCTCAGCTGATCTCACTAAAGATAGCTAGCAGCAGAGTTGTTTCTCTTGGATGGAGAATGGCTCATGAATTGATCTTGAATCTTTTACTCCAACAAATTCTAAAAGCTTCAGTTTACTTTGAAATAGTACCCTTTGAAATACCAAAACCTGTCCATACTGAGTTGGAGCCAAAATTGGTCAATTGTACACATTTGTGTTTTAAATATTTCAAAGATACATGGATGTATTTGTCTTGTGAAGGAGGATCTGATCACACTTTAGATCTAACTGGGTTGTCCGCCATTAATTTAGACCAATAGAAATGAACATTTAATTGGGTCCAGTTTGGCTGCTCAATGTATGGCATTTTTTTTTTTCAATATATTCACAAGGTAGCACCTATCAGTGTTGGGATGTTTCAAATCCCTTTTTGTTCCGCTGAAATTTGAGAGAGGTCACTATGGACACCTGTGCAACGGTGCATTTTGTTGCCTGGCTTGCTTGGTTTTTATATCTGCTGAATAGGATTACTCCAAAACCCATAACTAGACTATTTTCCTGATTACCAATATTGTATCTGGGCTTCATCTCGGGGATACAGCGAAGCATTAAATTGACTCGTACACCGCTACATAGATCCTGGCGAGAGTTAAGAAATCATCTTGAAAGCAACTCTATCTAAGGCGAGAGGATGTGAATCTTTAAGCCATTTCAATATCCTTATCCTAAGCTGCAGTGGGGAAGCCTCTGCACTTAGGCTTAGCACTCTCAAGACAGCTACTCCTTGTTAAGCATCGCCTCAGACTCCTAGACTATGAATGGGACCATTACCCCCATCTCTCACTGCACACCATGATACGCACGCACACACATACACACACACACACATACACACACTTTGTCCTTGGTTGGGCTAGCTGTTAGAAGGTTCTGCAAAGGAAGAAACGCTACTTGCACCTAGGGACTGCCTTTATAATAGGCTCTTTTTTTCCATGTCCCCACTCACTCTCTAGGTTCGCTTTCCTTTTCTTTGCATTACGAATCACGCAACTTCAGTTATCACGATTACAGAGATGAACTCCTTCATGCAGGCTTCAAGCTTATAATTTCATTTCTGCACAGTTTTCTGTGCAGTTAACTGTACAGCTTTTTTAATAATTCAAGTTGGGTATTTGACCCCTCATTGTTGCTCCTCCTTTAACTCTGTCTCAAGGAAGGCGAGATATAAAAACCATGCAGAAAAATCTATCCTCAGTCAACGCTTTAAACGTATGGGGATTGTAAATAGGTCCAAAACAGCTTCCATCTAAAAGTCGATTTGAAAAGGTGTTGATTTGAAAGTATCTGTCTCTAACATATATTCTCTTGTGCAGCCCCTTTGATCCGATAAACCTGCTGTTTCTGAAAACAGAACTGCAGGTTTTATATTAAATCCCCCGACCTCGTCTTCACATGACGTACAGTTGGGGAAGCTTTAATGAAAGTTGCAACAGCTACGGCATCACAAGCTCAAAACACCAAATCCTACCTGGTACGCTACAGATCTGACTAACCGTTCCCACAAACCTTTAAGCCAAAAAAGCACCTAAAGAATGATTTTATAACAAAGGAGACATGTTCCTACATGTTTGTGAGACTGTCTACCATCGGGCCGAGCTATGTGAATGCTTCTTGGCAATGTGTGCGTGTGTGCTTTCCTGTATTTTTTTAGCGTTTCTTATTCTTAATCTCCTTTCAGTGTTTGCCCCTACCATTTTCCATGTGCTCTGCCTCACCGACACTGCCATCCGGCGTTGTCCTCTCGTAGCTGTCCTCGGGCAGGGGAAGGGCGCCCAGCCGGGGGCCCGACGAACTCTTGCTGCTGGGTGTCTCCGACTCGTCCAGGCCGCTGTCGTAGCAGCTCTGCAGCGATCCCTGCTGGTGAGGGTCCTGGGGCTGGCTCACCACCGAGAAGGTCACTCGGCGAAACGGCTACAAGAGAAACCAAACGGCCGGGGGTCACTATAAAAGGGACTGTTTTCTTTTACTTTTATGCTTGCTTTCAGCGAGGGAGTTGGATCGTCTGGATTTGAGGAAGGGGATTCAGGTCATAATGGTAGAGAAATAGGTTAGGAAAAAAAGGGGCAAGGGTTAAGGAATACTCGGCTTTCTTTTTTGTTCGATTTCTAAGGATACATCTATACTTATACATGATATGTCAAAATCTGCTCTATCAAGCCAAGATCACACACAAGGCCTTTTCTTTTCGCTCACATGAGAACTTTCAATAACAGGCTCCACAAAGGTCTTGCACAAGCTCGCTTGAAGCTCAGGGGATCAAGCAAACATAGCAGCTGGTAAACTACAACTGAGGAAGAAAAAAAAAAAGAATGTGCCGGCTTTCACTCACTTATTTGTTTGTCCACTGTAAAAAAGAAAGAGGATGAGGTAAGCCGTCGGCTCGTCGGGAGGTCTGATTCTGACGAAGGGGCAAAGGGAGCGCATATAAAACTCGCTCGCATGTGTGCAACACATGCGCAAAAAAGAAAACAGGTTTTGGCGAGAGGAGCCATGGCTGTCAACTTGCGTAGCTCCAACACGTTATTGAGCAAAGTCTAGATAGTTTTAAGCAGTAACAGAGCGTGTCCTGTTTCCCCACTTTCTATCCCTCTACATCTACCGATCCCTGTCTGCGCAAAGGTATATGCCAATGAGGGTAGGGGGTGGTTTTGGTGGTGGGGATGAAAGATCGGGCTTTGTCATTACCAGAATAAATGGCATAACAAATGGCTAATGCTAGTCATTAATTAGACACAAACACGGCCAGAGCTTGGACCCCTCCCCAACACACTCCCTTCCATCCTTTCCTTGTTCCATCATGACAATATTAAAACACTACAGAAGCCCATTACTCTTTCCCCCACCCGACTCTCTTTAATTTATTCTCCCATTGTCTTACCTGATCAACAAAAAAGAACGTCATCAGCCGTGGCGATTGGTAGCGGCACTTTTTAATTTGCACCATAACCGATCTTAACCTGTCACTTGATTTTAAAAGGTATGACATCCAAAACCCTTAATGTGGGATGTTTGGTATTGCAAAGTGTGGCTATGTCTTTAGAAAAAGAAAGAACACACACATTCACACAAATGCATACACCCAGGTGTAAAAAATGTTCCCAGCAAGTGTTGACAAGTCACCTTAGGAAGGTGAGCCACTTTTTTATATTTGTCATCCCTACTGTGAGAACCTCTGAAACTCAGGGAGCCACACACTGAATAAGATCCTCTCTTTTTGATAATGAAATTTTCCCACAAGCCACTGGGAGAATTGGGCTTCCTCTCACAAGCGTCTGGTGTGTGGTAATTTGCATTTATTTATTTATTTCCGCCTGGTTCTCTTTTTCTGGCTGGCTGGCTAACACAGCAATCTTGGCAATAAATCATGTTTCCATGTAATTACAATCAACACTCAGCAAATGAATTGGTATAAATATTCATGCAAATTTCACTTGGATAGTCAAACATTTGTTGCATAATTAAAATCGGGGGCCCAGAAGGAGGACTTGCTTTGCTATAAGTGTAATAACACTTGAAGAGATGTTAAGTTATTAAACCATTTTTTTGCTGTTTTGTTTGTTTGTGTTTACTCTGTTTCTCAGAAAAAACGCTTGTTTGGTGTGAGGTGTATGTTTGCGACTCCCCACAGCTTGTGTGCGGTTGGAAAGAAGAAAAGGGAAAAAAAAGTACTTTCTCTGGATCAGACTAAGTGGAGTGCCATACTCCTTGGGAAACCCGTTTTTTTCTAATGATACAAATTAAATGACTGTTGCTTAATGAATTGCTGGCGAGACCGTTGCAAAGAAAAGAAACACTCGAGCAAGCGCACGCCAAGGGAAAATTGAGTTTTGGGAGAGAGAGAGAGAGGGAGAGAGAGCGAAAAGGCGAGAAGGAAGGAAAAGAAGAAGAGAAAAAAAGGGAGAGTTAAATGAACAAATAGATTTGATTCACCTGAATTTCCCCTTATTTTCACTGGAGGGAGAGTGAGATAGAAGAGAGAGAAAGGGAGAAAAAAAAGGTAATTTGTTTGCAGACCAGAAATGGAGTTCATGCAGAGATCGCCGGAGGCTTTGGATTAGAATCTGCAGCAACCAGCGTCTGCACAACGACCTTCGCTCCCTTCATTCTGTGTCTTTTAAATAAATGAATAAAATAAAATGTGATTCTTTCTTAGTCATTTCTTCTTTTATATCTGTGTGTGTGTGTCTCATGGAAGATAAATGAATTGTCCAACATGCCATCTTGTTTTTCCTTTAGTCTCTCAAAGTACTCGCAGGGAGGAGGATTTTTTTGGCGCTCGTAATAGGTAGAAATTAACCAAATGATCCGCTGTTCACACACAGTCAGTGGCGATAACTGTGTGTTCGCAGTGGGTTTTGGGATATTTCATTGCATGAGGGAGACTTTTGCATCGTGAGGAATGAAACCAAGCTGTGGGTGTTGCAGAGAAAAGCTTTCCCCTCGCAGCGTTGACCCCGGATTCTGAACATTTTCAGACACCGCTACCTAACTGGATACATGCCGTTCCCTCTACCGTCTACTCTGACCTTGTGCTCTCACGGTCAACTCCGCTGCTAATCAATTCAGCGGTAACTGAGTCTGAGACCTGAATCCCATTTCATTTCAAAGGAGAGATGCTTTATTTCAAAATACAGCTTTTTGGGGGGATTTTTGAATTTGGAAACCTTGAGTCCAGAGATTCAGAGACCTTATCGAATTGTTCCACTTTTACACTTTGACACACCAGTACACTGGTCAGCCACCTAGACAGGACAGGAACAGACTATGAAAAGATGCAGGATTCAACCAGTCAGGAATATGGCAGGAAAAACACTTCCAACTTGGCGCTACAGAACACTGCAAAAGACGCCAAAACCTCCAAATAGAGTTCCACACATGTACAGACACCAAACAGTTAAGTCCTACATCCATCCTTTCATATAATAGTCATATGTTTATGTTTACTGTATATCTATTCAGCTTTTGTTGACTTTGCTTTGGCTGCATGTCCATGACATTGTTGTATGTAAGCACTTTGAGAGCTACTGGTGTCATGTTCCTTGTATACTGCTGCCTAAACATACTTGGCAATAAATCAGATTCTGATTCCAGTGCACACAATACAAGGCTCAGGCCCATGCTGTGCCCTACCAGAGAGCAGCCAAGCTTTAAATGTATGGCTTTCATTACAAGTTAGCGCTATAGTTTGCTTTATCTCTACCAGATGCCGGGAATCCCTTTTAAGGTCCTGACAGCCGAGGCCTCTTCAGGGGTGTTGACCGTGATTGAAAGCTGGCTGTGACAGCAACGGGTGATTGAGCAAATCCGTCATCCCCAAAAATGAACAATGCAAACAAGCCACAGGTTTTTATTGGGCGCGCTGGCCGAACGAGCCCGACCTTTTTTCCCCCCTGGACGCTAAAGGGAAAACACATGGGCTGCTGACTCAAGCAGAGCCGGAGCCAATAAAAACAGGACTGTGCCACTCATGTCAATAACCTCTCTTGGATTTGATTTTCATTTCCTCTTCCCCCCGCATTCAATGGCGAGCCACTGTCAGCGGCACTCTGTTTGAGGTGCACTTCTTTTATCTCCCAGCAAACCTGGAAATAACACATGGATGTGGTGTGCCATGCTTGCACTCAAACGTGAAGTCTACATATTGCTAAGAAAACATTCAGTGTGCCTTCCTCAAGGCTAACAGGATGTCTTTTTTTTTTTTTTTTAGATTTCCAGCCATGCCACTACTCGTTGCACATGTGATACATGACCGCTACAGAACACACAATCGTTACTGCATTTATGCTCCGTTGCTGCTCATCTTCCGTTGAGGAAGTTGTCTGAACCCTTTCTCCCTGGTTGTCTGGTTTTATAATTAAGCCCACCTTTGCTAGAGCTGCTGGACTGGGATGTAGGATAATGTCACAGTGGAGGTGGGTTTGGTTGGGAAGCGTCATGAGTGTAATTTCAGCTGTAAATACCTTCAGTGGATGGCAGTGACCCACTGCCGTGAACCGCAGGAAGTAATTGTGGCCGGGCTGGACTTGGGGCCAAGGGGAGCAAACATAAACTGCGGGGCCAGTGTCTTATTGCAGTCAAGCGAGATAGAGGGATATAGAGAAGGAGGTTTGAGTAAGGGAGATGGAAGGAACGATAAAGAAGCCAGTTTGGGGGGGGTGGAGTAAGTGAAGAGAGACAAAGAGGCTTTGGAGAGAGAGAGAGAATGGGAAGGGAGTGACACATGATCATGGCCGTGATTGCCAAAAGTGCCGGTCGGTAATTAAGACGCCATGTTTCATTTTTAATGGGCAACCAGACAGTGACCTGTGATACGCCACCTGAGACACCTGGAAAGCGCCGAACAGCCATTCTACACCGAACGACTTGCTGGAATCCTGGATTAACTTGACCCAGTCGTGGTTGCGTCATTGCTTTACAAAACTTGGATGCAGATGAAGCCTATGATGTATTTCCAGCGCTGTGGATTAAAAAGATCATCGGCTATAAAGACATTGAAGCGATAAATGAGTCAGAAGGCCTCAAGGTGAACATCGGGAGAGGAAATCAATTGGTATTTGATCAGGTTGGGTTCAGGTTCTATTTGGGTGCTACTGAGTTTCACTTATTATGTTACAGGCTCACCTAAAAACAAAACACTGATGCTGCCTGCATCCACACTCAAAAGCAAAGTGAATGTGGATAATCTCAGGTGTGGATGCCTCCTCCCCTCACTCTCCAAACCCGTGACTGACCAGGGGAATTTCAATGAGGATCTTGGTTTTGGGTCGAGTAAGTTGTGGGAATGTTAACAAGAGTAGTGGGCTACAGCTTTGTTAGTGCAACCGCCTGCAGAGTCTCAGGTATCATGTTCTAGCCTGACTGATAGCTCTGGCCCTGTCAAGCTCCAGCACTCCTCTTCACTTCTTCATGTTCCGTCTCCCTTCTTCAAACTTCACTCCTCCGCATACACATTCTTGAACAGTTCACTCTTACACATGAGAGAGAGGGGGGGGGGGGTCAGGATGAGGAGAAGAAACTACAGTAACTTTTCCATGAAAGAAAGAAAAACAAAAAAAGAAAAAAGAGGCTCATGTTTGGAATGATGTTTTTTTTTTTATTTTATTTTATTTATTTTTTTTTATTTTCTTCCAGTCTGCTTTTTTTGTTCCCATTTTAGACAGTCATACAAGGGCATCCAGCTACCTAAATTGTCCATCCAATAATGGCCTTGAAGATAATGAAGAAATAGAAGTAGATTGCCAGATTGAATATATTATAGATTTTAATGCTGAATAAAAATTACATAAGGGAGCTCCAACGCCATACAATCCACATGGGCACAAAGCATGATAATAACATTTTTAAATGCCTTTAAAAATAATTTTATTACAGGAGGTGCAGACATTAAGAGCAACAGTCTTGTTAAGAGTTGATGATGCTGTTAGCGCTCTCTTGTCGATCTTTGAAATGAGAGATTTTTTTTTACCCCTCTATTTTACCATGCGGTCATTTTATGATCAGACAGCACACCAATCAATTCTATGTCCTTCAGTGCTAGTCTACTGGAGTCCACTCGAGTCTTTACTGACCTTTTATGGCATTTGTTTGGCAAGAGGAAAGAGCTGTATGCTCCAGTATGAAAAGAACATTCAACAAATCCAAAGAGACAGCAGGAAACCCAAAACATGAACTCCCTAATGCTTTTGGCTATTGTATGGTTGAGGTTGTGCCATAAAAAGTTGTTGCTAGGCACTCAAAGTGCTCTGGAGGAACTCTGCGGGGACAAATTCTTAGTCATAGAGCTTGCACCTTGGGAACCACTTTGGAAGAAGAAAAAGGCAGTATTGAAATTGGGAAAAAAAAAGAAGACGCAAACGTATAAGAAAGGAAGCAAAATAGATGTTAAGAAACAAGAAAGTCAGGGATCCTTCCATCCTTAGTTCCATTTTCCTCCCTCCATGCACATCCCCTTTTAGTCTTTTCTTTTCCCAGTGTGTTTGCAATGCCTTTGGAAGAGTGCCACAGCTAGCACTTCCTATTTGCATGCACCCCACGCTCACAGCCGGAGAGCCAGACCCGCAGGAAGAAGAAAAAAAATGGTGAAAAAAAAAAAAAAAAGATCACACATGGTTACTTTCTTAAAGTCTGGGCTAAACTTTTAATTGCTCTTCAAGTGGTGGATTAGGCCACTGGTGTAACAGAGATACTATTCTGGGGGGATGCGTTTGAACATCTTCAGAAGCTTAGCCCAACCCCTGACCTGTTCTGAATGGCAAAGAAGTGTCTTTGGTTTTCTTTTGGTTGGGGGGGGGGGTGCAGTGGATTAGCTTCAAACTGACAAATAACACCCTTTGTGGGATTCTCCTGCTTTTCTGGGCAGCAGGAACACAATCATAGTCAAGCAAGCATGGTGTCATGTAACTGAGAGTACGAGCTTTAAAAAAAAAAAAAATCATAAAGGAAGGCTTGTCGTTGTTGGCCAAAGTGTAATTCCATTTTTGTGGATTTCTGCAGCAACATCCGCGGCTGTCAGTTACGAATTATGTTACATCTTCCCATCACCAATGGATGGGGCCTTCTCCTGTGTCGACCATGTTAAAGCCACTGCGGCTGACACAAGTGCTGGCGGAGACCTGGGACGGGTGTCAACCAAACCCTGACCCACGGTGTTGCTTACATAGAGTCTGCCTCTGCAAATCCCGAGATCGCATTTCCTGCTTTTCTTGACTATCAGCCCTGTGCCGACAGCTGAACGGAGCGCCTTCATCACATGTGTGCACATTTATCAACCGAAATGGTGCCCTGATGCGCACCCAGCCATGCAAGTGCCTGTTTTGTCGACTATTAGTCAATGTGTATGTGTGTGACATGTCTTTGGCATTGTCATGTCATTTCACTTGTCACCCTGTCATCAGCTTCGGTTCCCAGATCTGGCATGCGGAGGGAGCTCGGTGGGTGGGGAGTGGGGGTTGATCTAGGTGTCGCGTGCAGGGATCCATCACAGCAAGTGGCAGCCACGCATCTGACCAACGGCCTACTACTGTCAGGACATGACGAGCCCAGGGGGGCCGAAAGCCAACGTTAGCTTGTTGTGACACAGGTCTGGGTGTCAGCACAAAAAAGCAATGACACGGCATCAAACGTTAGCCCAGAGTTGGCGCGAGCCGAGCAGCCAAATGCCAGAGCCGAGGGAAGAGTAATAGAAAATGGAAAGACGTAAGATAAGGCAGGGAGGGGGAAAGGAAGAAAAAAAACAAGTGTGTAGAGGCAGTAATAAGGCTGATAAATGATTCTTTATTTACCATCATGAGTCACTGATGACAGATAACCTGCATTTAGGGGATCAGGGCTGCCATCCAAACAGGCAAAACAGAGAGGAGAGAGATAAATTGGGGGAGGTTAGAGAGCATATCCGGCTTATCCGCTAATGAGGCGTTCTATTTGAGTATGATCATGTGGGCATGTATCATTCATGTGGGATAAGTAGTGTGTCTCCGTGTGTATGTAGAGCCTGTCCGTACCTGTATGTGTGTGTGTGTCCTCTTGTCATCTTTAGAATCACACACACTTCCTTTCTTTCGTCAGGATAGTTCCACCAGGTGGCGCATCTTGATGAAATTAATGCCAATTGTATGTCCTGATCCTATCACTTGTGTACACACACACACACACACACACACACACACACACACACACACACACACACACACATGCACACACACTTCCCTTACAGGTCCCATTCACCACCTGCTCCTCACAACAGCAGCGTAGATCACTTACGATCCAAACAATTATGAAAATAATTATTACAAATGAGTAATTAAAGACTAATGTCAGGATAAATAAACAGAGGTGAGAGGGGAGAGAACCGAGGCAAATTAGGAAAGGAAGAAATGAATAGAGACAGGACAGGGAGAGGAATTGAAAGAGATAGACGCTAACGTGCTACACTGCTGGTGCTACGTGAGGATTATCACACGTTTAACAGAGTTCGAAATTTGGCATTGAAGACCCCCCCCCCCCCACACACACACACACACACACACACACACACACCTTTCTTACCCTCCCCATCCCTCCATCCTCGTTCATCATCTCAAACTTGGGCCCTTATCTTCCAACTTTTCCCTTCCCCTCTCTCTCCTATCTCCGTCTCTGTCACTCTCGCCCACTCCCGTCCCCGCGCCGTGCTATCTTTGTCGAGATCACGCAAGGTCAAACCTCCCCGACGTTTGATGGATGAAAATGGAATTAAGATGAAAGCACACTTTCAGATAATGAAGATATGTGGCGGAAGATTAGGGAAGCCGGGGAGGGCTGCTGAGGTGCTGACCAAATTAATATTGAAATTTATGTGTGCTTGGCTTGGGCCCAGACAATCCCCGTGTGTTATTTTCACTTGTAGGCCAAAGTGGAAAACATAGCAAAAAATTTTAATAGCCTTTGAGGGTGGGGAGGAATTTTTTATTTCAGCCGTTGGTGTTCATTTTGAACGGCAGGAATGCAAAATGAAGTCATTGAAGTGCACAATGCGGCCATTCAAAGAGCAGGGGATGGATTGAACGTGGACATCTTTGGGGATTTTTTTGCATGAGGTATTAAAAGATTAAATAACTTCATGTGTGATGTTTAAAGGTACAGTAGATTAGTAGTTCTCAAAGTGGCATCCAGGGATCCCGCAGGGATTCTTGTTGGGGTTCCTGAGAGTGGCCAGCAAAAAGAGGATCATTTAATTTTGCATCCAAAGCAAAAATCCTATAAGATGGGGGTTTTCTTTGTGTCTTTTAAGGGGTCTACTGTAGTAGATAAGCAATTGTTTTAGCGAGTGAAAGTACATTTGCATATTGACACATATGTCCCTATTCAGAGATTTGCATTGACTTTGTAAAGGTGGTATAATCGACTTTACAATCAGTGACATGTGCAGTACACGCACATCTTACAATCCAATCTCCCCCATCTAGCAGTTCTAAACAGCTGGATCAGAGTATGTATATATTTGTAGGAGTTTTTTTACAGGAGATAGGCGGAAGGGATAAGCCCCCCCCCCTCCCTGTGGCTCAGAAGGCATCAAAGACAGACAGTCTATCAAGGCTTCGTATCACTGTCTGATGACAGCGATACACACACTAATCCGCATGTAAAATAGTCCTTCTCCTCCAAGGCAGTTCTTGGAGTGCACTTAGCTCTTAAACTGTTTCTCTCCTCTCTCGATTCCCATTCGCTTTGACACTATTCCCACTGAATTAAACTAAAAGAAAAAAAAGGAAAAAGTCAGTAAGCTCCACAATATGCTTTTAAGGTCTCATTTTCAGCTCCAGCCCTATTAGATCTCATTACTCATTTGCTGGCTCGGCAGCCATTTTGGGCAGATGATGAGGAAATTGATAATGGTGTCAGGTTGTTTTGGTCCCCACTGTCACTGTGTGCTTGCCACTTTGTTAAGGGCCACAGGAGTGTAGAAAAATATAATTAACAGTGCAGCTTGTTTGTTCCCTGTGGTTTTTCTACCCAATAAGTCAAAATAATGCGGAGAGAACATTTGGGGAGGAGTACAAAAGAAATTCAAGTGTACTTCAATTCGGCCTCTCAGAGCTGCAAGCTGTTCCTATTATTGAATAGGGGGAGGGTGGGAGGGCATGGTCAGGTTACATAGGAAAGTGCCAACAATGAAGCCCTTTGTTGAGTGGAAATGCAGAAAATATTATCTTTTTCTTTTTTTTTTCTTAATCGACTTAATCAAAGGATAGAAGGAGGTCAAACAGGCATGATTATTGTACACCTGTGCCTGCTCTCCAGCGAGCTGTGTGTGCCGTCCGTTCTCGCCAACAAGTGTGTTTGTGTGTGTGTGTACTTCACCTATCACCTTACCAGCAGCTGCTTTCCCTAGGAATAAAAAGAATTGTCACTGAGATGGCCAGCAGAGGAAGCGGATGGAGGGAGGACGGCGGGTGGGTGTCGGTGGTGCGCAGATGTAACGGATCTCGTGTCACGTTGAAATACCCACCCACCCCCACCTTTTCCTCTTCTCCTTACACACATCGCAGGTGAAAGCGCCTTACTGTATGTGTGACCCCACCCACTCCTCCCCGTACTGCCGATCAAGGGAGGGACAGAAAGAGAAGAGGGTGCTGTACAGGGAAAGAATGGCTTCTATTGAAGTAACCTAAGCTACCACAGAAAGATAGCCTCTGTCTGGACATACCAGACTACCCTCAGTCTCTGCAGTAACTGACTCCATGAAGGAGCTGATGGCCGGCATGTGTGTGTATATACAGGGTGGGGGTGGGGGAAGGGGGGTCCAATGACTCCGAGATGGTTATTGATTTAAAGTGACACCGGCATGACAGATAATAGTGACGGACGCTAAGAAACGGCACTGCGCATCACGAGCGGCATCACCGGAGGATCTATGATGCCGGATCAATACGGAAGTCGGGTTAGCGATACGTGTGCATTCGCCATCGCTATGAATAGGCCCCCGCCACGTCCTTGTGGATGTTTCAGTGTTCATAGAGTGGCGGCCACCGCTGCTCTCTTTCGCTTTACCGCATTCTTCCCTCTTGTCAACCGGCCAACAGAAACTGCTTGTGTGAAAAAAAAAAAAAAAAAAGGAATAACCCAGCATTAAAACTCAAGGCCAGAATTGAGGTTGTCACATAAAAAACAGAAGAAAAAAAATGACAAAACATCCATTTAATTTGGGCTCATATTACATTGCCATTTTCTTTCTCTTAGATCTGAAGAACAATGGCCGGGATTTGCCTCAGACTGGATTGTTTCCAAACCCCGTCCGCTCTGTGAGTTTCTGTCAAACATCTCCCCATTCAGTGAAGCAGCATAGCACAGCACCCCACGGCACTAATGATGGTCCTCATCAGCCTGGCTAATTTAACCCTGTGTAAATTGAGAGGTAGAGGTCATAAAGGGTAGAGGGGGGGCTGGACAGGGAGGCTGTAATACATCCAAAGCTGAGGCAGCTCCAGCTTAAAACAATAATCAGATCTCTAAAAGGAAAAGAAAAGAAAATCACAGCTGCCTGGCCCACATTTCTATGCTATAAAGAAAATTGGGTGTGTTTTATTTATCTGCAGTGCAGACTACATTATTATGAATTTGGGGCATTGGAAGAGTAGTTATTTAGAAGTCTACAGTTTCTGATATCCCCCATGTATTACTTTGGCTCCCCTCCTCACCCTCCCACCCCTCCGGTCCCCTTCTTCGGCCAATGAATGGAAAGCAGGTCAGGCATCAATGACAACTCAATAAGCAAAGTATAATACAGCAATAAGTGAGTCACGTTAGCATGGGACACGGCACCGCCACAAGGTAAAATATGCAAATTTGTCTTCAAATATTATTTCCAGGTGCTAGATATTCTGCATGTGCTGCCTTTTGGAATAAGTCTCGTATGCTGACGTGCACTCACAAGAGAGCAGGTTTGAAGAGGGTGTGAGGTGGCTGTCCCTTTTTCCCCAAGATGTTTTTGTACTACAGTGGTATTTGTTAACACCTGTAGACACACACACTTTATTGCAGTGAATGTGCTGAAATGTAGTGGCTCTGTGATGAAAGCATACCTATGTTCTCCAGGTCCTATGTCAAAAGGTTCTGCTTTGATCTGTGACATGGGAACATAGGACCTTTTTTTCAGTAAAAGGGTCCTAATCTAACCCTACAGCCAACCTCTAACCCCAACCCCTAACCCTAATGCCATCCCCAACCCATTACCCTAACACCTAACCCTAAGCCCAACTCTTAATAATAACCCCAACTCCTAACATTAAACCTAACTCCAATCCCTAACACCAATACCTAACCCCAACTCCTAACTCTAACAATAACCCCTAACCCTAAAAACACACAGAACTTAGGACCGTTTTTCTGAAAAAAGGTCCTATCTTCCCTAGTCTCAGAACTAAGGAGGGAACATAGCTCGTGGGGAACATAGGGATGACCCCTACTGGGATACAATGTTTTTGCAGAAGTTGTCAAGGCATCATTCCATTTTTTTTTCTTCCTGCCCCCACCCCCACCCCTACACCCCAACCAAAACGGCGCCTGGTATATCAGTCCCATCCAGATGTGATCATCACCATTAGTGAGTTTGTGTTTTCAGCACCAACAACTTTTCATTTCTCACCCGTCTGTCAAGAATATTACCCGGCAAGTCATCCATCACACTCAATCCACTCCCTAATTCTCATGTCTCCCGCTCTGCTTATCTCAATACTTCGGAGCTGAGGCGGTAATACTAACAAGGTAGAGAAAAGACGAATGGCTTGTTGGACCGTAAATTCGACAGATAAGGTGAGCGGTATGGTTCACGTTACGGTTTTATGCCATGTAAGACCTTGGAAGGAGGGGGGGGGGGGCGCTTTCTGGCGTCTTCACACTTGCCTGAGTATAAGCACACACACATGAGTAAAGGTCCCTGTCATCCTTCCCCTCTCTCTACTAATGAGTTCCATTTCATTCCCACATTCCTCTACATGACCCTATCAACCTTAGTCGTGTTGAGTTGCAAAGCCACCATCTCTCTCTCTCTCTCTCTCTCTCTTTCTCTCTCTCTCTCTATACCGCGCTCTCCAGTACAGCTGATCTCGGTCAAGCTCTACAATCTAGTTAATATTTTATCAGGTGGGGAATTTCACATCTGTAGGTCACATTCTGGGCCCTGGCAATTAGAAACTCAAACAGCGACCTGGGCTTGCTTCTTTAATTCTCCTTCTTCTTTTTCTTCTCCTCACCCTTCTTTTTTTTCAAAGGGAATTAACAAGTTGAAATTAATTTGAGCCCTCGCCGAAGTCCTTATAACGCGATCGCTGAGAGCAGAGGAGGAAGGGTGGGGGTTCAGTTGACGAGAGAGATAGAGACAGTTGGGAGAAGCCGAGATAGCGGAGAGACCACCCGAATCCACATGAATAAAATAACATTCCCATTTTAAAAAGTGTTGCGCCGCTAAATGAGAAGCGACCGCAGTCATTTGCCGGGTACAGATTTTCCTTTTGTTCTTGGACAAATCCCTCGTTTAGGAAAACTAAGGACACAATATCGCCACAGCTGCTGGAGACACAATGAACTGGAAACCATGGCTAATTATAGCAGCGTTTGTGTGATTTTAAAGAGTTAAATATTTCATGGGCGAAGATGCATTTGTTCGTTTTAGTAATGAATTTGCACTCTAACATGTTGTACAAGTGTGTGTGTGCCTCTTCCCTTTTTGTTCGTGTGTTACATGAGCACTGAACTCACTGAAGGACACATGTGTAGGCGCATTATGTGTGTTGGAGGATTCTGCAGGGTTTACCCTAGATACTGTATCCGAACTGGATTAACAATGCCTCATTCATTGCAAGATCTTTGATTAACCCCCGCCTATTCCTCATGGCATTATAGGAGGCTTAACAATGGGATGCCCAGTCTTACAAGATGGGGAGCAAATGTAAAGGGAACGCCTGCATTGTTGTGTAAATTCAAAATGCTGGGACGCGATAAGAAATGGGATCAATGAGCCATTTGCTGTTATTTCCAGTAGGAAATCACCACAGCCTTGGCTCAGGTCTGGAATGGATTTAGAAGAGATCACTGCGTCTTTATCTGCTTAAAGATAGAGTCGAGTTTACATAAACACAGTTATGCCCTCATCAAGCTTTTATAGACCAACTAAACATTATCCCAGAGGCTTGTTAAATGCCTGTGATAGGGCGCTGACCTGGGGCAGGAAGGATGTCCATGGTGCTGTTCTGAGAGCAGTGATTATTAGCAATGACCACTCAGAGACTAAACTGCAATGCACTCTAATACGTGACCTCATGACCCGTCTTTTCTAGCTAGCATGCTTAGAGGTAATACATATTGATTGGTTTTTGGGGAGGGTACAATGTGGGAGAGGAAGCGAGATGAATTTAGGTAATACTACATTTTGACCAAAAATATATTTAAAAAAAAATCACTGGCAACTACAGGTCCCTGCTGGGCTAATTTAAACAGTCAAACAAGCGGCAGCCTAGCAATCTGGCAACAATAAAAAACAATGCTCCCTGCTGCAGCCAACCAACCAAGGCCATCACACAGAAAAATAGCCAGAATCTGCTGAATCTTCAACAAAACCTTTATAAGGCGAGCCCAGCGAGCGTATTATTAAAATGAGACATCGTGCATGTGTGTATGTGTGTGTGGCCCGCCACAAGATGCAACTTTGATATGATGTTACGCGTATGTGAGAGAAAGAGAGAGAGAAAAAAAAAGAATGAAAAAAAAAAGCCAGACACACCCATCCCACACTTATAAACACACACACAGCCCAGATCTGTCCATCAGGCATGTGTTTAGCCAACCTGCAAAACTGCCCCAATCAACACAGAAGCCGAGGCTTGTCAGTCACACATTAGCAGCCAAGTCACCACAAGGCAGAGGAGGAGATGAGGCTGAATGCTTATTAGTGGCTGTGAAATCTCAGGCCCCAAAGCTCCCTCTTGTATTCACAGGCTCAGAGTCGGAAAAGCATTGCTTTTTTTTCTCTCTTCTCCTTAAGATTCTTTTTGCTGCGTTTCTCTTTTGCACAGATCATTCAGGAGCAAACACATTGGATGTCTCCCACTGAATCAGACTGTTGCCGCGTGCATGAGAGAGGTAGTTTGATATGGTATGTTCCCACATATTCTATTTATCCCACGCGAAAAGGCTCTGATTGGCTGTGCAGACTTTGGCCATCGAGAACTGGGAACATCCGAAATTCGCAATTAAAGCCGGCGAACGAAAAAAAAAAGTGTGCGAGTTCATCTCCCACAAGGTGGTTCTTGCCGTATTTCTTGTACTCTGTGCCGCTTTCGTCTCTCAGCTCTGATTTCTCTCTCCATTTGATCCGTGGTTATCCTGAAAATCGCTTGGACAGCTGAGAAACAAGCCACCTCTCACAAGAGATTCAGATCCTCAGAAAGCGCCCACATTCTCACACACACACACACACATGCATGGACATTCATATATTTATAAAACACACGGACATACAGCGTTTAAATGGATGTGACGTTAAAACGTGGCAGCCGCGTGCAGATTGGTTCGGGAAACCACACTCCCTCTGTCTCCCTCGCTCCCCGCATCAATGTTGAAATAACAACGTCTTAACATATTTGTCAAGCAGGCCCGGCTACCTTGTGCTGGGGGAAGATGCAATATTCAAAAGTGTCATGTGTTTTCAGTAACGACACAGCAGCAGCTGTCAGTCGGGGGAGCTCAACCGAAATTCAAAAACATCCTCCCACTCGCGGGTCCACTCGATAGTCGCCATGAGTCATTGTGAGAAGAAGCAATTACTGCGGTAATAGAAAAATAAAAATTAGTGGAGGGAGAAGAAAAAAAAAAAGAAAGGCTGAAGCCATTAAATCATGCATAAGAACAAACTGTGGCACCTCAGATCAGGTTCTCGCTGCAAACTGCGGCATAATTAAGACGGCAGGAAAAAAAATAAAACATATTTTTAGATTCCCTTCAGACGAAGCATATGTGCTTTGGAGCAGGTTCCATGAGACGCAGAAAGACACACGTACCACTTCATCCCACCACATGGTGTATATCAATTCAATTAAATAAAAATACTTAAATCGAGGAGCATTTTAAGGCAGGCATGTTTGCAAACCTAAACTCTATTCCTGATAGCATTAGATTATAGTATTCTTATAGAGCAGTGGTTCTCAAACCTCGTCTGTTAAGATATTTGCTTTTAGATGATTTATGAAGTTTTATGTCAACACAGACCAGGGTACATCATATAGGAAGTAAGGCAGTGAAATGAAGCTCAGGAACTCCCTCAATGACCACTGGGGCACCCCTCTAGAGGTGTGGGGTCATTCATATACAGATTATGAATTACCCTGCGTCTCTATAGCAGTAATTTGGAAAGTGGCATTCCGCAGGGCTCCCCACTGGGGACCCCACTTTCTGATTCACTACTACAGAAGTGCAGGATTATTTACAATCTGAATATATACTCTACTAGGGATCTCAATATGTCATAAAATACCACATATTTGTAGATCTGGACAGTTTTGACACTCTCACTCCATAAATTCTTAATATGGGACCACGTGAGTGATCCCACAGACTGAGAAGCGACAAAGTGTTTACTTTTTTCCACATTTGCTATGACAAAATAAAAAAAATAAAAAATAAGGGAGAAAGAACACAACCCTGCGGCGTGCCAGTGGAAGTTAGATCAACAGGAGGATTGACCATCAATCGCACACCGTCCCCGTTCAATCTGCTCGCTGCTTGATCCCAGCGAGGCAGAGCCAAAGAATAAACAACTCCTATCACAAAAGGATTTTGCATACAAGAGAAAGGCAAAGAGATACAAAGCAAACAAATAAATGTGCCAGCCCCTCCGAATGAAGAAATTCTGGGCTGCGTAATTAGGCATAATTCATAATACATGACCGGAGGGAGAGAGTAGGAGGGGGGAGGAGTAGAGAGGGAAGAAAGGCAGAGGAGTGGAGAGGCAGGAGTGGTAATTCTTGATCCACTGTCATTGATCAGGTGTGTGTATGTGTGTGTGTGTTTGCTTCCATCATGTAGCTATTCATGCTCAGCTGGGTGTGTGTTTGTTGTTTTCTGATTTGTCCGTGTGTGTGTGTGTGTGTGCGGAGTGGCGTGATGGAGGCAGAGGGCCTGTGGCAGGTAGAAAATGGCCCGGGCCTTTTCATTTGACACCGCTGCGCCTTCAAACAAACTACCTAGGGCCCCTGTGCACACCCATAATCCATTCAAGGTAGCAAGCAATTTTCATTATTGACTGGTGAGAAACACGGGCAGGGAAAAAAAAATATAGTCAGAGAGACACACACAGAGAGAAACGTGGAGGAAAAGGAGAGCAGGTGGGGGCGGGGGTGGAGGTGGTGGTAAGCGAGACAAGATGGAAAACAAAAAGAGAATAGCATGGCTGAATGGAAAGAGATTGAAAGTAGCAAAGAAGAGAGAAGTGGAAGAGATAGCAGGGTATTGGCAAAAAAAAAAAAAGGTTGGGTAAAGGAGAGAAATTAGATTACAAATAAAGAAGGGGCACAAGAAAGAGAATGGGGGGGGATCCAAAGAGATGTGATTGAGAGTGATGCATCTGGATGGAGGCAAGGAGATTGAGTGGCAATGTATAGGTACAAGTAAAGGAAGTTTATGTGTAACCTGTCAGCTTATATAGGAACACACACACACACAAACCCACACTTTTACAGCAGAGAGTGGTTCCTGCGATCGTCGGTAAAGGCGAGAAGGGGCGGAGCTACATCCAACGACGTGCTAATCTGGGCCTTGCAAAGTGGGCCAGGGTTGTGGCGCCAGACATGGTCATGACCATGAGCTGATGGATGGCAGAAATTTTACCAACACACATACACACACACACATGAATATAAATAAATTAACCAAAAAAAAAAAAAAAAAACTGAATCTAATGCAGATTCACACTCCAGTGCTGGAGATCTTTCAGGGACATTGATGGGGTCATATTGGGACAGACATATTGAAAATGCAGTAGGAGAAGAAGCTGTGATAGAATGGAGTGCTGGTGTCAAGTGTTGTAAGAAATTCCTCTATACACTACTGTTGTGCTGTTTAACCCCTCTCCAAAAAAACATTTCAAAATGTGTTTTACGATAAGGGTTTGTGGATTACTCACCGTGGACCAGAACTCAATCCGACAGGAGCATCCTCCGCGTTTTTCCGCGGATATGAAGTTACAGCAACAAAAATGAGAGAAATAGATTGATATTCCATCCCATTCCTGTCTCACTCCAGTCCAAGTGACAAAATTCCTGTTTTTTTGTTTTTTTTCCAACCCTCATGTTAATCAATGTGGTACTGCCGGTCAAATTTGCCCGTTTCATTAAGACTCATCATAAAACCTGGAATAATACATATATTGTCAAGTTTTGAACTTCTATTTGTTATTTATGGCCTATATGTTTTATTGGCCTGAACTTATACATCGTGAATTCAAATCCTAAAAAAATCCCAAAAGATTCTATAAGAAATAAACAGATGATATTCTACTGTTTATTACAGACTACTTTGGGTCAAAGTTACCAAGTTACCAATTTGTTTTAAACCCTAAGGTTTCTGTATGTGTCTGACAAATGTAAATGTACCTAAGTTAATTTTTTTACATTAATACTGGTTTCTCATTTCTAATAATCAAAACAAATGCTGAATAAAACACACACAATTGTATGTATATTAAAACAATATATATTTTGTGTGCTAAAATCCTCCATGGAATCTTAGGTGAATCTGAATCAAATTAACCGCATTTTTCAGAGACAAAAACTTTGAAACTGTCAGATTTGACCAAGAACACAAGGTAAAAGGTAAAATTACATCTTGCGCTGGTATTTTGTGCACACTTGACTGTGACTCCTGTGGGCTACGAGTTGCGAACTGTGACGAGCGTGCATGCCGCTGACTGAGCTAGCATAGCGGGGGCGATCAAGAAGGTTAACATCGCTCCCTACGGCGCCGCCAGCCGTGTGCGTACGTCGGACGCCGACAAATAAAGCCGTAATCATGCCGCACCGCTGCCAAGTTTCTCCCCTGTTTCAAATTCATAGCCGCCACTTCCTGCTTCCAAATCCCTTATGCTAACATCCCGATTCCCTTTTGCCTTATCTTCTCCACCTCTCCCTCCTTCCTCCAGTCATCTCTTTCTCTCTCTCTCTGACACACACACACACACACATACAGGGAGTGTGTCTAAGATTATGAGTCTCTCTCTTTTCTCTTTACGACCGGGGCCAGGGCCTGAAGTTGCTTCTGTCAGCACAATAAGGCCCCTATAATGGATGGTAATCATTCAGCAAGCGTGGCGGCTACGGCTAGCCTGAGAAAAAAAAAAAAAAAGGAATAAAGTGAGTAAGAGAGAAAGAGAGCGAGAGAAAGCCTGGCTTCTCTGCTGCTAATCTCAGCTAATGGCTTCTGCAGAGCCAGGAGAGAGCCATACACGCTAATAATGCAGCTGGGGGGGAGTGGAGGGATCGGGCCCAACGGCGGGGTGGGGAGGGAGGTCAACCGAGTGTTCAGAAAAGTGTGGGAGGGGGGGCTGGATTAAAAAAAAAAGAAAGAAAGAAAGAAAGAGTGAGAGAAACGGAAGAAGGAGGAGGGGAAAGGAAAGCAAAGTCAGCTTAAGTGTAGGGTTTAATAGCATCATTATTATGGGGAGGCACCACTATGGGATTTAAAGCCAAATACACACACTCACACACACACATACACATATGCACAAGTCAATTTAAAGACCTGTTCACCCGATGCCATTCATCATTGGTTACGGTTCATAACATTCAGGTATTTCTCGCATTTCAAACAAACTGTTCTTCATTATTAAGGCTTGGGCTGATTTTTGGTCTATCAGAATATTACTATATTACTTCCATATTGTATATTTTTCTGCGATTGAAATTTGAATTATCTGCCATTTGGAAGATAATAGGACACCCCAATAGGATTGGGCTCCGTAAAATGCTTCCCACCTGTGCAGGCTGTGACCTTTTGTAGAAATCAAACATAAAATCTGACATTTTTGATTTAAGATGAGGCTAGAGAGAATCGGGAATGAGAAATGAAAAGATAAATGCATATAGGGGGTGTAGACAATCGTGATCTGACGACAACGCACGTTGGCTCTTGTTGCAACGAGCACCATGCTTGAGGGATTGGACGTTGGTCTAAAGGGATTAGGCCAGGGGATAAACATAATGTTTCCTTATATCTCTTTAGTCTAACTGAGCAGGCAAAACAGCCAAAATAGTACTTGTTTGTGGCTGGCTCATTTTCCGAATATCCTTTTATCCTGGTTTTCATCATCCGCGAGGTTACGCAAGCATGAGCAGAGACGGAGGCTGTGAGGTCGAACATATGAAAAGGCTGATACCAAATTACTGTTGTCTGGAGCCCATGCACATGCAAGAAGACCCAGGGTTCGGGGATTGGGAAAAGAGACCAGCGGGCGCTTTGCTCTCATTACTACGCCAACAGACCACAGATGGCCGCAGCCAGAGCAAAGGGATCAAATCCATTGGACAGCACCCAACGGGTGAGCCATGAGCCCTCCTGGGGTCGCTAAAAAACAGCAAGAAAAGGCGCTCGAGAGAAATATTAAGGAGCTCGCTATCCATGTGTGGCAAATGATGAAAAACCTATTGTACATGAGAATTAAATTAAATTTCTTTGGAGAAATAGCCATGTGAGCTGTCAATGTCTCAAATCACAGGCGGACAGAAGGTTTCACTTAGCGGCGACAGGGAACGTTCATTCATATCAACTCGGCTACTACTAGAGGGGTTCGCTATAGATGATGTGGCAGGGATTTTGTGCAATTTTCTCTGCTAGACTGGCCTCCTGTAGAAGAAAAAAGGAACTGCCTCCCAGTCTTCCAGCAGGGAAAAATAGGTCAGATTTTAGCATCTAGCGGTAGGGACACAACAGACGTCTTCTGCACTGTTTGAATACAGAAGCGGCAGAAAACAGAGGAGAACGAAGAGGAGAGGAGCGTCTTTTGTGGCGGTAGATGATGTAAAAGAAAATGTTTAAAAAGGGTGACATAAAAGAGACGAGTCTAGTGAAAAGAATGAGATAGAAAAGAGGATGAAGAGAAGACATGGGGATATGGAAGAAGAAGAAGAGCATAAAGGAGTTCTCATACACTCACAGGCCACTTTTTTTGCAGTGTGGTTCTATAGAAAGCATTGGTCCACCACATTGGTCCAGACTATAATATCTCAAAAAATATTGCTGAAACTTAATGACTAGTCTAACTTAAAAGCTGTGGGTATAACATGGTGGAAATAGTTGGCCAATGGTAGACATTTTCTCCACCTGTCCCTGCATTTTACACAGCATGTTACCTTTCAAAATCTCTATGTGAAACAACCATCACCTACAAGCTAACAACTTACAAGCTAACAACCTATGAGTTAACAACCTACAAGCTAACAATGTCACATTAGGTTTGTCTTATTTTTATTTATCAATAAAAGTCCTATAACATGGTTGACATGTCTCACTCTTTAGTCATTTTTAGCTACCATGAATTAAAGGACAATTCCCTTAGCGCCAAAATGAGGTTCATATTAGTGACTTTTATTTTGACAACTACTGGATAATCATTTAAGTCCCATTCTCACACAATGCATTTTAATAATTTTGGTGATCCTATTACTTTTCATTTAGCATAATTCCCAGGTCAAAGAAGTACCTTCAAATCAAAAGATATACTTCTAAATAGACAACGTTAGCATGATAACAGGCTATGATAAGATGGTGAACCGCTGAGTTCAGCTTCACAGCTTGCTGGTCTCATTTCCCTCTGACACACATTTACCCAAAAGACTTATAATCCCCCTGTGCATGGTTTCTTATTTCCCCTCTATTTACCTCTATTTTTCACCCCTTTTTACCCTCCTGCTTCATTTCATCCTCACTTTCTTCTTCCCTTCTCTTTCTTCTTTTTCCCCATTCAACTTTGCAACTCTGTGAAGACTAATGTATGCCTCTTAAACAGATGGAAAAAGAACATTCATCAATAAAGAGTTGCCATGTCACTTCACTAAAGTGCATTTGAGATTTCTTGTGTAAACAAAGCTAATACTGTCAGAGGCATATGACGTGTGTGTGTGTGTGTTTGTGTGGTGTGTGTTTGTGTGCCTGAACACACCACCATCCTTGAACCTCCTTCCACCTGCTGTGACTGACTGGAGGCAGTGTGTTGAATGATCCCAGCTCCTTTCTTGTTGACATTCAAACGGTGTTGTAGGTTTTGTTGAAGTGAAGTGCCAGAGGTGGAATCCATCTGGTATTATAGAGAAACGTCTTGACAAAGGAGTGAATTTCTAAAACGTGTGAACATTCATGTGTATGTGTGTAGGACTAATACCCACAAAGGAGCCATGAATCATGTTTACACCCTTGGTGTAAGACCTTTCATCCATCATCACGGTGTGTTCGCGCTTGTGTGTGTGCCTGTACCTGTCTGCGGGTTGCTGCACTCTTAATTTGACCAGAGAATGAGCGAATGTTATCATTTTCCCGCCCTTGACCCGTTCCCTGCACCAGCAGACAGAAACACCAGATTGAGAAAAGATTGAATGAGCCGGAGAGAAAACTAAATAAACACAAGGGGAGAAGAAGAAGGAAAAAAAAAAAGACAGAGCGAATGCAAAAAAAAAATTTGAGCATCAAGAGTACAAGACAGCTACAGGGAGAGAATATTATAAATAGTTTTGAAACAGTTTTATTGACTTGTGAGGCTTTTTCTATCCGTGATGGAAAATCTCATTTTCAATAACGCAGCATGTCGCGAATATTGGATCGTCTCAAAAACCCAGGATGTCGCCATACTCATCACAAAGTGTCATCAGAAAAAGAGTTATCCTCAGCGGATGGATTAGCTTCAGTCTTCCGCGAGCAGACTTTGACCTTTAGGCTGTAAATTGCAGATGGTTATCTTGAGTCAAGCAGAAATAGAATGACAGCCGAGGGGAATTTGATCCCTCAGCTAAAACTTTGGGTCTGTCAGGATCGGTTTGAGCCCTGAAAAGTTTGTAAAAATGTGTCCAGGTTGAAGGTTTTTATCTATCCATTTTTGACATTATCAGGAGTTCTAATAGGATTCCTGGTGAGACACATAGATACTTCACACGGCTTTTGATCGGGGGCTCGTGCGAGGTGACAATCCCCCGCTGCCGGTATTGAGGGACCCCTCTCGAGGAAGGAGAACCTGAGGTCAAAGAGGCAACTACATTTCCACAGGCTTTCATTTAGTGCTCGGCCCAACTTTCCTCGCCTTTCTTTGAGCCGAGATTAAAGACCTTCAAAAAAAAAAAAAAAAAGGCCTCAGCTGTCAAAACTCAACGACATTGTATCTCAAAAGGGAATCGGTAATTGGAGAGAAGGCGAGAAAGTGACCAGACACAGGAAGGGACAGAGAGCGGATGTACTTGGGCTGTGTAATGCTGCTGAGGTATGCTGCATGCGTCGTCTCTAGCCCCAGGCGGAGAGAGGCCGGCTCGAGCCGCGCCTCAACGGCGTATTTTTAAAATGGTATTGATGTTAAACGTGGTATAAAACTCAACGACGTTTCTTATATTGTTGGCTGTATAAAATACAAAGTGCCCCCCATCCCCCCTTTATCCTACCGTGGTAAAGGGACAAAACACATCAGCATGAGTCATAAATAACACCCCACTAGAGCTGCTCAATGGTTAACTAAATCAAATTACTTGCTGGAAAAGAATGAGGATGTCTCAAGAATAGAGACAATATTCCAACATAATTCTGTGGTCAAAGGTGAAACGTCCTAAAAGGAAGAGGCACTTAGTCATTGCAACACAATAGCGCTTCCCCCCACATTTCCAAGAGCACCTGTCCGGGGGAGTCCATCTAAAGCCCAGCAGGGGGTTCTTGTTCAAGACATGAATTTGTCTACAGAAACCACTGACCATTCCATTTTGGAGTGACAATGAAAGGGTGATGGCCCCTTTTTACCCCTGTACGTTCACCCTGGTCTTTAATTTTCATGTTATGTGTATAGTGCACAGGAATGCATTCATTTGAGAGTTCTTGAGAGGCCAAGTCATGCAGATCAAAGGGTGGACTATGGGGGCAAGCATCACTTCAAAAGGCCGGTTTCTTGTTGTGTTGATGCTGGACAAACGGGAACATTTAAGGTTTGCGCCATAGTCTGAGCAAAGTGGTTTGTGACATTCAGGGGTCCTAAGAGGGTTCCAGGGGCCTCCCCAACCAATTTTCAATATAATTCCATCAATAACTAACTGACAATTGAGGGTTTAACTAAAAGCTACCACTGGGGTTTGAATACATTCCTGAAACTGGAATTTACACTACAATCCAGATCATCCCAGCATTATTGTAGTGACACTAGCAAAAAAGGACAAATGTCTTCACAAAAGAAAAAACAAAGCTGCACACCATGTGCGCTGATCGTCTGTGTGACGCTTTGACACTGCAGTCTAAACAAAGCCACCGGAGCCTGTTCTCATCTTGCCAAGGCCTTAGCTCTCGCAAAAACAAAACAGCTTGTCATGAAAAAAATAAATAAAATAAAAACTTTCTTCTTTTATATTTTTGCATCACACATCACCTTGCAGGCAGGTTAAAAGCCATGTTTTCGTCTCCACTCTCGAAATGCCAGATAGTTTGAGTTCAGTCAGCCACTCGTCTGAACCCTTCACGTAATACACCATCGCTAGAGTTACTTCCTTTTGCCATTTCAATATATTACTAAATCCTACAGGCTTTATCCAGATGGTCACCATCCAGTGACAGTCCAAAAGTGCAATAAAATGGCAAAGAGAGGATTCACCCAGATATCTTCGTGGCGCACTGCCTTTAATATTTCAAAGGTTGTGAGCATGATACTTGCACGCTCTGGGACAGAGAAATCTACTTCAAAGGAAGGGTGTGTTTAACCTAGGAGAATATAGCAATTCAGTAAAATGGATGGTTTCAAAGTGTGTGTGTCTGTGTGTACACACTCTAGGATTGGGCTATGAACCCAAATTTAACTCTAAGAGAAGGCAAGGTGAGAACACGATGACAGAACTGACAAAATATCGATTGCAATATATTGCATATATTGCAATATCAATACTTCCCCTCATGATATGTTATTGATACTCTAACACCTATTATTGTTTTATTCTTTGTCTTTTGGAGAGAAAGAGGTTGTGACATTCAACACAGGTCTGAAACTGATACCTCAATGCAAAGAATGAGAGGTACTTTTGCTTCTCAAGGCATGGATATCGATCTTTATATATTGTAGATGAACTGTCTTGTAACAGAGCTGCAACAATTAGTCGATTATTCAGATTGTTTCCAACTATTAGGATAAATAATCGATTTGAGTCATTTTTGAGAGAAATATATCCAAATTATCCGGTTCCAGAAACCCGAAATCTGATCATTTTCTGTTTTTTTTTTAGTCTTCTATAATAATAAAAGTGATGGTCTTTGGGTTGTGGATTACAACCTAAAAACAACATTTCAGGTTGTATCTTCAGCTTTGTAAAACATTGTTTGACGTTTTATGAACCAAACAACTAAATTATTAATCATTTCAATAATCAGCAGGTCAATTAACTATCAATATATTCATTAGTTAAGTCAAATTATTGTGATTGTATCAAATAGTGTGGTGAGTTACCCTGTGATTTCCAACCAATTCCAATTGATGGCTCAAATAGGTGTTGAATTCCCCCCATATGTAGGGTACCAGTGGCACCTTTGCATATATGAATGTGCATGTGTGTGTGAGACAATATTAAGACACCAAAACATGAGCTCCACTGACACTTTTCAGTGAAGATGTTAAAACGATGCAGTCTGTGTGTGTTCCTCTTTTCTCTCTGGCCCCGCATCCACTGCCTCATCTTTTGTACCATTGACATGCTTGTACGTTAAGGTTTTCTTTCTCTCTCTCTCTCTCTTTCCACGTCGCTATGTCATGATCAATTTACCACTCAGCACATGACGGCCTCTAGCGCCTCTAAGGATTTAAAGGACTTTGTGTGCAATCCCGCCGATGCCTGGCTTTCTTCTCCCACATACAAAAATGGCCATTTGTATTCTCCACCCGCTTTGGCCGCTGAGTGGGATTGGTGTCCGAGCTTTTCGCCTCCCTGATTCCGGGTTATTGTTTGGGAGAGGAATCGCACCTGGTAACCTTATAGAACCTTGGTTATATGTTTGTACCATTGTGTGTGTGTATGTCTGCCTCTATATGTATGTGTGTATACAGAGAGGGGTAAAAAGAGAACGCACTGAAGCATTTTGAAAACATCAGGCTCAATCAGTGCTCATTTGTTCAGGGACCCTGAGAAACTAAGCTCATTGCCTCACACGGTGACAGAGCGAGAAGGAACCATTGACGAATGTTCCAGCCCATTCATGCACCTGCCTGCTTTATTGTATCATGCCCCTATACCAGCATAGAGCACAAAAACCCACAGCAGCATAAAGGCGCAGCATCTACACCAGGCTCAAACTTTCTGTAACAAACATAACCACCACCACAGAAACATGTCGGTGGTCTATAATACAACAGTTCATTTTTTGTTTATTGCTGGGAAGCAGAATAAAATGCGAAACAGCTGCGCTAATAACCAACTGAAGCCAGAACCACTGTTGGTAACATGTTACAAAATGCAATGCATTGATTTTTGCTGGAACTCAGTAATGTTAGGCATTACAGGAAAAATGTGGTAATATTTTACTTGATACAAATGTCAGTAACGCACATTACAATGTGTTTTTAACCTGGATTGAAGTAGTTGTTTGTTTGTTTTTTTCTTCATATAAATTCACTAAAATCAAGATCAAGCAGGATCAGCAACAGTGAAACACCCACAATTTTTCACTTCCTTTTCATTTTGGTTCGTCAGACAGAAGATGGAGATGAATGAATCGTATGATAGCATGTTCTCTAGATGGACACACACGTATGATAGCATGTTCTCCAGATGGACACACAGTCATTACTTTATGTTTGTGAAACATAAGGATTTTAGGAAGATCATAGTCAAATGCACTTTGTGTTCTATACCTAAAGAACTGTCCACTTTCTGAAATAGCAGCAGTAATTTAACATTTATAGAGGTGACATAGTAATATGAAGTTAACAAGGAAGCCAAAATTTACATTCTCCTGCTCTGAGATTCTTCAATGTGAAGAGTCGTAGGATGTTGCTAAAGATAAGCTAACCACTTTCAACAGTGAAATCACCAGCTGTTTGAAAACTTGTCAGTGAGATCCCTGTTGTGACTAGCAGCAAAAATAACCAAGGTGAGCTATATTTAGATCAACAAATCCATATTGAATCCATAGAAATATTGTAGTGTAACGAATTACTTTGAAATTACGGTAACAAGTAATAAAAATAGCGCATTACAGTTTTGAAGTAACTTCCCCAACACTTAACATAACCACCAATGGTTATGAACAATGGTGAATGGTCATCTATAATACAGGAGTTCACTTTTGGAACTAGTGTAAAATGCTAAATAGTCCTGCTAATAACCAACTGAAACTAGAACACGGCATGGACAACCTTTGCAACTCAACGGCGGTCATCATATATATATATATATATATATATATATATATATATATATATATATATATATATATATATAATGTAATCATCCTGCTTTCATATGCAGGTTGATGCCGCTGGCAAGACTATGGCTGCCTGTGTGTAGGTGGGTCCCCGCATTATTAAGCTGGCTGGAGCCGAGCGCTTTCACGCAACCCATGCTGCACGTTGCATCTTGTCTCTTTCTTTCCCTCCATTTCTGTCGTTCCTCTCCTCTTCCTCTTCTTCTTCGCCCTTTCTTCCTTTCCATCTCTGTCTCTCTCGCTGTGATTCTGCAGCCACCTGGCAAGTGTCCCTTGGCGGCTACCTTTTCTTTTTTTTTACAGCAGACCCTTTCTATGCTCTTCATTCTAATTGAATAATGCACTGTAGTATAAAATCCCTCTCCCCCACCCTCATTAAAAAAGGGCCTTCTATGGATTAAAATGCTGAGGCGAACACATTTTCCGCATGCGGAGGTAACTTAATGTATTCGGTTCCCTCCAGTAATGAAGTGAAAACAAGAGTTGACCGATGGGCTCCAATTTATGTGTTTTGCCAGAGACGGGTGAAGCTGGTGGCACGCTCCGGCCTAATGGCGCACATTTTTTTGTTTTTTTTTTTACAACATTAACCGGATGTTGCCCCCATGCGCGTTTTCTTGTGAAAATCGTCCATGGATTTACCCTAAAAAAAAAAAAAAATGCAGCAGCACTTAACTGCCATTTGTCTAGTGACCTTTCAGACATCCTTGCAGAATCTATATTAATGTTTAAAGGGATATGATCAATACGCCGTGCTATGTTTGTCAATGCTCTCTGCATCTCCAAGGCTGCCAATTCCAAGCATCCTCAGTTAATGTATGATAACCCAATGGACATCAATACTCCAGCTTTTTTATGAGTACTATATATAATTTATAATAGTACAAGTGTTAGTATTTGTACTGTGAGTGTCAGTAACTTCAAAGTACAACAAAATTCAGTTCTTGCATTGGTTCAGCCCATCCCAGAAGAAATACATCCATATTTCCATTCAGTTTCTTTTCATATGTTTTACGTACTTTTACTTTCTCGTTTTGGATGCATATTTTGAATAAGGGTCTTATGTTCCCCAGACTGGGTTAAAATATTAAGAACTTCTTTATGGAACAAGGGTTCAAAAGAGCTACACAACAAAATTGCGGTTGTTTGATTTGATTTTGAAGGTCTCTAAAAAAAGAAAATTGAAAAACAAGATGTTCCAGTTCCAAAGAATTTAAATGAGTCTGAGTAGTTCTAAGAGTGGAATTGTACTCAAAACTCTTATTTGGGTTGGGTTTGATCCACAAAACTACCAAGAATGTGCTGTTGCTACATGCTGTACTATTTTAAAACCAGTGTTCTCTGTAGGTCAGATTTGACCCTGTTTGAGATTTCTAGCAATCCCCTATCCCCAGCCCTAACTGGATTAAATTAAATGCTCAATTCATGATGTAATTTTATTTTTTTTAATCAGTTAGAAGACAGATGTAAAGTGGGGGAGTTAGTCTCTAATACATGTATACAAGCCTAGTTTTCACATAGGAAAGCATTAGGATATGACCTTTGGCGGATCCATAACTTCAACTATTTGTATAAGGTCCCTCCTGTATAAAGCTGTTATACTGAGAGACATATGCTGTGGTGCTGAGGAACAGAAACACACTCTGACTTCTTCCCACAATATCTCATATCATATTAAGTAAATACAGAGTCGGGGAACAACTTTTTGAGGTTGGAATTCTGTGTTTTGTAGAGCTGGAGAACATAGGACACTGGAAACATAAAATAATAATACCCTAGGAACAAACAGATCATATCAAATAGGGTCCTTGGGGCATATAGGGATCTTAAACAGACAATAGGGTCCTTGGAACATATAGGACCCTGGTAAAAATATAAAGAAAGGAACCTATGAAGTATAGGGTCCTTGGAACATATAAGTATAGGGCCCTGGAAACATATAGGGATCTTGGAACAGATAAATATAGGACCCTTAGAACACATAGCACCCTAGGAACAGCCCTAAAAACAGTGTCAACCTCATATGACAATATTCATAAAGGTTGGCTAGTCAAGGTTTGCTTCCCCACCTCCCCTTTCACCCATCCTCGTATAGATATGAGATATTAGTTCAGCTAATATTGATATGCATACTTTTCTCATTATTCCAGGGGAATGAAACCGCTACAAACAACAATCGAACAACCGTGACTCATGCAACACATGGAGAGAGCGGGGAAGAGAAGAAAAAGAGAAAAAAAGTTAATGTTTATTTTGTGAAAAACAGCACCTTGACTAATGAATTTCCCCAAGTTTGTTTCCCGCTTACAGCTCCTTGTTTGGCTTTGTCTTAATAGAGCATGCTGATTTAGAAAAATGAGGGCCAGCAGGAGGAGAGTGGGGGTGTGGGGGGAAAAAAAGAAGGTGTTTGTGCAAAAAACACCTTATTTGGACTTTTCTGAGGTGATCGGAGAATGCTCTGCCAAAATGATGTTAGAGCTAAGTGCAAGACAAGAAACAGCTTACATCAGGAGCGCATTGCCAGAGGCATTTTAATGATTCCGAGGTCAAGAAACGTGAGCAGCAGACGCCGCTCCTTTGAGCCCCAGACACAAACTGAATTATTATTGTATACAGAAGCCGGCATCTCCGAGTAGCATCGCATAACTCTGGGAAATAAAGTGACAGGTGGTGACAAGGTAGCCCCAAAGATATGAGGACCTGGGCCTGAAAAGAAGGGTTCATCTGCAGCTCAGTTTTTGTAAGATCTCACCGACGTCTGATCAGCGCCTCAAAGAAAATATTATTTTGTTGAAAAAGGAATTACTGGAGATCTTCTATATATCATTTTGAAAGCAGAATCCCTTTAATTTTTCTTATAATGTTCCCCTTCACCCTAAAATATGCAGCACTGAAATTTATAGGTGACTCATACTCCTTATTTGACTATTTCTTTGTACCGTTCTTTTTTTTTTTCGTTGAAGCAACCTTTTACAAAAGGGTAAAGAAATGCCTGGAATTTAAAAAACACTGATACTAGTGAACCTGCCTGTTCCGTCTCTTTCAGCTTTCAACTAGGCGCTGATTCTTGTTGCGAGAAAAAAGACTCTGAAGTAACTTCGGAACTTTGCAGCACAATGAAAGCGATACGCGTTTAGACTTACTGATGCAGAACAACACATGCACACACACCTAGAGACATCAGAGACCGGTCGAACTGGGGACTGGAATGGAAGCCACTGTTAAATTCCATTTTGACAGATTTCATTTGACAAATACTTGTCGCCACAAGCAGGATGGGCGTACCCTTAAAGATACCGAAATGACATCAAAACAAAAGCGACTGACATGAATGCTGTCTTTTCACCTCTTAAAAGTTAAGCACTGTTGGAAATGTTACGCATTGTTACGCTTCACCTTAAATAAAACCTACAGAGTAAGATATTTTTTTTTCTTGAAAACAGACCTCACCCTGAAAATTTAAGCACTGCCATCATTAAAAAATTTATAACTTTTGAGACATTTTTACGACCTTGAATTCTAAAAGAAAATCCAATTTAAGACTTTTTTAAAGTCCCATTCGAGAGTATTTAACCTTCATGACTTATTTCCAGTATGAATGGGATATAGGTCAGTGGCAAATAATGTGTGGCATGATGAGAGTTTTAAGAAGCATTTATCAGGTCTCTCAAAATGTACATTGTGTGTTCATGTCGGTTTCTTTTTTTTTTTTTTTTACAAAAATCACAATTTTGTGTGATTTGAGTGACACAAAAGGTCAAAAGGTGTAACTGAAAAGCTATAATGATCAATTTTAAATATATAATCCACCTAGAACATAAAACTTGATAGCATGTCTTTTTAATTTTTAAAAAGCTATCTAGGACCAGTTTTTCAGAGTTACACCACATGGCAGTGTTGTCCTGTATATGACACATATACAGGTTGGCTATAATGTAGGGAAAGATTGGACCAATCAGGGGCAGCTACATTCACCACTTGCCTTTGATTGACAGATGGAAGTAATGATACTGCTGGTTAAAATTGCTCTGGACAAGATGACTTTTGATGATTTTTTTTCTTTTACTGGAAGAAAATTTGATTGAAATTTGATCTGATTTTGATTTTTTTTTATTATTATTATTTTAGAAGGACTTGAAGACTTGGTTTTTAAAGTAAAACACATGTAAAACTTGACATCCCATTAATTCCTGATGCAGTAATAATCTACCTGTGAGGAGACAGAATCAGACATGAGCCTTTCTCTCCCTTCACAGTTGAGCTAAGTCTGCTGAGGAGTATGTTTTGGGAGTGCCGCTTGCGAGGGGGGGATTACGGGCGGTTGCGGTGTGAGAAGCATGCATGCCACGCTCCAAACCTGGCAACGTGCGTGGCCTAGTTAGCACAGCGTTGCCACTGCCGCCGTCAGCACGCTTCTTGTTTATTCCAATCATCAGACTCAACAGCACATCAGTTCCAAAGAAATCGCCACAAATTCAGATATCGCAATTTTGTTTAATAAAACAACCTGGATTCATTTCCATCTGTGCACTCACACACAAGTGGAAATTCCCCAAACAACGAGCGGAGCGTGTTTGTTCCAACTTATCACAATAAATGTAATTACACTTGGGTATTTAATGTTTTTTTTTTCATGTTGATTTCTTTCTTTTGTACTTTTTAATTTTTTTTTAAACAAGAGGCATTGCCAGTTTGTAATTAGTGATCACTGTGAAGGATCAAAAAAAGAAAAAAAAAAGAACAAGAAAGACTTGTTTTTGTTGAGCTTCTCTCTCTCGCCGTCTTCCGTTTCCTCCCCCGAGGGCGAAAGACGCTTCAGACGCAATTTCTTTTCAGAGCCGAGCAGCCGAATCCAAACTCACTCAACTTCAGAGTGTGTTAACTCTCAGGCACTCGTACCTGTACGCTAGCCAACCTGTGAGATTTGCTATTAATAAAAGTGGACATGTCCGTGGAAAGGATAAGATACTTAATCCTGCAGGTGCTGTTGATGTCTTGGGACTACTTTTTTATTTTTTTTTCCCCAAGGCCTTTGTCTCTCTGTGTGCTTTGATTTCCACAGTGGTGGAAAGTATCTTACTTTACATTTCATCAAGTAGTGTACTTAACCATCTATAGTATGATGTGTGTATATATATATATATATATATATATATATATATGGACTCCATTAGGTTGTATGCACTAGGAGGAATTTTCCATATTTGCATATATTTCCATATTTATATTTTTTATTGGTGCCATATGGCAAAAAATCTGATTTAGCATATCAGAAAAATATATAAAAAATATATATTAAAACATATTTTAATAATATAAAAAATGTTATATATATATTTTTTAAATTGAATTAAATGTAAAAATAAGTATAAAATAAGTATATATATATATATATATATATATATATATATATATATATATATATATATATATATATATATATATATATATATATATTATTACTATATTATATATTTATATATATATATATATATATATATATTTATATTTACTTAGTCCATATAGTGAGTTTTTATTTGCTGAAAAATGCTCACATGTCAAATGTCCATGAGAAAACAGGATATTCTGGTCATGTGACCTCATAAATTGTATGTCCTTCAAAATTAACTTTTCACAACTAACTTTAAAACATAGATTTTCTATCACAGCTTTTGTGAAAAATGAAGATAAATTAATATAAAATGAAGACAAATGAAAAAAGAGGTTTTATTCTTGAATGTGAAAAAGTAAGTTATCCGTATTAATTGCACCACATTATTGGAAATCAAACCAGCGGCTCCCAAACTTTTTGCCTTATGGCCCTTTGTGTCTTTGTCATGTTTCCGATGTCACGAAATATTGTTTGCAGTTCAACCGACGAGACATTTCCCCTCGCACGGTTTCAAATAAATAATAGTTTGAAGCCTGGAGAGTGAAAACGCTCCAATATTTCACAAATAGATGAATGTAGCAGAGCCTTTTTCTTCTTTATGACCCAATCTGTCATCTCAAGTCCTCTCAGATTGATCTTGTGACCCCCCACAACAAACCAGCTCCACCTTGAAGCAGCTGCAAGGTATAAAATGCTGCTGATGATGATTTTCTGCTAAAAAAAAGTACTTTTACTTTAAAATTTAAAGTAAATTTAGCTGGTGATGTACTTTTACTTGTACTTGTACATTCACTGTAATTATGCAGGACTTTTTCATGAAGTATTTTGTTTTACATCAGGCCATTGATACATTTACATAAAGGTCCCATTTAACATCCTTTTCTGGGTTTTATTTGAAGGTTTGCTGCACCTAACCTGATAAATTAATATATAAATAAATAAATTCAACTCTGTGGTTTTACAGTGCTGGTCTGCTTCATAAATATTCATGAGCCTCTTTTCTGATTGGCTGATTTTCAACTGGAAGACTGCTGTGCTGGGAACCTCTACAGGTGGAGGGAGCTGCTTTATGATGTCACAAAGTCAAGGAAGTACAAACACGCCGTAAAATGGCTGAGTTTCTAAGTCCCGTTGCATGAGACAGTTCTTATAGAATTCCTACACCTTATCTAGAGTAAAGAATAAAAAAAAAAACATGAAGCTATTTGCATGATATGGGAATATTTCTTCCACTTCTGTTGAAGATGTCGGTTCAGGAAGAAAAATCATCAGTACTTTCAATTCTATTTTCTACTAGTTTCAACATATATTAAGTAAAAGGGGGGAAAAACAATGTCCAGTCTCATCTACATCAACAAGCTGTTTCTAAAATGTTATACAGCATTCCCATTAACATGTGCTGCTTGCTGCTTTTGGACTGGATTTCCCACTACTTCTTTTTTTTTTGTAAGAGCCGAGCTGAACTACTGTAACTCAGACCGCCGGCCCTCCTGGACAGCCCCACTACTGGAGCGGGATTTATTACAAGCAGATCCTCTTTAAAACATGAAGAAAACAAGATGACAGAAAAAGCCTTTTTTGGGACTGACATTATACTAAAAGGTCAGGAATGTTTCTAGCAAACAAAGTGTGGAGGTTTCTTAAAGATACAGTGAGAGTCTTCTAAAAAAAAAATAAAAAGAGAAACCCAGCACCTGTAACACCCTCCTAGACACGGCAGATGACTAACTTTGCATTTAAGCGTTGCCGAACGAAGCGCAGACCAAGGCTGACGAGCAAGGCCGTCTAGACAGGGTGGCGCGGGGGGGAGCAGGGAGGCAGCGGAGAGCCAGGTGCTCTTTATAAACACTCCCTTTAGAGATTGGAACGGGCGCTTGTTTGAATAACTTTCGAATACGAAAGCCTGGTGTTTATTCACCATTGATCCCCCCCATCCTCCCCCACTTGTCGTCCATTACGCCTCGCTGTCAGTAACTACCATTACAGGAAATCTATACCTAATACCCACCTTATTATGAATGCTCATTTTAAAACTTCAATAACAGAGGAGCAGTCGAAGCTATCATTATCCCTCGGGGCTGAGATGAGGATTATATAGTGAGTTTATATAGAGGTGCCTGTTTTACTCTGTTGTTTATATATAGGGTAAAATTGGCCATCAGGTAAAATGGGCCATTAAAGTTTTGGGGGTCCCAGCCCCTCTGGAAATTAGAGCCAATGACTACAGAGGATTTCAAACTGTTGACATAACTGTGCTTGACAAGAAACAGGTGGTTTGATTAGTTTATGGTTTCTATGGTAGGTGAGATAATGCTTCAAATCTTAGACCGCACCAGAAATGTGCATGGTAAGTGAACCCGTTTTATCTGATGGGATGGCCCATTTTACAAGAAACCAAAAAAATAAATATATATTAATATTTTATCACATAATTCTAACAGAAAATAATCAGAAACAGTCATTATTAATCATAAATATGCCTTATATTTGGTATTGCGATCTTGTCCCAAGCGATTTACCAAAAAGTGTCCCATTTAACCTGATATCACCGTATTTGTGGTTTAAAGTACAAAACCTCAACTCGGAGTAGTTTTATAGTGATTTATCACTGAAGCTCCAGAAAGCAGAGGTCAGTTTTGGGTTCTGTATCATAATTGTTTAGAAGCCTCTTATCTGATTGGCTGATTTTCGCTTAGAGGACTAAAAAAGAAAGTATCTTTAGGAATTTCTCAGTTTTCTGATGGATATATATAGAGACCGTTTCTAGCATAACATATATGAAATTGGCTATTTGCATAATATGGAACCTTTAAAGGTCTGAGTAACCAATTAGTCTGGTATCTTTGGTATTGTGTAATTGACCAAGCAATTTAGCAAATTTAGGTCCAATTTACCTGATATCACTATATATATATATATATATATATATATATATATATATATATATATATATATATATGAAAAAAAAATAATAAAGTCAGAAGGATGCAAATAACATTCGGGTGTTGTAATATACAAATTTATCGTTCATAACGTGTACTCCTGTACATTCTATATTTCAGCCTTTTTGATATGCCAACGCACAGAACACATATCCGTAGCTGCAGGGGTCCTGCAGAGACATGTAGCACGTTAGAAGGGAAAAAAGAAAAAAACAAGTAAGCAGGAGCTTTTTAAATTGAAATGTGCATTATAGATGTATAGATACCGAGTCACAGCAACATCACCCCACCCCCCTCCCCTCCGTAGTTATTCCGGGATGTGATGAAACAAGCGCCCAGGAGCTGCCAAATTTAGAGACAAGCCGGGTCTCCCAGGAAGCTTCTCCATTTGGGCCGGAATGGCAAGTGTGACCCTCATCTCTCCGCTCCTCACCTCCCACTAATTGAATCAGGCTGCTGCCCAGGGTAATTCTCTCCCATCTCCTTTCTTTTTTGACTTTGGCGGGTGTGTGTGCGCGCGTGATTTTTTTCGCGAGGAGTCCGGTTTTAAACCAAGGTTTCAGATTGTTAAAATACAAGTTGACCGCCTCCCCCCCATCTTCAGATAACCATCCAATATATTTCTGACATCAGAGGATTGGGAATAGTGTGCCCAGCAGGCCGCGTGAACCCCTTCCTGACGCAACCAGAGGGCAAATATATATAACCTCACTAAAAAGTCATGAGAATCTCTTTCAGAAAATATCTATTATAATCCCTCATGAACATTCCCAGGGAAATTATGCATTATGAATTTGTCTACTCCTTTCTTACTTACCCACAAAACCCATTTCTGATGCTTTTTTACTATATTCTGATGCATGGACTTAATTAAGAAAGAGTTGGGAATCAATATTAAAAATGTATGAGTGGAAATTGCCCCTAGTTCTGGATTTTTTAATTTTTTTCCCGTTGAATATGCGAAAACAATGTTTTAAGCACCGTTCAGAGGCTTCCCGGCCGGCGCCGTTCTAATGGGGGGGAACTCTGCATCATCAAGACCAGACACGGGCACATGAGGGGGGGGGACTTCTTCTTCGTTAAGACTTCCTGTTTAATTTCTGCTGCTCGCTCGCTCAGCAGCAGCCGCGACGCGCACTCATCAGCACGAGAGATTAAAACAGGAGCTTTGAGGAGCCTGCGCCTAATAATTAGTCAGTAGTCTGCTTTAAGAGTGTTGAGGTAAACACGGTTTAATTAGGAAGGGGAGAGCAATCTGGGACAGATGTTGTGCAGGAAAGGGATCACAGTGCGACTGATTTGAGTTTGTGATGCTGTAGTAGGGGAAAAAATATTCCAGGAAAGAAAAAAAAGTGACAAACAACACCCTGCATGCACAAATGTGCATATATGTGATTATATTCATATACCTGAAGGAAAAGCCAATCCAAATTTTGGATTTCACATTGACCATGCCTTAATTTATAGATAAAATTGATTCATATTAAAGGTCCCATATCATGCAAAATATGTTTTTTTCACTCTAAATGAGGTCTAGCGGTTCCATGTAGGCGTGATTTCAGGCCTTTCCTAACCCAGTCTTGCTAAGGAACAAGATTACACTTGAAATCAATTTCAAATTCTTCATTCTTGCATTAACATTTATGTTATGCTTCTCAATTGGAAGAAAATTGTGAATGAAATTGAAATCACAATATCTGCCATAAAAATCACAAATTCAAATTCCTCTTAAAATCGTTCAGCCCTATTTCCATGGATCAAACACTCAAAGAATTGCACACAACCTGCATTTAGAATGGCTTGTTGGTACTTCCTTGACTTTGTGATGTCACACGGTAGCTCCCTCCATCTGTAGAGGTTTCCCAACGACCCACCTGCCCCGGCCACTGTCACAACTGCTTTCTTTTACTCTTCTATGTGATAATCGGCCAGTCAGAAAGGAGACAGCAACTATATTGAGATGGATTTTTGCACTTTAAGTTACAAATGTATCAAAACTCTTCTACAAAGCTGTGATTTTACAGCTAGATGTGACAATGTTTTGTTTTTTTTTGAAGAAAATACAATTCATGAGGTCACATGACCAGGATATCCTGTTTGCTATTTGACATGTGAGCATCATTGTCAACAACCGAAAGTTGTCTTTTATTCAGAATTTTGGAGTATTTTGACCAAATAAAAAAATAACTCACTATCCAGGGTAAGTAAACTTTATTTTACACATTTTTTTTTTTTTTTACATTTTATTCAATTTTGATGTTATACATATTTCTCTCTAATACACAAAATTAGTTTGTTAACCAAATGGAGTCCCATTGACTTACATAGCATGAAACTAAACCAAGACTATGTCACAACCTATTCTTATATATATATTTTATTAATTATATCTATTATTTAGGTGTTTTTAAGTTTTAAATATTTATTATTATTATATAAAAAAATAATCATGACCATGGGCTACCATTCATTTTAATGTAGCTGCATTTTGATGAACTTATTACCTCTGTTACTTGCTCAGGTGGCTCAACTAAGCTTTAGTTGTTTTGCAAAACTGCAAACTGTCCATTGTACAGAATATGTTAGGAAATACTGAATCCCTGCAGCAACACTTCTTGCGGGGAGATATTAGGAAATTTGTGCCGACGTGTGTCCGTTTAAGCGTCACTGAGAGTCAGTCTTAGCAGTAAAGAGCTTAACTCCTCGGCCCAACAGGGTGGGTACCTGACAGTTCTTTTACTCCAGGGGGAAAAAAGGGAAGTGAGGAAACAGGTATCCCGAGAATGTCTTCCCGGCGTCCCCCGCTAAGTGGCAGCTACACTACTTAAAACCTGCTGATGGGATCGCAGCGCTCCACCTAAGGCTTAAGTTGCCACTAAACCACATGAAACTCTCTGCAGATGGGCAGCAGCTGAATTGAAGTGGCGTGTGTGGGGGGGTGGGGTGGGGATCAACAGCTAGCAATGTGGCTGTCAATGCAGCATTTTGGGAACAGTAACAAAAGCAAACACACCTAAGGCGGGTTTTATGGATTCTAAGCCTTAAATAACCACGTCGGCTAAGCTGGAAGAACAGAGGGAGGATGGGGGGGGGGGGGAGGAGGAGAGGAGTGTGAGAACGTGAGAGATTGGGGGGTAAGGGGGTGGAGTGTTAAAACAGATGATGAGAAGAAGTAGAAAAAAAGTTTAAAAAAGGAGCTGGGGCAGATGATGAGGCTGACAGCAAGTGGTGGGAAGCAAGGAATAGGGGGGAAGGGGGAGGGGGGTGCGTTCTTGACAGAAGCAACATGGCAGTATCACACGGCTATTTTTCATTCACACTCCTCTGCATTCGCACACGATTTTCCAGAGGTACCCGAGACCCGGAGAAAAAAAAAAGCCTTCCAGCGAACGCCGCTCGCCAATTTTTCAAAGCTGTCACTTCACCCCCCTCTCTCTCTGTGTATCAGCTCACACCGCACACGAAACGGGACGCCAACACCCCCCCCCTCGCCGCCGCCGTTGTCATTGTGCTGATGCAAGGTAAACACGTATGGCGGTGTCGTCCCTGCTTCCAAAAAAATCATTCTTGGATCGAGCTGTAAAGGTGACAAACGTTACGCGGCGCACGGGGGCAATTAATGCGCCCCGCAACTGTGCTTTTGACAGCGTGCGGCCTCTCCCTCCAGCGGCGCTGAAAATTCATATGACTGCCTGAAAAGACGAGTCACGTAAATACGCGGCGATGACTTGAGCGCTACGTACGGAGACAGAGGGAGAGGGGTGAGATTGTACGTGTCGCTGTGACGGTTTTTCAAAGGTGGCAGCCTGAAGTGCCGCAGGAGCATTCTTTTTTTTTTTTCTCCCCTACTTGTTCTTCAGTCAGCGTCAACCTTTTTGCACCTTCTGGATGTTAAAAAAAAAAAAAAAGTCTCACTAGACTCCATCTAGCCTATAATGTATGGAAGACTGAAACAGCCATAATAAGTAAGTAAATAATAAAGGGTTCTCCTTAATTATTAGTGCCATCAGTACTTATTTCATTAAAATTTGCTCTTAGTAGCTATTGGCTAATTTATATCGTTAGCATGATAGCATAATTGCCAAAATAGGACAAAATAGGCAATTATCCTATGAGACTGATGGTATGACATCTCACAGATTAATCGTACTTATCCTGCTTCCCACCACTACTTATTTAATCTATTTTATTCATTGGGGTATTTATATATCTACATATTTTTACATTATGGCAGTTTTAATCCTCCGTATCAGTGCATCAAACCATGAAAACAGGCCTGGAAACTGCCGGTAAGTGTGTCAAATGTGGCCAATAGAAATCACCAGTGTACTGGACATCAGAGGAACCTGTATCCCGCATGCACTTTTTCCTGTCCTTCTCTTTATTTCACACACACACACACACATGTACAGAGCTACAATCACACCATTCACTGCCCACAGTGATCATTTTCAGCTTTGACATAGTCTAAAGAGAAGCCAAGGCTGGTAATCAAACAGGAGCCACAGCGGCTTCTCAAAGGCAGCTGCTTTAGACCAAGGTGGTAAATATTATTTTAAAGAATGTTCTCCAGGCTTCTATTCATGCCTTTTGAACCTCACTTGATTCTGCTTTCAGGGTTTATATATGTATATATGCAAGGTTAACGTTTCACATTCGATTAAAAATGCGTCAGAAGAAATGACATCCTTGAGCATGACAGAGCAGCTCAAATATCGGACTGATGTATCCAAGTGCAATCGCTGGGAGAACTCATACAAAGAATAATTTCATTTTAAGGTCCCATTTTGTTCAGCTTTCATTGGTTTAAAGTTTTGGTTTATATATTTGGTGCTAAGAACCCAAAATATCAATATAATTTCACATTTCGTCTCTCGAGCTTCTCTTTGGTGCTTGCTATTGTGACATCACAACTTCACAGAAGTCCTGACCGCTTGTTTTAAGGCCTAGTTTCTGAATACGGGCTGTGTGCATTGAGCATTTCTGAAACATTGGGCAGTGCCTATATGGGACCTATTGCAACCTCAGTTATTTTATAGGAAAACTGGTAGAACTCATACAAAGAAACATGATTTTAAGGTCCCGTATTGTTTGTTGTTTTCCTTGGTTTGAAGTTTTGGTTTGACTAAAAAGACATATTTGTGGTGTTAAGAGACAAAAATCTCCACATAGTTTCACATCCTGGCTCGCAAGCTTCTCTCTGGAGAAGTCTCGCTGATTTAAATGGCTTTGAATGGAGTGTGGTGTTGTGATTTTGCAACTTCACAAAAGTCCTGACAGATTGCTTGAAGGCACAGTTTCTGAATATGGGCTGTTTGAATTGAGAATGTCTGAAATATGGGGCCATGTTTATATAATTTTGTCAGCCAAAAGCATTTAAAAATCAGATTTTCTGAAAATATGGGACCTTTAAAATCCAAACTGATGCAATTTCAAATATTTTTTTAAAAACTGGTAGAACTCATACAAAGAAAATATGAATATAATATCCCATAATGTTCACCTTGGTTTAAAGGAATTTGATTTAAATAACTTTAAATAGAGGAGTTGGGGGCGGTGACTGTACTGTTGTGACATCACAGTTTCACAGATGTCCTGACAGCTTGTATAAGGCACAGTTTCTGAATACAGACTGTTTAAATTGAGAATTTGTGAAACATGGGGCCAATTTTGTTAGGAAAAGCATTAAAAATCTGATTTCCCCACAATATGGGACCTTTAAAATCTGACCTGTTGACACCGGATTCAAGCAAGACTTAATTCCCTTTAGATGAGGGATTGCAAGAGTTAAAAAAGGTGAGTGTTCATCCTAAAGGCATGTGAATGTGTAAATGGTTTTCTCACAGCCACACGCACACACACAAGCACATGCAGTGACACACTTCTCGGGAGTTCATTCCTGTCATTCTAGCTTCTATAGTTTGAAGCTGTGGGCTGATGAGCTGCCTGGGCTTTACATTTCACTGCTTTCCAATCTCGTCAACACACACACTCACACACACACTTGGTCATTCAGTCCATTCCTTATGCATAGACATTTACTGTATTTATTCAACATTCCTTTTTGATCCTTGACACCGGTTCCTTTAATCTGTCTGGATGAATTCATTGCCATTCAACCCACACACTCTTCAGATATGGGATGAAATATAGAGGACTTGTTTCATCTGTCTTTAAGATTCATGGCTATTTGATACTCTGGAATATTTGAAAAACAGTACTGTAGGTTCCTATGTGGCGCATCACATCAATAATAGACTTGACATTGAAAGGTCTTTTTCTCCAAAGGAGCATGATGCGTGACTCATATCTGGTTTTTAAATCGTTTCGTTTAAAAAACAAAACAGATTGATCAGAGGTGGTGGGTGTAGGTTTGGTATTTAACTATGGGAGGAACTTTTTTTGTTTTTGTTTTTTGTTATTTTTCCAGACAGGCAAAGTAATTGCATGTGTCTGTACTTTCTTTCTTTTCTCTTCCTGTGTGCAAAGATCTTCACTGCAATATGTTCACATTATTACTTTTCATTTTTGATAGAATAATTAAATCCGAGACCAATGTTCCAATATGATAAATGTATAGAAACCTGTAGCAGATTTTCAGAATAAAATTATCAGTCAAACAAATCAGATGGACAAGCTGTGACTATTATAGTTAATTGATATCAACGTCTTACCACAATACAATACAAGCAACACATCAATGGCACATTTACTTTAATATAGTGTTTTACATTGGATTAATCACAGAAAATTACTGTTAACTTAGTTAATCATCTGTCAGTTGGAAACTCAGTTGAAACCTGTTACTGACACATTGATTATTCTCTAAAAGAAAGCTTTTGGGAGGAACTTTTACCAACATTAATGTTGTTTGATTATCAATATGTCTAAGCAACAATCGCAAATTAGCTAACAGCATCTAATGCCTGATCTTAGTGTACTTCCAGGAAAGTTGCCTGTGACATTTTAAAATGTTAAGGGTCAGTGACAAAACTACCATGGGATATAACCCTACAAACTTTGTACCAGAAAATTTAACTGTTAATAAGGTTTTAAAAAATTAAAAACACATGCTATCAACAAGTTTTATATTGTAGGTAGATTAAATCTATAAAATGCATCATTCTTTTTTTGGTTTGATATTTTGTGTTAAAAAATCACACAAAATTATGATTTTTGTAAAATAAAATGATACAAATGGACTTTTAAATAACAAGAAACCAACATGAACACACAACGTACATGTGAGACCTGATAAATGTTTTTTAAAACTGTATTTAAAAAAGTTTTTCACTTTCTCATCTTGCCAACCATAATTTGTCACTAACCCTTAACCTCTGCATGTAAAACATTGTTTGGGATCTGTAAAAATTGTTGGTAGGGACAATTCAGCATCACCTTGATATTAGGAGGGACAGGTCTCTATATGGTCCATACACAAACTTACACCCATCTTCAAAACCTATTTTCACAATCGTCCTTTTCCCCAACATTGGAAACCAACTAAGTGCATTTATTCAAGCATTCTACCCAAGTACAGATTTGTGATAATTTACAGTTATCAGATCTAGATTGTCTAGACACATTGAAGACGAAACCAGTGGTTTCCAACCTCTTTGTCTTTTGACCGCTTATCAAAATCAGTGTGTACTCGGGTCACATTTCATACATCTGAATACTTTGTCTACCACGGTTTTCTTTTCTTTTTTTTAAGCAGGATTCAATATAAAAAATGTTCAACGATTAACCGGCGACTGAACCTGGCTCGAGGGTGTCGTCAAACAAAAAAACCTCACCAAAGAGCCAAGTATTGTACCATCACTGATGTTCTCTCACGCCGTCTAATTTGATCGCATGAATCACGGAACCCTCAAAGCGGGGAGGGGCCCCATAAATTACGGGTCCCTCGGGAGCCGTGACACGGCGAAGAGATGAGCCCATTGTAGTAGGTAGCTACCGCTGCCAATTCGAGTGTTCGGGGACCTTCATCTTTGAAATGCTCTCCACTTCCCCAGGTGGCTTTATCAAAAGAGTTTAGTGGAACATGACGTTCCCACGCCTCATCCAACTCCGGGCCAATGTTGTTAGAATACCGTGAGGGACGTTGCCCCTAAGCTCCGCTTTTGGCAGCGATGCGTCTGAATTACCGGGTACAAGCGAGATGAGAGAGCAGTGAAAACCCTTTTTTTTTCCTTAAACTCCAGGCATATGGCCATGGGAGAAGTTGCAGTGTGTGTCGGTATGTTTGAGAGAGGAGGGGGGGGACGTTCGGTGGAGGTGTATTGCCATAGTAACAATGGATTGCCCACCAAGGATTCCAGAGCAAACAAAGGCATGTGGTTTAAACGGCGACTAAGGACCCTCGCCAGCGTGACTCCTTGTTCAAACAGAAATCACGCTGGCACAGATAACGTTGGCATTTTAAATTACAAGGTCTCCAATCGTCGTGTCGTGTCCCCACCAATTCACCGGGAGAAGAGGGGCCTGCCTCTGCAAAGAAAAGCTCATTCAAAGCAATTTTTTTCGAAAGGCACACACACGAACAGCGAACAGACGCTGGGACGTAAATCTTTCAAACACGCCAAAGGAAAAGGGAGGGGGGTGGTTTGCGTTTTTTTTTTTTTTTCTTTGCGTTGACATCAAACAAACCAATTGGCTTCACGGGATGGGGAGTAATCTCCCACTCCTCAAACATGTGCCGTAGCGCCAGTGGAATCCTGATGGTGATTAAACAGAAAATCACTGTCTTCCCCCGTCTCTCCGGGTCCGGCTGGGGATCTTCCATGACACATTCGTAAATGTCACCCATGTAGGCACTTAGCCGCTTGTCAGAGTCGCTATGAGCTCCCCTCGCGTCACCAGTTCATAAGAGCCCTCCACTCCGAGATAGAGCTTTCCTTTTATTATGCAGTTTGCCTCTCTCTACTCGAAAGTCCAATATTAATATATCATTACGGACAGATTAAATGTGATGAAACGGACGTTGTAGGAGAGAATAATTACCAAACTGGTTCAAATACAACATAAGAGTAGTTTAAGTAATGAAATTTACAGAGTGAGACAGAGGAAGAAGGCCGATCACTGGGAAAAAAAAATATTTGTCTCAGGAAAAGCATGAAGATTCTCCAACGCCACTGTTTTTTATAACATCTAGATTGTGTGTGTGTGTATTGCTTTTCCTCTTTGGCTCAGTACATAGTCAGTGCTGATCAGTGCATCATCAGCTCTGACCAAATCAGGCAATATCCATGTCACAAGGAATTCTGTTTGGCAAGATAACCTGGCAGTATTCTATTATTAAGGGTGTAGCTTCCCTTGAAACACCACGATCTGCAGCAATAGTTGTGTAATACAATAGTTTTGTGTTAGTGTTAGACAAAGATTATTACCTACACATGCCAGAAACCCTCACACATTAATCAATATATCACTATGGACAGTTTAAACATGATGAATCAGAGGTTAAACGAAGTGTATCAAGCAGAGGCCGAGGGTTTTGGAGTAAAAAAGTTGAGGTGAAAGTTGAAAAAAAAAGAAAAATCTGCTTGTCTTTTAAGCAGCTTTGTTTATCATTATTCTAATCACTTTACCGCTCCCAGACATGTCAATTTGATTGATATCCCTGCCTTTCCCCCAATCCCAGACCTCATCAACCCAGAACCCAACAGGCTACGAATGTAACAACATTCCCTATTTTGCCTGCCTCTCTGTGGGCTAGTGCGCTCCCCCCTCAAGGCACTTCTCACCACTGAATCCACTCTGTAATTTACAATTGGCTATTGCGTCCCAAGTGTTGCATTGGACCAACTCAGGGTAAATGAACCATGTCAAAGACCAGTCGTTCAGTTTTGATTACATCCCCACCCCCTCTGTTTCGTCCCCCCCCCCCTTCCATAATTGCGGCAAACCGAGCAAAAGCATCGGAACACGCTATTATTCAAGCACCTGAGCTTACCCACTCGTTCATGAACCAATATGGCTGACGTGTTCTTTGCCAGTGGCCAGTCTGATTGACTATTTGTAGTTGTTACTAAGAACATTGTTGCTGGGGAGAGAGGGGAAAAAAAGAGGACTCCATCTCCTCGGATACTGTGAGGAAAAGGTGAAACCAAAGCTAGATAATAAACAGGCTATAGGGCAAGGTGTCGCAAATCAATACCTGAAACCATATTAAATGTCTGGAGCTCCTCAATCCGCAGAAGAATTTGTCTGACTAAAGCCAGCATTACAGTCATCTCCACTTTATATTACGGCTTTCTACTTCACAGACCTATGGGGATATGCCGCCTTTGTCAAAATATACACTTCATACTGGCAGTTTTGAAATAGTAGTAGATAAAGTGATCAAGCAGGATGTGTAATCACATTTTTTTGCAGTGGTGGGAATACACTTTTAACATTCACTACATGAGATTCACAATACTTGTGTATTTCCATTTGATGCTACTTTATACTTATACTACCGTCTCCACTACATTCATTTGACAGTTTTATGCTTTTCAGATGGAGATTTGACACAGTGGGTAATATAACAATACTTCTCACTAGAAGCATGTTTGGGTCATACTTTTTTAATGGCTCAAACCAAATAGTGATTACTTCACTAAATGTCTCACATGGTTTCATTTCAACGAATGTTAATATAATGCAACATTTCACCTAAAACTCAAACAGAAAAAAATATCTTTGTATTCTCTGGACTTAACTCTCTACTGCACAGTGTTGCCATATAGAAATGATTACTTTATCTTCATTTTTTCCAAAAAGACATCTATTTTTTTTTTACAGTTGTGAAAAAGAGGCTTTTATTTTGAAGGACATACAATTTAGGAGGTCACACGACCAGGATATCCTGTTTGCTTATGGAAATTTGACATATGAGCATCATTGTCTCACAAGCAAAGGTTGTACATTTTCATCAAACAAAAAAATGAACTTGAATTTAATTCAATTAATTTAAAAAAAAATAAAAATATAAGATTTTTGTTTTTTGCTATATGCTAAAAATTGTTTGGTATATGGCTACAATATGCAAGTATGGCAAATTCCTAGTGCATACAACCTAATTCCTAGTGCATAGTACCATTGACTTACATAGCACGGAACTATACTGCATTTTTCTTAAATATATGATAGATCTATTATCTATTAGGCCATTAAAAGTTATACAACTTTTTTTTACCATGTCTAAGTAATATTTCATGCAATAAAGGGTTAACTGGCTAATTGTATATAAAGTAGTTGAACCTCCAGCAGCTACAACAGTAACACGCTACTCACACACTGATGCTGCATATTAATAATCTAATAATGTCAGGCATAATGATATATCAGTCACTGTACTAGGATTTTATATCAGCAGTAAATTAAATAATTAAGACTGTCATGCAATTGGATATATCACTCGAATTCTGATTATTTGGCTGACAATTAAGTTGAATTATCAAGCACCTATGAATATAATTAAATATTATAAAGATAAATATTCGCGCAGAACAGAATAAAAAGATGGATTCTGCCTCCACTCCCCAACAGTGACACATTTATTCAATTCATCTCCCATCACTGCGTATCTGTCAACGTCTACCTCATCAAGGCTGTGGCGGTATTCACATATTTAATTGAATCCTACGTTGCGAAAAAATTAAAGTGCGTGTTGAGAAAGGAGGCAAATTGAAAAATTAACATTTAAGGGGAAAAAAAGGGGTGTCCGGACTTCATATTTCAGCTGATTTGATTGCGGCTACCTTCGCGAGGCCGCTCGTAACTCCAGCTGCCCCTGTGACCTTCATTCTTCAGCGGGGAGGCAGACTCTTTCCCAGCCTCTGACAAGATTTATCGGGGCTGGCTAATAGCCTGCTCTCTGCCAGGTAAGGCCTCGTCGATACAGGGGCTTCTCCTGCCCCCGCGAGTGCTTTGCTAATGAATATTCCACCTTTTTTTTTTTGTCCTTTTTTTTTTTCTGCACACATCTACAAATTTAATATAGTTGTGTGAGTGTGTGTGAAATTTGAATACACACCCTTAGTCACAGCGGTGGTTTGGGTGCCAACAGAGCTCCGAGCATTTGTGGTTAACCCTAGTTTATACAGCTACATATAAAAGTACATATATCTCTTACGAACATGTAAATAGCTCCTATGTACATGTATAAATGTAGCTCCTATGTACGTAGCTCCTATGTAGCTCAAATCCAGCACAAAACAGAAAAAAACAGGCAAAAGAATGCATATCCTTAAATAATACATATTCCGAACTGTACCAGACTTTTCTTTTTTCTTTTGCATGTTTTTTTCTTCTTCTGTTCTTGTACTGACATGCAGCGCAGATGTTCGGAGCTCATCAATATCAAAGAGCAAATTATTTTATGAGCATTTTATACTTAAAAGATAGAATTGTTACTCATACAGCTTTTTTTCTGAAGGCATAATAGTAGACAACTCAGACACAAGTTTTTAAGCAAATAATTTAAGTTTCCAAATGCTTCCTGTCATATGTCATCAACTTCCAGTGCCTTTAAAATGTTATTTTCTGCAATGGAAATAGTACAAAATGGCGAAAATAGATGCATAACATGATTGTAAGTGATATAATTACATGCACGAAATCTTTGTAAAAATCTGGGCTTAAATGCATTAAATAAAACACATTCCTGACTGTATGTACCAGTTTGCGTGTTTTTTCTTTGTATTTTTGTATCAGACTTTTTCTACCTGTTTTTTCTTGGACCTGACTTTTTCTTTTCTCTCTTTCAGACAACATGAGAGTCAAGAAGTGATGTCACACCGTGCACCTTGGACTACCCTGGCATGTCCTGGTGTTTTTTTTGTTTTTTTTTTTTCCCTCGCAGGTGCTGAAAATAAAGTATTGCTCTCGCCTCCAGGCTTCATCTCCCTCCATGCACGCATGTGTGTGGAGAGTATATGTAATAACCAGACACACATACAAATATAATGAACTGCATTCCTTGGGTAAACACACCAGCAGAGGCACATGCACGCACGCACACACACACACACACACACACACAGGATAATGAAACCCTCTCAGGCATGTCGCCTGTGCGCGTGTGCCTGGCGTACAGGATGATGGAGAGTCTGAACTACGGAGGCCCCCGTTTGTTCTCCCCTCTCCAGCCCTCACAGGATACACAAGCACACACATACTTACACACACACATGCATTCGTACTGTACACCTACACACTTTATCACACCCTTTACACATGCACATCCACACAGTGGGTGTACCCGCTGAGTACACATCCACAAACTTTCACACCGGTCTCCCCAGGCTTTGATGGATGGTTGGTGAGTGCTCTACCTCCTGTTTCATACACATATAATCTCATTTGGGGGCTACATGGTGGGAGCCGCACCAAAACAGGGCTAATAGAAGCAGTCAAGCTGTCCTATTCCTCCCCTTCACGAGTCAAGTCGTACCCATTATATTCCTCCGCTTAGCAAATCCGTACGTCTGTGGCCGGTAAATAAAAAGGAGGAAAGACAAAAAAAAAGAAAGAAAGTTAGCAGCTGCATTATTTATCCCCAACAATCTATAATGTGCTTCACGCAGTCAGGAGATCTCTTAATATTTCAGCAGTTTCTCGATACAAAAGAAGAAGGTTAAAGTGGTATGTGAGAGGAGAGATATAACAGGTGCATGTCTGTCAGCAAGCCTTAAAAAAAAATCAATGTGAACCTGAACCCGGGGTGAAGGTTGTATCTATTAAATATGCTCCAATTATACCGTTGAACTTGTTAACTTTTCCCCTGTCAACAGCATTGTGCGGACACAGGCTCGCACACCTGCCCATCATCCCAGTATCCTCCGTGGTGGGAGCCCACGTGTCAGTTAAAGTGTCTTTTTCTTCATCTGTCTACTCAGGTTAATAAACAAGCTTGCTTTGGGCTGAGGTTCTGTGTAGTTGCCTGCCGGAGAGCAGAGGTGGCACCTAGGGGTCAATTATTGGGGCTTGTGTCCTGGTACCAGACTGGTACAGGATGGTCGGTTCGGTACATGACTTCTCTCAGTTTGGTATGCTTCCTGGCCCAAGAAATAAGTGTCAAAATAAAGTAATAATCCATTTATTATGGCATGTGGATCAATAATTCTAAAGCACAAGATCCGCCTAGAATACAGGGATTAAAGCAGAAAAAAGAAACCTGAGTCTGAACTTCTTTTCGTGAAGGTGCGGTAATCATGAATGATTGCAGGCAAAAGTGTCTGGTTGCAGATTTACAGGGGGTGGAACACCATTGTGACATATGTCACCTAAACATTTTTGTGGTTAGTTAATGAATTAGTTTGTCAAGTTTGAATTAAAACCAGACATGTTAATGGTAATGTACAGCCAATGATATTGATTTCATGACCATTTGACATTTTGTGTAAAAAAAAAAAAATGATTTTTGTAAAACAAATGAAAGAAAATTATAAAAATGAACTTAAATAACAAGAAACCAATATGAACTCACAATGCACATTTTAGAAGACCTGATGAATGCCTCTTAAAACAGTATTTTTTTGTCATTATTTGTCACTCACAAGCTTGGCCTCTGGGCCAAGCTGGTTAATAGGTTACCTTAACGCTTATGTCATGTTTAAATTTTTTAACATTGTTGTGTGCCCTCCATTCCCCCTCCCCTCTCCGTGATGGTCGGCTTTGAGTGAAGCCATTATGAACCACTATAAACAGATTTGATTTCCGACGTCGTCAGACAGCACATCGTAAGAGCCGGTTCTGAGCCGCCATGAATCATCATAAAAACAGCTGTCAGCAGGTGTCCTGACTCCTTGGGCTTGTTTTCCTTTTCCACTGCAGCACAACTAAACTGTTTCAGTAATAGTTTTTGGCCAATGAGCCATCCTTGGATGGTTACATTTTTCAAAATAAAGGACCAAATTGTTATTTTCGACCTTTCTTTTTTTCTTTTTTTTTCCCTGCCGTACCAAAGAAAGCACCGAACCATGACCCCAAAACAAAGGTATTACAACGTGCGTGGATTTCATGGCTCTTATGCTTGTCTTCATGAAGGCCAAATGTGACAACATGGCTTGTGCCGGATGGGGTTTAAATCGCCGGCCCCCTGACAGGAGGCTTGACAGGGGGCCACAGTCCCTGCTGGCAGTTCCCTTGACACCCTGGCCCCATGTGAGCACTGCTGACAGGGAGTGATTCATCTGATTCATCATGATGTTTCCTCAGTGAGTAAGGAACGGGGAGAGAGAGAGAGATGGGGAAGCATACATAAACACAAGTAAACATACACTACTCAGAAACGTTCATAGTCAGGGAATCTGGCAAAAACATCACAAATGCAAAGAACCCGCTGCCACCGATCTGAATCGACCTTGAGCGAACAAATGGACTGATGTGACCTTCGCTGCAAAACAACAAGAAAGTCACATTATTATTGCATTCTGCCAGACATTTTTTTTTTTTTTTGCAATTTTGATGAGGTACACTCACAGTAAACAGAACACTACTGTTTCGCCTATTAGTCACACAAACAACAAGCCTTACGTCTGATCTTGCTCGTTGACAGAGAACTATTCCCCTGAGTTGGAGCAGTAGAGCTAAGTGATGTTCTCATTTAGTTGGTCCTGGTCTAACTCACAGGATGCAGACTCTCGTAAAACAACTACTATCAAAAATGGACAATATGTATTATTTCTATGAAATCACGTTATTTGTGTTACATAATTTGAGTGCTTATCTTATAGTGCTTGAGATGACCCAGTATAGTAGGTTTAAATCATTTCTCAGGTGTGATATTACCAACACCTAAAATATGTGCTCTGAATACAGAAAATAGTGGATGGTCATTTGGTCTGGATTCATTCTATTATTGATTCTATTAGGACCGACAAACATATACAGGTTTTCATATATAAGTGGGCAAAGGGGATAAACACTAAAAGACCTGTGTGCCTTTGACCATTGTTTGTTTATAAAGACAACATGCAAACTTTATTTTTTCCCTATATATCTAAGCTTAACCTGGAAGCATCCCTATGTTACATGGGCCCTATGTTCCTTTGTTGTGTGACTAGGATACATAACCTTAACCTCAAACCCTATAACTAATCTGTAACCCTAACCCCTAATCCTGACCCCTAACCTGCAACTCAAACCCCTAATCCTAACCTTAACTCCTAACCTGTAACTCTAACCCCTAACCTGTAACTCTAACCCCTAACCTGTAACTAACCACTAATCCTAACCCCATCCCCAACCACTAACCCCTAACCCTTTTTCTGAAAAAGGGTCCTATGTTCCCTGGTCACAGAACAAACCAAGGAACACAGGACCTATGAAACATAGGAATGACCCCCCTTAACCTTAACTCTGAACGTAACCTAACTTTAGCCTTAACAACAACCCTTCAAAATCCTCATTGCTACATGAACAACCTCCGAGCTAGCAACCTTCACATTGAAAATTGCAGGTTATCACAGCGATTTGGATCGTGAAATAAGGTGCACAAGCTTGGTTGTTTTCTTTGAATAGTTGTAAATATATGTTTAGAACATTTACTGTCTGTCAGGGACATTCTTGGATGTTTTCCCACCTTTTTCCACCTATAGCAGAAATGATATTGAGTTCAGCCAGACCAAAGTGTGGAGATAGGTCTGGCTGTGTGGAACTAAGTCGGTCCAAGCTTCTGCAGTCAATACGAGAAGACGCCATAGAGAAAACAACAGGGCTAGCATGACATATCATAGACCATGGGAGCCTTGTAAAAGTCAATTTATTGTACAAACTCCTCCTAACAATTGCTGTGAAAAACAAGTCTGCAATATGGTGAGTATGCAATGATTGATAGTGCCACAGGAAAGGCAAATCTGCAAATATGAATCGGCTTTATCCCGGTGAGCCCTATCTAATGCGATGGCTGCCGAGTATGAAATGAAATTCCATTTTCGATGGCATCAAATTGAAAGAAGCGGTGAGAAGAAGGTGGCATCCTCAGCACTGCCACTTACAATCAGCAGAGCAATCAAGGTGGCGTGTGGCTTAAATTTCTTGTCTGTTTCTCGCCTTGCTCCCTCCCTTTCTCTGTCTTTCAACATCTCATCATGACAAATGTTGCAGGGCTTCTCCACCACAGATTCTTCAATCATGAGTATTTATTTTCTTGTGAAGACAACTGAGCACACGGGCACATTCATAGAGCACAGAGAAGTGAGTGGTGAGAAAAAAGAAAGGAAAACAAACAAATAGAAATGAAGCAACATGTTTTATGGATTACTCCACATTACGCATAAGTAATATAGCACATGCTATAACTAGCTCTAGTATCTCTCTCTCATTTTCTCTCCTGTTCTCCACCACTTGTGATGGCATATCAGGTAAATCTAATCCTCAGATTAGTAATTGCCTTGCAGCAAAAATGCATTCAAATCACCACACCAAATTACACCAGAAAATGCTGCCCGCTGCAATTTCACGAGTATTACCGTGCACTGTTACTCCTTCCATTTTCCTCTTGGAACATAAATAACGGAGGCCTGAGCAGCCATAGATTCAATTAAGCAATAATAGATCCAAAGCAAATTCGACAAAATTAGCCACAGTTGGTGGCCACGGCACAGTACAAAGGACAAAGTGCTAATAATAATGTGGCAATAAACAAACCGGTTTATTGCAAGATTTCCAGATTGTGTTTTCTTCTATTTTCACGAGTGAAGCTTCAGTAACATATTATTTGTTCTTCCATTAATTACCAAAGTGCAACCACTGTGTCACACCTGCAGGGATTTTGCAAAAGACTCTCTTAGGTAAATGGATTCAAATTTAATATATATTTTTTTTTTAATTCTGGAGCAATGGCTGGTTTCTCCAACAGTAATCTGACCTGTATCTGTAGCTAGGGTGGAGGTTGTGTGTGTGTGTGTGTGTGTGTGTGTGTGGGGGGGGGGGGGGGGGGGCAAACACTTTAAAGCTCTCTTATCAAGTAATTACCTTATTGAGCTCAATGAGTTACTGACTGCCTCAATGGTTTCACAGATAAAATCATGTGAGAGTCAACTGGGGAGTTTGCTGCCTGCAAAAACACAAGTGGCCATGAAAGAAAAAAATATGAATGCAGCACCGAACCTCACGTGTGTGTAAGGGTGTTCACACAAAACTGAAACTACAGCTTTGAAGTTTCAATTAGGTCAGACGTGGCTTTTCATAGGTGTTTAGGCAGCTACGTTTTGTAGGTTAAACCAAATGAGACCTGAGGCAAAGCGCTGCATTTCCATATTGGCTCCCCTGATCCATCTGGAGCTGTAAGGAGCGATCACTTCCTATGCTTCGGCTACACGTGACCACCATGTGCGCGGTTTGTCCTATATGTGAACATGGCAGGTTGAGGGTTTTGCCCTATGCAAATCGGACGCTCCGACCGCTGTGTTTCGGCCTGGCGCCAGGTGAGGTTGCGGCAAGAGGAAGGTGCAGGAGGAACAGCTGGCCAGAGCATGGGAGGCACATGATCAGGCCAGGTTAAGGGCAACGTCCACTTACGCTTGCCGTATTCCACCTGAGGCAAGATAACCTAGGTACAAGTTTGCAGAAGAGGGACTCTGCCTGCCATGAGGGGCAATGCTGCTGAGAGCGACGGGAATACAAGCTGCCGTGGCTTATTGGAACTGGTTAAAAGCGAACCATCTGCACTAGTGGCTCTTTAAAGTGCAAATATAAAACAAAAGCTTGCTGGCTTGTGCTAGTAAACTCTTAAAAGTGACCCCAACCCCCTATCCCCTAATTCTTACTCCTAACCTGCAACTCAATCCCCAAATCCTAATCTGTAACTCTAACCCCAAACCCATAACTGAAAAAGGGTCCTGTGTTCCCTGGTCACAGAACAAACCACGGCACGTAGGTCCCATGGAACATAGGGATGATCCCCCTTAACCTTATCCCTGAATTTAACCTAATTTTAGCCTTAACAATAACCCTAGTCCTAATCCTATCCCTAACTGCGCTCAAGAGAATTCGGCCCTATGCCGAGGAGGTTGTGGCAACAGGAAGGAACAGCTGGCCAGAGCCCTGGATGTGTACACTCAGGCTAAGGTTAAGGACAACATCCAGTTACACTTGCCGCATTCCACCTGAGGCGAGATCACCTAGGTACAAGTTTGCGGAAGAGGGACTCTGCCTGCCCTGAGGGGCTACGCTGCAGAGAGCGACGGGAATACAAGCTGCTGTGGCTCATCGGAACTGATTAAAAGTGATCCACCTGCACCAGTGGCTCTTTGAAGTGCAATGATAAAACAAAAGCTGATGGCTTGTGCTAATTCGATGGCTAAGTGATTTAATTCCTCACCACATTACGGCCGCACGGCATTATTTCCTGGCACTGGGGGGGCAGAACAGAAGCCGCGCTGCCAAAAGTGATAAAGCTAAGTGTTCCGTTAAGCGCGCACACGGCTCGGACGCAGGCGGGCAAAGGTGCACGGCCGGAGCCACGTGTGGCGAGAACGCAAGCGGGGGGGGATGTGGAACTACACAAGCCGCGATCAATGGAGTTACAAGAAGAGATGAAATGTCAGGTCTGTCACTGCCACCCCCCCTTCTTTTCAGGCTCTCAACAGCTGCTGGGTGACACGCTGGCTTCTCCCTCACAGTTAGCTCAGCTTAATGACTGTTAAAATGTCTGACAGGCTAAAAAGAAAGGCTCAGCTCGCCAATAAACTCCCTCAGTTGCCTGGTTACCTGTGCAGTTATTGCAAGATTAGATAGGCGAGGAGAGAGTAAGACGGAATCTGATACCTCAGAGATTACAGTCAATGGTCAGTACTATTCTCTCTCTCTCTCTTTCTTCCCCCCCCTACTCTATCTTTCCACCCGAAACCCAAGTCCCTGTGAGACAGTAGGGACCATTCTTTATACCACTAACAGGGCCGTCTTTCTTGTGCCCGTCTCTATCTCTCCCTGCAGACGGACAAGACGGGGGAAAAAAAAGTGAGCGAGAGTGCTAAAAGAGAAGTGTTGGTGGCTGACAGCGCGTATGCGTGTGATGGAGACATACACACACATGCGCACACACACAAAAAAAACAAATATCCCCCTATCATCACTTTGCCATAAATCTTTAACAACTTAAAGGGTTTCAACCTCATTTGAGGCCAAATGCGATAAAAGGGTAACAATTTAAATATAAACCCAGTCATATGAATAAATCTCATGAATGTAGAATAGTAATACCGTCGCCTCGCGGAGCAATATAACGTTAATGGTATTTAAATTGCCATAAGGATACACAAGTGTATATTCCTAATAGCACACGCACACACACGTCTGACTCGCTACATTCCGTGACGTCATAATTTTCTACCACCGATCCCAATTTCGTACAAATTGTTCCTGTAACCGAGGCGCACAAGTGTCCTTGAGTGTTTTATTATGTCTTTAGCTGTGGAGGCCCCTACCTGATAACAGAATATTCTTAAATGAAGCGTCCCTATGAAGCCCAGAGCATGACCACTTCACTTCCCTAATCTAATATGAAGGTGGACGTTTAATGTCCTAATAGGAGCACATGAACAAACCACTTCAATTCAGTTAGCTCCATTTTTTGTAGCTGTTAATTTTCAGGCCTATTCACCCCAACTGAATGTGTTTTAAGTAAAAGAGAATTCACTGTGCCCATTTTAATAGCTGCTATCTATTGTATATTAAATACCAGCTACACCACAATAAACAAGGCTATCACCCAGCAGGCCTCTGAACACTTTCTCTACATTTTTTTTTTTTTTTTGCAATTGAAACTGTTAGATTGCATTATGGTCATTGCATATTAGCTTTTGTTCAAGACACTGTGTTGTAACAAATGCACAGCCCATAAAAGTTGCCGCAGCATTATTGTAGAAAGTAAATAAATAATTATATAAGTGGAGCATAGTGACACACAATACATGCTGCTGCCGCAGCAGCAAATAGAGTGCCCTTTTAATTATGCAGGAGACATCCGAAAGCAACAGCACTTCTCACACTCTGTGAAGCAGCTCAGCGAATACACCATATTAGAAGCTGTTAGAGACAGAACAGGGGGAAGAGAAGGGAGAGAAGTAAAAGGGGAGTGAAATGATTTGAGAGGAGAAACAGCAAGAGGGAGGGAAAGAGGGATATAGAGAGATGAGAGTGGAGATTAAAAAAGAAACCACTGCGAGGAAGGGGGGGGGTAAGAGGCAAAGCAGAGTGCACCATTGTAAGGGGTAGGACGTGGTGACAGCTGAAAATATGGAGTAAAAAAAGCAATATGGCAGGAGGGGAGGGTGCAAGGGTGTACGACACAGGGCCAAAGAAGAGTTCGAGGGTAGGGTTAAAAAAAGGAGACTTGAAATATGTGGAGGAAAACAAAAACAGAAAGAAACCAGTCGTGTTCTGAGGGGGAGCAGCACTCTGGATATTCTAAAGGAGTCACTGCTGACACCAAGTAAAAGAAAGATCAATAATTAATTAGACTGCCACAGAATACCCATAAAACAATTGCATTCTTTATCCTGCAAACGCAAATCAGCTGACTTCATTGCGTTTCAACTTTGTTGCACCACCGCTGCACCTTTACAGTGCAAGAAGTATCCCAAAAAAACACATAAAGACTGAGCCGGGTTGATAAAAGCACACATTTCCTCTTAATTAAAATATCATGTCATGCCACCTACACCTTTTTTTTCTTTTACTGCAACCGCAAATGGGAGAGAACGGTTACTGAGAGGACGAGGAAGCGTGGCGGAAAAAGGAAAAACAGAAGGATAGCTAGAGGGTGGAAGAGAAAGAAAAAAGCATGTGGAAGATGGCAGACGTGTATATATGAGGGAGAACAAAAAAGATAAGGGAGTGTAAAGAAATTGAGGCACAATATGGGAGGTGATATAAAAATGTCCAATTTAACTGTTAGGTCAGTGAATTGAAGCAGACCCTGAAGTGCAGAGGAATGTTTATATGACCTCCTGGCCAGATGTTCCTACTTAAGACTGTACAACTGACTCACAATCGCTTACAAAGCCATGTTTGTATTGCATTCAGCCTACATCTACCTTTCTCTCCTTACCACTTTTTGTGGGTTTTATGCTCTCTTTCACAAGAATAAAACGTAGCCTTGTCACTGACAGAAGGCAGGGCAGGGTTTTGATGTCGCTAAGAGGAACTGTAGCTGGCCCCTGCCACGCTCCCTTCTGGGATAAAATAGCTGCAAACCAAACCCTTATGTGAGCTGTCTGCAACAGTCTGACACATATTTGCAAAGGTGAGTAGTTGTGACAACCCTGACGGGAAAGGTAGCCTCAACACATGCCGGGATAAAAGAGTTGGACCATGTCCGGGGTAGATGTAACTATATCCCTTCCTGGGCTAATCTAAACCTTTGACTTCCATTTCAGTATTATATATGAATGGCACTCCAAACCAAAACAGATAAATACCACTAACTTGACACACATTAGCACCATAAAGGCAACAAGACTACTGAGACTAACCCTGTCAGAAAGCATTATGGTAGAGAGAACACTAAGAGGAAGAAACAGAAGACATTTAAGAGCAGTGGAGGGAGGAAAAAAAAAGAACATGGAGTCGTGTCTTCTTACCTGTTTGTTGTACTTGTTGATAGTTTGACTGCTGTATTCAGAGCAGTGGTCAGATCCAAGGGAAATGTTATCTCCGGTGCCAACAAAGGTGTTGGCAGGGGGCAGGTCTTGAACTGCCTGGTGCTTTTTACCAGCTGTGGGCGACTGTGGATGAAGCTGGACAGTGGGGAGCGGCGAACTGGACTTGTAGTGCCGGGCCAGATCCGGGCTCCCCGGGCCTCCGTTGACCGATCGGTAGCGGCCCATGCCGGGACTGTCCGACAGCTTCTCGTTGACGCCGTCGTAGCGCTGGCCGTTGGGTTTGGAGGCCTCCACGGTGACAATGCTGCTGTAGAGTGGCTGTTTGGATTTCTGTTTCTTCTTGTCTTTCTTGGGCTTCTTGGACTTGTCGTGTTGCTGTGGCGTGAAGAAATCTTCATGATCCTTCTTGCCAGCCTCATAGCCATTCTTGTTCTTGGGGCGGCAGTAACGGGCCATGACGACGCCGAGTATAATCAGGATGACTGTCATGATGCCTGAAACTACTCCGATTACAATGCTCAGTCGCTGTTTGCTTAGATCATAATTGGGATCGCCAGCAATGTTAGTATTGAGGGATGTGCTTAGGCTCTTTGCTACCTGGGCTTCCACAACTGTGGAATTGGACAGAGTCTCATTAACATACACATGAACCAGAGTGGTAGTGCTCTGGGAGGGCTGCCCGCTGTCATTCACCTGGACTACAAGTCTGTGGAGGCCAAAGTGCTTCTGCTCCAGCTTCCCCACCAGTGAGATGACCCCGGTGCCCCCATCAATCTCAAAGAGCTTGAAAGGGTTCCCGCCAATGATGCTGTAGCTCAGGTCAGCGTTGATGCCGGTGTCGGTATCAGTGGCAATGACAGTTCTAACTACTGTTCTGATGTTACTGGAGGGAGGCAGGAGGGTGTAGGAGCTGTTTATTGGGAAGGTGACTGTCGGTGCATTGTCATTTTCGTCCATGACAAAAAGAGAAACCGTGGCGGTGGCTGATCTGGGTGGGTCCCCCCCATCCACCGCTTTGACACGGAATGTGTAAGTCGTTTTCTGCTCTCGGTCAAAGGACAGAGTGGAGAAAATAGTTCCAGTGTCGTTCTCAATTGAAAATATCTCCTCCTCTTCCTCAATGAAAAGGCTCATTTCGGCATTTTGACCTTTATCTGCATCTATGACTGTAACCATACCAACCGGGCTGTTTGGCTCAAGGTTCTCTTTAACGTAGAACGTGAAAACATCCTGCATGAACTTTGGTTCATTGTCATTCTTGTCAGCCACGAGGACGACAACTGTTGCAGAGCCCTGTAGAGTGTTTATACCCTTATCTTTGGCTATCACTTTGAATTCGTAGCGCTCCGTTTGCTCTCTGTCCAGAATGATGTTGACTCGGACGTCTCCGCTGTCTGCATCGATAGAGAAAATCCCATTCACTGATGAGTCTAGAGAATAGGCTATTTCGGCGTTCTTCCCACTATCTGCGTCAATGGCCATCACTGTCGTCACCCTCTCGCCTGGGGCATTGTTCTCTGGAAACGACACCTCTACTACATTCTGGCTGAAGATGGGAGGGTTGTCATTAGTGTCTCCCACTTTGACGATAAGAGAGTTATTACTTGCCAGACTGGGGCTCCCAGAGTCCACAGCCACTATGACCACATTGTATTCCTGCGTGGCCTCATAGTCCAGCGGTGCAGATGTATGGAGGAAATATTTCTTTTTATTCTGTTCACCCTCCATCTCGCTGGCTGGTTTGAGCTGAAAGGGCACATCCCCCACCACCGTGCAGGTCACAATGCCATTTTCTCCCTGGTCTCGGTCCGACACCTGGACTAAGGCGATGGGCGTGTCCACCACCACGTCCTCAGCCACATTGGCGACCCCGTCCTTCAGGAAGATCCGTCCAATTTTCCGTATCTCAATGGCGGGGACGTTATCGTTCTCATCCTTAATGTTCAACACCACGGTGGCCTTGTCCATTTTGGGCGGCTGGCCTCGGTCACGGGCCATTACCGTGAATCTCAGCTGGCTCACTTCTTCACGGTCGATGCGGTGCAACACGCTCAGCCACCCTGTGCTCTCGTCCAACCTCAGCAGCCTCCGCACCGACTCCGTGGCGGCCCCAAACACATACTCGATTTGACCGTTAACCCCCACATCCGCGTCGGCCGCTTTGAGCTGGAGTATAGGGGCGCCGGGGGAGCTGTTCTCCGGCAGGTCAGCCTCGTACACATTCTTCTCAAACCTCGGGCTGTTGTCATTCACGTCGGTGATCATCACCCTCAGGATGGCCTGTGAGGAGCGAGGGGGGTCTCCTCCGTCCCTAACTCGGAGAGTGAGCTCATAGGAGTCTCTCTGCTCCCTGTCGAGGGCCCCTTTAATGATGAGCTGAGGCTGCTTCTCTCCATCGGTGGTGTCAGCAACTTGCAGTTCAAAGACACTGCTCCTGCTCGCCCCTTCCTCGAACCTCCTCTTCCCCGAGTACGAATCCCCGGAAGAGCGCCTGGAGTTCTCCCCATTGTCCTGAATGAGCTCGTATCTCTCTATTCCGTTCCTGCCAAAATCTCTGTCCGTGGCTGTGGGCAACAGATAAAGGGTTCCAATGGGTCTGTTTTCCTCCACAGACAAAGTCAGGACAGGGGAGGGGAAAGACGGAGTGTTGTCATTTATGTCTAATATGATGACTTTTCCCTCGAAGAGGTCAACCCAGCTCTGAGCCGGCCCGATCACTGACACTTCGAAATCTATAAAGCACTCGTTTTCATCAAAGATCATTTGGCACTGCTGTAATTTCTCACGGTCTATCCGCCTCTCGTTGGTGGTGAGCTCACCTGTGATGTTGTCTATTTTGAAGAAATCGGAGCCGGACTCGAGCGTGAACGTCACCTCGCCGGACCCGGCGACGATGCCCAGGTCGTTGGCCACGTTCCCTACCCTGACATCGGCGGGTCCCTCCTCGGCCAAACGGTACCGGAGCACTTGTTTGGCATCGGGCTGATGCACAAGCTGCAGGATGAGCATGCAATAGTACAAATAGTCCACTGCGCCAGTCCTCATTGTTCCTTCTTCTGAGAAATGTCCACTTAAGATTCAGAAGGAAAAAAAAGAAAAGCTGAAATCACTACGGGGGTAGAATATCTTTTTTCATTCAGAGCGAAGCCCTCTGTTTCGGGATGCGCGAGACTTCATCATCCTCCGGACGACTTCCTACATCGCTCCCGCTGCAGCAAAGAGGGGAAAAAAAGAAAAAAAAAAGCAGCAAGTGCACTGGGCTCTTCCTCTCTTCGTCTTACCTTGATTTAGTAAAAAAAATGCAAAAAAGAAGGAAAAAACGCAACGATATCAAAAAGGCTCCGTGCGCTCCGGACGGTGCCACGGATATTTGATTTTCAACAGGCAAAAAAAATAAAAAAAAGAAAGAAAGAAAAAACGTTATAGTCCGAACATCATATCAGCAGAAAGTCAAATCAGTCCCATGTCGCGCCGTTTTACTCACAGTTTGTGATTATAGAATCTCCTTTTTTTCTCGTCTGGGGTGAGGCTGCGATATTCCTCGTCTGGTTGATATGTCCAGATATGTCATAGGAGCATTTAAATGCCCGCGAAAAAAAAAAACTCAGAACAGCCCTATCTGGCCGCGCGGAGCCGTCTTTTTTATCAACTGTGAATTACGATGCGAATGTACCTGTCCGGCTGTGCGTTCTGCTCGATCCGAGTCACTTGCGATCAAGCGGCGGATCTTTCCCCCATTGGTTTTTGCGAATCCAACTCCACAATACGCGCAAAAAACCCCACAACCCAAATCAGGGCTGTGTTTAAAAAAAAAAACCTAGAGAAAAAATATTCTGTTTTAAAAAATGAAAATGTAAATCCCGATATAGTTTTTTTCTTTTTTTTCTATTTTTTAGGAAACATGCGTTGAATTCCTCCGTGCGTCCAGCAGCATATTCAGCCTGTTTCCTTCACCTGCAGACGCGCCGCATGTGTTGGCAGCCCCTATCTGCAGCACTGTGAGAGGGATTCACAAATGATATTGCAGTCTCTCCCTCTCTCTCTTTCCCTCTCTCTCTCTCCACCTCCCCTTCCCACCCCCTCCGGTTCCTTCCCCCCCGCTCTCCCTCCCCTCCTCCTCCTCCTCCGCCAGCAGCGCGCACGTAAACAGGGTCGGACTCGGTCTCGGTTTGCCGGGTCCGGGAGGCCAGCAGACAATATTTGGACGGAAAAGAAAAAAAACAGCTACGGAGGAAGGGGAGACGCTTAATTGGCACTTTGGTTCGGACACCGCGCTCCTTCACGTTCACGCCTGACGCTTCTGCTGGCTATGGTGGCGAGATATCCGACGAATAACAACTATTTATTTACTTTATTATAAGCATTTTTATAGGGAGGGTGTTACATTATCTAGCAGTGAGGCGCGGAGTTTTTTTCTTCTTCTTCTTCTTTTCGCTGCTGCAAGGGATTCCTTGTGTGACAAGAATTGGCAAATTCAGCGCGTAACTTTTACGCACCGACTCCCCGGGGCTGACAAGTTGTGTATCTTTTACGTGATGCCGATATTAAGCATCACGAGGACGCACAGCCGCTGCAGGACAGGGGCAGACAGGACGGGAGGGATTGGTTGCTTGGATGTGTGCGCAGTGCTGTTGGTTTTTTTTCATCCTTGTGGTTACTTAATATGAATGCGTGTGGTCGCCGGTGGCTGCTGCGTGTGTGTATGTGTGTGTGTGTGTGTGTGTGTGTGTGTGTGGGGAGGGGGGGGGGGGGGGTTGCTGCTCTCCGGCTCGGGCGGCGGACTCGGTAGCGTCCTTCTTCTTCTTTCAGCCCGCGTGCCGTTCAGTCCACTCAGCATCCGTGAATACTGACACTGTTGGTTATGAATTCATTTGCGCGCGCGGAGGAATATGAGAAAAAAGACAGGGATCCGTCCTGTGTGGCCCTTCAGACGGTCTGCTTGCTTTTTTCGACCACTGCGCAAACCTCCCACCCCCCTTCCCCTCCCTCCTTCATACACACGCACACACACAACTCCCTGCGTGTGTAAGATTAGTGTGCGCGGTGTGTGTCCTGCCGCAGTAGTCGCCCCAAGTGCTTGTGAAGAATACAGTGTTGAACAAACATGCGAATCCTGCGTTTTTTCGCTCGATTTTACGCACGGCGCGCGGTGCGTAAAATACGAACATGCCCAAAAAACACAAATGAAACAAAACAAGAAACAAAATGTGCATGTATGCGTTTGCGTAAGGATTTTCCTTTTCTATCTTATTTTTTTTTTCTTTTTGGTGAGGTGGGGGGTGCTCTCCTGTACTCCAGGGCAGTGCGTCGCTGTGGGTTTTATACAGTGGATGAGTGTAATGAGTGAAGGAGTGAGCGGGGACAGAAGCGGGATAAGAGGAGGAGAGGAGAGAGAGAGAGAGAGAAGGGGAGAGGGAGAAGAGGGGAAGAAGCGGCCAGCCTCAGCAGCTGCATCTTTCCTCAGACGGCTGTCTGACTTCCAGTGGAGGCTTCATCCTTGCTTACTAGCGCCCTCTATCGTCGGATTAAAACCAGTCACACTGGAAAGGTGAAGAGAGGGTAAATCCAACCATGCAGCACTTGAGGGCTATTAGTTGTATGTCTCAAAGTGCTGCGGATGTATTGTTACTTAAGTAACATATTCAAATACACGACTACAAGTACAAGTTCTGCATTCAAAACCTTAAATAAAAGTATCAAATGCTCCCTCTCAGTGTTTTGGGATGAATATTACTGCTGCATTAATAGATTGACCCGTGCTGATTTTTGCTGCCGTGGATGTTAAGGTTTGGGGTTATTTGAACTATTTTTTTATTCAGCTGGGCTGTTTAATCAATAAGATCATTAAAGCCTGTTTGTGTGAGAACCACAACTCTCAAAAGTACATTTTTTTTCTCTCTCTATCTCCTAAAAAACAGACTTGTTTTCATCTTCCAGGGTTTTTTTTAAACTAGTTTATTTAGCTTAGGAGGCAGGAGAGGTTTACTTAATCCACGAAGAAACCCTGAAGTCCTCCAGTTAATCACAAACATGCCAAACATTTGGATATACATTCTCTGCTTTTCACTGGACAGGAAAGAGTTGCTGAGGGTCAGATGCATTTAGAAAGAACAATATCTCCCTCTGTGATGTAGTAGACATGAATAGAAATAGTCAAGTACAATTACTTGAAATGTGTTTTAATTACTGATAGAGAATTCATAAAGTAGTGGTTAATTATAAGTTGGGTAAATATGTTTTAAATAGAAGTGTAATGACTCAAATTGTGTGTTGAATGCAATGAGGAACATTTATTCATCACTACTTAAGTCAATGATTTATGAGGTTTAGATTTATGTTGTAGTCCTATTGGAAAGATCTCAGTTTAATCAACTGTAAAAAACAATTAAAAACAAAAGAAAAATTCACATTCAGCTCACAGTTCTTTTTTATTTTAGACAAACTCATCGCAGGGACCAGTACGAGTCCAGCGGATTCAGCAGTAATGACTCGGTGCTGTGCGGGATAACCAGACACCCGAGTGGGATCGGTACGTGAAGGCCTCAGTGAGACATCTGCCATCAGGACCGTGGAGTTCCAACCTCCGAATCATCGCTGGAAAAGAAAAACCATTATCATATTGTGTGTCGCATCGATCTTGCTCTGGAGTGGATGAGTGGTCTAAAAACGACGGCGGCTCATCAGTTAAACAAGGCGCTTTTTTAAAAAAGTGATGTTCGAAAGGAACAAAAAAAAAAGTGACTCATACTCCCACACAGCAGTGACTGATAGCAGCAAATTAAAATAAGTTCTGATAGATAGTACATCATCCCTGTTTCTATCTATCCTACCCCAAATCTTGTTTGATCCTTTGTATATTACAGATAAAAAATCCCAAACAAATCCTTATTTTCTCAGGTATCATCTCGAACATAGACATGTCTGGAAGTGTTAATGAAATGTGTGAAGAGAAAATTAAGATAAAAGTGCACTTTTTATCAAAATAAGACCAGAGATGTGTTTTTTTTTGTTTTGTTTTTTTATTGTGCTGTGACATTATGTGGAAACAGTCGCAATTATGTTGTCAACATTTAATGACACTTTTGTTGTGGAGCGATCTACACAGCCAGGATGGGAGGTGCTGAAGTGATTGGCTGCATTGTTAAAGGATGGAAGTATATCGGAGGTTTTGCTCAAGCTGATTTGATGCGTTTCTCCCCTCCCATTGGGACATAACCATTCAAATCCTCACTGTATGTAAACATGCATTAGCAGACTTTATATAAATCAGTCTCTTTCACATCCTGTTCCTTCTTTTTTTTGCTTTAAAGCCAAACTGAAATTGTGGGGGGGGGAGATAGGAACACTTTTCTACATTTGTTAGAGCTTCTATAAAATATGTTAAATTGACAAAGGCTTCCATGGATTACCTGTGTGTTAAGTGATCACAGCACCTGTACTCATGGAAGCAGACAAATATGATGTGAAAGGGAGAAAAAAAAAGCTGCAATAGAAGTGCTTTTGTTTTTTGGAAAGACAAAAGAAATGAGTGAGTGACAGACAGCGTGCTGAATTATTTAGTTTCCCCTCAAATGAAACTTTCTGATCCTAAGTGTCAAAAACAATACAGAAACTGCCAGGTTTTGTCATTTTTTGTTAAGTTATATGCTAATAAGTAGTATTTAAATGAAAGAGTGTCTCAATTTTAACTATTATCTAATTATAAGGGTGTCCTGGTAGTCTAATGGCTGTGGCACACGCTAAATAAGTTGATCAGGGGCCTTTGTTCATGTCTTCCTCCCCATTTCAGGGACTGTTGCTGCATGTCTTTCTCCCTGTTTCCTGTCTTATTTTTAACTATCAAATGCAGATAAATGCCTAATGTATTCTGAGCAAAGAGGATGGAAATTAGTGATTCAGGCTAACATGAGTAGCCTTTTTTTAATTTTGAGAAAGTGAGTGAATTAATAGGACACAAAAGATTTAAGATTTAAGATTTTTCTTCATGTGTTAATGCAGAAGAGCCTTGTGCTGTTAATTGTCAATACATGGGAATGTACCTGTCAAAATGATTATGATTTATTATATCCAAAACTGGATTGAAAAACCTTATTGTTTTCTATAGGGCTGTAAATAGAACTGCACTTTTCTTGGTGGAATGTATGTAGCAAAATGAAGGTCTTGTCTTGTTTGCCGCACGTACCGATTTACAGAGTGTGAGTGTTACATCTGAGAAATGTGCGAAAACACGTAAGCTCAGGTCTGCCTTCCAAGAGAAGCTGTGACTCTGGAAAAGGTTCATTTTTATACCCAACTCCCCATGTAGTTGTAGTTTTTTTTTTGTTTTGTTTTTTTGGGTTTTTTTGTTGCATGACAGAATGCACTTAGAATTGCTTAATTGGCTTCCACACACACACACACACACACACACACACACACACACACACACACACACACACACACACACACACACACACACACATATATGCATTAACTCTCATTGCTTGGATCAAATAAAACAACACAAACTATTACTTTGAAGTGGTGCTTGACTAGTTGCATTGTGTGTGTGTGTGTCTGTGTGTTTTATTTTATTTTTTTAAATATTTATTTTATTGCTAAACCACCACGTGTTTGGGACTCAAGGCGAGTGTACACAGTTAATTAAAACCTTGCAGGGACAAAACTCTATTTAAAAATGCTCTCAGGTTTGTTTATTATTAGAACACAATTACCGTAAGACCTGAAGTTTTTGTCGCGTTCTCACAGGGCTTTAATTATCACCTCCATGTTCTAGCTACTGTGTATTCAAAGTGATTATAATTGATCATTTCAGATCTCTAGAGCACTGTTTTACAAACCTTTTACTGTCAGTGACTCCCTAAAGAAGTTGTGTAATGTGGTGGTTTGGGAGGGTTACCAAATAGGATCCTTGAGTGATCCCATTTGATAAGATTTAGTCCTAAGGGCCCCCTACTGATGAGATTTTTACTTCTAGATAGTTTATTAATGGAAATGTATGAAACCATGACCAAAATAGTCAAATTCTATCCTTGTGTTATGTATTGTTTTAAAAATAGTGAAACTAATTGATACCTTTTTGCTAGGAACCCCCTTAATGACCCCTTGGACAACCACTGCTCCAGAGTGTATCTCCAGTATGAGCATGAAGCGATGTTTAAAAATGGAAGCAGCAATGGTTGGAAAGCTTTGAACAATGCTCCTCAGTGAATGGCAGCCCGCTTTATCAGTGCTATCTTAGTGTAGAAGAAATCTTGCCCACTCAACGTCTTATCACATTCAGCCGACACCCCCTGGTGTTGGAGAATCGAGCCAAACCCTTTACTTAGCGTCTACGCCATCGTGTGTGTGTGCGCGTGTCCTTATCTTCCTTCCTGCCCCGCTATCGGCATTTGTCTCCGCAGGTGTGGGTTGCGAAGCGTCGGATTCACACTTTCCTGATGCATATATGCGTAGGTCCTCGTATGCCGCTGTGTGGATGTGTCAGTCACTATCCCTAGCGGAGCCCATTGTGCGGTGTGTTCTCTGACTGCAGAGCCCCAGGAGAGGAATACAACCATCCGTCAAGAACGTTGTAAAAAGTCGGGGCCGACGGCGGGCTAGGCGGGCAGCCAGCCAGGCCACTCTTAGGCAACTCTTTGTAGTGCTGCCCGAGAGGTAATATGTCACGGCATCCTCCACTTTGAAAGGCAGAGAGGAGCATCAACAAAGGGTGACTCAACAGCACAGAGGAAGAAACGTCCGGCACTGTGGTGGTTGGAGCCTTTTTCCTCTCCAACTCCCTCTGGCGAGTTGCTATTTTGAGACTCCTGACGCCTTGTTCTGCCATCTCCCCTCTGGGCTTTTCACAAGAACTGTTGCAGAGATCACAATGGAATCGTTTTTTCCGAAATTTTCAGCACTGGCCGGATCATTCCGGTAGTCCCAGGGGGTAAAATGGATTGTGCCGTGGTTTAAATATGAAAGGGAGGTGGTGTATGTCATTCTCATATGCTTCAAAACACGTTGAAAATTCCATGTGTGTGTATAATAAACATGTAAATAACACAGCAACAACTGTGTCTGAGTTTGATGAGTCAAAATTGCCATGGATGTGACAGCGTTAGTGATGCAGCATGTTGGTTTTGCGTCATTAATCAGCATATCCTTGCACGTGTCAAAAAAATGTGTCAAAAATCACATTCATAAGAAGCACCGGCTGAAGCCAGAGGCATATTAAAAGATTTTTATACACTTGAGTCATACAAATGATGCAAAGAGCTGATGATGCCAGAATGATGACTTTGATTTGTGATGTGCGGTTTGATCTCACGCCGTCTTATTGGCATTCATCACATGTTGGGTCAGGCACTTTTACATGCATGACACTGAAATAAAAGAAACCAATCAATCAGTCAGGATACATTCATTCGAATCCTCTTAAATATTACATTTCTATGTTTCAGAATTGGTTATATTTATCATGAATGTTGACACAAGGAATCTGACTGGTTGTCTGAGTGTTGAGAAAAAAAAAGTAAAAGCCTCCACATCCACATGTATTTAACATGTGTAGAAATAGGGGAAAAAAAATGGTTGAATGAGCCAAGTAGCTTAAGTTTCGGAGGTATTTACCGCTTTGGGGTTTGTACACCCTCCACTTCTGTAGAAAACCTAATTCCTGGCTAATTCCTGGCTGTTGGCTTGCTCATGGTAAATGTTAGAAAGCCAGAGAAGAAGAAACAACATGTGATTATTGCAATGTGGGAGTTAAATTTCTCCTCTTTTGTGGCTAAGCCAATGTCCTCCAGTCCCCATCCTAAACTAACGCAACTAGCCTCTCCAGACATTTTTCGTGGCAGCTGTACTGACATGAAATAGTAGATAAACAACAATGTTAACAATGATGCTAATTGAGGTCCCATTCAGATCAAACAATGTTAAGGTGCTGCTATTGTGCACATTAGCTACACCTAATGGAACCTGACCTTAATTAGTAACATACGTAACTTGTGTATTTACCTACTAGTTCATGTCAATGCAGTGAAAGCAGTCTATTGTCAAAGTAAGAGGGTAATACCAGGATTTAAGGTTTACTTTAATGTAATCACTAAGTTATGATTTGTAATCCCTTACCCCACTTGTTGTTGGACAAATTCATCACATTATTGTAACATGTTACTCACTGTAACTCCATATTCTAGTTAATTTTGTATATATCACAGTTTAATCTTCTCTTGACCCGTGACTGTCCTGTAGGCTATATTTGTTTGCTCCTTGCATTTGCTAGTTTAGCTTTTGCTAGTGTTGCCCTGTCTGGTGAGATACTAAACTTAATTGTGGTTGTACCATATGCCAGTAAAGGTGTAATCCAATCATCTGTAATATTACTGTATATTTAGGGTAATGCTTCTGTCAGCATTGAGCTATGCTTATTTGTCCTGCAGGATTCATATAATGTTCAATAAATTATATGCAAGATGGACATTTTCCTTCCCTGTAATATATATTTTAGAATTCCATTTATGTATTTTTTTCAATTAATATATTTCACTGTTTACTGTCATTCAGAGGTTCCAAAGAGACTACTTACAAGTGCTTACACATACTGCCTCCCATATCACTTCCACTTAGTTGTGTTGTCCTATATGCAATTACATTAAAGGTGTAATCCAATCATCTAAAATGTTACTGTAGATGCAGGGTAATGCTTCTGTCAGCATTGAGCCATACATACTATTCCTGCAATATGATTAATGTAATGTTCAAAGACATGCGTCAGATTATTTCTGTGTATTTCTATATTTTAAAAAATAAGAGAAAAAAACTGAGACCACTGCATTTTTTTCTGAAATCAGCATCTTTACATGTATTCCAGCCATTTCATCCCAGCATTTGTTGAATTTCAACACATGCACACTGTATTTTGTTTAAAGAGGTACTGATTAGTTGAAACCTGAACCAAGGACAATGGTAGAGACTTGTGGAGAGCATGACAAGACGCATGAAAGTTGTGATTAAAAATAAGGGTTATTGCACCAAATATTGTTTTCTGAACTCTTCTTAAGTGTAAAAGTTAGTATTATGTTATTTTAAAATTAATTTGATCTTGTTTCTTTGCATTGTTTGAATATATTGTCTGAATATATTGTGTCTTTTGTGTTATTTTGACCATTTGGCATTTTTTGCAAATAAATGCTCTATACGATTATATTTTTATTTGGAATTTGGGTGAAATGTTATCAGTAGTTTATAGACTCAAACAAAATGTTCCTTTTGCCCAAACACACACCTTTATGTAGTAAAATCCGAAATTTTGCAGTGGTCTCTTATTTTGTTCTAGCGCTGTATATAGAGGTCAGTGACAAAACTGTCATGTCGTGTAACCCTAAAACTTGGTACCAGATAATTTAACTCTGAAAAAAATTTTAAAAATGAAAAACAGGTGATATCAACAAGTTTTATATTATGGATGGATTATGTATTTAAAATGTATTCTTGGTTACACTATTTGATATTTTGTGTCAAAAATCACACAAAAATCATGATTTTTGTAAAAAAAAAAATCATATCATTTTTAAATTACAAGAAACGAGCTTGAACACATAATGTGCATATTGAGAGACCTGATAAATGCTTCTTAAAACATTATGTCTCATTGATCCATACACACACTTACTCATAAGTTCAGGATATTGTTATTTACTGGATGCTTTTCCCATTTGGTTTGAATTTTAATGAAAAAAGTAAAAGTTGCCTTTGAAATAACTAATAATGAAACAGATAAAATGGCTGAAACCCACTGAGTCTCTCCCAATAACTCTCTTACACTAACTTATTGTGAGTAGTGTGTGTGTGTATATACAGTATATATATATAAATTTGAAGATTCTGGATAGTCTTCTTACAAATCCTTATACATGCAGCTCCTCTATCACTCCCATCAGACTGAAGGGCATATATATGTATATGTTGTAGCCATTACTCCCCCCACTCCCCCCCGGACAGTCGGTCACAACTTAATCACTGACCAGTGACACAAGGGACACCCTGCTTTTCAAAAGCCCCTCGAACTTCAAAAGAGACCTCTCAAAGCGGCCATTCAGAGCCTTTTTTCCTCTTTTTTTTTCCCTCAACAGGACTCTATGAATGGATTGATTCGGAGCAAATGTGGTCAGAGGCGACTCGCATTGTGATAATTTCGGTGTCAACACACTTCGCCCCGCCCCCGAGCCGCCGGATCCTCGACGATCCTCGCCACTTGTCGCGGGGAGAGACAGCGGGAGCGCCTCGAACATCTGACACTTAAAAGGGGGAATTTTGGCACAATGCCCTGCTAATTCTGCAATCCACCACCACCCCCATCACCACCCACAGCCCTCCCATCTGAAAAAAAAAAAAAAAAAAAAACACCCAGCCGGAGCATGCAACACTAGCCACATTATTAGGATCTGTTGAGGGAATAATAAGGATGAATTACCCCTCCCCTTCCTGTGACCTAAAAATCGCAGAGCATACTAAATCTCGGCCCTGCGTGTCAATGGCTGCCTGTTATTTGCATGCATGAAAGTGGAAATAGCGGCTCTGGTTTGTGACACCCATTTTTTTGTGTAGATAGTTGCAGATTGCACCCACCCACCCCCACACCCCACCATCACCCTCCTCCCTCCTCTCTTGAACTTCAGCAACCACATGTAGCTACTTCTTCTTGAGCTCCACTGCCACTTTTTTTGTACACTTGTAGGCAAGCGTTTTGTCTGTTTGTGTGAGGCGTTCGAGTACCGTACCACTGTTTTTTTTTTTTTTTTTTTTTTCTGGAAATTAAGAAGACACCCGTTCGGTGATTCAGAGCTGGCTGTCAAAAACAGGGAGAAAAAGCAAGCGCGGTGAGGAAAAAGAAAGAAAGAAAAAACACAGGCAGACCTGAGATATATCTATTCTGGCTCCCTGCTTCCCTCAAGGTGCCGGTAGGAGACTTCAAAATGGCTCCACTCCCTGCCACAGAGTGGGCTCTGCCCTGTCAAAAAAAAAAAGAAAACACCTTTGAATGGAAAATACAGGCTGAAAAGTTTCCTCCCTTCCCTTCTCTTCCTCATTGCTTTTCTCCTGCGCTTCCCCCCCTTCGGATCTCTCCTCCTCTGCTTCACTCTCCCTCCTTTCTGTCCATCCTTCATCGCACACAGAAAGGGCATCTCATCCTCTCCAGTGAAGCTCTCTCATTGAATGCTGCCTTTGCTCTTTGCTCTGAGAAAAACGCTCTTCTCTTCCCACTCTCTCTCTCTATCTCTCCCTCGCTGGAGCCCCGCCAGAGCACTCTGTCTCAGTGAGGTATCTGCCAGTCACTCAGAGGTACATTCTTCACTAAAACATGATGTCTATCTCCTGGGTCCTGCCTGTAGAACAGTGCAGGTCTTGGCATCTTTGTCAGAAGCGATTATGATCTGTGTAGCTGACAGGATTGCAAACAAAACCAAAGCGAGTCAAATTAATCAAATGAAGGGTTTTTTTTTTTTTTTTTTGGGGGGGGGGGGGGGGTTTGGGGTTTGCTTGTTTTCAGCTAAACTTGGTGGCCAAAAATATGTGGACGCTCAGATATTATACCTGTATGCAACTGTGGCTGCAAGGATTTGCTGCTACTCAGATTTAGCCCTCTAATGCAGTGGTCCCCAACCTTACCGCAGACCAGTTTAATGTCTGACAATATTTTCACTAAAGGTGTAGCTGATAAAAACTAAATAAAATGACAAGATTGGCATTAAAAACTGTGGTATTTTCTCTATAGTAATAATAATAATAATCATAATAAAAATAATGAACGTAAATCCACTGTGTAATCATGTGCAACTTTATTAGCAGTGTCCTCGTAACGTCACACCAACAACAGAACATCACATGAGCAACATTGTTTCTACCCCAACACAATGCAACACACTCTGGTTGCTATGGTAATGTTTAAACATACCTTCAAAATAAGACACAACACAAAAACAAAGTTCATGCTCGCTAATCACAGCAGCACTGAATCAGTGGGAGCCCTGAGCTTGTTTTGCTGCAACGAGCGGGATGCATCACGTGACGTGTGGTGTTGCGGCCTTGACGTGCGTCAAGTGAGACGGATGTAACAGAGAAAATCCGGTCACTTTTCAAAATAAAACATCATTTTCGAAAAAAATAAAATAAAATAATGGAATTTTTTTTTCTTTCTGTGCGGCCCGGTACCAAATGACCCACGGCCCGGTACCGGGCTGCAGCCCAGGGGTTGGAGATCACTGCTGTAATACTTTAAGTTGTAAACATCGTCTCCGGATAGTTTCATGCTATGTAAGTCAATGGGACTCCATTAGGTTGTATACACTAGGAATTTACCATATTTGCCTATTGTTGCCATAAGGCTACACATCTATTTTAGCATTTTAGAACAAAACTTGAACCAAAATTGAATTCAATGTAAAAGAAAATTAAAGTTTACTTAGTGAGTTAAATTTAGGTGAACATTTTAGAAAGGGTTGATTTTGTGACATGTTTGATTTACGTGTGTATGTGTAGGTACAACTATATTTAAAATGATACACTCAACAAAGCATTTTCTTGCAAATTAGCATAAAATACTTTACAGATTTTTTTTTGCTTGTGTAGTACTACTTTAGTGTATTTAACACATGTAATGAAGGTATAATTAGTACATTAAATATAGTTTACTTCTAGAATAATACATATGTTTTTTACTTTGGATATCATGTAGTTAATAATCAATTTCCTCCCTTTTGTCCGCCTTTATACGCTGTTTATACTGGAAAGGTGTCACAAATTTGGACAGAAATATAAACCTATTTTGGAGGGTAAATAACAAATATATATTTATATTGGGTGAAATCTCTTAAGGTGGGAACGAGGTGTTATTTGCAAAGCTGCAGCAGCAGGGAAGCAGACACTAAGACGGCTGTTTGTGCCAGGAACCGGATCCAACACAAGACAAACTAATTTTTTTTCTCATTTTGTTTAGTCAACAACTCAATTTGAGCATTGCTTGCAGCCTGGATCCCGTCTCCTTTGCTGTGTCAGGTCTGAGCGGGTCAGTCAAAACTGACCAGTGTAATTTAGAAAAGTCGCTGGCCACGCCAGCCTTTTTGACCAAATTCACTGATATGACCAGCTATAAAACCATGCTGGTATAGCCATTCCCTCCTTTTTTCCACAGAAACCTTTCAGAAAATCCACTTTTCGGACAGAAAAGCTGAGAGAACTGCAGTTTTGTAAAAGTAGTGACATTGTTAAGCAGAATATTGACGTCAAGTGTTTATTTTAATTGTCAGTCAGTCATTTTCTATACCTGCTTATTCCTCATTAGGGTCGCAGGGGTCTGCTGGAGCCTATCCCAGCGCGTTACGGCGAGAGGCAGGGATACACCCCAGATGGTCGCCAGCCAATCTGGGGGAACACACCATTCACTCACACCTACGGGCAATTTAGAGTCTCCAATTAACCTGAGCATGTTTTTGGACTGTGGGAGGAAGCCGGAGTACCCGGTGAAAACCCACGCAGACACGGGGAGAACATGCAAACTCCACACAGAAAGGTCCCAGACCCAGGACGAAGGAGGTCTTGAACCTGCGACCTTCTTGCTGTGAGGCAACAGCGCTAACCCCTGCGCCACCGTGTCGCCCTATTTTAATTGTTGTGTATATGTATATATATATATATATATATTTATATATATATATTTTATTTATATATATATATATATGTTCATTGGGTGATGGGGGTCAGGGTCCATTGGTGATGCCTGGGCTTGTTTTAGCTGTGTGCTGTTTAGCATAATGCTAATGCTAATGGAGATCAAACTTTGTCAGATGATCCTTCATCAGTGGAAAAACTGAAATATGTCTTTTTTAATTTTTTTTAAAAACCTTTTGAAGAGAGTTAAACTATCAGATGCAATTTTTTTACAGTTACACCACATGATAGTTTTGTCACTGACCCATATACAGCCCCAGTGGACATGGGTGTCTCCATACTGTTTGTCCATCTGGGACACCAGGAAGGATTTAAGGTTGCATTAGACCTAATGTCCTTATGTGGTGCTACGGTCCTCCTGCATTTCAATGGGGGATGACAATGTCTAAAAAGTCTACCTGCTGTGCTTTTCCCATTATTTTAGGTGGCTTCATCAATTGCAGAACCCCACTGAATGGCCATTTTCATTTGATAATTGGTAATCTTGACATTTCAAACTGGCTCCATAATTTATCTGTCTCTAAACTGAGTGGCTCCTTAATGTGTCTTCGCCTAACTCATCATTTTCTGGGAAAAAAAGAGGATTTTGAGGTCATTGTCAAATTACAGGATTGCCATTCTTTGGACACGTTCATTAAAAAATGTCAGTTTTGCCTAAGCAGGCCTAACATGAGCATTTTAGAAAATTTGATCACCCTAAGAAGAATAGCCAATGGAATACTATGAAAGTCCAAACTGGAGAATTCTAGTTTATTTATTTAAATATCACCACATGTGCCACTTTCCTTCAAGCCCCGAGATAAAGTCTTCAGGACCGAAGGGTGATATGTGCCCTGACAGTGGCTTGAGAAAGGGAGATCCATTCTCACCGAGTTAACTCCGAGGGAGAAGAAGTAAATGTCCTTGTGAAAGTCTTCAGATGAGTGATGACTCAGACTAAGCCTTCAATCTCTCCACAATGCTCATCTCAGTAATAATTCATTCTGCATCCTCAGAAATGGAAAATATTGATTTTCAATGAATAACACCCCAAACCAGCATGCAGCCCTGCCCGGCCTAAGATTGCCGGTAAAGTAAAAAATAGTATGTCCACTCCGCCATTGAGGCACATCTTGTGCAGCGGCAGTGAAACATAATGAAACAGATGCATGCAAGTCAGCAAACAGAGTAGTTACTGTTATTACAGCTAATTAGGTGATAAGTTTTCCTTGTGTTCGAGAGGCTAAAACCGACGGATTATAATTACTGCACTGTTCACATGCATTGTTATTGCTGTTTGTGCGCTGGTGTGTTTTACAGAAGACACAGCTGTCAACGATAAAGTGAAGAATCCTGGACCCCCTCCAGTCATGCTTTAACCCTTTGGTGCACGGTATCTCTGCAGTGCATTCATTTAATCCTTCAGGGTTCCAGGTTTTCCTCAATGAACTTTTGAACATCAAGATTCTATGAATGGTTCGAATATGTGCAACTATGCAAGTAAATGTGTCTCACCAGAATTTGACAATTTTGAATTTGAAGTTGATTTGGATTTCTTCTTTTTTTGCATTTAAATTATGTCTGAATGTTAAACATTCCATTAAACCTAAAACAATTAAAATATATATTAAATTTCGAATTCAAAAGTCAAAATCAAGGTCCTTGATCAACATGAATATATATTATTTGAATTGTTGAATTTGAAAACTTGAATTTATGGATATTGAAAAATAAAAGCCAAAAACACACATTTTTCCAATATGTGCATATGTGGAAGTGAATGTAAAAGCTTGTAATCCATCAGGATTTCAGATTTTCCTCAATGAACTTTGAACATCAAGATTCTATATCAGTTTTACACACATGGTTCAAATATCTGCATCTATGGAAGTAAATGTGTCTCACCAGAATTTGAAAACTTGAGTTCAGAATTTATGAAGATTGAAAAATAAAAGCACAGAACGCACATTGTTCAAATATGTGCAACTATGGATGTAAATATAAAAGCTTTTGACTTGCAATTGAATTATGAATGTTTAATGTCTGACTTCAAATACCCAATAAATATTGAAATGGTTTAAATTCAATCGGCCTTACAGAATACAGATCCTTGATACATAGCATTTGAATAGATACAACGTAGGTCTATTTATTCTGAATTTGTGAACTTTGAACTATAAAAGTAAAAAAAAAAAGAACAACAGTTATTTAGAAATTTGAAGAGTTGATTTTAACAACTTAAAGTCACAGATACATAACTGCAAAGCAAATAAATTGAGTCCACAAACCCAAGGGTGATGTCACAGTCTGTGGTGTAAAATTGATGTAGGGATGCAAAACCTATGTCTTTAAGACAGGGAAAAAAACAAAACTAATGATTTGTGGTAATGAAAAACAATTCATTCCATTAATACCTGGTATATTAAATGATGCAATATTTCAGCCATGCATGAAATCACATATGGGTCATTTTAGATCCATGTTGTGCATTAGAAGGGGTTTGGTACAGCTGGTGCATATAATAAAAAGGTAGAAGATACAAAACAAAAATCCTTGGAATAATTATTCATCTATTTTTTAAGTTTTAAAACTACATCCAGTCCTCCTCCCTTATAGCAAAATCCAGGAATCTATGAATATGCAAATATTTTCTTTTTGAATGTCAAACTCTGCATGTACATCATTCTGCACAGCGAAGCTCAAACTATCTAAATGAAATAAGGAGAAGAAAACACGTTTTTGAGCAGAGGGAATGCTCATATTCCAGGATCCTTCCTGTTTTTTTCATCATTACTATTTAAGCATCCTCCTCCTTCCTCCTGGTACAAACATAAAGACGAGCGAACACGTACTTGAATCAATCACAGCTGATAACAGTGGTGTGATTTATCTCTTAGTGTCACTATCTACTGTATATAATCAGTTTTAGGCCTGTTAGGCTTCTGTCTGCTCATCTCCAAAACCCTTTGTACAGTGTTGCAACACTCACATTCGCATATATTCAACTCCATGGGTAGTAATCCATTATGTGCCTGTATCAATGATAGTCATTGGGATTGATCAATAGATTATCGCAGATTAATGTTTCAGTTCCTCCAAAATTTCCATACACTCTGACATGACTGTGGAAAGAAGACAAAGATTGTTAACAGTACATTTCATGACTCATCTCAAACCTTCACACCTACCACCTGCTTTATCCACAATCTTGCCATAGTTTGGTCAGCATCAGAATGGATTCTCCTTCACTTTGGTTCTGTGAAAGTAGCAACAGGACATTTTTTAAAGATAAAAAAGGCTCCAGCTTTACTGATGTGATACAAATTAAAAGTATAATGCTTTAAATCCCCCAACATGATCCCTTTTGTTTCGACGCACACGGAGAAGACAGACGGATTAAAGAATATTGTTAATTTTTGCAGATCTGCGCACATCAATTACCGCCAGGACTTCCATTATGCCACTTAGTATTAATACATTCATAAGGGAAGGTATTCAGTACATCATGAAAAATAGCAAATCTGCACCCCTCAGCTTTGGCAGGCAGGAATTCGAAAATTGGATCCATTGTACGGTTATGGAAATTGGCATCTGTGTAATTCATCGTTTTGCGGGGAATGCGGTCGGATTCAATGAGTTAGATTGCAATAAGTGCGTTGTTAAAAAAAAAAAAATGGACGAAGTTAATGGTAATTTAAGAGAAACTGACTGTAGCGTTTTTTTTTGTTTTTTTTCCATCAGTATGAAAGTAGTGTTTTTGAATGATTCTTTTTGGATAGTGGTTCCAAAATGTTCATTTGTAGGTTGTATTCTGTATTAGGTTGAACCGTTTATGCAACAAGTATGTACTTACAGGGCCATACCAAGCCCTTTTAAATGACTCCCAGGGTGCTTGTGCACATATATTTTTTTTTTCTCCTTTCCTGGGCCAGACAGTGTCTTGTTTTATACCCACTCAAATCACTCAACTTGTCCATGGTTACCGCATCAGCCCTCAGCCCTCACACATTCTCTTATCTGTCCCCCGCTCCCTTGGCCTTTGATACACCCCTCCAGCCTGCACCAGTTCCCCAGGAGTGCAATCTGTTGTCCACCAGTATTGATCAGGCACACAAGGTTTTGATTAGCACACTTGGCCAGATAACGGCGGCCTCACTGCATGATTGTACTCCGCCATTGCACTGTCTTGTCCCTCTATTGGCCAGGGAGTACTTCACTTCATTGGAGTCGGTGATTGGATGCACCCTGTACCCCCCAATCCCCCGCCTTTGGTAAACGATCCGAGAGCGTGATGATTTCTTCGGTTGACTGAGTGTTTTTGTGTTGGGTTTGTCACTTGAAGGCAAGTTAAATGCAAGCAGCAATGTGAATCCACCACCAATTCACCCTCTTATACATACAGTAGATGGAAGAACTGATACTGATCATATTTGTCAAAAAAAAAAAAAAATATCTGGAGCCGAGGCCTTCATGTTCGGTAATAATTCTCATATCTTTATTTATATAACACTTTTCAATGCAAAGGTTGCAAAGTGCTTCACGAGGCAATAAAAACAAACATATTAAATGAAAGTAGAGGCCATGAGAATATCTATTAAGATAGAGTAGCCCTAAGGTAGATCAGGAACAAATATATTATAAAAAGATGAACCAAGGTGTTGAAATCAAATAAAACAATATAATAAAAAGGTTGACACATTATGCTGTGTAGACAGATTCTGATGTGATTCACATGCTGATGTCTAGAGGAAATGCATACCAGAGTTCTGACTTCTAAAGTCTGATCTCCTCTGGTCACAAAATTGGACCTGGGAACAATGAGTAGCTGATTAGAAGATCTAAGGTCAGGTTGGAGCTTATAGGTTGTTAAGAAGCCTATTATATATTCTGTGGCCAGGCGAAGTTGGGCTTTAAAGTAATACAGTTTTCAAATCAAATCTAAAAAAGGGGAATTAACAGGGAATTCTGAACCGGTTGTACATGTGACAATTGCTTCTAACTATGGCAGGAGTATAGAGGTTTTCAATAGTCTGGAAAAGATAAAAGAGTGTATGACCTTATCCCAATCACCAAAGGACAGAAGATATTTCCTTTTGGATGTTTCCTAATTTTAAAAGACACATTTGAACGACAATCTTGTTCTGTTCCATAAAGATGAGGTAACTTTTAGCAGAATGTGCTTATAAGGAGTGAGCTGCACAGTGTGATCCAATTAGTATTACCTCTTTTTTATTATTGATAAGCTTCAGGTAGTAATGATGAATCAGCTCTTTGATTATTGTTTAATTTTACAACAATGTTTGATAGTTGATTAAGCTATTTGGGTCATTTGGGGTGATATATATATATATATATATATATATATAACAGTGATGGGACATATGTCTTTGTATCATGTGGCCTAATTGAAGCATATATAGTGAAAAAAGAACTGGGCCCAGAATGGGACTTTGTGGCACCCCAGAAGTTATACATGCAGGGGTAAGGCCTGGGCATGTTTATGTGACTTCCAGGGCCATATTGCTTCATCCAGGTATCCACATGTTGATGTGCAAAACAAAGTGAAACTGACAGAGAAAAGCACCCTGTAGTACAATCAGATGGCTTGGTGTATTAGTTCAGTGTACAGTCAATTTATTCCTCTGTGCTGTAGACCTCTGTTGTAGTCCGAAAACTATTAAAAACATGTCAATAAGCCAAAGCACTGCACCGGTTGTCACGTTCCCCCACCGCCACGAACACACAACACAATGTGGATGTCTGGTACTGGTAAAGAACACTTAAATAAAGAAAAAGCCCCCAAACAAAAGAAATGGCATGGGGGGAAGATGCAGAGTCGATAAGGGAAGTTCAATCAAGAGGGACGTTCCAACTTTTTTTCTCATTTGCAGGAGAAAGAAAGAGACAAGGGCAAGCTGTTGGCCGGTCAGGCATTCTGACATTGCAGCCGAGGAGTCAGCCACCGATTGGCCTATTCACTGGTCAGCCAATTAGGTCTTGGCCGTTAAGGTTTAATACTTACAGTTAAGGCTACTATTGTGTGCCAACTAAAGCTATTTCAGGCTTTCACTCACTTTGGAGGCTTTCATTAAATCCAGAAGAATACCTAGGCTATTCACACAGGCGGCTTGAGTTAAAAGCCTTATATTTCCTTAACTCTCAGACCCCACACCTCCCCCACATATCTCCATCTTCATAATCATGCAAAGACATGATCCTTCAAATAAAGTCACTTGTAAGAGCAAAGAAAGTTGATTTTCATATATATATATTTATTTTTTTTTCCCATTTGACTTTTTCAGATTTCTGGGCTCCAGTCATGCTTGTCGGGGGGGGTGTTAACAGGGCCAGGATGTCCTTACCATTTTAAAGTTATACCAACCCCTGCTTCTTTGGGAAGTCTCTCGCTCTGGATCTTCATGTGATTCATTGACTTTCCATCCGCAAGAAAGTCGAGACGAAAGTTTGGAGCGCGATTTCGGTTTCGTTTGAGGAGGTTTCCACAGACGTTTCACGGTCATCTGACTCGAGATTTCCGCTCGGCGTCCCGGACTGACTCGTTGCAAACAGTGCCCCCATTGAGAGTGAAACTTAGCAAACGAAGAGGCAGGGGACCGGGCGCAGGCACATTCCTTCGCTTGTTGTTCATTAGTTGCACACTCGCTGCGATGCATGCTGGGGGATGTCGGCTGGGCTTGGCCGACCACTCGAGGACTGAACGCGTCAACAGATGTAGCGTAGCCTCTCCAAACAGAGGGGATCTGACTCGCTCAAACTTGGCCAGGAGTCTGGGGAGTTGTTGATGGAGTCAGACGGAAGAGAACAGTACGGAGAATATGCTGCAGGGGGTGGAAGGAGAGAAGGAAGCGGAGGAGAGGAACGGAGATAAAGAGAGACAAGCAGGGAGGGGAGGGGGTGGGGGGGTGTTTGGAGGGAGAAGAGTCGTTCCCCAGAGGGATCACTCTTGGTGTCTCACTCCACTGGTCCTTCTAATGTGTGACGCTCAGGAGATTGACAGACTGTAAAACTCAGCCCACAGGAGAGAACAACAACAACACAAGTCAGACACATTAAAACTGCAACTCCACCAGCCTTGTGCTAAGAGGAGGCTATGGAGAGAGGCTTAGATGGACAGCAGCGCTGGTTGGTTTGCTGAGCATGTGAGCTCTTTTTTTTTTCCTTGTTCTTTTTTTCTTTTTCTTCCCCAAGACCGTCCTCATTCACATTCACACAATCACATGAGTTGGGAACCTGAGAGTCGCCCCCGTACCATCTCAGGAAAAACAGCCAGGGTGGAAATCCTCTATCACTCACAGTGATAGAGGACAAATGACCTTTCCATTTGTCAGAGTCATATGATGATGATTAATGAAAAAAAAAGAAAGAAAACTCAGTTCCCACTCAAATTTAAAGGTCAGTTCATCCAAATTACAAAACACTTATATGCTTGTGCACATACAGTTGTGTTCAATGTAATAGCAGTGTGTTTAAAAATGTGAGTAAAGCTGAAAACCACAAATTTTATATCTCAAATCAAAATGTAAAGAAAAATTAATATTAGACTGTTAAAAAAAACTGCCTTAGTATTTTTTATTTATAAAATTAAATATTTACTGCATAAACTGAAAAATATTGAGGATTTAATAGTCCTGTGAATCACTAAAGTAATATTTAGTTGTCATGACCATTTCTGAGAACTGCTTCACATCTGTGTTGCATGGACTCGATCAACTTCTGGATGAACTCCTATGAACAGGTGTTTCAGCCTCACAATTCCTCTGAATTTCTTGGTTTTACCTCAGAAACATCATTTCTTTTTTTTTAAATGAAGTGAAGCAATTCTCAGAAACCAAGGTTATACAACTAAATATTACTAAACTAAATATTTAGTGACTTAAAGGAATGCTAAATCCTGAAGATTCGTCAGGTTATACAGTAAATATTTGAGTTTGTAAAGAAAAACCCAGACGCTGTTATTTCTTTGAAAGGCCTAATCATATTTCTTCATTTTCTGTAAATCACGTTTTGATTTTATTAGATTTGTATATAAAATGCAGTGTTTCCAATGCACAGAAATAAAAAAAAAATATAAAGATTTTGGCATTTGGGAATACTGCCTTTTTTTTTAATGAACAGTACAGCCCATCTAGCAACAAACCTTGCTCTAAAGCTTATTTGCTGGAACTACTTTCCACCTAAGAAATAGTCCCTATGAATACCACATGCAATGCATTCTATGGATCACCAATTGAAATACATTGTCATATTCTTACCCTAAATTCCTCTTACTTTTTTTAACCACAAGGAATGTACTAATGTTCCGATTCTGATTCAACAAACTCTAAACTTCCATTTGATGGATGCCACCTGTTCATGAGTAGAAACGCATTCATGAGATGCAATCATTGGCATAATTGAAGCCCCTAAATTGCCGTATAGCTGTAGACACAATAATACCTGCTGGCTTGCTCTGTTTGAGGGCAGGTTTCAGTAACAAAAAAATGTTTAGTAAAAAAATACTAATTTTACACCTTCAAGCAAGATAGAGAAAAAGTTAGAAGGGGGAAAAAGTGCATTTGCCAACAATGTGTCATCAGGTCGTTGCGGTGCCATTACAGAAATATGGAGGGAACAGTTTGGCATCCAGTTATATGCTAAAAAAAATCCTGAATTGCCAATAAAAAAATTAAATTGAAGAAAAATGGCCTCGCGGTAAATTGGAAAAGCCATGATGACACTAATATGGTGAATGTTGCTGCATGAGTTTTCAACTTGAAATTCCAATCACCTCCATAATTACTGTTATTATCCATATTGGGGTGAAGGCAGGAAAAAAAAACAACCCTGATGCATGCATGATGAAAATACAGCAAAATACAGTTCGAGGTTACTGAAAATAGAAAGTTTGTAACTTTTGCTATGATAATTTATGAGTTTTTCCACCAACGCTGTGGTAGTTTGAAGGAAAAAGAACACTGCGCACAAAGAAAATCCCTTCTCAGTCTTATTATCTCATCTGAGAAAAAAAAGGAGCTGAGACAAAGAATGCAGAATAAGCCCCTTTTACGGGGCTGTATGTTTCCCTATCTCCGCACCGGCACGTTTCGCATGATATAGCTCTGTATCAGGCAACGTGATCCTCTCGCCCTAAAATTGAAAAATGCCGTTTGACTCCCGCGATTCCAACACCCTCGCTGCCTCTCCATCACGCTGCTGACACACGAACATATAATTGACTGCAGAAAAAGGGATGAGCGTTTCATTCACATGTATCTCTCAGCTTGACCTTCAGCGATGATGGAGTGAAAACAGGCCGATGAAGATGAATGGATGCCACAGTCAAAACCCTATGACACAGTGCTCCTCTGCCCCCCCGACCAGCGGGTCTAATATGACCAGAACGCGCTAATCCTTATTAAGAAGCGTCATCCTCATCACAGACATTTGGAGAGCTATTAATCAAGGTCGCTGACGGGGAGCGTTTATCACGTTTGTGGACCTCGCGCATGCTGCTTCATGCACCAGTCATTTGCATACAAAACGTGCACATTCTCACATGCAAAGCTGAACACACAGGCAGCATAGCAATCACAAATTCCTTGTTTTTATGCTTTCCGAACGCATCATGTAGGAATTTGACATCTTTTCCTCGCTGTGGTCCCGAGACCCGTTTAAAAGTTTTTGTCTCCGAAAAATGTGATTGATTTGATCAGATTCATCATAAGATCCCATGGCTTAAAATAAATTGTGTTAATTTACATGCTATTTTTTGGTGTTTTATTCAACTTTTGTACAATCTTGGTGTTCCTGGTCAAAAATGGCTGAGCATTAGAAATGAATGCAGGAGACCAGAATAAATGTAAGAAATTGAACTCGGGTACATCTACATTTGTCAGATGGACACACATACACACACATACACACACACTGATTATATTAGATTAGATTAGATATAACTTTATTGATCTGTTTGGGAGGTTCCCTCAGGGAATTTGAAGCTTCAACACATCACATACAGCATTGTTATAAACTTAAGACACTTAAGACCAGATCTTATTGCTACATGGTTATTGTAAAGTGTACATGGTATGAGGTAGATGAGTAGATTATTACACATGGAACTATTGGAAAAATATAAATAAATAAATTACTCATAGTTACCTATTCTGTATACATCATTATATACATTGTTATTATATAAATATCTAAATATAAATATATTATGAGTATAATGCAAGTATAATAAATATGATTTAAAATATTGAATAGAAATAGAAAAGATATAATATAGTATAAAACATATAATATATGTAAAAATATGTATAAAAATAAAATGTGCAAGGATAGATCTATACATACACACACGCATATATACATATAAAACCTTTCATACTCACACACACATATATACAGTACAATAATAAAACAATAATAATATTGAAAATATGAAATATTCTACATCACTAGAGAAGTTATATATAGTGGTAGAAGTATATACATATGTATACATACATATGCGTTACATGTACTATTGTGGACATCATTGTCTGTTAGTTATGATTGTTGTATGGTTTCACCGGTTTCATGTTTATGGGTTATTGTTCATGTTCCTGTTCACCCCAACCCTCCCCCAGTTAGGGGCTGATCAGTTTGATGACACAGGGGACAAACAAACACACACACACACACACACCTCGGATTCTCTGAAAACTGGCAACCACCGTGGGAACCTCCAATCTCTCCCCATGCATTATTGCATTATTTAATTGTAATAATACAATTTCAACAATAATACATATTTTCAATAATATTGAACTCTCTCATGGCTATAGTGTATATAGAGTTCAGATCATTGACACAGAAGTTCAAAACTTGTAATTTTCACAAGAAGTTATGTTGATAAAAATCTGAAAGATTGAGAAGAGAAGAATGATAAAATGACAAGGGATAACAATATATTATTATTATATATAGGATTACAGTTTTTATGATGAATCTTAATGATATGGTCGAATTTGACCAGGAACAAAAGGGCTTGAAGAAGATCTGTTTTTCTACATTTCCACACCTCTTAGAGTGTAAGATATATACACAGCTTTTATGTTCCTTTTTTTTTATTTATACCCTGTATGCTGTGAATTTGCAGGGGACTACCAATTGCTTTGACAATGTTTTTTTCATTTGGTGTCAGAAAGGTTAAACATTGATGTGGGGAAAGTCACTGGAGGAAGCAGTAGATTTTCATTAAAGCCATACAGAATGGGCTTCAATGCAAAATCCATGTAGTATTTGTTGTTTTGCGGTTTAAATGCTGGAGTAATAACATAAATATCTGAACGACAGGTAGCTGATGTTTTAGCGTGATGTCGCTTTAATGGATCATGGTGTCAGTTCTATACGATTGGGCCATTCATTCATTTATATTCAACGAGATGTATGGGTGGGTGCGTGCACATGAATGCACGGTGAGCCCCATAAAAATTCCTGCACTTGGGCCTGTCATAGCAGCTGCCACAATGTGTGTGTGTATGTGTGTGTGTGTGTGTGTATGTGTGTGTGTGTGTGTGTGTGTGTGTGTGTGTGTGTGTGTGTGTGTGTGTGTGTGCATGCATGTAAATCCATGATTAGTGTGTGTTTGTGTGTCTGCGCTAGCCGACACCATGATGTCTGCCATATGGGAGCCATAACTCCATTAGCACATAAACAGTCTGCTAGGCTTACTTTGGGGTGGGACACAAACCCACACACACTACTGCTCACACACACAGGCAAAGACACACACACACACACACACACACACACACACAGAAATAGCTGCAAGTGCATAATTAAACTGGTGGGGCATTAACAATGGCAGTTAAAGGCTGAGTTGAGGTGAAAGTTTATCCGTGAGCAAATAAGTGATACATTCCAAAAGTTTCACAGCAGAAGCTATTAAATTAAAGGGCCAGTTCAGGCTTAAATTAAAAGAAAAATAAATACATATTCCTCTAAAACTGTAATGATTAATCGATTAGTCGCCAGCTCCTACATTAATTATCGACTATTTTTCTTTTTTTCTCTCTAAGCTATTGTTCTGTATTTGATGGTTTAAGGGACACCTTATTCTATTGTGGCTTTGTCTATGTTGTATTTATTGTATTCATGTGTTTGTCTGTTACATTAATCACCAGCAATTTCAATAATCAAAAATCAATGTGAGTCATTTTCAAGAAGAAATTGTCAAAATTCTCTGGTTCCAGCTTCTCAAATCTAGTTATTTTCTGGTTTCTTTAGTCTTCTATAATAGTAAACCGATGATTTTTGGGTTGTGGACTGTTGGTCTGGACAAAAAAAGACATTTTAGGTTGAATCTTCAGCTTTGAGAAACAGTGATTAACATTTTATTTTATGAACCAAACAACTAACTGATTAATCATTTCAGTAATCGATAGATTAGATTAGTTGCAGCTCTATATTCCTCCTCCTACATATAGAAGCTGTTTATCCAGCTACACTGTTTTTGGTGTGAGTTGCCAAAAAAATACATTTGAAAAAACGTTCTTTATGTGAGCAATTTCACACTTAGGCCACTAATACAGTACGTAAGGGAGAAAGTTTTTGGGGGGATTGGAGTGAATTCTATACGTATATAAGGTTCTTATATTTAAAAATAGGTGGTGAAACAGTATGAGTCAGACTATAAGGAAGGCTACAAGTGTCAGAACGATCTGTCAAGTGGCCCAATATCTGTAAACCTGTGGGAATACATATGTGTGTGTCTCTCTTACACACACACACATACACACACGCATACATCCAGTGGCATTTAACGTCTCATTGCCAGGGACAGTCATTTCACATGTGACACATGTGCCTATTTGTGTGCGTTTGTCCACTCACATGCGCGTATGTGTGTGTGTGACACAGCCTCCGATTATTCCGATGTGACAATGCCGCCTTGACATTTTGCTTGTGTGTGTGCGTGTGCGTCGCTTGTGTGTGTGTGGGAGGGGTGACAGCAGGGTGACCACTCATGACACCCGCATGCCGAAAGTGACACTGCTCGAGCACGTGCCGCGAGTTACTTGACTTTTTTCCGTGTCATGTGATGTGGGGAGGCAAACAAAAGTGCCAAACGCCGCGAATGGAGTGCATTTTTCCATCTGTATTAGCTCGCCATGTTTGTTAACACACGATAGCGCTGCATCGTCGCTAAACGCGTGCACGTCTGAGGAGCTAAAGCCCTGCCTAAACACTGGAGAGCAGGCCAATTACATAGCCAGGATTAAACGGCAAATCCCAGCTATAATGAGAACCACCAATCACAATGGCTGCGGGGGTATCCTAGCAACCGGCGGGCGCTCGGATGTTTGTTTGGGCATCATACGGAACAGTTTTTGTTGCTGTTGTTTATTGTGATTGGGGGGTATAGAGATGGAAGGGAAAAAAAGACACATAAATAGAGAAAGTGAGGAGGAGGGGCGATGGAGAGTATAAATATGGGCTAGGAAACAAAGGAAAAAGGCCAGAGAGGAAGATGAATAGAGGAAAAAAAACAAGAACAATACAGCGAAATGGGCAGGCATGTGAAAAAAAGGGATATAGTGATTGAGAGGGACATGAAGGAAAGATGCTGCGAGTGAGTAGGAGAGAGAGAAAAAGGAGCGAGACAGACAGGGGGAGAGAAAAAAAGAGAGACAGTGGAGGAAAAACATTGAGGGCTCTAGAAGGAATTAGGCAGCTTAGGGGGCATTATGTCAGTGTACATAGGATTTAGTGTATAAATCTGGATTATGGCCTTCCGCTTTGATAGAAAATGCCACCTTATAGGCAACAGAGCTGTGTTTTGTTCCGCCGGGCAGATATCAAAGAGGGCGCCCCGCTGCTTTTTCGGGGGAAAAAGCGTGGTTAGAAGGTGGCCGCTCAAGACCTTTTTCACTGAGGAATTCAGATGGGGTTTTGTAGCCTGAGAAACAGCTTTCAATAACCACTCAATGACAATACAAAAGGCTGCATGATACAGGTACACAGGGGTGGATAAAGTACTCGGATGGTTTACCTGTGAGAAAGTAGAAACACAATAGTTCAGTATGAAATGTGAGGCCATGACTACTTTAACATATAAACAGTCTGCTACACACACACACACACATACACACACACGTAAACATACATACACAGAAATAGCTGCACGTGCATAGTTAACTCTCATGTTGTGTTTGTTTCATGTTAATTATAATAATACTTATATTATCACATGGGTTGGGTTACATTTTCTTTTTTTTTATCAACATAGCTTCTTGTGAACATTACAATTTTTGAAGTTCTATTTGTTGTTTATGGTCTGTATGTCTCATAGATCTGAATTTATACATCTTGAATGTAAATTCTAAAAAACAATTTCTGGATTATTTTTACTATATGAAATAAACAGATCAACCATAGTTTAATGTTTATTACAGATTACTTTGTTTTGAAAACCATTTAAAATGTGGTGTGTGTGTGTGTGTGTGTGTGTGTGTGTGTGTGTGTGTGTGTGTGTGTGTCCATCTGACAAATGTAGATGTACCCAAGTTCAATTTCTTACATTAATTCTAGTCTCCCTCATTCGTTTCTAATGATCGATCATTTTTCAACCAGGAACACCAAGAGTGAACAAAAATTTAATAAAACACACAAAATGTAAATTAATACAATATTTAAATTAATACGTTATTTATTTAATCTCAGGTGAATCTAATCTGACCGTCCACATTTTTCAGAGACAAAAACTTTGAAACAGTCAGTTGCTACACACACACATACACACACGCACAATACCTGAAAGTGCATATTTCACAATGCATATTCCCCTGGAGCTGCAAAGATTAATTGATTAGTTTCTGACTCCTACATTAACCACCAACTATTTTTCATAATAAAATGATCTGTTGTTGAAATGACGGGACAATTTTTGGATTTTTACTACAAACCCTGGCTCCAAAACACATGAATGAAGAATTAGCTCTTAAAGTTTTTCTATGACAATGTTTCTGTGCTATTGCTCTGTATTCAATGGTTTGGGCTACACCTTATTCTATTGTGACTTTGTCTATATTGTATTTATGGTATTTATGTGTTTCCTCGCCTTTTCTGGCATTTTTTTTTCGTTTATCCACTACTTTTATATAGGAGTGATTCCTGTTATGGACCACATATTTGATCTGAAAATTGGAACGATAATATTTTATGGTTTAAACATTTTGTCAGGACTATACCTTACTTAGCCATGAGGACTGCATGTTTGTCAAGCTCAGGAGTTGAAAATATTACAATTATGGGATGTTTTTGTATATATTTCTATATTTGTATATGTTTCCACCCTGTTAGGGACATGTACATGGTATTCACAAAGTTTAAATAATGTACAAATCTAACAATATTGAACTTGTATGATATACAATGTGTCCCTTTTGCATTCTTGTTCATTCTTGTACCATTAACAGTTTTAATTTTATGAAAAGTACAATGTCAGATTAATGGAGTCTGTGTTTTTCCTCCCCATTTTGTTGTCTTGCATGATTTTAGTAATTAGAAATAAAAGTATATGCAGATGATTATATATACCTCATTTATCAAAACAGTATACAAATATACAAAATACCTACTGTTGTGATGACAATGTTTTATTAAAATTATGTTATTCTCTTTGTGTTTTTAATGTTTGGAGATATGAACTACAGTTATCCTGTGTATTGGCATTATGCAACAATGCAGCATCTGTTCTGCACACACACACATACAGATATACACATATGCTTATACAATATTTGATCTATATAAAAAAAATACAGATTCTCTCTCATCCGCACACACCTACACACGCACATCCCAGAATTGCCACTATCCACTTTCCCTCCTGCACTTTTATTGTCCGCCGCATGAAGGATAGCGTGTGATTGGTCTGAAATCCTACACAGTCCTCCTACACACTGTAATGTGCTGTTTTGCAGCCATGAGCTCTCATTCAGGTGCCTCAGTAAATATGGCCATTGTGCGGAGTGCATTACCCAAAGGTTTTACTCCCGTCTCTCTCCAGTGGTTTGTGGCTAGTCTCATATTGGCCTCACTTCTCCACTGTTGCAGTCAAAAGCATTATGGTGTTAGGGGGAAAAAGGTTTTGTATTGTATGTTGAAAGAGGGAGTAAGTTTCCTGAATACTGCTGGAAAAAAAGTCATGTTTTATAATTCTATCAACTTCTTCCTGCGAAATGATTAATAGCAAAAAAAAGTGGCCAAAAACTAATTAAAGCCCCTTTAAGGACTGATGCTTTTGCATGTTTTACCCCATTAACGACTAATTATGCATCCTGCGCTCATTTTCAAAGCATACCATGCTTTTAGATTGATTCCACAGCCGCCAGGCAACTATTGGTTTCCATTTATTTGGGTACAGTGTGACAATCACCTTGCAGAGGTTTTCTCGAGATGGGAATGGTAATGGCAGTCTGCCATTAGGTATGATAATGCATTTGTGAGCAGGGACCATTTGTACAACTTCAATCATATTGAGCCACATCCTGCAGAAAGCCCTGATTAAGGAAAAACTGTGCAGTGGCCATAGGAAGTATGTATAAATATTATAGAAAAGGGTAAAAGTGGAAATAGATGTTTCCTGTTTGGCCAGATGAGGCTGTGTTAGACTGTTACATAGGCTTATTGGACAAATTGTACATTGGGTAAGATATGAACATACATTGAGATACAGAGAGACATGCAAATATGTTTATTTAATTGAGAAATGTTGATAGGCCAAGTAAAACCAGACTTATGATGAATATCTACTTTTTTCCTGTATAGTGTAACAACCTGGATGTGTTATTGTTATATGTTTTTATGAATAATTGATTTGAGGCCCAGATTCTGTTCTGTTAGGTGATAGTGCTGGGACCTGAGGGTCTGTGAATGTGTATTGGAGTAAGACCTGTGTTAGCATGAGGAATAAAGTAGCAGCTAAACTGGCTAATGTTTTAGCATGTTTTTTTTTTTTGTTTTTTTTTGAGAGACATTACAATACTTTCTTTATGTTGGCTGCACAATCGGTGCAGGAAGAAACAGTGCTTTGAATTGTAATGAAAGTGCTGGGAAGCAACATGAGGAAGAGCTGTAATACAGAGCTGTACAGTGTAGCAGGACACACCCTGCTGCAGGATAGCGCTGTGATAGGTAAGTCTATGGGATTTAAACTTTCTTTTTTTTTTTTTTGTGGCATAGACACTTTTATTATACAGCAGCCCAACAGGAAGTGATAGGAGAGACTTGTACCAAAGGAATGCTTTGACAGGGACTCGAACCTGAACAAGCGCTCTACCCCTACACCACTGCAGCACAACTGTAGTTTTAACTTTTAATAACAATAATTATGTTTTGAATATCAATCCAAAACATTTCACGAAAAATGGATACACACCATCGTGCCATGCACTGCTATATCCGAAAGCTGAGGATGATCCGACAAACAGTCAGAGTGCTATATGAGGGAAATGCGAAAGAATAAACCGAAAAGTCAATAATCTGCAACCAAGACAACACAAGAATACAACATCAGGACTACAGCAGCAACCAATGATTATTTTATCTGCCGCCATCTACACAGAAAATGACCCAAAACATTGATGCGAGCCGAGCAGACATCCTCAAATGTCCCTTGTTTACATTTCTTTCTCTTTCTCCCTCAAAAATGACTCAAAACAACCAATTAAAAATAATTGGCGATAAACCCGAGAGCCGACAACCGTTTACTTTTTCTTTTTTTTGTTTTCCAGTCATATTTGGTGGCTGAGTTTCCAATTGTCCTTGAACAAAGACAAGTTTAAAGGTCCCTTGTGGAGGTTTTGACCACTAGAGGTACCATAGAGCAATATGTTTGTGAGCGGGTCTTTGATTTGTTTGTACCTTGTGCACAAACATGTAAGAGAAATAAATACACTGTCGTGCAGCCAGTTTCTCACTGATTGGCGAGCAGTAGCCAAGAAATATGGTGACGTGCCAGTCAGATGCTACGAAAATTGACAGTGGTGAAAAGTAGCAAAGTTTTTATTCTTTTTCCTCTTATACTTGTATGGTTTCATTTGAATAAAGGTTGCAAAATGATCCAATATTTCACTTAAATCCAAGAGAAAAAGACAACAAAAAACAGGTTTATACCCTACCCATTCAGGAATGATGTTGATATTTGAATTATTGCATCATGTTGATTATTGACTGACAGATGGGTCATCCAATCATTTTTCAAGGGTTTATCTTTGGTTGCCCCTTTTTTGCCCTTGAAATTTTTTGGTCATTCTTTATTTGTTCAATATTCTTTATTCACGTGTCAAATCTCCTTTTTCATGATTACTGTTGAATACTGTCCAGAGTAGTTGTGTTTCTGTCCAACTTTTCATATTCAAATAAAAAAAAAAAAATTGCAACTAAATACTTGGATGGAAACGACAGAAATTTGAAAAAAGGCTGAAAATCCGCAAAAATTTTTTATGCTTGCATGGGGTGGATTTACCAGTGTATCAATGGGGAAATGAAAAAATGTGGCTTCACTATGGAAACAGGTTTTGTGAATAACCGTCTTCTTTTTCTTTACCATGGTTTTGTAACTGTAAACACTGACAAAATTGTAGCTAATGTTCTTGCCAGAGCTGACAGGTTCACCAGTAAATTAAACAATGATTAGCAATGATTAGTGTCAACTGAGTGTCAACTGTTGTCATGGATACATTGATGCTCTTTTATGATGTCATCATCAGCAAACTCAAACACTCTCCCAATAATCACAAATCAATAGCGAGCAGAAACAGGCATCAATTCCCAGTTTCTTTTCGCACATTTCACAAAATATACTCTACAATTTATATTCATTTGGATGGAATCCCAGTTAATGTTAACATTTTGCCAAAAGCGAAAGAGAGGAAGAGAGCTCCTTTAAGTAAATAATTTAATATAAATAATTATATTCAAAATAATTTGAATATCTTTCAAATAGAGTAATATTTAGTGTTTAACTGTTAAATTTCACCCAAATCTTTGAAAAGACACAAAACGAAAAGCAGATGTGATATGTGATTTTTGATTTTTTTCAGAATTGTTTCGCCACCACTCGCTTGCTCGCGGCGATGTTTCTCAGGTCTTTGGCCACTGGGATGGGGAGTAAGGGGCAAGAAAGTCCAAACTGCCTGAACTCCCCAGAGGAAATGAAAGTTATAAGGCCGATGTTACCAGTCGCCCCATCATGGCATGACTCACATTTACACAGAGCCTGAAGGCAAACGAGCTGTGATGTCTCCCTCTCTGTGTCTGTCTTTCCCCGGTCTGCCTCTGGATGTCAAATAGAGTCAGTGCCCACACCACACGCCTCAGGGAACGGGCAGACAAGCCTGCCTTTCTGCACGAGTCCCTTCTCTTCAGATTTTTTTTTTTTTAGAGAGAAGATATATTTTGGATTGTTGATACATTTTTTTTTTACTTTTAATTTTAAACCTGCTAAGAGAAAGGGAAATTCCAAAACTCAAGACACACTTTTTATTGATTTATTTTTCCCCTTTATTAATCATCATTTTTACTTATTTATTTATTCAGTTTAAAATTACAGGGACAGAAATGTGCCACAAGAAACTGAATTTGAATCACATCATTTGGAATTGCATTTTTTTAATTTAAATCATTGCATTGAAAACTGAATCTTAGTAACTGATTGATTGATTGATTGATTTTCTCCGGTATTTACAGTATAAAGAGTTAAAATTGCAAATTTAATTTTTTCTGTAATTTAGTTCATGATTCTATGGTCAAAATTAATAATTTCTAATCATACTGTTAAAATTCAGCTTCTTGTGACAACACTGTAAACTACATAAAACACTTAAGATGAATGATGTGTTATGTGAATGATGCAGATGAATATGTGTTATGGGCACATCTAATTTTTGTCCACTTTCCCAATCACTCAGTACTCAGTAATCTGTATATACTGTAGTTACACTGAAATCGAAGTGAGTTGGACTTTCATTGTCGAATTAACACACCTAGATAATAGGACTGGAATTAGATTTTCTCCGGCATTTATACACCTTAGTCAGACTGAATCTGGACAATGGATGAGGAACCAAGTGGAGCAGAGAAGGCACAATAACCGACCTCATAAAGAGAAAAAAAGAGGCTGTTGTATGCAATGTATTTTCACACAGGGTGAACATCAAGTCTGATAAATTAAAAAGAGAGAGAAAGACAAAAGGAAATCCGTTTCCTGTTCTCAGCACAGGCAGCACCAGACCACACTGACGCATCTGGCCAGGACCTGTAGTTGAGAATTTATTAAGCTTATTAAAATGTTTATATCCAGTTTTTACAAGGTGACAGAAAAGTCAACAGATATCCACATGTATATATCTATGGCCGTATTAACCTGCTGAAACAACAGGTGATGCTGCCTGAGGGGGCGGACCCCGTCAGTTATTGGATTTTCTCAGTCGCTTGTAAACTGAGACAAGGACAGAAGTCTGACTAGACGCGAAAATCTAATTTTGTGGCACTTGTTTGCTTGTTTATTTATTACTGCCACCATTCCTGTGCAGATAGAGTCAATCTACATTGGTGGCACTATTTTTTCTGGGGGGGGGTATGATGAACATGCCGATGTTTAATCGATACGAATGAATTTTCAACAGCTGTCCTTGGATTTTTTCCTTTCTTTTTTCTTTTCTTTGCCCCCCACCACCACCACTACCACCATCTCTCTCCAAGAATCTGACAGTGAAGGAGAGCGCGTCGAAAGGGAATCGCGCGCGTGGGCGTGTGGAGGGATTTGTTAAGAGACAATAAAGAATGGGAGTGGGAGTGGAAAAGGAGGGAGGGAAAAAAAAATAGACGAGGGGACAATTAGGAGCGCTCGAAGCGGTCGGATTGAGAGCGGCAAAAAGAGTGGGAAAGAAAGTGCAAGAGTCGTTTTATTTCTTTCTCTCTTTTCTTTTTTTTTTGGTGATTTATACGGTTATTATCTTTTTTGCACTTGTGGGTGTGAACGGAGGCTGCCATGCGTGCACCCTGGCAGGTCTCCTCTCCTCTCCATGTGTTCTGGAGGGGGGGGAGAACAGGGCCAGTCCCTCGGGGCCCAAAGTTTGGCATTAGCATTCTGCTCCGGTAATGGGCCCCCATTTGCTGCTTGTCACCGTAAGATAGGTGGCTTCGTCCTCGCCAGAGTCCCTCCAGCTGAGCGGGGGGACCAGTGTTCCTGTTGTGCTCAATGACCCCTCTCCTTCTCTCTGTCAATTCACCTCCCCTCCTCCTCCTCACGATTTCTTGGACTTGATCTCCTCTTATTTCATCCGAAGCAAGAAATTTTCATTCAAACGTTTATTGGGTAGTAGGCCCCTCCTGGGGGATGGGGAGGGGGGAGTGCAATGGGTGCGTCTGCTCCTTCACCCTTTCATGCCCAAAATGCCCTTTTGTTAAGGTTTTCTTTTAGTTTGTGTTTGTCAAAGCCTCCCAAGAAGAACATTTAACGGAATATTAATTTAGATAGTAATTATAATTCAACTGTATATAAAATGATCAACATAGACATGTCCACATAGCCCTAACACTGCAGCTGCTAGAAGGTCACTATGCGATCATATCAACCAACGCCAGGTAAGTAGGATTTTTGCAAAGGTATATTCTATGCTAATGTAAAAATTGCTGTGAGGTGACTGTGTGTATGTGAGAGTGTGTGTACACTAATGTGTGCAGTTTGGGGACATATAACAACATGAGTGTGTTGTTTTAAGGAGAACAAGTCTCTTTTGTCCTGCATTTCTGGGGGTAAAGGTTAGGTTATAGATATTCAAATAGGGTCACAGGGGTCTGCTGGAGTGCATTACAGGCGAGAGGCAGGGATACACCCCAGATGGTCAGCAGTATACCAAGGGGCACACACACCTTTCACTCACACACTCACACCTATGGGCAACTTAGAGTCTCCAATTAACCTCAGCATGTTTTTGGACTGTGGGAGGAAGCTGGTGAACCCAGTGAAAACCCACACAGACACGGGGAGAACATGCAAACTCCACACAGAAAGGTCCCAGACCCAGGACCAAGGAGGTCTTGAACCTGTGATCTTCTTGCTGTGAGGCAACAGCGCTAACCCCTGTGTCACCGTGTCGCTCTTAAATGATATTGATTTTGTCATCCTCTCATTCACACATATATTTTTAAATTCATGCATTTATTTATTAATTGAAATTATAATTGACGTCAGATTGTGAATCAACACAATGGAACACACTTGTAGCTTTCTAGAAAAGTTATGAAACTTGAGGGTCCAATCCGGCCCACTGGATGAAATCAACCAGTTCTTCTAAATATTTTATCCTTCAAGCTCAATGAAAGATGCTCAATGACGTCATGTTTCTAAAGTCGTTGAGCAAATTTCAAGACATGTTCCTCAGACTCATCAAATATATAATCAAGAGCTTCACTGATGTACCTTCAATTTCTTACATTAATTCTAGTCCCCCCCCATTCATTTCTAATGATCTGTCATTTTTGACAGGGAACAACAAGAGTGTACAAAAGCAGAATAAAACACAAAATTGTATGTAAATTAACACAATTTATTTTGTGTGCTGAAATCCCCTTTATGGACAAAGTCATGGAATCTTAGGTAAATCTGATCAAATTAACCATGTTTTTCAGAGACAAAGACTTTGAAACAGTCGGATTTGACCAGGAACACAACATGAGGGTTAACAATAAAACAGGAAATGCACCACTACAGCCTCCATCAGGAAATCTTCAGTCGGTCAGTTATTCATTGCCATTCATTGGCCATTTATTGTATTTTTTCCAAATGAATGAGAGCTGAATGCTGAAGTGCGATCGGTGAACTCCACTCGTCCCGTGCCGGTCCATAGAGAGCTCTTATTTTCCGGGCTTGGTGCAGTCATATTAGGGTTCATGATGGAACAGATTCCGGTGTGTGTGTGGGCTAATGAGGTAGCAGAGGAAGGTTCAGAGTTCACCTTTTTACTCTCCGCCGCAGAGACCCGGAGTTTGTTTGGTGCCGCCGCCGCTCCCGGCTCCACATCGCCCCGAGCAGAGGAGACAGGAGATCACTAAGGTCCTGACCGTTCTATAGTGGGGAATATTAATTGGATTAATTTTTTTTATTTTTTTTTTGAGCCGTGTAAGTTTGCCTCAGGGATTACCTGCAAAACGCTTGTGCACAAATTACAGAAGTATGCGCCTCAGTGGAAGAAATATTCAGATCATTTACTTAACTGGAAGTAGCACTACAGGAATAGTCCATTGCAGGTAAAATACTACCTGAAAATCCAAAAAAAGACCAGGAACCACTCCAGAAACTTAACATGGTGAAAGTAAGCATAGAAAATGTATTAATACTAAACATTTAAATATTCAGATGAGATAAGTACTCATTCATTGTGCACTACCTTGCATATTCCAATGAATAATTTATCACAAAATCTATTCTAACAGTTATTTTTATGTGTATTTTTTTTTTTTTTATAACAAGCACATTCATCAGAATTTTATATGAAGGGATTTGTCAAAATGTTACTTTGTTGAATTTTGTCAAAAAAGCTTCCTATATGTTCATATTATGTGCATGTTTTTAATTAAATGTCACATAAAATCCAAAATACTCAAAATCATAAAAGTCTGGATGTAAGTCCTATGAAGCATCATGTGGAATTCTGTTAATTTGCCTCCTTTGGAGTCAGTCATTTTCTATACCTGCTTATTCCTCATTAGGGTCGCAGGAATCTGCTGGAGCCTATCCCAGCGTGTTGCGGCGAAAGGCAGGGATACACCCCAGATGGGGCACACACACCATTCACTCACACACTCACACCTATGGGCAATTTAGACCTCCTTTGGAGTCTGAGAAAAAAATGATTTGGCGTGAATGGTCAAAAGGTCACAAGGTCATTTTGAGCTTTAAATATTGAATTTCATGCCATAGCTGTAGTTCATGAACATGGGCTAAAGCAATGAAATATGTACATTTTATGAAAGTAGTTATTGAAATATTTTTAAAAAAATATATATATATAAATATATATAATATATATACCTTTAAGTGTCTGACCTTAAAGGTAGATTTCAAAATTCTGGAGAAAGACTGTATATATACGTATATAGCACCTGATTGGACAAACTTTTTCACAAGAGTAGACTCTGTTACCAGTCACCATTTTTTGCCAATAATGACTTGCTTATAATTTAATTTAAATTTAATTTAAAAGTCGTTCAATATGTTACTGAAAAGTGTTTCTTGGAACTTTTATTTTGTGGAAAATGAACTCTGTAAGTCTTAATTTTTAATCTACTCTGGCTAGAAATATTTACTACAAGAGATCTGTATTTGGATTTATTGTATCAGAATTGTGGACTATACCTTTAAGTCAGTATTGGCAGCAAAATGGTCTTAAAGTGTTAAAATTAAAGTACTCATCCTTCTGATATATTATTAGAGTTATTAGAGTTTTCAATACTTTCAACACATTTTTTTCTCAACTCTTAATGCCCTATGGCAACAGTTAATTTAATGCTTAAATTCACACATCATAAAATAAACACCCAACATGTCTAAAATCAAATAAATCTTCCGAAACACATGTTCTCTTTCACCAGTAACATTTAGTCAATCATATCATGATAATTCATTAAAAAAACATTAGCATTTACATAAACTGCATTATTTTACATGTGTCAGTTCTACAACACACAATATATTGTATTGATTATTTCTGACTGCAGTTTCTTTTAAAGCCTTTTTTTCTTTTGCTGGGTTTAGTATATGGTGCATTTTGCTTCTTTTATAACAAACATTCAACCCACAAGTGAATAATCCATCTCAGAGCAGCTTTATTGAATTATAGAATGCACAGTTTTTGGAAATAAAGTAAGTAAAGGCTTCATTTTCAATGGGAAACTTATTGCAATAGAACCAAAAAGGGTTGTTTTTTTAAAAAGCGGTACTTTTAAATTTCCACCACTTCATAGTGGTGTCAAACCTGACTCCTCACAGAACAAATATTTGCTATCTGCCTCTGACCCAAGCAGGAAATAATTCCTCCATCCTTCTTAACATATTATGCATTAGGAGTATATTTAATAAGCCAAAAAAAAAAAATCCAATGAACGTCGGAGATCAATGACTCATCAATTTTGCATGGCTGATCATTAGTGCTCGCTCCATAATGGCCCACCAGCTGCTCGGCGAAAGATCCCTCACAGACAGCACGATCAGTGTGTGTCGTGCTCCTTTTTGTTCAAATTAGAGCCTTTTCTGTTCAAATATGTGCACTGCCGACACTCGCCATATGACTCAAACATGTTCCCTCTGATCCGTTTGCCTTTGCACGTCCTGTGTATGGCTCCCCCGCAAACCGGGTCACGCTGTGCGAGGAGGAAATGGGGGAAAATCAAAGTTTCGCGTCGCCTCGTGACGGCCCATATCGCAGCATTTAAGGATTAGCCGGCTGATTGATGCACCGGATGGTTCTGTGAAGGTGAGGCGAGCCACTTGTTGCCCCCCTCCCCACCACCCCCATGCACGCACGCAGGCCTGGGATCCGCTGCAGCGTAATGGCAGGCGACAGCCAGCCTGGTGTTTGTAGCGCAAGCCAAGAGGGATTATGGGTAGTAGGCTTTAATATCAGATTTTAATTAGCAGTTTAACACAGTGATCACGCCTCATTAGGGAACTGGGGATGCTGAGGATGTGCGTGAGTCTGCTGGAGACCAGGAAAGAGCAGAGCAGAGGAAGGAATATAAATGCTTGGGGGGTTGCTAAGTAAAAAGCATGTGTGATTTTTTTTTTTTATGTTTTAATTTTTTTTGCCTTTTATACATAATATTATGAGCTTATCGCTAAACTGCATGTTCATTTTAACCAGTTTATCACAAAAAACATTACTATTGAAACTATTAATTGATTACATTCATTAGCAGAAAAAACAATCATACCCCCCCCCCCCAAAGGTATGGGGTCACCCAGACAATGTTGTGTTTTCCATGAAAAGTCACACTTTTATTTACCACCATGAGTTGTAAAATAAATAGAAAATGTTATTACATCAGTCTTCTGACAAATCTTCTCCAATCAGCAAACACATTGTACCATTAGAACACTGGACTGATAGTTGCTGGAAATAGGCCTCTATACACCTATATAGATATTTCACCAAAAAACAGATATTGCAACTACTCATTTACCATGTTAACAATGTATAGAGTGTATTTCTGATTAGTATAAAGTTACCTTTATTGTAAAAAACTTTCAAAAGATCGATCAAAAATAAAGACATTTCTAAGTGACCCCAGTAGTGTCATTAATATAACACAAAAAATAATAATAAAAAGAGAATTTAACGCATCAACCTACAATGAGTTAATGGTTGAATCTGGTCAAACACAGTAAAATGTTACAGTTACAGTAAAATGTCAAATATCCCGACTTTTCTTCAAAATGAAATGCTGACATTACAGAATGAATGGTTTTATTCCGTAATGGTAGTGGGATTAAAAACTGTGGTTATAATGGAAGTTAATGAGGCATACATAAAAAACATGAATGCAATCAAATCAATTTTGTGGTTAATCTTTGACGTATCCAAGGCTCTAATCACCACCAAAGCCCCATCATCCTACCATTTATTATCTGGAAAATAAATCAGTTTTTGTATTTTTTTTATATATAAAAATAATACTTTGCATGGATAAACTGGCATTTAAAGGGTTAAAATACAGAAAATTATTGAATTTTTGGTACTTTTGAGCAGGTAAGAAGTTGTTTAAGGGATTTATTGGAAAAAAAGCAGAAAAACAGCAGTTTTATAGCAGTTATTTTTTTGTGTGGGCAGTTTTGCCATGAAGGTGTCGAAAGGGTGCAAAACGTTTCCAGAGACTATAAAAGACATATGAGAGTAAAGGACAATGGATTTCAAAAATTCAACTAAAAAGAAGTTTCTGCAAAAATCCATGCCAAAAGTCCAAAAATGCCTGTACAGTAAATATATATATATATATATATATATATATATATATATATATATATATATATATATATATATATATATATATATATTATATATATATAATATGTACGCAACTCCCACTGCCTTAAGTAGCATCAAATGGAAATACTCAAGTGAAGTGCAGTACTTCAAAATTGTACTTAAGCATAATACCTGACTTAATGTACTTAGTTGCATTCCATTGCTGCCATGATCCCAGCAACCTTATAGTTGACAGTTTACAGCCCCTCCATCCCCTGCTGGCTGCCAGGATTCATCTGTGTGTGCGTGGAATTCCGCTCAGCGTTGCCCTAGCATGCCACTTAAGGATTTGAAGTGAGTGTATCAAATCTGTGAATAGTCCTCTCTGGCACAGGATAAGAAGATTAAGGCTTTTTTAACCCGTAGGAACCCGATGGCCTTTTGCTCTCTCGTCATCCAGGAATTAGTCCGGCTCCTACCAATTGTGTCCATTCCCTGGCGTTGTTGGCGTGATGAGATGGTGGGACGCTCAGCAGAGAGAGAGAGAGAGAGAAAAAAAGGGGTTGGGGGGCTCGAGGCTTTGGCACTGCACCAGAATGCGAGTGCTACTGGGTGGAAATAGGCCCCTCAGTCTCAGTAATGGTATAATGGGAGAGGAGGAGGGGGTTTGAAAAGGTCCAGTGGTCAGCTGTGTAACACACCGATGCTTTTTTCCCTCTTTTTTTCCCCAGTGCAGCTTGTGTCCATCCTTGTCCCAGGCTGCCTATCGCTTTTTCCAACAGAGCCAGCGGCTGCTGAGATCCATTCCTCTTCCTCACATTCCACCAGTTTTGTTAGGGAGCTAAATAATGCACTTCCTTGCAAATATCCTGCAGAACTACGGGAATGAATTATTTGCATTTGGAAATTTAAAATAATGATAAAAATCATATTTATGCTGGCGACCTGTCTGGGGTGTATCCCTACATCTGTGAAGAAATACTGTGAAGAAATCAGGCCAATTTTTTTCATAATTCAAATTATTTCAAATTATTGCATCTGGGAGCTATTTCTGTGAAAATAAATGATATTTCTTCTGAATGATGATTTCTTCATAGTATTCAAATTTTTGGGGAATTCCTGTTTTCATGGGTTTTTTGAGCTGGGAGCCCAAAATATGTGAAAATAAAAAAAATAAATACTTCAAATTGTTTGAAATGTGGGCCCTGACTCTATAATCTATGAAAGTTTAACTTTTTAATGTTATTTTTTTTGTTTTTCTTTTTTTAATCTTTTTTTTCAAAAATGAGTACCCCCCCCCCCTTACATTTTTGGAAATATTTAATATTTTACTATATCTTTTCATGGGACGACGCTGAATGTATGGAGGTGTATATGTATATATTAAAGGGTTTGTTTGGGGTCATTATCATGGGGGACTACTGTCCTGGACCCAATTTCTGTGTCAGTCGGTCACAGTCATGTTGGCGTCGATGGTTTCCTCAATGAACTGTAGCTTCCAGACCTGGCAGCATTCATGCAGCCCCAGACCACAGCCCTCCCACCACCATGCTGGACCGTAAGAAAGACACACTTGTCCCTGTCCTCGCCACCTGGCTGCTGCCACACATGCTTGACACCATCTGAACCAATCTTGGTCACATCAAACCACAGGACACAGTTCCATAAACCATGTTCCCAGTCTATTTGTCTTAAGTAAACCTCTCAGCTTTCTTTTTGTGTATCATCTTTAGAAGAGGCTTCATTCTGAGACAACAGCTGTGCAGATCAATTGGATGCAGTGTGTGTTGTCTGGTCTGAGCACTGAGAGGCAAACCCAGCACCCCTTCAACCCTATACTGCAAAAGAGGTTGAAGAGGTGGGGGGTCTGCTTGTCCCGCAACCCTTACCATGACTTACTGATGTAGAACATGAAACCCTACCTTCAGTAACTGGGCCAAGGGGAGTAGACCACCATGATAACAACCCCAAACACACCTCCAAGACCACCACTGCCTTGTTCAAGACAGGTGATAAAGGTGATACTGTCCAACATGTTTCCACACCTAATATACACATAATATGTGGAGCATTCTGAAATGGAAGTTGGTGGAACACAATGTATCTAACCTCCAACAGCTCCATGATGGCATCATGGAGGAGTGGAAGAGGTCCAAGGCAGTCCAAGACGGTACAAGACAAGACTGTCTAAGACAGTTAAGGCAGTGATGAATAAAAAAAAATTGTAGAAACACAAAAAATGACACTTTAGGCACAATTTGGAACTGGTTGCCAGCAGTTTATTTATGGTTTGATGGTCCCAGCCCCTCTGGAAATTAGAATCAATGACTATAAAGGATTTCAAACTCTTGATATAACTGTGCTTGACTAGTAACAGGTGATTTGATTAGCTTATGGTTTCTATGGTGGGTGAGACAATGCTTCAAATCTAGACTGAACCAGAAATGTTCATGGTAAGTAGCCTGGCATGACAAATCTATCTAAACCCATTTTACCTGATGAGATGGCCCATTTTACCTGAAACCGCTCATACAAAAAAAAGTGGCACAGTGGATATTTCAAGATTTATAGGGCCTAAATAATTATATTTTGTCACATACTTCCGGGCGACATGGTGGCGCAGGGGTTAGCGCTGTTGCCTCACAGCAAAAAGGTCGCAGGTTCAAGACCTCCTTGGTCAGGGGTCTGGGACCTTTCTGTGTGGAGTTTGCATGTTCTCCACGTGTCTGCGTGGGTTTTCACCGGGTACTCCGGTGTCCTCCCACAGTCCAAAAACATGCTGAGGTTAATTGGCGACTCTAAATTGCCCGTAGGTGTGAGTGTGTGAGTGAATGGTGTGTGTGCCCCACGATTGGCTGGCGACCATCTGGGGTGTATCCCTGCCTCTCGCCGTAACGTGCTGGGATAGGCTCCAGCAGACCCTAATGAGGAATAAGCAGGTATAGAAAATGACTGACTGACATAATTCCAACACAAAACTATCAGATGCGGACATTATTAATCATAAACGTACATTGAAAAGGCATTTCTGGTATTGTGTTATTGTCCCAAGCGATTTACCAAAAACTGGCCCAATTTACCTGATGTCACCCTTTATATTAATGTACCTTGTTTGGCTCAATTATTTGTTCCTCTATCATTCCATCTGTTTACCATTCAAATTCACAAGCATGATACTTTGACAGTAAAGAATATACGTAACATGAGTCATTTGCAGTGTAACATTGTCTGTATTGGATGAGAACATATTGAATGTAATATTGTATGTTGTGTTACACCACTATGAAAGTGTTGACAAAGTGAAGACTTCTCCTATCCTGTGATTTAATTTCATACTTTATCAGACTGAGTCAACCTTGATAACTGTAGGCTCACTGGATGATAACGAGTGTCAAACTAAAGAAATAAGCAATTAACGTTGTATGTTCTTAGGATTTTTCTGTAATTGGAGCATGGCTCAACAAACATCTGCAATTAGTCTTTATATAATAACAGTTTTTATTGTCTACAAACTTAAATGTTGGTAGTGAAGAATGTTAAATGAATATATATATATTTTTTAAATCCAAGCACTGCTTTGAAACTGAATACACTTTGTAGTGATGCAGACCCACTGTCAGTCTAATGTTTTAAGAAGATAAGTGGGCTTTTTCCATCATTGTTCATTATTTATTTATTTTGTTTTAATTTTTTATTTGTCACTGGCACTTAAAAGTCCCATAAAATTGCTTATAATTAATTGACATGTTGATAACACATAACCAGTCTGAGGATGCATTAGTGGGTGTGATGGTGTTGCTTTGACATGAAAAAAGTTGATTGGATGAACTTTTGTGCAGAATGAGAGTCATTTGAATCTGTTTTACATGAAATGAAAAAAATGGATTTGGAACAATTTGATGTATAAAAAAAAAAGAAAAGAAAAAAAGTTTCCAAAATTTTTCTTTCATGGGACCTTTAATTCCTTTGGCTTTTTTTTATTTGTGTATTTTGATAATTTAAGAATTAATAAATCCAAACTGAAAATCCCTTGTAATGCCACTTAAACAAAGGAAACAATCAGAAAGCCTGCTGTGCACTTAAAGGGCATTAACAAATCATAGAGGCACCCAAAACTATGCAAGGGAGAAACATTTAAGTACACGGGAAACAAGTAGGCAAAGTAAAAAAAATGTTAATACGCTAAAGAGTCCATTAAGCCAGGGGGGATACATGGGAATTAGGGCCAAGATTAGTGTGGTAAGCAGAGCAAATAGTGAGTTCTGCACTGGAACTCAAAGTAATGACCGGCGACCAGAGGATAAGATCCATTGCACCAGATGTTGCTCATCTCTCATAACATGTTTGTGTCACTCAGACTCTCTCTAATGCCTTCATTTGATACCCGCATATCCGTTGTTCTCCCCTTTTTAAAATGCCCTCTAGTGTCTTCCAGATATAGACCTGCTCCATCACAATGATCATCTGGATGATGTGATGGATATCTGTCTACTCTGGTCTGTGTGACATCTGAGAGACTGGAATGAAAAGAGCCGTGATGTGTTTTCTGTGCCGTCATCACTCTTGTCAGTTGTGAATGAAAATCGATTTTGGATCGATCGGAGCGTGTATGTATGTATGGGTATGTATGTTCAGGCTTTTCCCAGCTAGTGAAATTTGGTTGCCAAAGTGTGCTGAGAATGTGTATTGAATTGAAATGGACAGTTTTATCTAATATTCAACTAAGATTCTGATTAAGATTAAAGAGCATTGAGGGAAGATTAGTTGAACAACAGTTATATTTTCATTTTTCTAAAAAAGCTGTGATATAAAATCTATGTTTTTACAGTTATGTGTGAAACGGCAGCTTTTATTTTGAAGGACATACAATTTAAGAGGTCACATGACCAGGATTTCCTCTTCGCCAGTTCCTTTTGGTCATGCACATTTGACATGTGAGCATCATTGTCTCACAACCATTCTCAATAAATTCTCTTTCATTCAGAATTTTGGAATATTTTCACCAAATAAAAGAAAAACCAGAACTTATGTTATTTAGATGATTTAAGTACTAAAAACATTCAAAACATTTTTTACCATATCTAAGTAATATTTCATGCAATAGAGGGTTGGAAGATCCAATTTTTTAAATTAAAAGTAAGTACAATCAGAAATGCAAAGTTAATATAATTAAATCATATTAAAAATAATTTAAAAAATAATATTAATAATAATAATAATAATATTAATAATTACAAACACAAACAACTATAAAAAAAAAATAAAAAAAAAAAACTAACATTAAGGTTACGTTCAAGGATGTTGAAAATGTACTCATCAGCTGTGGTTACCGTTCACTCTGGTCCAGGACCATATTCCCTAAGACGTGTATTAAGCAGTTAACTCAACTCTGGACCTGCCTGTATATGTTTTTGGTGACATTTTAAGATGGACAAGACTGTATTTTCACACCTTTGCGATTGTTCAAAATTCTGCAACTTACTCATAACACGTTAAAAGGAACAGCCGTCGGCAACGTTGTTATTGACTGAGTTCAGTGACAGATTGTATGGCTAGAAAAAAAATATCTGACTACTGAAAGATTTCCCTTGTGTAACATCATAAAGAGTTTTTTTTGCTTTCAGAAGCTCAGCTGGATAGAATGAGAGTGTGATACAACTTTTATCATACCCCCGCAAAATAGGTTCCTGTGTTGTAAATGTACAGCTTTTGGACAACGCCTTTCTAGGATTTTCAACCACTCAAGGTGCTTTACGCGACAGATATCCATATACTTTTTCATACAGTGATGGGGATGCTCCACCTCTTGGTTCTTACTGCCCCAGCTGCCCTATCCTACTATCTTCAATATGTGGATCATTCCCAGGGTGATATCCAATACTTATTGATCATCCACAACATTGGTGATTCTCAGATGTGACCACTCCAATGTTATAAATAGAAAAGGAAAGTAACTGGAATGAGTTGTTAATGGGTATGAAATGTGTTGTTTTGTATGACATATGTCATGTATAAGGGATTGTGTAGAATTAAGGCTGTTTTCGGTAGTCAAATCTCATTAGTCAGATTTTGCCATAGTCATTATTTGCAACTTTTTTCCATTTCAAACAAAAAACTGTTAGGGGTGCAGGTGATTATTGTGGGGAGAAACATTGTGTGTTTTTTCGTTTGTCTGTTTGTGTCTTGCCATGTGTGTGTGTGTCATCTCCTATTGGGGATTCCCCCTGATGACATCATCAACGGCACCCCTGGATTCCTGTATTGCGCCCCACCTCTGTTTCCTCCAATGCTGCGGGTGTTACTATTTAACCATCAACTGCATCCTCCTAATAGGACAGCTGCACAGAGTATCAAAAGACTCTGGACATCTAGATCTCTGTGATCTGTTTCTCTGATGGAGCAGATGCGTCATTTCTGTGACGTATCTGTCTTGAGCGATGCTGTGATTTGGGCTGTTTAGTCGTTCTGTCTTAACTTCTTTGTGAGAAAGAGGCACTTGTTGATTTTGTGATTCAGCCAGGCTTATCTGAAACACTGATGGTCCTGTAGTAGGCTGCCAACCTCCACTCATTTGGGTTGTGCAACTGCAGTGAGTGATTTAACATGTAGTAAAAGCTAAGACTACTATTTAAATGCACAAATAATTTTGAACTCTTTACTAACAGAAAGCAGACAGATTTTGTATCAAAATAAGCTTATATATAATGAAAAAAGTCATTCAATGTAATAATTTATGCTCAGCAGTCGTGGGCACCCCCATATATTTAGAATGGTATAGTCTTGGTTACATAACGATTTGACTACAGGTTCATGCATCTCTGAATTGTCAAAGAGTCAACTATTAGACGTCAGCCCTTTATAGAATAATTAAAAAGGTGTGTGTGATTCTGAGTAGGTTACTGCAGCATGTTATGAACAAAATGTGACCTGATGTTTGTTCTAAAGTGCAGAGTGACCGGCTCAACCTGACCTGACCATGTTTAAAAGCTATTTGTGTATATAAATAACTCATTCTGGCTTGTATTCACTTGAATGAAGTCTATCATTTTCAGATCTGAAGCCTCCTCATTAAATAACTTGAAAATTAGTTTTATTTTTATAAATTATTATTATAAATTTCTTTTGTGGGTAAGATAGTTGGTGAGGATACTTGTTTCCACTTACATGTTTCCATTTATTGTTCATAAGATGCTAAAACAGCCAGTTTTCTGTCATAAAACCATGTTTTTAGTACCTCATATGGTTATGATAGCATTTTTGGAATGTTACCTTTTATAAACACATTTTCAGAATATTCTTAGAGAGGGTTATCAAATAGAAACCTTAGAAGGAATGTTCCAGGAACATTATGGGAACATCATGCGTTGGGCTTCTCACTTGATGCTCCATGGTTTAGCAGGAAAATAGTTTATTCATACACAAACCACTCAGGTCTCAAAAAACAAGCTGCCATGTAGTCTATTTGAGAGTAAGGTTCTTCAAATCAAGCATAAACAACATTGTTTTCATCCCACGGACTCCCGCTGTTGGCCTGCACAGCTTAAGTCAGAAGGTACTGAGAATCTGGCTGTCTTTTCTGTGCCTCATTGAGCCTGCCTTTTAACACCACCATAATTAGTTTTTACCCAGCCTCCAGCACTGGGTGTCTGGTTTTGTGGGCCATGTCTCTCGAAGAATCGAACCTGTCTGGCAAACAGAAACAAACTGCCCCGCACGACTCCACTCATTTGTACGCCTCCCTACCAGATTGCTTATTGAACAGCAGGCGTGACAGCTTAAGGGCCAGAGGGGGCAGAGAGGGAGGCTGGCAGATTCACACCAAACACAATGTTTCAGGATACCACTAATTTTTTCATCGTTTAAGTTGTCCTGTAATTAATCTGCCTGTACATTTAATTAAAAGAAGAAAAGTTGAGGGCGTAATTGAAAGCAATGCCTGCCTCGAGTTGACTCGGAGAACAATGTGAGAGGTAATGCACGGTGGCAGTGGGAATACATCACGTTAGTTAATCTGAAGTTGACCTCAGAGCAACATGGGGAAAGAGAGACAACTCTTTACTCTGACAAAACAACTTCAACCAACACACATACACTAAGACTAGGATTTAATTCTAGAAAACAGTCTGTAATTTGGCTGATATTCACCTCAGTTCTTTCAAGCATATAATCAATAGGGTTGTATAGATTACTTTCTGTTATCCATAATGTAACTAGAAGACATTTGTCAAGGCTAATGGTCAGTCTTCTATCTGACATGCAAATGTGCAGCAGAAAACCCAATATTTTTGGCTATATTTCTAAAACTATCATAATGTAGTTAAATCACCATGGCAGAGTTCTGTCAACTGCTCATTCAGCTATAAACATTTCATCAGCCAGCAGGAGCCACTAGTAGCTACTAAAACACTCAATTGCAAATTGCGATGTGTGATGTCCCCCAAAATGTTCATCCTTAGTCAATTCTACCCCCGCCACCACGTTTCAGAAAAATCAGCAGAGTTGTTTATTCTGTACTCCTATTCAGTTAACCATTTTTATGAAGGTCCTTATAAAAAGCGTTAAATGTGTAAGAGTTAGTATAAGATCTACATAATTTAATAAGACTACATAAGTGTTAATTAATATGGATAAACATAGTTAGATTATAAGACAATTCATAGCAACATTAATAAAATCATTACGTTTCTTATAATTGTTTAGTTTTCAAACACAGTCTATTTCTTATTTATTGCATCTTGGTATTATTAAGATTGATAAATGCTTTATAATGTACTGATTAACAGTTAAATGTATATAAAGTGACAACAATGGCATATTAGAAATGTGTTAGCCTTAATGAGGCATTGTTTAACTTGTTACAAACTGTTAGAATGTTTTTTAAGTTATAATTGCTGAACTATTCATAACGCTTTTTTTTAACACATATAGTTTCATTAACACAATGATGTTAAATGATGAATAAATATCTCATAAGGACTCTTAAGGGCTGTATTACATATTACCTAATGCTAATATAAATTGGTTCATTTATTACTAAAAATTCAATTTAGATTACATAGTCATTAGTAGATATGTGCCACCATGTTTTTTAGGCCTAAATGTAAATGTACAAATTTTGTAAAATTTTGTTTCATAACAAGAAAAGGCACTCTGCTACAACAAAATACTGTTATGTCTCCATCTGCATTATGCTGCGTCCTCCAACAAAAAATGAATAATGGGAGGAGGACCAAACCACACACAGTCAGCTCAATTGCTAATGGCACGTCACGCTTGATTTTGGCACGCAGCCACACTCAGCCAAACAACATCTGTGACATGTGTGTGCAAGAGAGGGGAAACAAAGCAATTTCAGAAGTCATTTGAGCCGAGTCAGTGATGGTCCAGTGACAATGTGTTGTGCTTGTTGTTAGGGGAAAAAACAGCGAGGCGAGTAAATGGGAGTGAAAGAACGACAAGTGGCAGGCGACATAAACAAAACTGAGCTGATTTTACTGCATTGGAGAGCCAAGACTGTTATGTCACGCACTATGGCATATACTATGTGTCTGTCCTGGTCCAGATTTCACTGCTTCTTCTATTTTTCATATATTATTGAACAGTATGTCTTTGTTTGAACCAAATCTGTTTTTTATAAAAGAAGATTACAGATTTATTTTATGTTCTCAATCTTACGAGAAACCACAATGACACACAAAAAATAATATTAGTTAGGATATGATTGGATGAAATATTTCTTTTTAACATAGCTGAGGATGTCTTCTTATTTTGTTGGTTAAACCCGTGTCTTCATAACCGTCTAAATTTGGATCTAAATTTGGTACTCCACAAGGATCAATTCTGGGACCATTTTGTGTTTTCTATAATCACTAATCACTCCTTATTTCTCCTATTTGCTTGGTGATTCAAATTGGTATGGTGTATGCCAGCTGATGCCTATCGATGTGATTTGTAAGCAACAGAAAAAACGGAAATAAACACAAAACAAACATGGATGACTGGAAAACAGAAACAGAAATAACAACTTTAAAGTTGGTATTTCCTTATATAGCTTCTGTGTTGACTGAAAACATCGGGGGGGGGTGGACAGATAATTCGCTATTGATTGGTTAAACAGACTCCCCTTTTCCACAAGACGACAAATATCTAACATAAACACAATATCAGTTAAGAGAACTGACATTCAGAGAATTCCCAGGCAGCTACAAAATGTAGGTAGCAAACTGCTTAGCTTACAAACATGTTAGCCATAAATAACTATTTACTTAATATCATGGCTCTGTTGCTGAGCTTTTCTTTCCACCTTCTTCTAACTTAGTGCAGCTTCAAGGAATTACAGCAGCAGGTGAGAATTGACAGCAGCGCCCTGAAATCCAATTCAGATTAGAAGCTAATACAAAGCTATTTTGGAAGTGAGAGCTCAATGAATTATGCCTAAAGGAAAAAAAAATCAAATAAAACAATCTTGCAGATGAGGTAATGGCCAGGCAATTACTGTAACACCCACATCCACACAAACAGCCGCAGCACAAGACATGAGTCATTAAGATCAATTTCGGAGGCCGAGCACTTGCGCAGAGGTGGGATTGAGGGATGAGAGGTAAGTGGGTGGGGGTGGGGCAGGGGTTGTTTACCTGCTCTTGCACATGCTCATAGGTTGTTAAGAGGATTGACTGGATATTTAGGATCATTTCAAAAGTGCTGTTTCTTGCACAGAAAATAATGTCCAGCGAGACAAACAAATCTTTAATTTTATTGTCACTTGCCAGTGCATGGACTTGGCTGGGATCTGAGTATTGGATATGCGGCTCGAGGGCCATGCGACAAGAAATCTAATTGCTAAACTAATGACTTTGCTTATACTTTGTCATCCTTAGTCTCCCTGCCTCTTGTGGATGTCTCTATCATCTGTTTGTTTAGCTGTTAGGAGAGATCCCTGACACACACACACTTACACACACTTGTGTATATGCCTGTGTGTCAAGGCTCTTAGTTTGGTCTGTTCAGTGTTCTTCCTCATGCTCTTCACTCTGACATCACTCTTCTGCAGAGAAAAAGTGTGTCTTTATTTACCATTGTTTAATCAAGATGGTGGTTGGGTCAAGTTTAATTAACCCAAGTTGGCGATAAATGTAAATGCCAAATGTCTGGCTGTGCTACAGCGTAAAGCTTTTTACGAGGTAGAGCCCTTTTCTCCGGGGGTTATAAAGTAGCTCTGTGCTGACCCGCTGACTCTGGAATAGCTCGAGGTCAGTAATGAACACCGTTATGAGATAGGGTAAGCAATGGGAATTTTACATACAAGTGCTATGATTCTTACTTTTAACAGATGAGGTCTGGTAACACGGATCGAATGTAATCAAATGACAAAGCCCATTCAAATAATGCATGTGTGGCACAATTTTCAGAAATCCCACTCAGAAATTGACTTGGAAAATCAAGTGCAATGTAGAACGCACCACTCCAACAAAACAACACCATTTGGAGATGGCACAGATCAGCTATCTATCTTGGAGGTGTATTCACTACAATGGTGCTTGATTAACTGAACCTACAGATCAGGGATGTGCCAATGCTGTCAGGAATGAAACAAACACACATCTCCAGGTTTATATTTTTATTCTGGGGCTTTACTGTTATAATTTGAATATCTTACCATTCACAAATGACTCCTTATGTATCTTACCACTCCTTTCTGTCTGTCTGAAACAAGCCTTTTTAGCTACTGTTTCTTTAAGACCTACTGATGAATCCAGTTTGTTGTCCGATTGGGCATTTTCCAGAAGCTTCCCCAACAAACAGTAGTAGTAGTAGTCCACTTATTCTCTTTTTTACTCAAATTAGAAACTTTTCAAATACATCTACACATGTTTGAGCCCAAAGCCGATATAAAATATGAGCGAATAACACAACCCTCCCTTAGTTTGACCACATTTAACATATACATCCAGCTCCTTTAACAAAGTTGTTTTAAATGCTATTCTTGACTACCCCAACCATTTAATTTGATTAACAGATGAAAATGTTATGCTCAATTAGTGCTGTTAACACATGATCTACCTGGGCCTGTAGTTTTCACACAATTTGCATTTCATACTCTGTGTTTGTCTCACCAAATTACATCTTTCAATTAGAATTAGCCTCTGTCATTTTCCAAAAACAACAACATACAGACTGATACAACAATAATCCTTGATTTATGACCCAATAGAAGCGTGCAGCAGTGTATTTATCAGAGCTGTATTTTTTATTCTTATAATTTTGCTGTCTGTGTGGTGGCCAGCCAATAACAGTGGTGTGATTTTGTATGAAAAAAAAAACATAGCAAGCGGATTACATCACTGTGTTTTTATGGACTTCATTGGTTTCCTGAGGACTGTGTGCTGTAGTTGTGTCTAATTGACTGATACACACACACATATCCAGCAATGCAGTGCCTTCCTGTAGGGTTGTGTGACGTGTGTGTGTGTTTATTTGTGCTTTAGAGTCTTAACTGCTGTGAAACAATCAGAAAATAATGTTTTATTTCTGTTTCACAACTAGCTACTGTCACTCGCTTTTCATTTACTCTCTAGCTCTCTCGATCATGATCCTCTCTTGAGGGATAAAGACAGTGGAGGTGTGGCATATCTTCTTGTAAGTGAATGTATTGCCCAATCAAAAAAGGCATTACCTTCATTGATGCAGTCGTTGCTGCTCCATCAAAATTGACTGTTTTGCTGCTTGAGTATCAACAGCCTGCTATCACTGAAAAGTGTCAGAGACCCTGTAAGACATGTCTGGACTACAATACTGATGTTTATCACAGCAGGTAGAATGTGGTCATAACACTGCCAGGGCCAAGGGTTCATTTCCCACTAACGCACACACAAGAAAAAAAAAAAGCATGCCACTTGTAGTACTGCAACACACTTTAGATAAATATATTTATTTAATTTTCTTCTGTGTAATCTGTTAAGAATTTTGAGGTACAAGGTAGGAAGGGATTTAGCAGCAGCTGTGCATGTATTTTCTCTACCTATTTGCATTCAAGTTATCCAACATTTTAAGAATAATTATTCTCTTCTTGTATCACCTGCCCCTTAAAAAATGTGGGGTGGCAGGGGAGGTGGGGGGAAGCAGCACAGGCTGCAAATTTGTGTCATTTTGTCTCTCATTTGCTGTCTCTTTTTGTGCGGTGATATTAGTGCTAGAATGCACAAGAATTGTTCCTTTAATTGTCGGAAAATGTGATAAGTAAGCCTAAGTAGCCTGGCTCAGTCCTGTTTGATGTGTAGCATGCAGCAGGCTCACGTTTCCAAACTTCTTGCACGCCTTGTGGGATTATGTCTGCGGCTGCTGGAAATCTGGTTCACAGTTGACTCAGTAACATTTCAGTGCAGTGGAAGACAGAGCCGTCAAACACACGCTTCAGTTTATTTTCCCTCTAACTCCATCACTCGTTCACTCAGTCACTGACTCCCACCCACACACACACACGAATGCATGCGGTGGCACAGTGTGTGAGGATTATGGCGGGTTGAGGAAATTTGCGGGTTCCCGCAGCTCTCATCATGCAAGCCCTCACACATCCTGACCCCCTGTGAGGAGCTAAGGCTTAGTAGTGCCCCGTTTGCATCCAAACAGACAATACTGACCAAGTCTGACCATCACAGTCTGAGGTGCTGGCAATCCCCAAGTCCCCAGATGGGCAACAGTTGTCAAAGTAATACCCAAAAAGTTTTGAGGCTAATAAGAAACTTAAAAATTAGACTTAAAGAAAGTGATACTCATCTCACTCCATATGCACTTTGATGGCTCCTGATCATTTAAAAAAAAACAAATAAACAGGATGACTCATTAGCGTAGCAGACCTGTTCAATTATGTAATTGAATATCATTTCTACTTTGAAAATTCATGGAGTGGATTGGAAAACAAATACTTGAAACCTGCCGTGAGGGGTTCAAGATGGTTAGCATAGCATAACAGCGCCAATTAATTAGTAGAAAGGTGTCATCCATTCCATTTTACACTCAGGGGGCATTGTGCTTTACTCATTATGTTAATGGGACTTTTAAAGCGTATCAGACATGAGTATTTCGGGGAATAAATAGGAAATAGTAAGAACTGACTCTATTCTCAAATAATTGAATTAGTACATCATCTATTCATGCAGTCATCGCAGTAAGTTGAAGTGCCATTCACCTTTGTTGTATTTCCATATGCCATTTTATGTATTCAGTGTAAGAATCCATTAAAGGTAATTTGTAATCTCGTTGGATGTCACAATAAAAGCATGAAAATACCTGTAGCAATAGGTGGGAGTGTTTGGTTAAACAATCTGTTTCATGTTTTTTTTTTTTTTTTTTTCTCCACTGCGTCCTCTCAGCTGCCTCTCTTAAAGTGGCTTAACGACTCTTGGGGCCATTTTCACACCCACACTTGCTGCTGCACCTCAAATCAGTTTGGGGAGTTTCAGGCAGTTATCTTACCTGGGGGCTATTACAGCTATTTTTACTTGCCAAGTGCTTGCCACTGCGAGACAGTCTCATCTCGAGTTTTCCTTCCTTCAATGGCCCTCCCGGTGCTGCTATTTGATCAAGGCTTTGTCTGTCAGATTTTTTATTGGTTTATACTGATGCAATGGGAATGAATGAGAAACAGGCCTGTGAAAAGGTCAGGAGTCAAATGAAAAATATGAATACCTCTCCTCTGTTTGCTGGAATGATATTGCGTGATATTTGAAATGTTTTTGAATAATTCATGGATGAGTGGTGCCAGTCAAGTGGATGGTCCACACAGTAGCTTACTGTCAAAATGTTAAATTCCTCAAGCAAAACAACCATTTCAAACACCAGGAATTTGAGATGACTTATTGTATAGGGAGATGCTTTTCAGTTCAATATGAAGATGTAGCAACAAAGAACGATTACCCTGAAATTACTGCATTTCAAGTCTTTGCGTATCGTTTCAAATCAGGGCACAGTCGGGTTAGAGCAGCCCTTTTTCTCTGACAATATTCTGCACACAGAATTGATCCGTCTGCATCCTGCAGCATTTCTAGAGTAAATGCACACTTTATTCTCTTTTCCACTCAGGGAAATTAAACCAATAAGGCTGTGCTAGATTCCTGCTCCCACACATCTCGGAGCATCTCTTTTAAAGCTCTGATCTGAGGCAACCTGCTGGCTACATAAGCAGTTTTGTGAATCTGTATTGAGACATAGACGGCATGCGTTTAGAAGTAGCAGGGCAGCGAGCGGCGGTGTGTTAGATTGTGGATTCAAGCGATTTGACGTTGCAATTCTTCTCGTTTGTCCGTCTCTCTCTCTCTCTCTCTCTCTCTCTCTCTCTCTCTTACAGCCTCGTCTACCATTTGCCTCCCCTTCCCCCTAACCCTAACCATTAGATTAGATAATCATCTTGAACGTCACCTTCAAGACTTTACCGTTCTTCTCTGTGCAAACCTATAACTAGATCTTTTTTGCTATTTTCCAATTGAGACAAGACCACTTTGACTGGCTCAGAGTGTGGGCTCAACCCAGGGACAATCTGATTGGGCTTTAATTGGATTTGAGGGGTCAGATTAAATACACACCTCTTCTCCCCCCCAACAAGGTGGGGAATCCTAGTCCTGGAGGACCAGTGTGGGTACAGGCTTTTCTTCCAACTAAGCAATTACACATCTGATTATACTAATCAACAATTAGAGCTTTTACTAAAGACCTTTATTAGTAGAATCAGGTGTGTAACTGCTTGGTTGGTACAGAAGCCCCCCCCCCCAAGGACCAGCATTCCCCATCCCTGGATTAAGGAACAAGAGGAATGTGAAGGCGAACTCCCGACGGGAGCAGGAAAGATTACATCGAGCAGGTTCGGAGTGGGCTGAGCCTCTTACTGTACGTGTCTGTACTTGCTTACTTACTTACTTGCTTTCACGGGTGGATAAGATTATGTTTGATGCAATTGATAGGGTATGTGATAGGGAAAAAAATTCTAGATCTTAACTTCATGTTCTGTAGGAGCTTCTGGCGAGATGCAAAAGCAGAATTCTTATTGGTGTTGTGTGTTGTGACGCATCTCAAATCCATTTTTCTTTTCCTTCATTAAAGCCACCTGATATACTGTATTGGGACCTAGAAAAAGCACGGCAGCAAGCATCCATGTGTCAGTTTGTGGAATCAAGAGTTTTGTTGCTACAATTCTCCTTGTCTGTCTTGCCTTGTCTCTCTCTCACGGCCTCTTCTGCCATTGATCTCTCCTCCTTACCCTTAGATTAGATAATCATCTTGAACATCACCTTCAAGACCTTCCTAGGCTTCTTCTCTCTGAACCCATAACTGGATCTGTGCCTCTATTTTCCAAATGAGACAAGACCACTCTGACGGACTCAGGGGGGTCAATCTTAGGGGGGATCTGATTGGGATTTAATTGAATTTGAGGGGTCAGATCAAACGCCAAGCTCCCCTCCCCCTCCCCCATCCCCCTCAAATCTTACAATAACCTCCAGAGAAAGGAACGATAGGAACGTGAAGGCGAACTCCGGCGGGAGCAGACAAGATTAAATCTGGGAGGTTTTAGGCGGGTGGAGCCATTTACTGTACGTGGGCTGTATCTTGCTTTCACAGGAGGGAAAAGATTATTTTAGATGATACCGATACTATGCGTAATGGAGTAAAAAAGTCTAGATCTTAACTTCACATTGGAGCTTCTGGCAAAAGATCAGGATTCTTAACAGTGTTGCAGGTTGCGAGGCATGTCAAATTAATTTGTATTCCCTTAATAAAGCAGAAGCCACCTGAGCCCATTACCAGATCTACCATTATACTCATCTTATCCCTTAAAGCCAAGTATGTGACTCAACGTTTACTTAGCAGCCATCATCACAGACAGGTTCAGGGGAGCGCCAGGATAAATCGTGATCTTGGTCAAAGGATAGAGGGGCTTCTCTTCATAACCCGAGGTGCTCTTTCTAAACCCATTAAAATGGATATTGGTGTGTTCCGCGACCCCCATTAGCAATTCAAGTCAGCCCTCTACCTCCAGTGTCCTTGTTTCAGGACGCATCACTGAGTAACTCAATGTTTATCAAATGCAGTTTGTTTCAAGGTGTATGAGCAGTCAGGTTTTCTAATTAAATATCCCTCCGTTAGAAACCCAAATGTTAGCATTTACTAATTGGTATCAGGAGCCTTTTGACTATCAGAATAGGGAGGAACTACAGTTGGAGATGGAATATCATTGGCTTTATATTTTTTCAGGAAAAATATTACAGAAACTTGCTCCTAATTTCATATTGAATGGGATATATGTTACTACATTGTCTTGTGCTTATCAAATGCCTGGCCTCCTGCATTAACGGACACGTGCAAGTTTAAAAGCATTTCAATCAATGAAACTGGGTCCTCTAATGGGGCCTCCTTTCAGGAAGGGTAGCTGGAATATACGTTTTCATTACTAAGACCAGATTGCGAAGTTCACTCAGCGCACTCAGCCTTTTATTGAAATGAGAGGTGTGCTGCGTGATTACCGGAGAGAGTAAAAAGCTTCTGAGAGATTGAGAATTGTGAAGATGGATACATGGCTGTTTTTTCCCCTTCATCATCCCTGCTTTCATTCACCTTTTAATAGTGAAGGGAAGAAAGTGATTGAGGAAACTGGGGATGTTGATGGCTTGCATATCCGATAATGTGCTGATGATGTCGAAGCAGACGGCAATTAGATTAAATTAATGATGAGGATTTGATTCTCAAATCATGGTAACAACAGTGCATTATTCCAATTGTAAATTCCAACCTGGTAAAATTACACAACAACAACGGAAGCATAATATACACTTGTTTATTTCACCATATTATTGCTTATGGCCTTTTCACACTAGAAAGTGGCACAGCAATATGAATATGCATGTCTACATGAAGTGTTTGCTTTGAGAAGCTTGGTGATGTAGTAACAGGGTTGGTTGCTAAACCATTACTGCTAGCATGCAAGCTAGTCACCACATACTTAGAATAGCTTGCTGAGCTATCTTTTACTGTGAGCTACTCTGTATTCCTCCCTAACATTTTTTCTCATGCTTTTTTAAGTTTTATTAAAAAGGGAGCTAGCTGAACTAATGTGCTTACTAACTGCTTGCTAGTTCTAAGTTAGCATGTTAGCTTGGTCCCTAATAAAACAACATGAAAGGGTTGATCATTCGAGTAATTGTGTGTTAAATGGTTTTGTTGCATGAGCTGAAGAACCAAAAGCCTTAATTAGCTATTAAACCCGCAACATCCAAAAGTAAGTAAAGTACTTATTATCCATATAGCTTGCCAATGCTCTTCCACATGTTGTCCTTGAGTAGATTCTCTTTATGTTTGTTTCCTTTGTAACATAATACAGGATGATGAGAGACCCATATTATCAACAGGTGCACAGATGATGTTCTGTGCTGTATGATTAGTTGATGTGTTTATTTGCTTTGGGAAAGCTCAGAAAAATCAACCTTGGGCCAAAGAATATACTTTTTTTGGCTGTTTTATGCTGTTTTATTCACTGTGTAATATTTTCATCCTATGTGGAAGTACTCATGACAAAAATATAGATTGCTGTGTGCACAAAAAAAAGAAAAGAAAAAAAGAAAAAAATGCTTTTAGTGTGTAAAAGCATTAAGTGTCAATGAATTCTTTTGCTAAAGACGTCTAATTCGGTACATCCGAGCACAGAGAGAAAGAACCTTACAGACGCTAACATAACTCACATACTTCTTTTGACGCACACATATCACAAAGGCACTATTTTAGGTAGTGCCTTTAGATTCAGCCATGCAACACAAGCCAAATTCGTCTCTCCATAGGGGATCGCGAGCAGGGATGGCAGCCATCAGATTCTTTGACAAGAATAGAGCAGGTGTTGTTTAATTACCGGGGTTTAAGGTGGTGTGAGAGCCGAGTGTGAACATAGTATTAATAAGACTTGATAACAGCAACAAATGTTCAAGAGTGACAAGAATTCTGCTGTCCCTCTTGTCTCATGCGGTGGATCTGTGGTGTTTGGAAAGTTACTTCTTTCAGTCTCATCTGCAGCTTTTTTCCTCGATTTGTTGCCAGTTTGCTGAGAATAGTGGCTCTCACAGCGATTCGATACGTGTTAATTTTAATTTTTTAAATTTTTTTTTTTTATTTTTAATTTCTAACATGAATGTAATGAATTGCACTAGAGCAAAAAATTAATTACTCTTTCCTATTGTGGCGTGCAAATAGGGAAGTAATTTAATTAGGTCTCAGGACCCGTCGCCAAGACTTTCGTTGCATGCGGCAGGTTTGTGTGGAGTTCTAAATGACATGCAAATCTGGCCAATTTAAGGGATATTTCTTTTGGACCCTTTGGACGTAACTGACCTGTGATAATTAATAGAATTAACGCAAGCGAGGCCGGATCTATGTAGTAAAAGACTAAAAAATCTTCCCATTCCAAAAGAAATATCTTCTCATATTTCAGTGGTTTCAAATCCCTGTTTGCAGGGCTCCATTGAAACGGGTGAATATCCCACATTTGTGAATCATGACCTCAAGAGATATGCAATTAGTTCATCATTGAGTTTTTTTCTTCCTCCTAAGAGTCCTAACATCTCCTTCCAACCTGCAGGACTATTTTAAGCAGCTATTTGAAACTGTGCTGTCATAATAGCAGAGGAGAGTACGGTGGGTTTGCATTTGACCTGCCAGAGATATAGAAGCGCATTCAAATTGCCTCGGAGCGTACCATCCATCTCATTACCACGTGAGATTTTGCAGTTCTTATGGTTCATCCTTATTCTGCTGTGATTATTGCGCTGTTCTGTGATGTTGGACTACAGGACTGCTTTTCTATTGTTAATGATGGTAAGTGTCATGCCGTGATAAAAGCCAAAACACAATCTGAAGGGAGCTGTTATTTTTAGTTATTCGCAGAGCAGTAATGTTATCAGACAACTTGTGAGTTGGCTAAAATATGATAATGTAATTTACACATTACAAAATGATATGCAGCATCAATCACACTGGGTACACCCACTCATTTAAGGTTTTTTTCTTTATTTGTACTGTTTTCTATATTGTAGACAAGACATCTTCACTATGAAGTAATACATATTAAATTATATAGTAAAAAAACAACATGCAATATAGGTCCTATATTTTAGAAATGATATTGTAATTACTTGATTCTGAGGTATAGGTGTCATATAAATACTGTATTTCAAACCACAGAGAAATCCACACAGCCTGTATTGTAGAAGGAGAAGAAACAATGAGATTGTGATGTCACAGCCATACAGCCACCACCCACACCCCATCTGCAGCCATTCAAATCAGGCAGTCATTAATGTCAAAGCTCATTAACATTAATGAGATAGACACCAAACAAACTGTTCTTTCCTGAGCTCCAGAGAGAGAAACTTGAGAGGATGTAAAACTATACTGAGGTGATTTTTGGTACTTATCTTAATAGGGATGTTGAAATTTCAAATAAAACCTTTACACAAGTTTAGATTTATCAATGTTGCCACTGTTGGCTTTGATGATCGGTTTGCAGACTTGCAGAGATTATCTTCTGTCATGGTTTTCAATTAATAGATGTGCCTTGTCAAAAGTGAAGGTGGTGTTACTTGTCTTTATTAGTTTGACAACATGGTAGTGTTGGCACAGCCAATAGCCCTATTTGGCTACTGTAGAAATATACATTATGGCAAGAATCACTCATTTTAATAAAGAGAAATGACAGTCCATCATTATTTTAAGGCCAAATCCCATTTTACTCATTGGCCCTGCCACCACAACAACCCCTCAAGACATTGATGCACCAAATCTGGTAGGCAGTAATATGGATATAATCTATTCCTTCCTCTGTTACTCTTCCTGAGGTTTCTTTCTCTTTTTTTCTCCAAGGTGTTTTTTTTAGGTAGTTTTTCCTTGTATGATGGGAGGGTCTAAGGACAGGGGATGTTGTATTGCTGTTGGACAAACGATAAAGCCTATTGTGGTGAATCTGTGATTTTAGACTGTACAAATAAAACTGACTTAACATGACATATAAGCTGACTACCAACCAACATATAAAGAGACATAAATGCAAAATAAGCGATTTGTTTTGTTGGTTCAAAAAAAAAACACCCCTACATATGCAAGGCAAAATTGAAGGTAAGGACAAGGTCAGTCAATCTGTAAATTTTAAAGAACTTTAAAAGTTTCTAAAAGCGCAGTTACAAAAACCATCACCAAAACTAATGATGAAACTGTCTCTCATGAAGACTGCCTCAGGGAAGAAAGACGAAGGGTTCATTAGAGTCACCAACCTCAGCAATTACCAGTTAATGGCACCTAAGATTGGAGCCAGCGTTAATGCTTCCCAGGGTTCAACTAGCAGGCACATCTCAGCATCAACTGTGCTTTGGCCTGATGAGTCTAAAATGTGAGTGTTTTGGTTCCAACTACTTGTCTTTGTAAGATGCAGAGGTGAAAGGATGGTATCTGCATGGGTGGTTCCCACCTTAGAACTTGGAGGAGAATTGATGCTTTGCTGGTGTTGCTCTTTGCAGTTTATGGAGAATTCAAAGCACATTTAACCTTGCATGCCATTGGCTACTGCGGCATTCTGCTGCAACACTCCATCCAACCTGGTTGGTGCTTAGTGGGACCATCATTTGTTTTGTAACAGGACTAATGACCCATAACACACCTCCAGGCAATGTAAGGCCTATTTGACCAAGACGGAAAGTGTGGAGTAACTGGCCTCCATGATCAGCCAACCAAACCCCAAATGAGATGGTTAAAGATGACTTGGACTGTAGAGTGGAGGGAAAGCAGCCAAAAGGTGCTCAGCATTATGTGGAACCCCTTCAAGACTCTTTGGATCAACACTCCAGGTGATGACCTCAGGAAGCTGATTGAGAGAATGCCAGGCAAAGCTATCACTGTTACATGATTCCATATGTTATTGATGTCTTCAGGATTCTACAGTGTACAAAATAATAAAATTAAAGAAAATCCCTTGAATGAAGAAGTGTGTCCAAATTTATGATTGGTCCTGTACGCTGTAGATCCTCTAGCATTCTTTGCAAATTATCATAATCTTTATATGTTAAACAATGAACATCATATACCTACACTATACTGAATTACTAGCATACCGACCACCACAGCAAAATTTGGTTCTCAAAAGATTTTAGGAATGTTTGATTTTGTTTCTGTGATCATTTTTTGAATAATGTTCCCCAGATGTTAAGATGACAGGTTTTTTCTAACAATATGACTAACTTTATGGTTACATTTCCAAAAAGTTCTGGGAAGGTTAGGTGAACATTGGTCCTTGATGTTCCTTAATTGTTTAAAAGGAAAGTGTTGTGCACATTCTGTGGTGGTTTGGTTAAATATCAAACAATATTGTAAAAGGTTGCCTAAGGCTACCACCAGGGAATCTCAGGGGGAACATTACACAAATTACCCCCTAAAAACTTCACATCATGTGGTTATTAGAACACTTTGGGAATGCTCGGTTCAACAAAAATATTGTCACTACATTCTTAGAATGTTATTCAAGGGCTATCAAATAGAAACTTGGAAGGAATAGATTGAAGCTTTAAAGTTTCTAATTTTTTTAAGTCAGTTTTCAAGTTCATACTTTCCAAGGCACAGTGACCATGTAACCATAATGAATTTAATCTCCACGATCTGATATTCACATGCAGACATTAGCATATTTTACCTTAATATGCAAAGTGCAGATATGCCAATGGGACGTCTGTCATTAGTCATCTACAGTATTGGAGAGATATTTTCCTTCTGCAAGCATTGCTGGAACTTATTTTATTCACTCACTGATGATATAAACTTTACCTTATACCATGCAGAACATATATTTTAAATCATGAATGTAATCTAGATATGTCAGTACAGTGTATCAGCTGCAAAGGAAACGTGTTTTGAAAGGCAATTTCTTATTAAGTGGCTTTATTTCAAATTTTAAACATGGTTTCTTTAATGTGTCCATTTTCAAATGTCATTTCCTTACAAGCAGCAGTAAGTGTAGAAAAAAAAGTACTTTTTCTATGGCCACTTAAATTTGTTTCCAAAACTGGGACAAGATTTAAAAAGAAAAAAAATGAAAAAAGCAAGACATCTTGTATTTGAAGAAAAAATAAAACAACGGAATCAAGATGTCAAACATGTGTGTGTTGTGTCCAATTGCTACATTATTTGTCAAATAAAAGCACAGAACAATCGGCTGCAGCAGAAACTATATTATTGCTGCTGCCAAGCTTTGATTTCAAGTTACAGTACTTGGAAGGAATTTGCCACTATTTATTAAAGTTAGTATCTGAAAGGAACAAGGATGCTATTTTCTACCCGTGTCTATAAAGAAAAAAAGAGAAGAGAGGGGAAGAAACTCAAAAAGAATAGCTTCAGAAACAACAGATAACTGCCACTGGATTCATGGATTCTTAAAGTGAATAGGGTCCCTATGAACATCACACGCTGACACGATTGAACATTTTGCATGAAATGACTCGCCATACATAGTCAACATCACTGGGGAGCCTGTGGTGACAGCAAAAGTCATGCATTTATGATCTGTCATCTATTCTATGTCCTCCACTGCAAATACAGCTCTTTTAGGTACTTTTAGAACACAGAGTTGTTTTTATGTGTCTGAGAGTGGGGGTGAGGGGAGGGGAGGGAAATAGGGGTTTAATCTCAGAGAAATCTTATTCTATGGACTAATACATAGGAGATTAGAAAAAGTCATTTGAGTGTATGTTTATCTGCTGTGTTGTGTGTCTGTGTGTGAGAGAGAGATAGACAGAGGGAGGGAATGAAATGTTTAATGTGTGAGTGTGTACAGTTGTGTGTGTGTGTGTGTGTGTGCATGTGATTTACAGTAAAACCTCCAGAGCTTCACGTAGAATGCCTCACCAGCTCTTTAGCACCCCCTACTGCTATGTCACTCTAGCCTAGTAAAAGGTCAAATTCTCAGCTTTCCAGGTCTATGGATGCATGCTCCTTGTGTGTGTGTGTGTGTGTGTGTGTGTGTGTGTGTGTGTGTGTGTGTGTGTGTGTGTGTGTGTGTGTGTGAGTAGGTAGAGTTGTGTTTAATATAATAGCAGTGGTTTGAAAATACTAGTAAAGCCAAAATCCTTATAATAAGATTTATTTCAGTGCATTGGGAACATTGCATTTTATATCCTAAATCAAATCAAAATGTAAAGAAAAATTTGTACATTTTTTAAATTATTTTACAGAAAAAAATGAAATGAAGAAAAATTAATATTAGGCTTTTCAAATTAATAGCACTGTATGAGTTTTACTTTACAAACTCAATCTATAATATTTAATGTATAAACGGAAGAATCTTCAGGATTTAGCATTCCTGTGAATTACTAAAGTAATATTATAGGTGTGTTTACTGGTGTGTTTGGGGTTGTGGTCATGTTGAAAGTCACATTTCAAGGGCATTTCCTCTTTGGCATAAGGCAACATGATCTCTTCAAGTATTTAGATATAGGCAAACTGATACATACACACCAGTAAATAAGCATCTTATTTCCAGACCAACAAATGTAAAGTTCTAGAGAGGCCAACCCAATACCCAAACCTGAATCCCATTGAAAACATGTGAGTTGCCGTCAAAAATGCTGTTTCTGAGGCAAAACCAAGAAATTCAGAGGAATTGTGTGGCTGAAACACCTGTTCATAAGAGCCAGAAGTTGATCGACTTCATGCAACACAGATGAGCAGCAGTTCTCAGAAACCGTGGCCATAACAACTAAATATTACTGTAGTGATTCACAGGAATGCTAAATCCTGAATATGTTATTTTGCTTTACATTTGTAAAGCAAAATGAAGACACTGCTATTTTTAACAGCCTTATATTATTTTTTCTTCATATGCAGATTTTTCTTTGCATTTTGACTGAGAATATAAAACATGTTCCCAATTCATCGAGATAAATATTATTTTAAGGATCTTGGCTTTAGTCCTGTTTTTAAACAGTCAGTCAGTCATTTTCTATACCTGCTTATTCCTCATTAGGGTCGCAGGGGTCTGCTGGAGCCTATCCCAGCGCGTTACGGCGAGAGGCAGGGATACACCCCAGATGGTCGCCAGCCAATCGTGGGGCACACACACCATTCACTCACACACTCACACCTACGGGCAATTTAGAGTCTCCAATTAACCTGAGCATGTTTTTGGACTGTGGGAGGAAGCCGGAGTACCCGGTGAAAACCCACGCAGACACGGGGAGAACATGCAAACTCCACACAGAAAGGTCCCAGACCCAGGACCAAGGAGGTCTTGAACCTGCGACCTTCTTGCTGTGAGGCAACAGCGCTAACCCCTGCGCTACCGTGTCGCCCTGTTTTTAAACAAACTGCTATTATTTTGAACACAACTTTATGTACATATAATACACCACATGCTGCATCCTGTGCTGGTCACTGAGGTGGCTTTCCCCTATTTGAACTGTATTCAATTCAAGCCTTTAAGCACTGCCACTCTCTATCAGTGATTTTGTGTTAAGAACACTGTATAGCTCTTATGCACCCATACATACCCTAGTTGCTGACAAATACACTATTGCACATTATTTGGTGCATTTTTGCACATTGATCCAGGTCATTGAGGTCAACATTGTGCTGAGCTGTACTGGAAGTCACGTGAGCGCGAGTGTGTGTGCGTGTGTGTGTGTGCGTTATAGCTAATAAGGGAGGGCCGGTGCACTGCCCAGGGGGCCCTTCCTGGAGCGCTACTCCAAGTCAGACAGAGGGATGATTAATGGAAGTTAAATGTTGATGGATTATTGAACAGGGAAATGATAAAGTTGGCCCATGCTCCCATAAAAACCAGGCGGGGCACTCAGTCGATCAGCATTTGTGTGTGTGTGAGTGTGAAAGTACATAAGGGTGTTTATGGGGCCAATCCTAATAGCCTGGGGTTTCAAAGCCATGACCCTTTAACCTGCTTTAAATAGCTAAACAGGCAAAGCAAAAAAGCGAAAGAATTAGCTGGTACAAAGCAACAGAGTGCAAAATCAATGGGATTTCTAAGTGGGTCATCAATACGTCTTGAAATAAAAATTATACTGATATGACGTAATTAAACCCTCAATTGGGTAATCGCATTCATTTGCAATGTTTTCTGTTTCTTTCTCCTCTCTTCTTTTTTTAAGCCATAATTCACTTACAGACTCATATCAAGTGTTGAAAAACCTTTTGGTCTTTGTCTTATTCAATAGCTCCACATTAAGTCGGCTCAAGCAATTAATTTCCAGCAGAAGGGAGGCACTCATGGACCCAATACTAAATGAGGGAAAATTATACACTGAATATTATGTAGCCTATAATAATAAGCTAGACGCCACTGACTATCAAGGTGTGTTTTTCAGATGGAAAATAAACACAGTTGAGATGAAAACATATATGTCATATCAAACAATTTATGTTGTGGATAATTAATTCCTCCTTGTGTTGGCTTGTGTGTCAAGTATATAACATATATGTGTGTGTGTGTGTGTGTGTGTGGGGGGGGGGGGGGGGGGGATTTATATACCAGCACACATATAGACATATAGAACATACTGCACAGCAGGTGAGAGCAGGTGAGAGCAAGAGAGAGCCTTGAAAGGAGATAAAGGAGATAGATATGAAGATTCAGAAATGGACTCAATGCCCCCACTTTAAAAAAGAAAAACTGCCAAACATGATAGTGCCCTCTATGGAGGCACAATGTACAGGACATCATGATAAAGTGCTCTCTAAGTTGTCCTTCTAGTGGCCAAAAAATAATGAAGTGCTCTCTAGGGTGCTTAAACAATGAAACATTGAAAAAGTGAATTCTGGAGTGCCCTTCCAGTGGCCAAAGCATAGTAAAATTCCAATTTGGGTGTCCTTCTGCTTCCAGTTACAAAACATGATAGTATCTTCTCGAGTGCCCTTCTAGTGGCTAAAACATAATGAAATGCCTTCTGGGGTGCTCTTCTGAACAAAACATGATTAGATGCCCTTTAAATTTCCTTTCCATTGGTAAAACATAATAAAATACCCTTTAGGGTGCCCTTCTGCTGACAAAGCATGATAAAGTGCCCTCAAGGATGCTTATCCAGTGGAAAAAAAAAAATCTGAAAACATACCTTATTACCGTGCATCACATCTTTCTGCCTACTGGCTGGAAACATCTTACACTGCATAGATTGACAGTTAATTCATAATTATTAGATCATAAAATGTTCCTCAAAGTCAAAAGTCAAAGCAAACTTAAATTACTTTTATACCAAAAAAAAAGAGGAATGTTGAGATGTATCTATAAAAGTAATGAGTCTGTATCTCTCTGACTGTTCAACTCACTTTTCAGATCAACCTCAGCTTTCAGCTTTTTTTTTTTTTTTTGTGGAATTGTTATAATGGATATTCAAATCATCATTACTTTCATTAAAAGTTAGGCCCCACTCTATGCTGATGTGGTAGAGCACTTGGCATATATGCTCCCTGCCAGTTCAGTCCTTCGCTCCATGTCTCCCCCTATCTCTCATATAACTTTATGTCTGGCTACATTATAATAAAGGTGTTTTTACCACAAACAAATCTTTAAAAAAAAGTTCATATCCCATACACTTAGCTATCCCAACGCTATCCTACAACAGCGATTTCTTTACAGTGTAAACCTCCTCTTCCCAGCGCTTTAGTTACAATTCAAAGCTCTCTTGTCCCTTTTCTTCCTGAATCAGTCGTGCAGCCGATGTAACAAAAGTATTGTAACATCTCTAAAAAAAAAAAAACACACACACACACTCTAAGACTTTAGCTGGTTTAGCTGCTACTTTATATGCTAACACAGGCTACTGGTTGCCATAGTCGTCTTACTCACAGATCCTCAGGAAATCCCATCACTAACACTTAACAAACTGAATTTTTGGCCTAAATTCAATTATTTAGAAGCAGTATCATTTCCAGGTTGCTACCATATACAGGAAAAAATTCAACTTTACAGATGTATCATGAGTCTGGTTTTACATGGCCTATCAACATGATTTTAAAACTGATATGTAGATTGACATCAGAACTTTGAACATAACTTGTAGCCTTTTTCTTACAATAGCAATATTTGCTTGTCACTCCTTATCTCAATATATGTCCATGTCTTACCAAATGTACAATTTCTCTATTAAAACTATGTAAAAGTCCAACACACCCTCATTTGGCCAAAGATAAAAATCCTAGCTAAGATTAGACTTTTCTATAGGATTACATGTCTTTTGGGCACTGTACTAGTATTACAAAATAAAGGAATAAACAGATGAAATAACTTATTTCCTTGACTTTGAATATCTCACACCACTGTATCTCCACATCTTATCGTCTCTCGGCTGCTTAAAAGTTCAGCTCCGTGGATTTGAATCAACAGACAAAAGTTTGTCTGTTAGTTGATTGTTGTCCTCGCCACGCTTGAGCTGAATATAAGAAGCCCCGCTCTTGCTTGGACAGCCCATTTGCTGTTTTTACTAGACCTGGCCTATAGGAACACACAACCCATACCAAATGAAGCTCCTCTAAATGCCACTTGCATAACTCTTCAGTGAAGAATGACCTTTTAATTCTTTTTTTTTTTTTTTTTTTTTTTTGGGGGGGGGGGGGGGGGGGGGTGAGGTTACTGGACACCAACTTACAGCGAGAGTAAATGGTGTAATAAGATGAATTGGTCATAAATGTCCTCTGTTGGGGAAGTATTTATTTAATAATTGGACACACATAAAGAAAATAAAAGAAATTGTAAAGATACAGGCCCAGGATGATGAAAAGCCAAATGCAAACGCAAAAAAAAAAAAAAACGTATGAGAATGTCAGGCACAATATGTCCAGGAAACTGTTGACCAAGCACGAATGAAGACAGACACTTTTTTTTTTCCCCCACTGATAAAATATGTTGCTCAGCATGCAGTTCCATGCCAGCCAGTGGCAGATGCTGCAGTGTCAGCCCGCCTGTCCGCCTGCTCGCGTGATGACAGGCCCGGGCTCTCCGGCTAACAAGCCCAGTTGTGGAAAGAAAAAGTGCAGTTACGGCGTGAAGGCCTCCCCGGCGCTGCGCCATTACTCAGCTCCCGGCAGGGTTGAGGGAGATCATCATTTTCACATAACAAACCCATAGCTTATTATTTTGCAGACAGTTTCCTCAAGTGGAAAATTAGCTTTTTTTCAACCAACCCCGGCCGTCTTTTCCGCCTCCCCCCGCCATTCGCAGGCGACAATTCACCGCGCAAAGGAAAAAATGCGTATATGAAACCAATCGCGGGAATAGTGATGCCCTGAGAAGGGCTGCTTATACTCTACCTCCTGAGGATGTGAGGAAACAAATTGCTGTCTGTGATACACTTTTTTTTTTGGTGTGTGCGTCATTCGTTTGGATGCACATATGATTGCATTCATTACAGGAAAAGTCTTTTGTTATGCTTGGATTTAGCAGGCGGTGTTGCATGTAATTATGTGCTGATGCTGCTCGCAAACAGCGTTAACTTTAGATGTGACAGTGCATGCATCACGTTTAAAAACATAAACACGAGTCTGTACCTGGACATGGAGTCATCACGCATGTTGTAAAACATGCAACACATGTTTTATTTCCTTGGTGAGGAGGTATTGTTTTTGCTACCATATGTGTGTTTATCTGTGAACAGAATTACAGAAAAAATTACTGGACCAATTTTTGGAAAACATGGTGCTAGAGTGTAGAATTGGTCAAGGACGAACCTGTTAAATTGGATTCCGCTTGAGAAATTGATTGATTTTGAAACCTATAGTGGCTCCTGCTGGTCAATAGAATGTTAATAGTTGAATGAGCAGCTGACAGAACTCCTGGTGATTCTGCTAGGCACCATCCTGATTTTTGAAAGAAAAGCACTGTTTTTTTTAACGCAGAAAACTAATCAAAAATACACTCCATCTAGCTGCGAATGTCTGGTTTTTGGTCTATATCTACATAGGTGTATAGAGGCCCATTTCCAGCAACTATCACTCCAGTGTTCTAATGGTACAATGTGTTTGCTCATTACATCAGGTTAATGGATGATTTATTTTTAAAAATGAGATATTTCAAATACAAATCATTATTTCTAACCATGTCAATGACTATATTTTTTACTCATTTTACAACTCATGGTGGTAACTAAAAGTGACTTTTCATGGAAAACAAAAAATTCTCTGGGTGACCCCAAATTTTCAATGGCAGTGTACCAGCATGCTGCATATTTGCTGGAAGATTGTTGGATTTGGTGATATTTTTAGTATAGTTATACTATCCTTATGAGGCGATGTGTGCAACATTTAATATTCTATGGTATGTGGTCATGTCAAAAAGTCTTCAATCACTTTCTCAAACTGTTGAATTGACTCACCTTGAGCTCCCATTGAGATGATGATGGCCGATTGATTAGCTCGCATGCTTACGCGTTAGAAAAATCATTTCTTTTGATTGAATGATGGATGGCGTGAGGGACATGTCGGAGGTGTGTAGGATGTAAGAACAAAACATGACAGGTCAGACAGTTAGTTGATGCATGAAGCCCTAATCAATTACCTACTGTATCATCTGATGACATTTTCTAAAGTCACCACGACACAATAACTTTAAAGACTCTACAGAGATAAATATGGACACGTTAAAATGTCCCTCAATACACTGAGTCTAACAATTCATGTTAATTTCGAGATGCTCTCTTTTCTAATGTAATGTCAACAGATTCAGAATTTAAATGTCCTAAAAACATTTTTGTTTTTGTTTTTTAACTTTAAGCAATGTGGTCCTACATGACCACACAGTTCAATCTGTTAAGTGTTTAGTTTTGGATACTTTGCAATATGAATATCTTTTTTTTTTTTTTTTTTGCGGGGGGAGGTGGATGGGACTAAGTGAGTTGTGCCAATCAGGGTTGAGCAGCATTTGAATTATAATCGGATGTGGTTGCAAGCTAGCTTGAGTGGGTTCTTTTGCTTAAATCGTACCATTTGTAGTGAGGTATTCTTACTGAGAAACACTTTCTAAAGGAACAATTTGCAGTTTCTGGCAGCATTGTTGAGTAGGCCGAGCTTGGAGAGAACATTTGGTGGCCACAAAACACAAATGGCTGTTTTTTAGGCATTGATTGGTCTACTGTATAAGCTACTGTATAGCTTATACAGTAGCTTATACTGTATAAATAAAGTGGTGTAGCTACTGTATAAATAAAGTGGTGTATAATGGCCGACATTACAAAGGGACAGAGGCAAATTATTTGGATTGGTGCTTTGCTAGGTGCTGCTATGTTCCACTAAATCTTGCAATGTACTTTTAAGAAAAGATTTGAAAGTTTTCAAGGGGTTTAAGCAGGACAATTGATCAAGCAATTTAAGGCTTTGGTCTGTGGTATTTTATAGGTCTATATGTCTATGTTCCCTTTGCTATCTTTGCTGTCCAACATGACATTGTGGTGTAAAATGTGTCTTCATTTAGGTATGACAAGCCTACTGATTTGATACGGAGCATACTGTATCTAACTTTAAAAATCTATCCAGGAAGCTATCTATGCTAGCTATTAAGTGGTTACAGTCAGCCACTTTTCCATATCTATACTTTTGGTCCTCCCCTTTAATGCTTTTGTCTCCCAAACTGATCCTTACGTTAACAGTTTCCCCCAAATATGGCATTGCAAGTTTCATATATGCTGAAATAGAGATCACTGTATATTTATTCTTTAATAGTAACTCTTTGCACATTGATGTCTCCCTGTAGGTCGCAAACACATTATTATATTACCATACTCATCTTAAAATCTATAGTATTTGACTTCATGTGCTAGTTTACTGTACCGCTTCATTTAAAGGATAATTTTTTCTTTTCATTACTTAGGACGAGTCTACCTGACCTCTGTATAATCTATAGATCCGGGTTTTTCATTCTTTTTTTCCAGTTCACAACAAATTCAATTGTACATGGTGATTGCTTTCATTGATTCCTACGTTCCCCGGCTATCCCACTAGCTCCAACATGTATTCTGCATCACCTGATTCCCCTTCACACACCTCGCTGCTCTCTAATAATGTCACACTGACGCGGCCTGCTGGGATTAGACCAATTTAAGATATTCACAGTGGCGGGGGCTAACATATCAATATGCGTTAAATCTCCGGACGAGCCACATACTAATTAATTGAATCATAGCGATACATGAGTAGAGCCAGAGGCTACAGACGGAGCGAAGTAGGCCTTGTGGAGAGGGATGGAGAATCGCACAAATATGGATGGAGGAGATGAGAGGTGCGGGATACAACCTCATGGGGATTGTGGCTTAAGGCAACCTCTTTTTCTAGGCAACAGATCTTCAGTGCATGTAATTAGACGGGGCCGGGCGGGGGTCTTGGCAGCATTTTTCATTTAATATATTGCTGATATGTCTCGCTGACTGTGATGTATGTAAGAAAGAGAAGGGGGGGGGGCCCTCAAATAAAAGCTTGCACCACTAAATTAAGATTTATTTAAGCGTGCAGATGGAATAAAATTCAAAGGATGGACTAAGCTTGCACCGCGGGATCTGAAAGGAACGTGGAATGTATTAATGTCCTGGTATGTGAGCATAACTCCCATTTTTTATGATGATGGACACTGGCCGTTAGCTCGTCTGGCTACAGGAAGTGTCAATCCCGTACTTACCTCGGCGTGGCTGACAACAGAAGGCACAGGAGCTGGGTGGGGAGAGAGGTAGTTTGATGAACGATAGGTTTGTCTTGGTGAGATTACTTCATCCTTCTTGCAAATTGCTAGCATGCAGATATTAGGATGAATGCCGTAGAGCCTGGAGCATAACAATGATGCCCGATGATGTATGTTTGCGAGGCGCATTTGGATCGAGAGAGGAGAAAAGGGGGGGAAGGAAAAAAAGTGGGTGCGGTTGAAGGAGGGAGATACTGTACCTCACTATTGACAGCAAGAAAAAAAAAAACCTATAGGAGGTTGTACTGCTGTGATGGAAAGATGCAAGAAAGGTGTGGAGACACACTCAGATAAGAGTGAGCAAAGCACACACAGACACTAACACTCCATGTAACCATGCAGTGTTCCATTTGGTATTCAGTTCATGAAGTATAGAACAGGGGGAAGGAGCTTCCCTCCTCTTTTTCCCTTGCTCTTCTTCTTCTCTCTCTCTCTCCGACTCTGTCATTGTGCCTGATAATAGATGAAAATCTCAGACTGCTGTTAATTTAACATTGCGTCCAGCAAACCATTCATAACCCCCCCCCCCGCTGCTATCATCAACATCATACCGCATAGCCTGCCGCTGACAGGCTTGGGTTTTAATGGAATAGTTTAAGGAGCTCAAGTGGTAGAAGACAGTAGAACGCTAGACAGAGGGGGTCAAACCACTGGTGGGAAACAATGCGTGTTTGGAGTCATAAACTACTGAAATTGGCCCAATTTGAGAAAAAAAACAACAACCTGTGTATTTGGGCTTGGAAAAGATTTCCTTTGTGGACAAAAATGACTAAATAAATTATAAAATTTAAGTTGTATGTACTGACCTTGGTGGTTCAAGTGTTTTTCTTTTTTTTTTTTTATCTGAGTTGTGCTTTGCTGAAATAAAAGCTGAATATCCTCAGCAAGTACAAAGCTAAAACTCTCCCATCTCAGCAGTAGCCCGCCTTTCTCTCTCTCTTTCCCTCTCTCTCTCTCTCTCTTTCCATTTCCTCTCCTCTCCATCTCTGCTTTATCTTTCTCTGGGTGATGTCTCCAGTTCAAAGCGCACACTGCACACGGACGGGCGACTTAATCTGCCCGAGCACTGCTACAAAGGCGACCTTGAGGGGAGGTTTGATTGAGGTGTTCAAAACCCGGGTGAAAACGAGGATTGATAGAATCAAGCAAGTGAGATTACTTCGCATTCTGTACCACACCCACCCCGCTGACCTGGGGGATAGTGTTGCAAATGAAGCACCGCCGCCACAAGTTTGAGAGGGGGGAGCGCGAGTGAGTGAGGATGATATAAGTGAGAGAGGGAGAGAGAATGGGAATGAAGGATACTGTAGACTTGTAAAAGAAAGGAAAGAAACTCTGCTTTTATACTTTCTAACTCCTGTTAGAGCTGCATGATCAAACCCAAGACAGTGAATATTGATGCCGAGAGTTTGACAGGCTCACTTTTTTTTTTTCCAAAGGCTTTGTACTGTACAAGTTTTGATTAGTTCCATGGTTGTATATGTGGGATTTTACTTTTTTTTTTCTTTTTTAAACATGTGCGCGACAGACATGAAATAAATAAATCCCGACTGTCTGCAATAAACGGCAAATATATTTAAGATGTTTAAATTTATACATACGCGCAAAGGTGTTTGTTTGCTCACAGCTTCTCTCCTCAAGAGGGCAAAATTGTCGGTGCCTATTGATTCCTCCCGTCTGCCTTTGGAGCTATGCTAAGTGGAACACAGCGTATTTGTTACATAAACGCTCCTTTGTGTGCATTTCCGCTTTTCATCTTCTCCCGTTCGTGGAAAAAAAAAAAAAAAAAAAAAAAGAGGGGGGGTGGAGTCGGCACGCTCTCGGCACTACAGTCTCAGCTGCATTCATCAGTTACGAGAGCCTCGCAATTATTTCCCTTCTTCAGTCAGAAAAGTCAACCTGCCAGTACCAGAGCGCAGATGAATGACTGTTGTCTTCTCTCCTGCATTATTAGCCAGGAGATGTGTGTACACCGACGTCTCCGACGCCTCTGTCTCGCCCCCCATCACCACCACCACCTCCCCATTCAATATGTTCCTCTTTGTGTTTCTCGTCAGGAAAACAAAATGCTGTCGGGAGGGAAGGTGGGTGTGGGGGGGGGAGGCAGCAGACTAGAGTGTAAAGCTTGATGAGAGGCTTGATGATGACAAGCGTGAAGGATCTGATATGGGTGCCCCCCTAGAAAGCTTTATTGCCGGCTGCTGATAAGAGGAACGGAAAAGTCGGTTTTACCACTTTTCACCCCGAAGGTGAGAAAAGTCGTGAAAAAAAAAAGCCAAATATAAAACGGATTGTCTCGTCGTTTATAACTATCAGGTGAACACAGAGTTTTATTAGAGAGATTCAACTGACACAAATGCACGTTTGTAAAGACCAAAGCAATGCACGCTGCAATATATCATTCAGCAGCATTATAAAGGAATACCTTCCTGCTATTAATCCACAGTGATCTCTCAATACCATCTCAGTGTCTGTAATTGAATGGTTATGTGTGTGTTTTACCTCGTCCAATTCCCATTAGCGGTCTTTTTACCCCATGTCCATGCTCTCTAGACCGTTAGCGGTCGGCCAGGAGAAAATCCAGGCTGATATTGGGGGGGTGGGGGGAACCATTAATTTTGGTTACTGCGACTATGGACAGGTGAACATGGCGTCTTAGCGTGATTTACGATTCACCGGACCAGAGAGTTTAATGTTAAAGCGGCTAAAAGACATTCAGAAAGCCAACATAGGAAAAATAGAGAAAAAAGTACGTTGAACAGCTTCATCAACGAAGAACTGGTACCAAGATAAAGGATGTTAAATACAAGTTAACCCCTTGATGCATGAGTATATTTACAATTGTATTAAAAAGTGTTTTTTGGTGTTAATTTGTTGTATTGTTAATTTGTCTATAACACATAAAATAGGTTTGATGCTAATAAGCGACAACAGGCATTAATGGTAACCAATGGTAAACCTGAAATTTACACTATATCTAAGTAACTATAACTATATACTAACTAATATATACTATATTAACTATAGTAAAAATACTATACTATACTATAACTAGAATGGAAATAGAACAGGGGTGTCAAACAGTCCGTGTCCACTTTTCTTACACTTTGAAAAGTCATCCTGTGCCGAATTGGACCCTTTGGTCCTTCAGGGCAAATCATTTAATTCATGAAGGCAGTTGTGGTTTCTGTTGAGAACTTTGAACAAACCAGCATTAGGGGAAGAATGCATGTGTTATTTCTGCTGCAGGAGGAATGCAAACAGTTTGAATTCGCAACAATAGGCGTTAAGGGGTTAAATAGACTATGGGTGACACACAACACATGGGTGCAATGTTTGACCAATACTTTCAAAAGCTACGAAGAATCCTTGAATCAAAAAAATCTCAAACCTTGAATCGATTGACCCGGCCATCTGAATCTCATCCAAGATTTTATCAAGGTTTTTGCAAGTGTCAATGACCTTGAGTCACACAGCAGAAGAAATAACATCAGAATAATCGGGGCCTGAAAGAAGATACGGAGGCGGACGGCCTGAGCGAGCTACTGAAGAGGATATTTCATTATTCATCGGGGCGCGGCCCGAACCTGGAGCCGCTCTGGAAGCCTTTCTACGGTACAATCGACAGGATCTATCCGCTGAGGCACAGAGGATAATCAAAGATCTGAAAAGGCTATGGATTGGAATATTACACATCGCCTGACTTGTTGACACCATTGATGGAGAAATGATGTCCCTGAAAAATAATCTCTACAAGCTTCAGTTTTTCCCTGTCAAAACCTATCTAAAATATTATTTTGAACTGGACCTTGGTTTCATTAATTCATTTCCTCCATCTTCACAATTTATCAGTAGAGAGTCTTTCTTAAGTCCATCTAGTTTATGGTTTTATCTTCACGGTCGTGATTTACCTACTTTTTCATTTAATTTATTGAGTTTTTTTTTTTTCACCTATCATAGATTGGAGATAATTGAAGATTCATCTTGCATTACTGTGGGTTGTTACTTTTGTTTTTGTCATTAAAAAGTCTAAAAAGCCTTTCTCTCTTCCCCCCTCTCAAAGCTGAGAGAGTTCATAGGGTTATTTATTAAGCGGCTTTGTTTTCTAATGCAATTAAAGTAATCACTTGGAACATAAAGGTAATACAGGGTCCCGTATCTCATTAAAAAAAGCTCTAGTTGATGATATAGCTGCATTTCAAGAAGTACATCTTTCAAAGAAAGGATCTTCAATTAAATTAAAGCAACAGATATTCTTCTCTCCGGGCACGAATGCCTCCAAAACAAGTTTGCGACTTGGTTCCTAAGAACATCTTGATGTAAAAGCTTTAGATGTGATCACAGATAAGTAGGGGGTCCGTGGGTGAGTCTCAGGAGATTTGAAGAATAATAAATAATTCTATTTAAATGTATAAGTACCAACATATTGTCCTCATGAAATATTCCACTAAGTTCAAAAAGACACCACTGCCTTGTTGATAGGGATTTTAATTTAGTAAGCAATGCTTCAGTAGGCCGCTATTGTCACTCTTCACCAGCTGATGAATCTCTCTCCAGAGTCTTCAAACAATTACTAGACATACAGTCATTAACTGATGCGTGGCGTCTAATTAACACACACTCAAGAGAGTATACGTTCTATTCGTCGACACATTGCTACTCCGCCATCGACTGGCTCTTTCCGTCACACTACTGGAAAGCATTGTTGACACCACTGTTTGCGAACGTCATCATTTCAGACTATGCTCTGGTCTCATTAACTTTCTGTAGCCACTTCGAAAAGAAAATCAAAACTGCAGAGCTTTAAAAACTCTCTGTAAAAGGATAAGAAATATATTACTTGAAGGCAACAAAATATTAAATAAGCCTCCTGTAATCCCCATCCAGACAGTCTGTGCGATCTCTAAAGGTTGGATCATTAGCTTTTCATCGTATAAGAACAAAAAAACAGCTACAGAAAAAAAAGAGATGAATTGTAATTAATCTAATTATATGGAGTCGAAACATACAGTGCCTATAGAAAATCATCATACCCCTCTGAAATTGTTACTTTATTTGTCATATAACCTGAAATCATAACCCATTAAAAAAAAACTTTTTCCAGCTTTATTTTACAAATTTAGCCTTACAACATCAAACTAATGAAAAAAACTGAGACAGTTCTGAAAATTTATAAAAAATGAAAAACTAAAATAACAGGGTTGGAAAAGTCATCAGTCCCCTGATTTAATACTTCGTAGAGCCACCTTTTGCTTTAATTACAACCATCAATCTCTTTGGATATGTCTCTACCAGCTTTGCACACCTAGATTGGGGAATATTTGCCCATTCTTCCTTGCAGAATTGTTCAAGTTCAGTCAGATTCCGTGGTGAGCGGCGATGGACTGCTCTCTTCAAGTCCATCCACAGATTTTCTATTGGATTTAAGTCAGGGCTCTGACTTGGCCACTCAAGGACATTCACCTTCCTATCCTTAAGCCACTGCATTGTTCTTTTAGCGGTATGTTTAGGATCGTTGTCATGTTGGAAGGTGAATGACCTGCCCATCTTCAGCTGTCTAGCAGAGGGACGCAGGTTTTCCTCAAGAATTTGGGTGTACTTGGCAGCATCCATTTTCCCTTCAATCCTGACCAATTGCCCAGTCCCAGCTGAAGAGAAACAGCCCCACAACATAATGTTGCCACCACCATGCTTCACAGTAGGTATGGTGTGTTTTGGATGGTGTGCTGTGTTTGGTTTTCGCCAAACATAGCGCTTCGAGTTCAGTCCAAAAAGTTCAATCTTGGTCTCATCTGACCATAAAATCTTTTTCCACATGGCAGCAGAATCATCAAGGTGTGTTTTTGCATAGCACAAACGAGCCTGAGTGTGGGACTTTTTCAGAAAAGGCTTCTTTCTTGCCACCCTGCCATACAGACCAGCTTTGTGTAAAACTTGTGAGATTGTTGTCACATGCACAGACAGACCAGTCCCAGCCATAAAGACTTGTATGTCCTTCAAAGTTGCCTTTGGCCTCTTGGTAGCTTCTCTGATCAGTTTCCTCCTGGCTCGGTCATCCAGTTTGGATGGACGGCCTGATCTAGGCAAGGTGTTGGTGGTGCCATACGCTTTCCACTTCTTAATGATGCTCTGAATGGTACTCAGAGGGATAGCTAAAGCCTTTGAAATCTTTTTGTAGCCTTCACCTAACTTGTGCCTTTTCACAACTTTATCACGGAGGTCTTTTGAAAGCACTTTTCCAACCATGGTGAATTCTTTGCAGTACCATGCACTACTAGTAGTGGAATCGTCAAGAAACAGCTGGTTTTATCCTGAAGTCATCAAAACTAGGATAATTGATGCCAGGTGGGGGGCAATTAGCCTGATGTTTGATCTGAAGGTTGATTGGTAGCACCTGAGCAACTTTATAATGGTATACTCTAAGGGGCTGATCACTTAACCAAACCAGGTATTTCACTAATTATTTTTTAATAATTGTCCAAAATGCTTCAAAATTTTATTTTCACTTTGATGAGGAGGGTTATATTGTGTACATACAGCTCAAAAATGTTAGATTGAATTTATTTTAATTTCCAGGGTGTAATGTGACTAAAGGTAAAGATTTTGCCAGGGTATGATGACTTTCTGTAGGCACTGTATGGGGGATCTAAGTAATAGTTTTCTGAAACAGGAACTACTTTTGGCAAGAGCAGAGGCGCAAGCAGTGATGGATGGAGAGTCTGATTTTGCTCTATACAATACAAATTGAGAATGAAACATTATGAAAATGGGTAAAAAGGGAGGTAAAATGCTTGGCCCTGAAAAAAATGGAATAGAAGCAATCAATCAAGACTTTAGGGATAGCAGTGATACCATTGTGATGTTATCACATGTGTTTTTTTTTGTTTTTTTTTATCTTTGTACAAATACAAAATAGAACAGCAAGAGTAAGAGATTTACAATGCTATTAAATGCTTGTCAAATGATAAGAGAGGAAGATGATGATTTTTTTTTTTATGAAAGGGAGGGTTTTAATTGCTTTTTCATTATAAGAAGTTGCAAATACACAAAACAATCTGTTCCAAAGCCCCAGAGAGATTCTTGTGAGAGGAGATACTATATTGAGATGATTTTCTGGTGTTTAAATCCATAAATATGTTTCGCTAGGGACGTCACAACTTCAAATGAAACCTTGGACAAAAGTCAAATGTGGAAGCTTGAAATGTTTGTTTTTTGTTTTTTAAGAAATTGCATTCCATCATAGAAAAGTAATCTACGGCACCAACAATACAGTCACATTTCCTTTTACAGCAATATGGGAATGTTGTTGGAGGGTTATTGAACTCAAACCTGGAAGTAACATTGCAGGAACATTATGTGTTAGCTGGGGCTAACCTGACACAAATAATACAATGGATTATTGGATGAGGTATTTACTTTACAGTAGATGTTTACACAAGGTGTATTAAAACTGTGACCAAAATGGTCATACATTCTGTCGTTGTGTACATATTGATGAAATTATAGAGAAAATAAATGATTCCGCTTTGGATCCCTGTGGAACTCCCTCAAAGATGCCTGGGTCCTTTAATTTGATTTTCAAAAGCTTTGGTTTGCCAATATAAATAAAATGTTATCCTCTTCTCTGCGAAGCCTAGAATTAATCAGACAAGAAAAAAAAATCACTGCTGAAAGATAGATGTGTATCTGTATTATCTTGCTTTTAATGCCAGATATCGTCTAATTTGTGGCTATGGAAAGGATAGAAACAAAGTCCGTTGGGATTGGCTGAAGGAGTATCTCATAAAGGACAAGAAGAAATCGATCTCATTATCATCACTCTGGTATCCTGATCCACCTACAGAGCTAGATAATAGTATTATTAAGTTCCTGTATGATATTATTAAAAAAAAGTTCATTAAAAAATGGGCATTGCATGAACTGCTTTAGCTCAAGACAGCCTTTAAAGCTGCAGGGAATCTGCTGTCAAACTATGTATGTGTTGCAACAGAGATTTCAAAAATTTTAGTGAATAGGGAGAGTTTATCCTTTGAGGAGTTTAGAAGGAACACAAACTTTCTTACAGTATGCCCAATTAAAGAATTCCCAAAGAATTATTTTACTATAATTATAAGACAGATAAACAGCAGAGGTCTTTAGCATCAGACGAGAGTCAAAGGTCTGATTCGCTTCTTGAATGTCAACATTCAGACTCAATGGGGTTTCGCTCACCTCTGCAGAGTGGCAAAGAATGTGGAAGCACCCTGCAGTCATTTCCAAGTCAGTCAGATTCAGAGCTATACAATTGAAAATCCTTCACAGAGCATCTATCGCTCCCTCTGGACTTAAAAAAAAGAAAAAGAAATAGACCCAAGCTCCTCTGATATCTGCTGTCATGGTTGTGAACAAGTTGGAAACTTTGATTCATATTCTATGGCACTGCCCTGCAGTCAAGTCCTTTTTTGGGGCAGAAGTGTTTCATTTGTTTTCAGTAATAATGAATATACATTTTTCTCCTTGTCCTGTTGTTTGCTTGCTAGGGCGACAGTTCTCAAACTTTTTTTCAAGTCAAGGACACAAATTATACCACAGGCTCCACTTGATGAGACTTTCTCCTAGGGTCTCTATCTGATAAAAGTTTGGGTTTTAGTTGGTACAGTAAGTTTATAAAACTCATGACCAAAGTAGTCATATATTCTGTCATTGTCTTACTTATGGATGCGAATAAAGCTAAAATAAATTATGTCCCATTTTGGTGGCATCCCCCTTGAAACCCCACATGGACCACTGGGGTTCCCAAGACCTTTAAAAAACATTGTGGATGCACAGCTAAGGAAATTAAAACTGCTAAAAGGATGATTTTGTTAAAGGTTTAGTATGTAAGATTTAGCAGGTTGTAGTTAGCAGAAATTAAACACAAAGTCCTAATTTTGTTTTTATTTTATTTTATATCTTTTTTCCCCTAAACAAAAAGTGCTTCCAAAAAGAGGGAAAAAACCAAAAGTGCCTCCAAAAGGGAGGGAAGAAAAAAAGGCCCCTCTCAAGGAGGCAAGATCTAAATTTGGGTTCAAACTAAACTACAACTATGAAAAGGCAAAGGCCAAAGAAAAGAAAAAAAACTCTTACGAGGAACTAGAAAAAAAACTAGACCACGAGAATAATTCGGACTAGATGGAAACAAGAGTTGCTGGTGATCAGGACAACAGACTTGACACACTGGCACAAGCCAAAGAAGACGCAGGCTATAAATACACATGGAGGGAAATGGGGAACAGGTGGACACAATCAGGAATCAGGGAAGACAATCAGACTGGTGACACAAGGGGAAGGGAAAGTGACCTGAAACGAGAGGAGAGTTAATTTCCAAAATGAAACAGGAAGTCACAAAACAGGAGACAGGACAAAAAAAATCAACTTGACAAAAAGGTGTGGCCCAGAAGGCACAAACCCAATGCACTGGAGTTCAATGTAGTTGATTCGTTGATCAGTTGGTTGAGATCTGCAACCTCAGCACTGGAAACTACACACTGTAACTATAAAATAGGAAGATTCATAAGCTGAAAAAATATTTCTGATTAGAAACATAATTTCATGAATTGGTTTCATCTTCTATTTGCATTTCAATCAGAAGAGACAATAAATTCAAAATGATGTTTATTACATTAAATTGGAATATGAATTATGAGTCTTTTGCACTTGGATGATGGGGATATTTGGGATTGAAGGGGCGTTGCCCCTGCTGCTTTGCAGATAAATCCATGATATTACAGAGATTTCAAAACTCATAGAGGGAAACAGGGATCTGAAGCACTGAGAACCAGATGGGCAGACAAGCAGATGACCAGAAGGCGTTGATGGGAAGGTGTAGAGAGTTTAAACAGCTGGATGAGCGCTAATGCAGGGAGACAGAATTGTCTTTTAAACAAAAAGCTCTGAAATGATAGGCTGAGAGGGAGGATGTGTCATTAATGCCATTGATTGGTGATACCGCCAGTTGTGATCAGCTGTTTGACACTTGACAACCTGGGAAATACCATTATGACCATGTGTGAGAGAATGGACAATGGGATGGTCTTCCTGATTGAACTTTTGTTAAGCTTTATAATAAATACTGGATTGAATAAGGATCAAGTTTGGAAATGCATTTCAGCGTTGTGTATTTGCATTTAATACAGACTAATACTGAACAGACCAATGTAAGATCTGTATGTATATCCTCCCATTTGTAGGTCAAATACCCCCTATAATAATTAAATGAATAATTAATTGGTACTGTACTGTATACCCCCTCCTGTGTTGGTTTTGGTGTTGAAACGCATTTAATTTTGCAGCAGAGCCCACCTACAGAATTTAACACAACAATTGTTTCAGTGTTTTAGTGACTAATAGTGGCTCCTGCTGGTCAATGGAGTGTTATTAGTTGAATGAGCATTTGATAGAACTCTTCTCTGGTGATTCAGCTCAGCATGGGCCTAATAGTTTTATGCCAATATGGCTGTGCTGCATATTTTCACAGTCAAATAGAACTGACCTTGACCTTAACTTGACCCTGACCTGGCAAAGGTACATGCGCTCTCTGAGTGCCCTTCTAGTTGTTTCCCTTTTATCTCTCTATTGCATAATGTTGCCATAGGGCAACAATTACTTTACTCTAGGTGTGAAAAGGGGGCTTTTATTTTGAAGAACATACAATTTATGAGGTCACATGATAATATCCTGTTTGCTAATGGACATTTGACACATGAGAATCACTGTAGGTGACAACTGAAGGTGTCTTGAAAAATGTTCACCAAATAAAAAAATGAACTCACTATCTTTCGTAAACTATCATACATTTTATTTATTTATTTATTTTACATTTAATTCAATTTTCATAATTTTCATGTTATTTTTTAATAGGCTAATTTTTTTTTTATTTCTTTCATACATATAAACCTGACTCTCTCTCTTTCTCTCTCTCTCTCTCTCTCTCTCTCTCTCTCTCTCTCTCTATATATATATATATATATATATATATATATATATATATATATATATATAGGGTCAGTGAGGAATCATGGCGAGATGATGAAGTTTTAAGAAGCATTCAGGTTTTTAACACAAAATATCACATGGTGTGCCTATAAAAGAATGATAAATTATTAACATAAAATTCAACCTGGAATATAAAACCTGTTGATAGCGTACGATTAATTCTTTAAAACCATCTTACACTATCTGGTACCAAGGTTTTAGGGTTACACCACATGCCAGTTTTGTCACTGATATATATATATATATATATATATATATATATATATATATATATATATATATGTCATGCAATATCTATCTTATATAAATGTAAAGCAGTGAATAGAAAATATTTGTTACTGTCTTGTCTCGTGACCTCAATGTCCATGACCAGCAACAAAGGTCAAGACACATATTATTAAAGACAGAAAACCACAGCTACATGGGAATAGTGTCACATCGTTGTCATCAGGAGAAAACATGTTTCATTTCCCCAGGGGATTGTACAGAACAAGAGTAATAGCCGACGTATGTGTTCAAAGAATGAAAAAACAGCATCATGAATGAACACAGCACTTAGAATAGCAATGTACAGGCCTCCTGTGTGGGAGAGAGATGCGGAGCAAACAAAACCAAACGGAAACCTCACATCTGTCTCCTTCATGGCTCTTTAACTCATGGGAATAAGTGGCTGAAACGCGGCGCTCTGTCGACTCCTCGGAGCAACGTTGTCGCTGGGAATTTACATGACCATACGCGAAAAAACACATGAGCAACCCGTATCTGGAGGTGGAGGCGCGGCCTTGAAGATGATTCGGAGATGTGCTCCCGCCGATGCGCTTAACGCTATCCGTCATGCTCCAATCTCCTCTCCTCTGCGCCCTACTCCGGGGCTCGTGAGGCACTATATCTCTTCATTCCTTTTATCCGCTACTCAGGAGATGAATCCCGGCAACAATCATTCCACATGCGCTCAAATGACACCGAAACACAAAACTGACAGACACACTGACTTCAACATAGATTCTCTCTCTCTCTCTTCCTTTTCCCCCCTCTCTCTCCTTTCCACTGCTCTCTTTCCCTCTCCTTTCCCCCCTGTCCTCCTCCTCCTCCCTGCAGAAATGTGCAGCAATTCCAAATCCGATTGTCACATCAGTTTCTGCCGGTCAAGTGAAAAAAAAGGGGGGGGGGAAGAAAAGCAATGAAAATGATGATTTCTCTCTCCTCAAGTCGGAGGCTGTCGTATGCAATCTACCCCGACATTCCACCTCATCAGCTTCTCTATTTAACAATTTTGTGCACAGAGGACATAAAAAAAGCCTTGCAGACTGGTGGGAATGTGGTGGCAGGTGCCGATTCAGACGCTGAATATTAATAGCTGAGGGAGGATGAGGCCTAGATGCAACCACAATCATCATCCTCCTGCACTTAAAAGGACATAGCCATTAATTGACATCCAATTTTCATATTTTGCCAATCTGTTTGTGGCGCCCTGTTCATTTCTCACACTAAACGCTTGTGACACGTCAGCCACAGATATGAGCGGGTGGAAAAAAAAGGGAACGTAAAGATATGCAAGAGATACGCATGCAGGGACTGTAAGGATCACAGAGGGAGAGATGGAGTAAATGGGAAAGACACGGAAAGGAAAATGGAAATGCTCATCTCACTCGTCTCCCCCTTTTTTTTTTTTTTTTCTAATTTTGAGGATGTCTGATTGCAACCCCTGGTGTCTTGAGGGAGTTTAAAGAGACATGCTGATCACCGGGTCAGCAATCAGAGCCTATCCTTATGAAAAATCACTATTGAATCATTACTGATCACTGGTACTAAATATCTACAAAAACCTACAATTTCACTACTTGTTTGCTATTGCAATATACAGTGATTTATGTAGTCATTTCAATAGTAATGATTAGAGAATTGGCCCGTTTCAGTACTGATAATTACTATATAATGCCTATTGATGCCTATCACTGCATGACTCCTACTTAATTACTTCAGCCTCACTATTGGCTTTTTCAAAAATTACTATACAATCACTGCTCATTCCTTCACATTTATTTTAAAATGTTTTTCACTTCCTCATCTTGCCAAATATTATTTGTCACTGGCCCATGAATTTCAAAATGCATTTTCTGTACTGATTTACTGTCCCTTTTTTTCTTGCATCAACCCAGGTTGCAAATGTTCCAAAGTTGACAGCCTTGTGTACAACCTGTTCCTATAGCTCTTCAATTTTGTTTCCATTTTTTTTTTGGACATACATTGAAGCAGAAAACATATAGCACAGAATACTATTAAAACAAAAAATGAAAATGGGTAGTTTTGAAGCGCGAGCATAAATCTCTTTTTGAACCAAAGGTGTTTACTTCTACACAAATAAAAATAGATTCCGTCTCCATTTAAGTCTGCTGTTCTGAAAAGGAGCCTCCATCCATGCAAAGCATCCGAAGCATTTATAAAATGAAAAGTGTTGTGTTTACTTGGTGCTTCAGTGCTTATGGAATCAGAGTTTGGTTCATGCGCAAGGGGGAAGGGAATTGGCCTGGGATTCAAAAAATAGACCACTGAGTAAGCTTTTGGCTCATTTTTAAGCAAGTGTGTTTGTATCTTCATTAGGATGGATGAGCAATGTGCAGTTGCACCGTGGGTGAAAAGGCCTCTCGTTAGTGATTGAGATAGAGGTGCTGCTGAGGCGGTGGGCGTCAACCAGAACACAGATCGGCGCAGATGATACAGTGTTTTTGTGTAAAAAGGCTTGGAGATGAATTTAAAGCCAAATAACAGTGTAAATGCTGTAAATCTTCTCAGTTGTTTGTATTTTTTATGTTCATGGTGGGGAGATATTGATCAGTGAAAGCTGTCCATTCCCTGGAAATAGATAAGTAATCCCTTATCTTGAATATAGGGCTTGATTACAAGATTTAATCGTGATTAATAGCATGGATGTGGATAGTTAATCATCACAAATTAATTGCACATTTTTCTACAACTGTTACTTTTATCATCATGGGAATGGAGAACAAATGCTTGCTTCATGCAAATGTATGAATTTATGGTTGGAAATCAATTAACAGTACACAACAGTTGCAGAGATTGTCAGAAATCCTCACAGGTACAAGCGTTTAGCTTTTTAAAAATATGCTCAAAATCATAACTTGGCAAACTGGAGCTCAACAGGCAGCAGATGGCCACATTGGCCGGATGAATGATTAAAAATCGCTCCCTGGATTCCTCACTTCAGAAGCAAATCACACGGTATGATTGTGGCCAACCTCACATGGGAGAAGTAAAGACTCGCAAAAACATGCTCTTGTGGTATGGGATAAAAACATAATAATACAAAATAAAACAAACAATGAATGAATTGAGCAGAAAAGGGAGAATAAGCAAGAAAGTGACTTTGGCTCTTGGTCATCATCCAGGTTGTTTATCTTAGATCTGGTGGTGGCTCTTGATCATTGGATGCAATATGAGTATTATTTCACATCGGCCGCCACCCAATGTTAACTGGCCTGTGAGCTTTAGCTACATATAGCTCTTGATGTTGAAAGCTTTATGCGTGTAGATTTGTCCATGGGGCCAATGAGGCTGCCTGCATTAACATTAGCTGTGTACTATGCTATCAAATGGTATTTAGCCCTCTATTGCTGAAATATTACTTAGACATGATAAAAAAAGGTTTAGAAACATCGTCTCAGGATAGTTAATGATATACAAGTCAATGGGACTCCATTACAATGTATGCACTGGGAATAAACACATATTTGCATATTGTTGTCATATGGAAACTCATCTATTTTTGCATATTAGAAAAAAAAGCATCTACCATCAAAATTGATTTATTTTTTATTCTGTGAAAATTTTCTCACATTCTGAATAATAGACATTCTTTGGTTCTGAGACAGTGATTCTCACATGTCAAATGTCCATGAAAAAACAGGCTATCCTTGTCATGTGACCTCATAAATTGTATGTCCTTCAAAATAAAAGCCCCCTTTTCACACCGAGATGTAAAAACATTGCTTTTATATCACAGCCTGAAAAATGAAGATAAAGTAGTTGTTGCCAAATTGCAACACTATGTAATAGAGGGTTAAAAGGGAAACAACTGGAAGGGCACTTTGAGAGCACATGTACCTTTGCCAAGGTCAGAGTCAGGTAAAGGGCAAGGTCAGTCTTCTATTTGGCATGCAATTATGCAGCACAGCCAATATGTGGCTATATTTCCAAAACTATTAGGCCCATGCTGAGCTGAATCACCAGGGCAGAGGTTTATCAAATGCTCATTCAACTAATAACAATCCATTGACCAGCAGGAGCCACTATTAGTCACTAAAACACTGAAACAATTGTGTAAAATTCCGTAGGTGGGCTCCGCTGCAAAATTGAATGCATTTGTCCTTGGGCATTTCAACACCAAACCACTAACTTTCATGAAAATCAGTAACACAGCAGGGGCTATACAGTACAGTACCAATTAATTATTCATGTATTTATTATATGAGGTATTTGATCTGTATATGGGTCTCCCATTCTTTCAGATCAGAATCACATTTTATTTCTTTTTTTCTTTCTTTCTTTATTATTATTATTATTTTAAGGGTCCATATTTCACCATTTTCCTAGATAAATGTTCAAACTTTAATGGTCTATTTAGGAGAATTAATATGTTTTTATTATCCAAAAGCCCCTAGTTAGACCTGTAGCAGCAATGCAGTCTGCCTTCTCACACACTCACACTTAACCCCCTTTCTACCACAAAGCCCACTGCGTTCTGCTTGGTTGGTGTAGCTGAGGTTGGTCAGAGAAATAACACTCCAGTACTTTTTCTTTCCATGTTAGGGTCACTTTAAAAAAAAAAAAAATAACAGATGACTTACGCCATCTTGCCATAGAGAAATTTCTTACAGTGGTTAGCATCTAGCGTATTGGTTCACTGCTGCCACCTTTCACTCCAGCATGTGGATCAGACCATAAATCTATAATCTAAACCCCAATAACAGAACCTGCTATAATGGCATCAAAATAATTTGTGGCGTTAAAACAAATTTATCGTACTTTGATAAAATATGTTTTCCATTTGCGCTAAACAAATGCAAAGCCAGTTTGTTCACACCTGTGAAGTGTCAAATTAAACAGAAAGGATCTCCGCCATGTCACAGCCCAACATTCACCTTGTTCCTAATGAGCACTTGTAGACATTGTTGCTGTCATTTCTCGAATGCAAATTACCTGCTTTCAGACTCCGAGGCACGCAATTCAGCTCTAACTGTCATCTTGAAAGGCACGACAGAATGTACATTCACGAGATGAGTTCACTTCAATTTATTTGCATATGACAGCAAAACTTTTGTTGTTAGCAAATAAGTTTACAGCCTTTGACAGCTGAACCCGAGACCCCCAAAAACTGTATGGCGGCTCTGTGATAAAGAAGTTAGAAAGAAAGCATAATCAGTGTCAAACTGGTAAATAAAGGATTATATAGCAGGTTGCCTTCTGAATAAAATACAAAGCAGTGATGTAAAAAGCAATAAAAAAAAATTAAGAGCTGTTTAGTATTAACACTATTTCCTCTAATTGGGGTCTCAGAATAATTGTCTTTCAGTAAGAAACATCTATTACATGAAGAACCATTTGAAAAATGAAAAAAAATCTCTGCATTTGTAATAACTGGACATTTCCATATTTTGTCACTATATATATATATATATATATATATATATATATATATATATATATATATATTGTGTGAATAATTATGAAAATAGTAAATGAATAATTATTCAGTTGTTTGCAATTATTCATTTTTTAAAATGATTGTGTATGCTGGCGTCTCTATTTGTTGATGGATATCTTGTTTTTCAAAATTCATAAAATAAAGTGTTTGGCAAAAGAGCAGGGTTTCTAATCAATCATCAAGCAAAGTAATCAGTTGTAATAATCACAATATTTAGTAAAATTCAAATTAGGTAAATAAAATAAAAATGGTAATAATTAAAAAAAAAAAAATGAAATTCGGTTAGAAAAAATACATATTACAATACCACAGTAACTCTCTAAACCTGTATAACCTGTCTACAAATAAAATATTATACAATGTGAAAAACACTGATCAAACAACAACTGCACGCATTCAAATAGACACAATTATAATAATAAAAAAATAATCATAATCAATTTACCTGTTTTTATTAGCAGCATGGACCAATAATAACATTTTGTAAATGCGTTAATAGCATTATTCACTGTAGTTTTGTGGCTATAAAATATTACTTTTCTACTGGAAAACAAACAAAACCTTGTTTCTGCTTTGACATAAAATTCATACAAATACCAAAAATGGACACATATAAAGCAGCTGAAAATACTGAATCTATAGCATCTTTTCCACTTGTATGTTACCTACATAAATTAATATCTGTCATGAGTATCTGCATGGTCCCCTTGGTCCCACCCACCCAGGAAAGTGAAGCAGCTCCCCAGGCAAACACATTCACTTCAATCAATTCTTCAGCTTCATCAGTGACAGATGCTGTAGCTTCACCCTCCTCCTTTCTGCTATACACCACCACCTGATGCACACACACATGCATGCATATGTACATGTGCACACATCTAAATGGAAAACTTGCACCTTTTTTATCCGTCACCATTCTAATGCACACACCTTTCTAGCTATAAGAGTGACAGGTGTGGTAATATCAGACTGTATTCCTCATGGCTGCCATCAAGGCAGAGAAAAAAAAAAAAAAAAAAACTAAAGTAGACCAACATAGGAACAAAGAAGAATTAATTAGCTAGAGAAAGGAAAGGAAGAGAAATGAATATTGCAAAGCCTTGACAAGTTCATAAATCTGAAGTACAGATGTGGAACATGTAGCAACCAAGATGCCAGCTGGAATATTTTGACTTAGATTGTTAGGCTATCACATGGACCAACCCTTTTCTGACATTAAAGCTTAAAATTAACACTAAGACAATTGTGCCGATTGCGTTGTAGTTATTCAATTAAGAATAAAATTATTTATCTGATTTTATCATTGAAAAATCAACATAGAAAATTGCATCATACCTTCATGTGCTTGCAATTCTCTAGCCTACATCACTGTGTTTTCAGCGGCCATGTTTCACGACTCTAATTTGTGTAGCTGCCAAGCTAAACAGTAAAACATTTAGCAGTTGGGAACAGCTAGCTAGTCCTAGTAGTCTGCAAGCTAGCTTGCTCACTCATCACTCTTCACATTTATTCTTATCTCTTCACATTATAGTCATTGAGTTGAAGTGGAGGATTTTGTGGCTGCTAATATACACACAGCAGTATTCTGGACCAGCTGGAGAATTTTTAGAGATTTCTTTGGAGCAGCCTGAGAATAAAAAAATGCAGTAATCCAGCATGGAAGTAACAAATGTATGGACCAACTTGTCTGCATAATTTAGAGACAGAAAGTGTCTGATATTTGCTATGTATGCAACAAAGCAAAGTGAAAGAACGAAGTCTAAGAACGTTTTGACTGAGTTTAGTACCAGGAAGTGGCAGGTCATCCAGGATTTCATGTCCTTAAAGATGCTAAAAGTTTGGCTAGCTGGTTGGCTTCATTTGGCTTAATTGACAGCTGCACAGGTGTGTATCATCTGCATAACAGTGAAACTTGATAGTGTTATATCCTAATAATTTTACCTAAAGGAAGCATATGGGGGGTGCAAGGGTGAAAAATATTGATCCAAGACCAGAACCTTGCAGAACTCCATGTCTAACTTTTTTTATGGATAGCAGAAGCATTGTTAATATGAACAATTTGAAAACAATCTGAGAGATAGGACTTAAACCATCTTAATGCCTTCCTTTTTTATACCGATAAGATGCTCTAATCTCTGTAGTAGGATCTGATGATCGATGGTGTCAAATGCAGCACTAAGGTCTAACAGAAAAAGAATGGAGATAAAGTCTTTATCTAACACATTGAGAATGTCATTTGAAACCTTCACCAGTGCCGTCTGTGCTATGATGCATTCTCAATCCTGACTGGAAATCCTCATATAAACCATTGTGGAGGAAGCCACACCACTGTTTGGTGACTACTTTTTCCAGGATTTTAGAGAGAAAGGGAAGGTTGGATATAGATCTATAGTTGGCTAAAACACCTGAGTCAAGGTTTTTTGAGGAGAGGTTTTATTACAGCTACTCTGAAGGACTGTGGCACATAGCCAGATAATGAGGACATATTAAGCATTTCCAGCAAGAAAGTGCTAATCACAGGAAAAAATTCTTTAAGTAATCCTGATGGTATAGGGTTCAAAAGATAGGTTGATGTTTTGGATGAAGAAATCAACAAATCACTTTCAGAAAGGTTGATTAAAGAAAATGAGACTAGATAGATGTTAGCTCTTATGTCTGACTCTACAATCCCTGTGTTTGAGGACAGATTGGTGTCAGGTGATGACAAGAGTTGAGAAATTATGTCTCTAATTGTCCGAATTTTGTCATTATATAGGCCCATGAAGTTGTGTCTACTGCGAGTTGTAGGAATACATGGATCAGAACCCAAGTTGGTTTCAGCTTGGGGTCACGAATAGATGACTCAACATTCTCCCCATTTTTTGGTTCATGGTTCCATTTATCACAGCAAATCTTCCGGGTGCCACTTTCCATGAAGTTCATCTTTTGGTTTATTAGACCACAGAGTATTTGCCCAAAGGTCCTAGGGATAATCAAGATGTCAGTCATCAGTCAGTCAGTCATTTTCTATACCTGCTTATTCCTCATTAGGGTCGCAGGGGTCTGCTGGAGCCTATCCCAGCGCGTTACGGCGAGAGGCAGGGATACACCCCAGATGGTCGCCAGCCAATCGTGGGGCACACACACACCATTCACTCACACACTCACACCTACGGGCAATTTAGAGTTGCCAATTAACCTGAGCATGTTTTTGGACTGTGGGAGGAAGCCGGAGTACCCGGTGAAAACCCACGCAGACACGGGGAGAACATGCAAACTCCACACAGAAAGGTCCCAGACCCAGGACCAAGGAGGTCTTGAACCTGCGACCTTCTTGCTGTGAGGCAACAGCGCTAACCCCTGCGCCACCGTGTCGCCCTAATCAAGATGTTATCTGGTAAAATTAAAGCAACCCTTAGCATTCTTTTTACTCAACAATGGCTTTCATCTTGGAAATCCGACACTTTTGCCCAGTCTCCTTCTCATGGTGGAGTCATGAACATTGACCTTTACTGAGGCAAGTGAGGCCTGCAGTTCTTTGGATGTTGTTGTGTGGTCTTTTGTGACCTCTTTGATGAATCATCACTGCTCCTGGGGTAATTTTGGTTGGCCTGCTGGGAACGTTCACCACTGTTCCATGTTTTCTTCATTTGTAGATATTGGCTCTCACTGTGGGTCCATGGGGTCCTGAAGCTTTAGATATGACATTATAACCTTTTCTTGACTGATAGATATCAATTATTTATTCTAATTCGTTCCTGAAATCTTTAGATCTTGGCATGATTAGGATATTTTGGTCTACTTCACTTTGTCAGACAGGTCCTATTTAGATGATTTCTTGATTAAGTGTGTGATAAACTACAGTAAATTAATGTTTTAACATGGGGCCGATCGCTATTTCACACAGGGCCATGTAGGTTTGGATTTTTTTTCTCCCTTAATAATAAAATCTTCATGTAAAACAGAATTTTGTGTCCTGAAAATTGTTTGATGATCTGAAACATTTAAGTGTGAAAAACATGAACATGAAAGACACTTTTTCACACCACTAAAATATTTGAGTTTGGAGAGAGATTATTACAATATTAAGAAGTCTCAGTCTGGTCTCAAGCAAAAACAACAGTTTTCTTTTCAAGACAAAATTATAGGAGCATATTCTCTATATTTAGTCCTCCCCGATGTTCCACCCATCTCTGCATAAGTACCAAGCACTAAATGGAAACTTATTTGCTAATAAACCAACTTTATTTTAACCAGCATCTGCATAAAGCAGTCAGCTAACTGTCTTATCATCAGACACGCATCTTGCCTCCCACAGTTCCCCCACTGGCTCTCCTGTCAGTCAAACCTGCATAATGTCCCACACCTACGGATGCTTGGAGGCTGAAGAGGCATACCTTTAGGGTAAAATCCAAAATATATATTTCTCTGAATTGAAATAATGAAAAATGGTAATTAAAAATATGAAGATAACTAATAACATTGATGATAACATTCATCATGCACAACAGCAGCTTCCTCATTAATCCTATTAGTTACACATGTGTAATAAATGAAAATTTCCAAGTATATAATATGGACAACATGGAAATATTTGTAATCCAGACACTTTGAAACTGTGCTGAACATTATTTAGGGACAGTTATTGTTGTATTCCAAATGTTCAAGGAAGCACTTGAGATGGTCAACAGGTGGTTTGTGTATCAGACGGATAATAATGTGATTATGTATCATTATTAATTATCGTTTGTGCATACCTCCCAAATATTCTGTGTGCATCCAGCAGCTCTTGTCACAACATACAGTAAATGGAGAGCAATATCAAGCCGTATTTAAATGTTTGTTTTAACTGCACATTTTATGAAGAACATAAATGAAAGTGTTGAAATAGTCATCTCTTGTATTCATTACATGCAGCAGGTTTCCATAACGATTCAATTATTTTTTTGGCATTCTTATTATGCCACTTTGTATCATAGTTCAAAAAGATGACACAAGTTGGATTTTTTTTTTTTTTTTCTAAATTACTTTGATATGATGACTCCGCCACTGCTGTCACCCACTTCATCTGGCTGCTTTTCAAAAGTCACTTCTTTAAATAGAGCTGTTATTTAACTAATTCAAGCTTGCAAAAGTTAATGGACTGAGATAGATAGCTGCAGTAAATTAATTGGAATTTTTTTTTTCTTTTTCAGAGCCAAAGTCCAGTGTGAGTGAATGCTACAGCTGCAAAGCCGATCCTTGAATCCAGGCTGACCCTGGTAACAGACTCGTTCATCTTCAACTGTCAAGTGATTGCGCTCTAAATATGGTATTACTTACTGACAAAAGGGAGATGATTCACTCACAATGGTACTGGTAATATCAACACTCACTATTAGCTCAAAATTCAATGTTGGCCTTGACCTTGTATCTGTTGTTGTGAAATGAAGGAACATCAGGTATGTGGCTTGTGTTTGACTGATTTCCCTTCGCTTCTCTTCATTTCACTGCCTCCTAAATGCATGAATAAACAGATCATAATACCTAATAATTCTTCTCAGGTGATGTTGAAATCTATGCTACTTCTTTTCAGAGCTTGGTGTGATCTCATAGAAATACAAGTGTGAGTATAAGCCCACCTTCACACACAAAATGGGCATTGGTAAAACAGGAACTGGATGCTTTGCACACAGATTGACCACAGTATAAATATAACTATAATAGCTAGAGCATTTTGTTTTTAATAAATTGAAGCCCCAATCCACTTTTTTCATCTTAAAACCAATCATCATCCTTATCAATCTTACTATATAGTCTAGTATGATTGACTTAGGCCCATATCTTGATAATGTGATGTGACAACGTGATAATGCCTATTGTTGCCAATTTGCATTATACCTATTTTATGTGGTATAAACAAATTAACAATCTCTACTTAATTTAGCATCAGATATATATACACTATATATATATACTATAAGAGCTAGAGCATTATTTTTTTTTCCAATTGAAAGCTAAGTCTTCTGTCTTTTTTGTCAGTATGTTATAAGTTGTCAAGTTGATATCTGCCATTACGTTACATTATGTTTTATAAATTAAAGCCCCAAACCACTTTTTTTCAGCTTAAAACCAATCATCATACTAATCAATCTTACTATACAGTCTAGTATGATTGACTCAGGCCCATATCTTGATAAGCATTCTCCAAATTATACACATATTGTTTTAAATATGCAGAGCTACTGCTCACTACAGGTTGAAACTCAGCTATTGTGATAGAATTTTGCTCCTGGCTGGCAGGTGTTCACGCTGATGTTTTTTGGGGGGTGTTATTTATAACGTTCCCCTGAGGTTCCCTGCTGTTTCAACTTTCTTAGGATGCCATGCAAATGTTTTTGTTCACCATAACCTTCCAATAACATTCTTGGATGTTAAAACTTGCCATTTTAACATCTAGGTTCAAGAAGACTCCCTAGGAATACATGTTCTAGAGAATCTAGGGAGCGTTTCCTAGCTGGGGTTTTTAGTTAATTTAGCTACACAGAAAGATCTGGGAAGTCATCCAATTGTAGAAACTGCTTGGAAAAGGGCAGATTCTTTCAAAAAAATACATTTTTTTTTAGTGATTGGTTTGAATGAGGCATCATCTAGTTATCCTATAAAACGGTTGGTCTAAACCACTATGATTTGGTCACAAATTGCTTTATTACATGTCACAATCTCGTCAATCGAGCTTCCTTGCAAGGTTTGTAACCGAAAGTTCAATATTGAAAGACAAAGATAAAGAAACTGACATTTCTTTTAACTGTAACAAAATGTCCAAAGCCATTGAAAAAATAAGTGTGTTTTTGCATATATGCGCAAAATTCAATGGAAATACTCTTAGTGGATTCAGTTTGTTCATCGGATTCCAGTTTGTTTGAAACTCCATCAAACATGGTGTTGCTAGACGTTGTTGTCATTTTGAACCTGTGGCTATATAATCCATCAATGAGAGGTGTGTGGTGTCATTGCCTTTTTTTTTTTTGAAGATATGATTTCTTTGTTCCTCCGAGGCAACAACTTTGACGGCTGGCAACAAGTTTGTAGATAAGACTTGAATCGATGCAGGACTTTTCGGGGCTCGTTTTGGGGATTGACATCTGTTGGGTATCGCTCATAGCTGACACATCTTTGAATCGACGGCGTGTGACCTTTCTTGAATGCCAAACCGAGGGGACCTTCGCTCCAATCAGACTGACAACACAAACTTGCCAGCATTAGAAAAGATGAAGCTCCTGACTTGCACTCCAGACTACAAGATTTAACCTTGTGGTGCATTCCGGAGTGGAGTATATTCCGTTAACTCTGAAAGCTTCGGGTTCATTCAAATTCATGTGGGATATTATGTTGCTGTTCTAATCTCTTTGCTGTATTTTTCCTCTCTTTCCATCCATCTTCCTCTCGCCGACTCTCATGTTGACAGTCTAACATGCTGTCTGCTTTTCTGCTTCCTACTTTCCATCCGTCTGGGTTTCTACCTCAACCAACCTCAGTATCACTCATTTTCTTCCCGGATCACATCTTGTCTCTCTTGCGAGTTTTCCCATCCTGCATTCCCTAGGTCTCAGATCCATCTCTGCGTCTCTTTCTGTCCTCCCCTCTCTCTTCTCTTGTCCTATATCCACCTCTCCCTCCTTTTTTTCCCTTTTTCCCCATCTCTGTCATCCTGTGTGTCTCTGTGTGTGGAGGCTCATTGCCATGCCTGGGAGCAGGTGCGAGGTCCGGGGAGAGGGGTTTGGATAGACGAAGCGCTCCCTGACAGAACAGGAACAGGATCGGTTGAGGAGAATTAACCCAGCAGGCCTTTTCTCCCCACCTTCCCTCCGTCTCTTTCTGTCTGTCTCTCTCCTTCACTTTCTCTCTCTATCCATCTGTTAGGACAAAGCTTCCAGGCTGTCACACACACACACACACACCGAGACACACACACACGAGGGGCGAGCGGGAAGGCTGGTTCGCAAATGTGAATAGCTCCTACCGCAGGTGCAAAAGAAATAATTGTTTTTCTCTTTTCTCACTAATTTTCCACGTTTGTTTTCATCTTTTTCTCACTTTTACCTGCAATACGAGTCTAGATGTTGAATTAAACATAGATCATATGTGGAAGCAGGAGTCATTAAGCATTTATTGCATAGTGTTGCCATACGACAACTATTAATTTATCTTCATTTTTTTAAATAGCTGTGATATAAAATGAATGTATTTACAGTTAGACATAAAAAGAAGGCTTTTATTTCAAACGGGGTCTTAATACTGTAGATGTCTTCAGCGTGGAGCCAGGAGTCAAACTCAATCACCTTCCATTAATTGGAATTGAAAACGGAGCACATGGTTCTTATTTTTATCAAGTGTTTTTACAGAATTAACCCTCTACTGAATAGTGTTGACCTATGGCAACAATTACTTTATCTTCATTTTTCTAAAAAGTTGTGATATAAAATCTACAGTATGTGTTTACAGTAAGGGGCCTTTTATTTTGAAGGACATACGATTTATGAGGTCACATGACCAGGATATCTTTGTTTTATCATGGACATTTGACATGTGAACATCATTGTCGGACAACAAAATAGTTTGAAAAATTTTCACCAAATAAAAAAAAAACAAAACTCTATATATAGGGTAAACATTATTCCTTTATTTATTTTTTACATTTAATTCAATTTTCATGTTTTTTTGTTTTCTAATATGCTAAAATTGATTTGTTTCAACAATATGTAAAACATGCCAAATTCCTAGTGCATACAACCTAATAGAGTCCCATTGACTTACATAGCATGAAACTATATTGAGACAACTTTTTTTTTTTTTACATATTTTTTAATATATCTTATCTTATCTTTTTTACTCCATTTTAAATAATAAAAACATTCAAAACCTGTTTTTACCATGTCTAAGTGATATTTCATGCATTAGAAGGTTAAAACAGGATACATGTGAATTTCAAATCTAATGAATAGACGTGAAATCAAATTCCAAGAACAGCTATATCCTATTTTTCTGCCAGTCTCCGAGGAGCTTAATCCGCTCGCTGTGAAGTCGTACAGAAGACCGATGTAACAAGATACAAACGTGGCTTCCATATAGCCCACATAGCATCACTCACGGTGCAGTGGAATCCACAGTGAGGGGGTTAACCAGAGGTGTCTGTATCATGTGTTATTAATTTGTCTCGCTGTCAGTGGAAACACACGTATTTTGGTGCCCTCTCAGGCTCCATTAGGGTCAGGTTATTGCTTTTTGATTGTATTCATTCCCCTCTGCCTTTCATTTCCGCCTATCTTCACTGAGCAATATTACCTGGAAATACACTTCCCCTCCGCTGGTGTCAAAATTTGACTGATTGATCTTTAAATAAATATAAAACTGTTAGTTTATTGCTTTTCTGTGATGAAATGCTATTACTGTACTGGGTGTGTGAGATCAGTGCTGAAATGTGTCTGTCTATTTTCATACTGTATATTATATTCAGTGTTATGAAGCCTAGTAAAATGTAGGTGATAATGCATAAAGGTGTTTAATATGCTGGTGTAGCTGGCTGCAGCAGCTGTATATTTATATTATTCATTGATAAGCGCATGTATAATGTGCTTAATGATAATTATACAAACTTAATAATAATAATAATTAGGCATTTGTTTAGAATTAGTAGATACTTAGGTAATTATTCATAATGCATATTCCTTCGTTAATAAATATTAATGTAATTTATATATTACATTACATCAATTTCAAAGCAGTAAGACTGTAAGTAATGCTGTAATGATTAATTAATTAAATATTGATTAAAAAAAAACAATTAATAAATACTTTATAAGTACCTAAACTGAGATAAATTATGGTATAATTAAGCAACTACACAACATTTATTAACCATTAGTACAAATAAATCATTATACATATATATGGACATGTAAATAGTTTATTAATAATTTACTTTCCAAATCAGCTTATGAGCCTTTGGCGACTGCTCAGAAACTGGATTGTTTGACTTGTTAGGCTTCCTTAACTATAAAAATATTGGTTATAATATTTTTATGTGGGTCTGTGGGCCTTTTTTGTCAGTATACCCCTTGATATCAATTAAAAAAAAGAAATGTTAAAATGATCTTCAAGAGAGTCATAGAGAATTGCTTGTTTTTGTGCAGCTAAATTGGATAACAAGAAAAAATGAAAATCCCCCAAAGCTCAAATGACTGGGAGAAGAGCTGGCTGTCATTGTGTTGGCTGATTTTATTATCTATTACTGTAATTATTGTTTTATAGCCAATTTTTACAACACTAACAACACTAAGGTCATAATTTCAACCAGAGCAGTCTATAATTTAGTGAAAAAAACATATTTAGTTGAACTAGAGGTACTGGTTGATATTGGGTGTTAGTATATTGATAACATGTTCTAAGAGGAAGTGTCATAAGCTGGGTCACTGGTGGATTTTCTTAACTTTTGTTAACAGATCTAAAGCGTTGATTATGGACAGTTAAAAACAATGCTTTGACTGAGGAGGATACTGGTTCACTGCCTGTTGCTAATGCAATATTCATAATCAGTTGCTCCCTGCTACTGCTCTACTGTTCCTATTTATTTTCCTTTTTTATGACATTGTATAATAACTTGATCCTCTCTGGACCCCGTTCAAAATCAATTCCAAGTCAAGTCACTTTAGTGATCGTATAAAAATAAAATCAGATTGGTTTTATTTTTTTATGATTTACAGTAATGATGCTGGACTGAGGTGAGAGAGAATTGCATGCCGGGTTTTAAAAAAAAAAAAAAAAAAAGTGATTTGTCTGTGTAACCATCATTAGAGCCTGTATCTCTCACAGTGGCTGCTGCTTCGTATAAGCTTCCAGGATCTCACACGAAAAGGCGCCCAGCAGACAGTGTGAGATGCATCATGGAGGTGGGAATAGGAGGAAGTAGGGAGACGCAGTTAATAACAACTCTCAATATAATCCTGTCCCCAACCGATGCCTTTGGATAGAAGCCAGATAAGAACGGACAGGAAGAAAATCAGCAAGGATGGGGATGGGGTGGGGGGTGGGGGAGGGGGGCTTGAGGATATGTTACACTGTGTGGGGATAAATGTAGAAGCCTGTAAATAACAGCACAGTGCAGGAGTTAAAGCAGGCGGTGATAAGACAAGAAAAAAAAAAGTGTCGGCAGCTCTATGCATCCACCGGGGCGTGTGGTCATGCAGGATCCCCCCTTTGCAAATGCTGTTGGGGAAGAATCGACAAGGTGAGATAGTCTTGCGGGGGATTGATTCTGCGTTGTTGTCTCTAATGAGAGAATGAAGCAAGCGTTGGGTCACGGGGTCACCTGTGTTTATTCTATGTATGTGTTATTTGCAAGTTTCAAGGAATTCCTAGCCCACGAGCGGATTAAAGAGGAAAAGCTATTGCAGCCGTCATACTGGTTGATTGACATCCTAAGCTTTACTGGAGCCATATATCCAAAGCCACCAGGACGAATATGTACCGTCAATAGCAATAAATAAACAGGGAAAGACTCATCCATAGACCTGTAGCCTTGTCTCTTCATGTTACTCCCTGGCAAGTAAGATGATCCCTCTAGACTTATGGTAAACTCTGAAAAAAAGTATAACTGCTGCCACGAGAATCCAAGCCGTGTTTTACTTTGCCAGGTTTGTTTGCGCATGGACAACAGAGGGCCATTGTTTACTTGATTGCCCTCTCAGTAGTGGTATGCCAGGAAAGAGCGTGCAATTATTTGTAATTTACTTAAATTACGCATGCATGTTCCAGGGCAAGCAATCAAGGGTACTGTCATAGCATTAAAAGGATGGGGGTCATTATATGTGGAGTGTGCTTGTGTGAGCGCTGGTGGAGATTGCTTTCTTAATTTGCTTGAAGCTCAGCTGCAGAGCCCATAGATGCACTTCTTTCCTCCCCTCGCTCTCTTCGCATGACATCAGCAAGCTACCCCTCGAAAACCAGTGCTCCTTCAGATCGTTCTTTCTCAAAACGAAAATAGGAGCATAATAAGTAGTTGGACATAAACCATTGCCATAAAAACTATTAGAATTGTAAAAGCAGAGCACAGCATAGTCGGTCTCACAATATTGAGTCACATGGGCTTTATTGGATAAAAAGGATGTGGACCACTACCTAGCATCAGACCTTTGCTACAATGTTGCATATACACCTACCTGAATGCACCTGATTGGACAAATGCTTATGCTCGTTAGATTCTTCACGGATTTCAAACTGCAGCTTGCAATATGAAAACATTTTAGGTGATAAATAACCCTGTAGCAGCTGATAATTTAATAATGGACGATAACATGATAAATTTGCCCTCTTTAAAATGTAATAGGCCAATAACAGCAAATAACTGTCCAATAATGTAATAAAAGTTCTAAAACGATAGTATAATAACTGAAAAAAATGTTTTTGGAAATGTAATAAGTGAGCCAATGATGTAATAAGTTCTTACAATATTGCTAAAAAGTTATTACCTCATTAGTTCAGGACTTTTATTACGTCATTGGTCTATTACATCTTGAAGAGGGCAAATTTATTGCGTTATCGGCCATTAGTATGTTATCGGCTGCTACAAACCCACTGAATCTGTCTTCATTTCTGTCAAAGTTTGAGCAGAATCCAGATTTGCAGCCAATGATCTTGATTTTATGCAAATGTGAAGTGGCCGATGTGACACTTTGTCTCCCTAAATCCACCGTGACGCTATACTAGAACACCAAATGGAACCAATATCACCAGACTATTTTGGTTCATATATGTGCAACAGAACAATGTGAAAAAAAAAAAATGATCAAAGTGAATATGCATCAGCTGCTGTGGTGATTATTAAACTCTCTCAGCCAGTCACATCACTGCTCTCACAGCTCCAAATCAGCTGAGCCAATCACAGTCGAACGCGATAGTGACAGCTCAACCACCGGAAACCTTTTCATCAGGAAATGAGTCCCGCTGCCTTCAGTTGCTGCAGCGATTTAATGAACTGAAGAAGCTTTTTATACAGAATAAAGCAGCTGTGGACAGCAGATACTGTACGAATTACCCACATTCATTATAGAGCAATGCAGACTAATTTACCAACTGTCATGCTTCAACCACATTAAAACGTTCCTTTCCATTGCCAATTTTACTTGGGAGGCGTTCAAGTGACATGAACAGTTTACGTTTTAAGCGTGTTGTTGTGGCACGTCAGTGGCAAATATGTAGTTTGAACACTCGCTGATGATCCACATCTGTTGCCTTGTTTCCTTGAGTGTGTTCCTCAGATGCCTAATTTTAATTGTACTGTCAGTAATGCACTATTGACGACTTCATCCTTGCATCGCACAGACATAAACAGCCGTAGAGCGCCGAGGTAACCGCCACAATGAATCACAGATAAACATGTTTCAGCTCGCCGGAGACTCTGAACAGAAGTCGCTCGGGAGCAAAATCAAAGCGTGTGTTTGTGTTTATTTCCATTCCTCTGTGATCGTCTGCATTATTGACTTACTGTACATTCGAGTTCATCAATAATTAACGGCTTTAACAGCCTTCAAGTAGCATCTGACCTGGAGCTCATGCAACTTTTGACCAAGGTCTCCCAACCAACCGCCACTGACGCCTACAATATGGCAACTGTCAGGTCACCTGAACTTGCACATACCCATTTTCAGAAGGTTTAACACAGATATTCAATAACTATAATAATCATTTGAAGTTAGATTTCAAAGGAAACTATCATGAGGCATTAGTCAAACACCCTTCCACTTTAAGTATTACTGTGAGATGAATAGTTTGCGACTTTGGCTCAGGTTCCATGGATTGTGTCAATAAATCAGCAGGAGACTTACATAACATTTACTGTTGACAGCTTTCTTTTCAACCTTTTAATGGATGTGCAGTCACAGAGGGTAACGGGAGATAATAGATAAAGAGGCAGCAAATGGAGGCAAAAAAGAGAAAAGAAACCGAATTGGACTGACAGACTCCGCATGAGTAAAGATTTTTTTTTTTTTATGCAGTTATCTAATTTTCCAGAGCTGGAAGTGGTATCGGAGAGAGAGATTTAATTTAATTAAAGAACGGTCATGGCACGTTCAAGGTCAAATTTGCCAGCTTGGACATTACCACAGAGGCAATGCAAGTTGAGGTGAGGACCCACCACGCACAAAAGCCTTTAACAATTACTGTGAGTGATATAATAGAATAAAAAAGCCATATGAGGCTGGTGAACCACAGCCAAAAAAAAGTACAACTGCACAGGTACATTTAGCACTTTTTTTCTTATTGGACAACATTTGAAGAAATAGGTTGTTGCTTGAAATCCTGACAGCATTGCTTTTTTTTTTTTTTTTTTTTTTTTTATTGGTCTCGCCTCGCAAGATATTCTCCCCATGCTGTCATGGCTTTTGGGTTTTACCAAGTAACACTCCCGGTTATCACAATGGGAGCATTGTGGAATTAATTCAACGCTGTGACAAAATGCAGCTTATTTTTAAACACTGGCATGTTTGCTCCCCAATGTGTTCCCCATTCTATTACACTCTTCCTCAGTGCCGCTGACTTCACCCATATACTGGAAACTCAAACTAACTTTTGAAGTTTGTTACCGAATGCGACACGCTGCTCACCTTGGTGAGTGCGAGTAATTTATTCAAACACACCACCCTATAGAGATGATTTTGCCTGCAGGGTTGGCAAGAAGCAGAAAAAAGGTTACTTGTTTTGCATAGTGTTGTAAGTACTTAGTCTCCACACAATTCTTGTTTCTCTTCATCTCATCAAGCATAATAACCCAAAAAATGAGACCACTGATGTCTGTTTATTCTCTATATGAGGTGTTAAGGTGTCCACATTTGGAGGTGATGGTAACATAAATAGATGCAAACAGTTGCACAAGCACAATAGAGAACTGTTTAAGAACAATATCTGTATGTTTACCATCATTTTGGGACATTTTAATCTCATTTAAACCAAACCATTGATTTTTCAAAAGCCTGTCGACATGTCTTAGCACCTAAACCGAACCCTACCTTAACCACAGCACCATCACACCTTGAAACATCAATGAGGGAAGCCTTAAGGGAGTCCATAGCAACTACCATAGCAATGATAGAAACCTGAACATTCTTTTTCATAATAGACTAAAGGTCTCTACATCCACTGAAAGAAGAGTTCGGATAATAAAACTATATTAGTATAAAAATATTAAAAAATATTAGTCTGCCTTCTTGCTTGAGGTTCTCCTCACCACAGGAAAGAATCTATATATATATATATATATATATATATATATATATATATATATATATATATATATATATATATATACATACATACACTTAGAAATATATATCACTTAGAAATGTCCTTGTTTTTTGAAAGAAAAGTACTTTTCTTCAATGAAGATACCTTTAAACTATTCAGAAATACAGAAATACAGAAATACATGCTATACATTGATAATGTACTAAATGACTGTCTGGTTTTTGGGGCAATATCTACATAGGTATATAGAGGCGCTTTTCCAGCAACTATCACTCCAGTGTTCTAATGGTACAATGTGTTTGCTGAATGATCTTTCTATTAATTTTACAACTCATGGAGGTAAATCAACGTGTGCCTTTTCATGGAAAACACAGAATTGTCTGGGTGACCCGAAACTTTTGAACAGTAGTATACCCTAGATAGTAAATACATTTTTTATTTGGTAAAAAAAGACAACTTTGGCTGTGAGACAGTGATGGTAACATGTCAAATGTCCATGAGCAAACAGGAAATCCTGGTAATGTGCCCTTCAAAAATAAAAGCCCCCTTTTCACACCTAACTGTAAAAAAACAGATTTTATATCACAGCGTTTTGGAAAAATGAAGATAAAGTAATTGTTGCCATATGTCAACACTATGCAATAGAGGGTTATTTTGCTGTCATGATTCATCACATTTGTGCTGTTCCGGGAAAGTGAAAATAAAGGCCATCTGACCCTCACTTCCTCTGTGTATATTTTCGGCTCTGCGGGCTTTCAAGGCAATACCCAAACTATCGATTGTGTTACACTTAGAGCTATTGATCCGGGGGTTGGGGGGTGGGGGGGTTCAAAGTTAAGGCGTGAGATGGACAGGAGCGGGAGCGAGGTCGGGGAACCGCGTTGAGGGCGGCTCGCTCACTCGGCTTTGCGGTCATTGCGCCATTTAAGGAAGAGGATCGGTTTTCACAGAGACAGATCACAGACGACTTCACTTCCGATATGGTGAGGAGAGGGAATTGATTGGCCGGCAACAAAACGCAGGCTGTTAAAAAAAAAAAAGTGATTCACACTGTCTCAAATGTTTCCTACGAGTGAATAGAACATGGTTTAAATGATTTATTGGTGTGACTTATGTTATTTTTGTTGCAAAACCCATTCAGCAAATATATACTGTTGCAAGATCGGACACCCAATCCACACACAGAGAAGCACTGGCTTCCTGTGTTGCCTCTCTTGGCTTTTATCTTAACACAAGCTACCATTAGTGCCAGAACTAATGAGCTGCACTCTAATGGCAGATAGCTCAGTTCAATCTGCAACATTTAAAAACAAAAAAAAATACATTCAAAGAATACATTTATAAAATGTATTTTTCTTGTGCTGAAAAGGGGCATGTTTGCCTAATGGTTATGGTTAAAAAAAAAAATTCTAATTAGCCATGTGCAAATTTCAAAATGTTCCACAATAACATCCCCCAATGACCTCCTGATAGTGCACGTCAGATGCAGGAAAAAGAGGAGGGAGCCCATAGCTAACAGCTATTGAACTGGCTCATTAGCCATTAACAAGCCAGCAGTGGTAGAATATGTTTTTGATTATTTTAATGAAAACAGTGGACTGGTGGTTTAGTCCTGGTGGTTTGGGAGGAGGTGAGGGGGTTGTCTTCTAATGAATCTCCAGGCCACTTTGACACTAAAGTATCACATTTTTGGTATTTGGTTGTTCTCCCGTTACATGATTCATGAATCAGACATTAAACTGACTGATTACTGTAAATGATCAGACATGTACAAAATAGTACATATCTCAGTAGGAAATGACTGTAGATAGATGGGGTTGTTTCAGAATTTAACAACTACATGCAATTTAATGTGCTAATTTAACATTTAGAATTTTCTATCAAATCCATTTAACTTCACTGTCTGGCCAATAGAGAGCTGCAGGAATAAGTTAGCATGTTATTACCTCCAGTTCCCTTGATGGGATTTTGCCTGAAAACCTGAAATATGTGATTACAACAAATTTAGGGTATTTTAATACTTTTAATTAATAATTTATTAATAATTTGGGGCCGCCCAGACAATTTTGTGTTTCCATGAAAAGTCTTTTATTTACCATCAAAATGAACAGAAATTCTCATTACATTAGCTTTCTGATGCAATGAGCAAACATTGTACACTGGAATGATAGTTGCTGGAAATGGGCCTCAATACACTTATGTAGATATTGCACCAAAAAACATATTAGCAATGTATAGAGTGTATTTCTGATGAGTTAAACATTATCTTCATTGCAAAAAAAAACCAAAACAGTTCTTTTCCTTCAAAAATAAGGAAATTTCTAAGTGACCCCAAACTTTTGAATGGCAGTGTAAGTATGTTTTTACTTTTAATTCAATTTTTTTATTATGCTTTTTTTCTAATATGCTAAAAAAAGATTTGAGCCAAGCAACAATATGCAAATATGTAAAATTCCTACTGCATACAACCTAATGGAGTCCCATTAACTTACGTGGCATAAATGACTTTTTTCTCATTTTTTTTTTTAAATATATCTATTATTTAGGCAATTTAAGTAATAAAAACAATCAAAATATTTTTAACTTCTCTAAGTAATGTTTTATGCAATAGCGGGTTAACTGTGCATGCTGCAACCATTAAGGTTTTCATACTTCATGTTCCTCTTTGTTGTTCAGCCTCCTTTATTTTCTCCCTCCCTCCCTTCCTTCCTCATTTTAGTCACTTCTGCACTTGTGATTGGTTGTGAGGCAGCATCGAGGATTCAGCATGGATGGATGCATGGGTCAATATCCATCTGAAGACGATTGGAGCTCGAATGAGGGCTGGATTACCTGAAAAAGCAACCAAGGGAGAAGATGCTTGAAGCTAAGCGAAGCACAAAGCTGCTGGAACACAGGCAGCGGCAATTTGCAACTTGTGAAATTTTTGTCCGGCAGCCAAATTACAGTCATGTATTGATTCCTTTTTTTTCCCTTTTACCACCTTTTCCACCAATTTCTGTGATGCCCTCTTGCTATAATATTTTATTTATAGGCATTTCTCTTTTTATCTGTACATCATGGGCCTGACTTCATCCTCCCACTGATCCAGATAAGACACACAGCGATGCTATTGAGGCATCTGTTCCTCCTTACTGGGAGAAAAAAAAAAAAAAAAAGTTCCTTATTAAGCGTAATTGGTGACTTGCTTTAATCAACGTGCAATTATTATTAGTGTTGGAGGCACTGCGACAGGAAGTCATTCACCGAAATGCTAATTAACACATGTTAATTACATGCGACTACCACTTGGTACCTCACATCAAACATGGTAAAAGTACTTTTTTTTATGTTTTTTTTTTTTTTTTAATTAAAGGAGAAACTTATATTTAACAAGAAAAATAGTGATGTTCAACAAGGCTGACACTCAGGTTATATCTCTGTGTTGTTTCTGGCTATAGTTTCAGTTTGGGAAATCAACATAAATATTTTTTTTTTTTTTTACCAGATTGTAAAAAAAGTGTATAAATTGGGTTCATGGGGGTTTTGTGCCATACTGTTTCTTAGCCAAAAGCAGTGATTTGCTTCTGCAGCGAACCCAGGAAGTCGCTGCTCACTTGCAAATATGAAATTAGATACAGCTAGTGATATTTTGAGGTGTTAGATTTTTCTGCTTTTCCCTCATTTCCAACCATTAAATGGTCCCATAGCGATTATCAGGAAAGTCTAAGTGTTATATGGGTTTTATTTCTGATTCTAACCTGAATCATGTCAGTAACAAGGATGTCAGTTTTGTATAAATATAGGTGAAGGGTCTGGGTTTCAAACAATTATTTGTTTGCATTCTAGTGATTATTTATTATTTTTTATGCACCAATTCATGGTGGATTTATCTTTATTCATGTAAAGGAAAATACAAAATTTAGGCAGCAGGTGACAATCAAAGGATAATAGAATAAAATGCAGGCAGGTTTATATATATATATATATATATATCCTCCTGTCACAGCCATTCAAATCAAAGTTAATCTTTAATATTAACGAAACAGGCAGAAAACGACCTGCTCTCTTTGGGGCTCGGGGCCTGAGAGCAGGAGATGTAAAATTATATTGAGATGATTTCTGGTTCTCAAAACCACAAATATATCTTGTTAGTCATATAAAAATGTCAAATAAAACCCAGAAAAAGTGTACGATATGGGACCTTTAAGCAAACCAGCAGCTTCACATTCATATTCCCAAACTTGTCAAACTTCTAGGATTTTTTTTTACATTTCCAACAGTGTGGGAATTATATTTTTAGACCAGAATTTAGACCATAAAGGAGTGTGTGACTTGTTAAACATTTCTAGGTGTTATATAGTTGTGCCGGGGGAACTTAAAAATGTGCATTTCTAAATATCCCCTTTATATTCAAGGGGAACAAAGATGATGATGACACTAATGATGGAATGCGAAACAAATATGGCAATCAAACCACTTGGTGCCATTTTCTCTCCAGTAAAAGGGGAGCATTGCATGCCATTACGGAGCCAAAAAAACATGATTAATATATTCCTCAATAATGCAACAGCTGATTGTCTCTGGAACAACTCTTTAAATAATTTCCTGCAAATTTCCAGGCACCAGACTCCAACTAATGTTGACCCATTGGTGCTTAAAGCTGGCAAATATAAATAAATAATGCAAAGCAAAAAAGAAAAAAAATGGAGATACACATAAATCAAGTAAAGTGCTTAATTATATACTTAATCATGCATTGTTCGGTGCAAAACACTAAAATAGAATTGATTACGAAGCTAAGTGTCTATAATTGATTCATATAAAGTGGACAGATAATTATCACCAACCCAATTAAAAGGGAGACAAACAAGTGATCTCGCCGAGGAGCAATATACTTTCTGTCTCATTTCAAGAGTCCAAATAAATTATGAGTGGAGTTATTACTCGCAGGCAAAGAGAAGTTCACCAGAGGGATAAAGGAAACCCAGGAGCTGCTTTATGAGAAAAAAAAAAAATGAAAAAGCAGGGCAGGGCAGTGCTTGTTCAGACATGGCTGACATGGTTTTGATCATAGGGCCGTATGTTTCTCCTCTATAGTTTACTAAGCCCGGGTGCACTGGGAATATGCAACTGTGGCAGGTGAATCAGCGGGAGCATTTGTTTGCCGCGCGGAAAGAGGGGGAAGGAAGAGCTTGACGGAGCGCTCGGCATGCAGACCACAGGGCTGTGGAGAAACATTTATTTATTCCAGTCCAGGAGGAGGCCTGATATCCCAGGAGGAGGCCCCGGTCCCTCCAAGAGCTCAGCAGTGAGCACAGTTCAGTGCTGCTTGTGTGTGAGCGTTTGCATGTTTAAACGGTGGCTGTATATACAGTGGATTAACTCCTTTCTCACTTCAATGCTAAGGCGCTAACTACATGAATACAGATTTTTTTTTGTTGTTTTTTTTTTCTTCCCCAGGTAAAAAAAAACTACTTTCACACACCAATCCTGGTAGTGGCTGATAAACTATTTTTCTAATACCTGCGTTTTGAACATGTGTGAACTGTGCTTTGACATCTTATATGACATCCTGAATCCAAACAATCTGGATTGGGGTCGCTACACGAATCTATTCAATCCGATATTTTCACATCTCTTTATCCAGTTTGACAAACACGGATAAACAACAAATTAACTTGGCCTTATTGACGTAGTAGTAGTAGTACTAGTACTAGTACTTTAGTAGGATTAGTACTTTATTGTACTATTTCCAACTATGTAAACAAGAATAAATATCCTTTTCCCCTTCCACTTGACCCTATTTCTAAAATCCTTTTCAGAGATTCCTCTTCCAAGCCAATCTCTTCCAAGTTTGTGCAAAAAATTAAACATGAGCTGCAATTTCTCGTTGACGCTGTTTGATCATGCTGTGTGCTGGTAAACAGGAAGTCGTATCCATGGAGGCGTTCATTTTAGTGTCCATTTTAGTGTCAGGCGTCCATTCTAGCCCCATGATTGGATAAAATGGGCTTCCTGTGAAGATGCTATCGCCAACTTTTGCTTTGACAGGTGCATGACATTGTTTGAGGCAGATTTTGCCTTGCTGTCACACCAGTGGTGTGGATGGGAATAAAAAGTTCGGTTTCAAAAATACCCCCGTTCGTGTGGACTAGGCCTAAGTGTTAGAGCCCTACAGCCTTACTATTGGACCAGGATTGGCTCCAAACAGTTTGTAACGTCACAAATCATACTTGTAGAGCTCTAAAACTGGATTTTCAATGAGCACAGCTTCCACTTCCAGCAGATTAATATGAAAGAAGCCTCCTCAAACTTTGCACATACATTATTCTACACTGTGAAGCTCAAACATCCAGCTAATGGATCAAGAAGAATATTTCTTGATGAAACTAAATTCTACAGAAAGTAATTATTCATTGTAGACTAATCACAAGATTAATTTTCCTGATAAATCCTCTTATGCATAAAAATGGCAAAAAAAAAATAAAATGGTGAAAAATGCTTGTTATATTTCTATTATGTAGGAACTAGTATAAACCACATTTTATGACTGGAGGGGACCTTTAAGTTAATATCTGTAAATGTTCACTTTTGAAAGCTTGTGAAAGTGACACGTCATAATGTGTTTGAATTGATATTATCATTCCATTCAGTGGCCCAGTGGGTGGTGCAACACTTGACAGACACATGAAGAAAGACGCGTTAATTGGTACTATTTCAGTAGCCTAAATTGGTAGTAACACCTCGCGTTACCTTGACGACGCTGCGATCAGAGGGAAAGGAAATAACTCCCCCCTTAGGGTTGGGGGAACAGGCTACTTAGCCATCACTTAACCCCAGGTAACTATCTTCCCATCAAAACCAAAAAGGAAAATTGGAGATGGGTGAAAATCACCAAGGGCAAAGGGGTCCTTCTGAGCAGATAAATAATGTACCCAGGGCGCCCGTTTGGATTCACGGCACGCAGCCACTGGATAAAATCGTATCACTTTTATTCTTGTTGCGGAGAGGAAGTTCGTATCAGGTTCTGCGATCTCAAATACGTGTGATTAGATTCCCTTAGCATGGCTGGATGGGGTGGGAGGGGTCAGAGGTTCAGGGAACCTGGGGGAAACGGGATGGGGGAGGTGCAGGGGTTTGGTTTTGGAGGTCAGGTGAGCCTCGCTATCGCAGGAATCCCCCTTCTGGTAAATGATTTAACTGTTAAGGTTAAATTCTGAGGGCACCTAAAGGGAGTCTGTGACTAAGATACTGAACTCCATCAGACAAACGGGGTCCTGATACTGTAGTTGTCTTCAGATTGGAGCCAGGGGTCAAACCCAATCACCTTCCAACTGGAATTGAAAATGAAGCACATCCCAGTCTTTAGTTTTGGTGTCCATGGTTCTTACAAGAATTTATTTTTAACCCATTGAAGCATATAAGCCTTTAAGTCTATTACTGTCATTTTATACTTAAAATAAAAAAAAAATCTAAGTAAAGCTTTTCTTTTCTCATGATATAACAGTAGACAAATTAGACAAAAGTTGCTTCCTGTCACATGATGTCACCAACTTCCTGTCCCTTCTTCCTGAGAACATGGAGAAGACAAAACCCAGAAACTCCCAGAAAGACGTATTAAAAATAAATTAATTTTAATAAAATTATGATTTTTTAACCCGGTCATGTATATATCTGTTTCTGTAAACAGATACAAACATAACAGGTAATAATATAATAATAATATAATATCTAATAAGACATAAAATGATATGCATGATAACTTTGAATAAAAGTCTGGGCTTAAATGGAGTAAATAATGTGATCTCAGGTAAATTGGGCCACCTTTTGGTAAATCGCTTGGGATAAATATGTCTTTTCTGTGTATATTTATGATAAATATTGTCTGTTTCTGATATTTTTTTGTTGGAATTATGTGATAAAATATAAATATTTAGGCCCTATAAATCTTGAAATACCCGCTGTGCCACATATTTTGTATGAGTTTCAGGTAAAATGGGCCATCGCATCAGGTAAAATGGGTTTAGTTTTGAGGTATTGTTTCACCCACCATAGAAACTATAAACTAATCAGATCGCCTGTTTATGTCAACAGGTTATGTTTGGGACCCCCAAACCTTAAATGGCCCATTTTACCTGACATCACCCTATTTTCCATCATTTTAAACATGTATCTAACACTTTGAATTGCCCCAGTATATGAAACAACACCTTGAGTCAATATAAATCACTTGATTATCCATTCTCCATCCAATAAGATACATTACACAAACTGGTATGATACAGAAAAGAGTCTGTAATGAAGATTTGATGAATGTACTTCGCCGTTGACAACTATTTAAAAGCTGTGTAAAGGGATTTAATTGCCTTGAACGCCTACATTCATCTTCAGTTGACAGGCGTCTTATCAGGTTTCATCCATTATAGGTATCCAGATTTAATTGCAACAACCCGCAACAGGCAGTTTTAATATCACCACTCGAACGTCAAACAGTTATAACTTTAACTGTAGTCTCTGTAGTGCTTATTCAGTGGTTATCCTGCATGAAAGAAAAGGGCGATATCCTTGGGGAGCTACAGCTTTAAGATTTGCTGTTATTCTGTTAGTGCATTATCGGTAGTACAGACAATTATTGGTAGTACAGAGAACCACTTTTCCCCAATAATAATCTCTATATTCTAAACCAAACATACAATGTGTGGATGAAATTTATATTTTTAAGTTGTATTTTTTTTTCACGGTTCTTTTGGTGTCAACTAAGTACATCTAATATAATACAACCACCACAACTAAATGGGGGGAAACTACTGGTCAATTTTTCTTTACCAGTTTTACTAATTATACTACTACTATTTCTAATACTAAATCATATATAAATAAATATACATCAATACAAAAATATATATATTTGTGCATTCTTTATGGAAATACATATTTTAATCATACCCATTACATTAATGCATTTATTATTATTGTTTATCTAAAAATACTCAATTACAGGTAAAAGTCCTGCTTTCAAAATGTTACTCAAGTATCATCAACAAAGTATACTTAATGTACTTATTATACAGATTGTGTTATTTAATTAGAACAAATAATATTGTTGTTTTTTATTAATAATGAGCTCATGAGAGCGTTTTGATGTTTAAGTTTATCAATTTGGGGTTCATTTTACATTATTTAGATAGATTAAACAAATATTTATATATAATATATATATATATATATCGTATGCTATATCGGCATCTGAAAAGTAACTTGACTTAACTTGTCAAATAAATGTAGTGGAGTAGAAAATGCAATATTTCGTATTGACCAATGATGTTTTACATGTAATCTGCCATACCACACATATATTTCAAATTTAAACACACTTTTTTTTCACATTATATTTTCATTTAATTTGAGATGAAATTATGAATCTCAATATAAAAGCAAGGCTAGACCCCATGCTTAAATGCATTTTTTCTCAGCTTTATTCTGATAGGTGTCATTCTGAATGAAGAGCACTGAGAGCATTGCTGTCCTTTCATCGTGCCTGACATCTGACTCGACTGTATACATAATCCGTCAGTAGTGGCTGCATGAGGACATACTAAAAGTGACATTTGCGATTGCAGATGAGCTTGCAAATCAAGGCTTTACTGCCATCACCGACCGGGGGGCAGGCACATATTCATTTATTTATACTCGTAGATTGCTACCATCAATCAGGCCATTATAAATCTTCCCTCTCATCAATAGGCAATCTGCTAATGCATGCGGCCGATCAATTCCTGACGAGCGGAGCCAACATGCAAAGCAACTCATCTCCCCCGCACGCACACACTTAGCTCTCTCTAATATATACAAATAAGCACATTCATACCCTCAGTGCAAACACACATCCCATTTAGGGGATCAGTAGTTTGATCAGAACCGATACGTCATCACATTACCTGTCTCCATGGGTATAAAGAGGCTTAAGAAAAGCTGCGTGAAAGGGGCCCTGTTCTGTCATAATGATATGATTAGTATTTATACCAACCGATAAAGATATAGTGGAGATCCCCAGGTGCAAGTGAAGGTGCTACGCATCAGAATAACCACAGGAATAATTAGAAAAACCTTGACGTGTTCCGGACTCGCCGCTGTTTGCTTCCGACATTCAGAATCACGAAGCGGCAGGAAATATATGTTTGCAGCCCATGGCGCCGAACCCACTGGGATGCAAAGGACATAAAAAGAAGGAAGGCAAAGGCCATTGTTCCTCTGCTTTTATATTTCGCCTTTAGGAATCGGTGCTGCGGATGCAAATTGGACTAAAGCAAATGTCAGAAGTTTGACTGGGGACAGTCAGCGGCAGATTAGCAGGACAAGACGTCTTCTTTTTCTTTTGATCTCTATTGGCTGACACACAATCTGGATCTCATGACAGGTTAACGCATGTATATTCAGATTAAGCCTCTTGTGTTTAGACCTAATAAAACTCCCTAAGCTCCAAGGCCGTTAATTGCTATAGCTGTATGGTGTTATGGTGCCCTTACATGGAAATGCCCATTAAAATTCGTCATGATTTAAACGGGTTCAAGCGGGTACAATGGGGGTCGGAGCAGCGATTTAATCAATCAATCAACAAACACAGCCTTATCAGGAGCACAGGCGGTCTTTTAGCATTTTCTATGAAATCCATTTACCTTCACTGTGTGGCCAAATGAGAGCTACATGAAATGAGTTAGCCTGTTAGCATTTTCAGTTCCCCATGATGGGTTTTTGCCTGAATACCTGAAATATGTGATTACCACAATTTTAGGGTATTTTAACACCATGTTTTATATATACACTATCATTTAAAAGTTTAGGGTCACACATTGTGCCATTGTGCCATTAGAACACTGGAGTTATAATTGCTGGAAATGGGCCTCTATACACCTATGTAGATGTTGCACCAAAAACCAGACATTTGCTAGGATTGAATAGAATAGAAAAGAATAGAACCAGCTAGAATAGTCATTTACCACATTAGCAATGTATAGAGTGTATTTATGATTGATTTTTAGTTATCTTCATTGGAAAAAAAAAACAAAAAAACAGTGCTTTTCTTTAAAAAATATGGAAATTATATTGAAAAAATATGGAACCCCAAACTTTTGAAGGGCAGTGTAAGTAAACTTTATTTTTTTATTTAATTTTTGTTAACTTTTAACTTTTGTTAACTTTTATTTTATATTTTTTTAATATGCTAACAAGCTAACATTTTGCTTTATATATATAGATATATATATATATATATATATATATATATATATATATATATAAGTACTAATGTACATTATTATATAGCTTTTACATGTCAGTGGCAGTTGCTAACAATGGGCTGAATGGGATTGCAAAGGTTGTCGAGAACTATAAGCCATAGCTGTATAGCTACCTGGAGCATACAAACATGAAACTTTATGAATTGTTTGGAGTTTTATAACATGTTTAAGAGTGGCACCCAAGCAAATCCATTTACCTTCACTATGTGGCAAATAGAAAGCTGCTTGAATTAGTTAGCATGTTAGCATCTACAATTCCGTCAATGGCTTTTTGCTAGAATACCTGAAATAAATGGGACTGCAGAGGTTATTGAGGACAACAAGCAATAGCTGTATAGCTAGCTGAAAGATACAAACATAAAACTTTATGAATTATTTTGAGTTGAATGTGTGGCCAATAGAGAGCTACGGGAATGAGTTAGCATGTTAGCGCTTCCAGTTCCCTCGATGGGTTTTTGCTTGAGTACCTAAAATATGAATGGGACTGCAAAGGTTTTCAAGGACTATAAGCCATAGCTGTATAGCTACCTGAAGCATACAAATATACAACTTTATGAATTATTTTGAGTGTTATAACATGTTTTATAACATGGTTCAGAGTCAAAGCTTCAGTAGCACTCATGCTAGCAGCTTCATGAGGCTGTTTCTGTAGTTGTAAGCACAGCAGTTCTTACAACTTAATCCTAATGGTAGATGATGGACCAAAGTTATACCAATATTGTTTAGCATACAGGAAGATTAAAATGGCTATGATTACAGAAAATGACATTTCTGGTGTCTGAGTTATTAAGAGCTCTAGTGATTTTCCCTTCAATTCCCTTCAATACGTCAATACTCATATAATATTCTAATACAATTTTTTTTGTATTGCAGAAGTTATGTATTGCTTCTTGTTTTCTAAATTATAAAAGTCTGAATTTCTCAAAGTAAATGGATCATGGTGTTTTTTCACGTGTGAGAGTGTGGGCTATAGCAAGATGGATGTCTAGCCAAGAAGTAGATAGAGCTGCAACTACGCAGGTCTGTCCTGAGTGTCCTATAAATGTACCAAATCCAGATATCTGCCATCAAGCTGACACTATATATTTATACTGTACAGTATTGTTCATGCAGGGACTACTTTTACATTGCTGTGTTACTTTAAATTATGCTTATTCCAACACTGAAGGTGTTCAAATGATTAATACTATATAGAGGACTACATAACAGCACCTATTTACTACTCTAAAACATCTTAGATGTTGAGAATATGTGAAAAATGTGTCAACGATTTTTTGGCAAAAGCATTCTGAATGCTTTCCTCAGGGGCTCTTGAGAAATGCGTTGAGTGCTTTTGCTGAATTACATGAGTGGAATGTGTCCTTGACGTTTCTTCTGACATGGGATCTTCCTAGAAGTGACAGCTGCAGTGACCGAGAACAAGCTGTGAAAATATCGATGTGAAATAAGGACGGATAGTGTCTCCCGTAAGTCATTCAGTGAGCTCATATTATATAAGGTAATATTACATAAGGTGTTTCATGTGATGATTCAAGTTGCTCCAAAGAAATACAGAACAAAGGATCCCAAGGGTAATTGGTAACAAAACTACACATAAAATAGTTGCATTCTGTACTGTGAAAAATACATCATTCCAAGACACACAACCATACATATCAGCATTCCATTTTAAAAATGCTAAGCTGCCATTGCAATTTGCAAACGCTAAGTGGTCTTCTTCTGCAAAACTTTTCATCCCATATCATATAATACCAAGCAAGATAGATAGATTTGATCATTTAACCATTAACTGTACTAGACCTGTCAAACAGTTTAAAAATGTGTTTAATTCATATAAATAAATTGCATAAATCAATATTTTCCATGAGAAGAAGTTAATATTTCAATTCAAATTAATTATAATAGATAAGTGAATCAGTTGACAACTCCCTAGGTTTGTCGCTTACAATAAAACTAATATTATTTGTATTACAGGTTTGGTCAAATTTGATGTTTACACATGTAAATGAGGCAATATCTAATTAAATGCCCTGTTACCATACATACACCAAAATAAATCTAATAACTTAAAGACCAAAACTGATTGACACATATTTTCTCATTTACAAAGTGATAAAAAATGTGTAAAAACTTCTGATTCTAATGTGCCAACAAAATTGCCTACTTCCATTGTTCAGATTTTGACACAGGAAATTATGAGAAATAGCGCATATTTGATTCGATATTGCATCATTTTCATGTTTGACGTAAAATCTGACAAAATATTTAATATAAAAATATTTGTCATAATGTATGTGATAAACCTGGGAAGTTTCATGGTGGTATCTGTTAGTTTAAATGTTTACCCTATTCACCTGTAGTGTCTCATATCTAGGCCTCCTGCTCATAGACACCATTGTGAAAATGACACCTTTGTAGTGGTCAATCTTTGGTAAACCTTTAATATGTTATTAAAGGCACCTAATACTATTAAAAACAGCTAAAAATACATTTAGTTAGTTAGTTTTATTTATTTAGTTAGTTAGTTTTATTTATTTAGTAGATTTATTTTCATATATCCACCCGCCAAATATATTTTTCTCTGCTGTTTGTATGCAGTAATTGCAGTCCATTGCAAGGCATTTAGTGACCAAGTGGGTTAATCTGTCACAGGCAAACTTACTCAGTTCATGTCTGAACACCTGCTCAGAGGGTTAGATTAGAAATGTACATCACTGCTAATGGAACAGTAAACTCTCTATTCATCAAGTAACATATAATCTTGGACTTCCTTCATGTTGCAGGCATTTACAAAGCTACCGTGGATACTGTGAATGACATATGGGCTCAAGGAACATGATAGAGCATGATCCAGTCATTTTTTCCACAATTAAAGCTGTGGTGTAGGGGGTTATCTCTCCATCTGTTGGCAGTGAATCGTAACTACATCCATTAAAAACTCAGGAAATGACTCCTTTCACTATCAGTATATGATCCATCTCTTCTGATAACACTTGGATAGTCAAGAAGAGCCATAAGTTTAATTTATTTTATCCACAATCAAACTTCTGTGACAGAGATTTACCTGGTGGTGAAAGACTGAATCAGCATTGTGTCAACTCCTTTGTTAAGTGCTTAGATATATCAGATATCGATTCATATTTAAAAGTCTGACACTTTAGCTATAATTAATCGAACTTTGACAGCCCTACTTAAAACAAAAGCAAACACACATTTGATTTATTTCAAAATTCCTCACCCACTTATCAAAATTGCTGTCTTGCATTCCAGCCAGCAGACAAACGATGCGCCTCCTAACTGCCCCCGATTCAACCAACGCACATCTGTAATAAGAAGCTGTGGCGGTGATAACACGAAAAAACACACCTAGTTTGTCCTGCAGACAAGATAACGTGGCCAAGGCAAACATTAGCACAAACAACAGCAAAGCTGTCCCCGTGCGCAGACATGGGAAGGTATTCACAGGCACACACATGGACTAAAAACACATACCCAACCCCATTAACCACCTGCCTACCAAACACAGAAGCCAAACAGAGTCTGTGTATGCAGTGCCCCGCATTACATCGCAAAGGCGTGCGCTGGAAGATTTACCGCCGTTGCCCTTGACTGCTCCTGCCCTTTCTCCTCCGCAACACAAGAGTGCAAATATCACCGTGTCGCTCTCATCAGACAGGACTTCGCTCATTCAGCCCCGGGGCCCAACCCTCGCCACCAGGCAGATTAATCGCCATAACAACGGGCGCAGGCGGTTACCAACACCTCCTGTTGGACATAAGCTGGGAAGATGACATCACGTCGAGTTATTAATGCTGACATTAGTGGAGGCAGGAGAGGGATCAACACGACACTTCTGGTTGGAGAATAGAGCCCAGACCTTTGCGCCGCGGGTAGGGATGGGGAAATGTCACTTTAGCATGGAATATGCAAATTATGTCACTTAATTAATGGTTTTCATTGTTTAACACTTTTTGGATAGCAGCCAATGGGAGATGTAACAAGGATCCTCATGCAGGGTTATGGAGTGCCATCCCCTAGTGCTTTAATCCGTTGTAAAACGCACCTGGGTATGTTGTGTTTGTTTGCTTGTGTATGTGTGTGTGTGTGTGTGTGTGTGTGTGTGTGTTGGGCCGTAATACCTAAACAGGTGGGCATCGGTGGTTAACAGCTGACAGACTGGAGCTTCAACACTCACACATTAACACACAAGCAGACAAGCGACATGGTGTTTGGAGATGCAAATACACAGGTCATGTGGAGAGGGAGCTTACCTTATTACAGTGGGCTGGACTTGAGCTTGTAAAACATGCCATTTCCTGTACTGACAAGAGCCATTGTTGGCGTAAGAATCCATGGTTCATGCAGATAAGTGCAACAAACCTGCTGCTCGTTGGCAATGAAAGGCAACTGAAATTTACACCCGAGTATTCCTTTCTCTTTTGAGGTCTCCATTTCTTTATTATCAAGGCTGTCATTGGCCAAGCGAGTGGCTTGTTCTGTTTGGTGTAGCTCTATTGTTGCTATATTGTTGTCCGGGTGCAAACAGTCAAAGTTTAGAGTTGTCAATTTGTTATAAATCCAGGGAAATACTGGAGAATTATGACCCCAGGAGGAAAGCGGGTGAGGGCAATAAAAAAACAGGATTCTCCCAGGATAATCAAAGGGTTTGGCATGTATGGCTCAATCTACTGCTTCACATTTCCGAGGACAAGCATAGCTATAAGCAAGCATGGGTCTCTCTCTTCCATCAGTGCATTCTTCCTGAATGTGCCACAGTCCGCCTTGTACAATTGTACTTTTTTATTGGTAGGATATGCCATCAAATACATGCACATAAGCTGCTGTTCTATACGATTTATGCCAGAGTAATAAAGGTCCGACTGAGGTGGGGTGTTTTGAAAGTTCAGCACTAAACCTGGAAATAGCCAACCGGAGGAAAAGTAGAGGCCCCATGAAAACATAAAGTACTAAATTTCACTTTATTTATTTATTAACAGTGAAACATGAAAGGTCTAGGCGCGCTAGCGGCCCTGCGAGGTACTTAGGCATAGTGTTCTACTCTCACCACCTGTCTCGCTGACATAAAATCATGGATGCAGAACTTTCTAAAACTCAACAGCAGCAGTAAATCAGAATTACTCATCACTGGCCCAAACCCTCTCACCCGCTCAGCCAGGCCTTGTCTCTTGCCATTGATGGCTCCAACGTCACCTAGTCGAACCCACGCTCTCTTACCTACCCCACACCAATCACATCATCAAAACTGTTTTTTTTTTTTTTTCTCAGAAGCATTGCACGCCTCTAGCCCTCCCTGTCCTCTGCTATCACATCACCGCAGTTCTCTGGGAACTTCACTAGCTAAATGATTGACTTCAAAATATTACTAACCACCTGGAAATTTCTAAATGACATGGACCCTCCATACCTCTAAGACCTCTTCCCCAGCCATGCCCCAACGGTCTGCTGACGTGAATACTCTCATGACCTTCAGGACCAAGCTCTGGGCCTGGAGTGACAGGGTCTTTTCATTTGCCGCCCCCTCCCCATCTATATCCGCTAGGCTCCCACCTTATCTTTCAAACAAGTCCTCAAACCCACCTCTTCATCCCCATCCTATCGACTAACCTCCATTTCCCCATTCAATGACATGTTCCATAGAGCTTCACTAGTTTCATCTTTTACTAACATGTTCTGTTTAACCTCCTGGTAGAATTTGCTCTCTGCAGCATGGATGTTTGTACAAAATCTCATAGCAACCCTGTTGTTGTTGAAAAAAAATAACTGAAAAGGAAAACTCATGGAGTCACCAAAGTCAATAAGATGTATCCATTTTAACAAAAGCGGTGTACCGACTGAGTGACCTTCTTATGTTGCTATAAAATACTTTTCAACAGCAGCAATATTTTCAGCAACAGTACAGTTATGTTGCTGCTGCACAATGATAAGTAATAATAACTCCTTAAGTAATACATTTAAAGGAGCTCTTGGTATTGAAAATCCACACATGGATGTGAACCCATGTAATATTTGTCATCAATAAGTATACAAGGAGATGAATAAATATGACATTCTTTAGTGAAGCGCTGTTTGAAATACACTTTATGTGATAGTTGTAAACCTTTTTACTAGGCTGGTTTCTGACACCTCAGTGACAATTTGAGACTCTCACCTCCACAAACCAGAAGCAATGAAATGCAAGTGTCACGCTGGTAATCAGCTCCATGAATCACAAATAAAGTATTAATACAAGAGTAATTAACTTTCTAATTGGGGCTTTTGCTGTCATTGGGTTGTCCTGTGCACCGTTCCCTCCCTCTATTGAGATGTTCTTCCTTTTCTTTTCATGTGATGATTATTCTCTTTGTTCTCCAACTTCTACATAATGCCCGATTCCTATGAACCGCATTGAGTGCTGTTTGTTTGAGCGAGCACTCTGAATGCAAATCAGAGTTCTTCCGGTCAACCGAGAGACATGTGTCAACCTCTGCCAAGATTCTTCAAAAATAATATCGCAGTACAGTGCCAGCAAAGACCTGCCACTATTATTTGACATTTTCTGGGAAGGGATGCAGTTTCCTGCGCCTCACAGACTCGTGTTTGACAGAATGTAAACCAGCCAACCGAATCGGGCCACATGGGCTCCATCTGAAAGGTCAGGAACTCCTCACAGCAACCCTCCCAATCAGAGCTGAGATACAGCTGTCACGATTGGAGGAAATGGAGGCGTGGAATGGTGTAGCCATGGGGCAACACTTTGCGGAGCGTTACAATTACAGCGCCGACACAGTGAGACTGTTTAAAGCTAATTCAGCCCTCTGGACAACACGAGGCAAACCTACTAACCTTTTATTGTTGAACATAAAGAATAATTCTCGTCTGTGACCAGTGAACTTTGAGCATTCGTCCCGCTATGTTTGGTTTATAGTACCTTTTGTCCCGTTTTGCACCATCCATGTGTAGACAAAAGCATTCTAAAAACAAATCATTTTTTCCAATCAGCCGGTTTTGATTGGTTCCATGAATAAACAGATAAGCCCCTCCTTCAATCAGTCAGTCTTCACTGGCAGCGTGCCACCTTAACAGAACAACACAATTAAGGGTCACTTCTCATTAGTCTGTGTCCAAGAGGGGACATGAAGACACACACAGTTTGGTTATTAGCGTCTGCCTTGAACAAACTGTCCCATGTGCTGTCACTAATAATCCATGTTCCTAATCAAAGGTTTTGATTCCTTACATCACAACTGCTTCTAGTTTGTCTGCCCATCTCATAACAAATGGCTTTGACATCATCTGGAGCACTATATTGGTGTTAAAGATCTATACTGGGAAAAGATATTACTTTTTCCATGAGTGATCAAAATATTTAATAGCTATAAATTACCAATTTGACTTTTTGTATTTTTCTTTTCAAGATGCTAATCACCACAGCTGATAGGAGTGCAAGGTTAGGGGTATAACCAATGTGGTTATAACTAGTACATTATAAAAAATAATAATAATAATTTTGACTATTTTTTCATTGAAATTTTAGCTAGGATTTAGCTGTCATAATATTTAAAGGTACAGCATTTAGGTTTTGATGACCTCCAGATTGCAACCAACTATTAAGTGAATCAACTAAGGGGGCTGCGAATCTTAATCATGTTTTCCTCCAAGAAATTGATTTCATTGATGAAATTGGCATTGAATTGTAGTCAAAAAAGAAAAAAAAAATAGGAAATATGAAATGTACATGCATAATACATTTATAATTGCCTAAACAATAATTTAATTCTTTGTAATGTCTTTGTAGGAATATTTGGTTCAAATGAACTGGTTTAATGAAGCGGCAACCTGCTCACGGGAGGATACTGCATATACATTTCAGCCTAATTCATAACCCCAAATGTGACACAATGATACATTTAGCACTCTAATGTCGCTTCAGAGGCTCAAAAATGATATCCACTCTGCAAAAAAAGCTTAAGTTTCCCGACTTCCTCGCCCGGGTCCCTGGGGCCAAATTTGCAAAAGCGGGTCATCCTAGGCTTCATCTCCTCCCCCTGGTAGAGTAGTCTTATTCATCTATCATAAAGCTTCCCAGAGGATTTCCCTAGCGATGTAAATTGGGGTTCTCAAACAGCCGGAGTTTAGGAAAAATGCATCTCGTGGCGAGCTACTCCGCTTTGCCCTCCCCTTCCTTCCCCTCCTTCTCTTTCCCCCCAGCCCCTTCTTCCTTATCTGTCTGCTTTTTTATCGGCTTGCCAAGGTCAGACAGGCTTGAGGCGATCAGTCCTGATAAAGACAGGATGTGAAGATGGGTGTGTGTGGGGGGGTGTAGGCAATGGTGGCAGGGTTGAGACAGGCCCTGGTCAAACGGGTCGTGTCCAGATGTCGATGTCATATCTAAACAGTCGCAAACAGATAGCAAAGGGTGCTTTCATATTTGCGGCACATTCGTGGGGCTACCTCCAAGATGTGTTGAATATCCCCAAAAAAGAAATTATCAGGGTATCTCCGTGGGTCACGATGCATTCTATTTATCAGGACTGGATATGATTTCCTGACTTGCTGTGGTTTATCTAATTTCATTTCGAGTCTTTCAGAATCTTCGATACACACAGTCAGCAGGGAGAGACGGAGAGAAAAGGGAAAGTGAGAAGCAAGTGGGTTGAAGAATGTTGATAGGGGCGAGAGCAGGAGATCTTGTAACACCTGCACATTCCCACATGAGGCTCTGGGGAGAGATAGCTATACCACAGAGACTAACTCATCTCTCTCTTTCTCTCTTTTTACCGTCTCTTCCATGGCAGGAAATGGATCAGGTTCATGAAAGCCCAAGGCCCAGATCCCTTCAATATCCTCCCTGTGTTCTACATTGTGATCTCAGATTGACTGATCCACCCCTGGGCACCCGCGGAAAGATCAATTTCACTTTTAATCATCAAAGAAATAAAAAAAGCTAGTTTAGACGCTTTTCGCACGATGCGCCGCCTCAGTTTTGCTTCCGATTTTCCAAAGTCGGTTTGTGTTACTGTTCTTCATAAAAAAAAAAAAAAGTGACATTTCAGTTGTTTGCCAGGGCTTAAGTCAAGCCTGAAAGAAGACAATAAACAGCGAGGCATCGTAGAAACTACCAATAACACAAACACACACATGCAAACACAAACATATTTCTTTTTCTCCCTCCACTAAGGGAATGGGAGCTCTATTAAATAATTCAAATGGCTGTCCTAGGATGCCAATCAGAAATACTACAGCCATAAAAGCCATGTCTATACTTGGTACAGAGTGGAGGCCCTGCAGCAAATGAAGGCATTATTCTTGTTATCCTCCGGAGGATGCAGCAGCACTAGTATTTCTTCTTCTGCTGCTTGTCGTCGATTTATTTCTTTATTTATTCTCTGGGAGCAAGGAGAGATGTTTAGGTTTTGAAGCAGGACATATCTGCGGGGGGAAAGCGACTGTCAGCCTACTTTATCCCCATTTGAATAGTGCCTCTCCGCTTGCTCCAAGGTGAAAAACACACAGTTGGAAACTGGGTTAGAATTAAAAAAAAAAAAAAAAGAAAAAAAGAAAATGGCCTCACAACAATACTGGGGGTATGAGCATGTAAAGCACAACCCCCCATCCACTCACTTTATTTGGCTGTGGTACATTTTATATGCTGTAAACTTAAATTATTAATCACTGATGTGGGCCATGTTGTGGTCTGATAATCAGTTAGTATGTCTGAGTGCGATTTGAAACCCTTTATGCGTAAATCAGTACCCAGCAGAGCATTTAGCTTTGTCAGGGACAGTGTTATACATTTTATATACAATACAAACACATAACAGTTGGTTTATAGCATCAACAAGACAAAGGGACACAAATTGTTCTCATGTTTCTAACTCTACATTTCAGCAACTGCACTTTAAGATATTCAATGTTTTATTTATAGAGGGTGTATTATTAAAAGTATAAGCAAACTGTGGGCAGGGAAATCTATGTAGAATTGTGATCCATTCATACAAATTCATGAGTTAATTGTGTGAAATATAGCAACAAATTTATACATTATTAGTAAGTAAATATACAATACATTCCTTTCATGACTAAATTAATTTAATGAGACATTTTTATTATTAGCTGATAAAATGTACAGTGTGTAGGATTTAGCAGGTTGGACAAACGTGGAATATGATATCCACCCAGTATTAATCAGTATATATTTAATTAAAAAAATGATTTGTTTTCATTACTTTTGATTAAGTACCACCGTTTTTCTACAGTACAGTCTACAGGCTTGGCTTTCATCAACACAAAATATCCAGCAGCAGCACGACAGTTATTTTGTCAAACTTGTTATCAAATTAATAATAATTGTAAATATTGTAATTAATTAATCACAATTAATCACATAACATTTAAGCAACATGTATTTTATGTAAATGAATTGTAGTTGCTAACTGTAGCGCATTTTCTAAATGTCACTGATATTGGTCTATAGTCCTGGGAAATTTGTATAATCTCTCTCTCTCTCTCTCTCTGGGCCATGTGATTGGCTGTAAGGTGTATGGGCAGTGGTGCCATTATAACATTATAACCAAAAAAACATAATGGAAAAAAGGACACTTTTCTAAAAGGACATTTTTGAATTAACCTGTCTATAATGAAATGTGCTCTATTCCAGTGAGAGTAAGAATGAATATAAGGTTCCTTACAAAGTGTTGCATTTGGTATTCCCCAATTCAATGGTTCATTTATATCGATTACTCAATTGCATTTGTTTGTTTATTTATTCCATGATGTCTAATCATTGTATTAAACTGTGAGTGATGTAGGAAGGTTCAAAATATATAATGGCACGACTGAATTTTTGATTTTATTTTCAGCACAGCTGGTTATAATGTTGGACACCAATGCAGCTCTTATCAAAATTAAATCAGTTCCCATGCAGTAAAAAACTGCTGAGTAAAAAAAAAAAAAAGAAAGATGTATATAACGGAATGAAACCTCCATAATTCATATTAAAATATGTCCATTTCCTAGATACGTGTGCTACTGAATGTTAACTACACTACATTTACAACCAATCTAGAATATATTAATCGTCTTTGTGATGGAAATCCATAATATACAGATGAATTCATTGGCAGTGTAATGCAGGGGATGACAGTGATGGAAAGGGTGACGGTGATGGTGGTGGTGGAGTTGATTGTGCAACAGTACTGAAACAGGTAGCCTTTTTCTTTTGCCCCATTCATACAGTAGCTCTGACTTCAATGCGCCATACCTGTCTCATTGTTAGCATTATTGGTTGAATGTTCCTGCATGTCTCTAATTGTTAAAACAAAAAAAGCTGTTGTTGAATGTGAAACATTCAATTAACAATTAACTTTGTTTGTTGTTGAGGTTGCTGAAACAGTGGATGCACTGTTCCTGTTAATCACACAGAAGAAGGAACACACCGCACTAATCATGTAAACTGTCTCCAATAGGAGTTATCACACTGTCATTTATATGCAGATGAAACATCGCTGTGTTGAGGGCTGCATTGATTTGTGTAGTTCATGCTTCTTTTTTGGTGTTAATGCTTATTTGTATTGACTAATGAACTGTTGACAATAAAAGAGGACTTAAACCCTTGTTTACACTTTTCAGAATAGATGGAGATTTAAAACTGTCCCATGCATTAAACTGCTATAAACATATGATCGTATGAAAATGACAAATTCATACAATGTCCCACTTTTTTGTGGTTAAATCTTTTATCTAACTTCACTCATAACTAATAACCCACCAAACATGGTCAAATAGCAGTGGGATCAAAAGTTGCATTTTTACTGGGAATCAATGGGACAAAAATGCCATCTGGGAGTCCTAGAGTTACAATTTTGATTACACAATGTATTATAGACTTATTATCGAAGATGACTTTGAAATTCCAAAATTAACTGTTAAAAAATTCACAACCTGGACAAAATGTATGCTCTATGCATCATCACAGCCAACAATATTGAAAAATCAATACCTGAAAGGATACAATATCTCTGAGGGTATTAGGGACAGAGAAAAAGAATCCAAATGGCTTTTAGGAAAAATGTTTTCCCTCACTTCATCAGATAGCATGAAACCTGACCATCTATGTTAAAGCAAGCTTTCCAAAGCCCAAGAGTACACTATCAAACTGTACTAATGGACAACTTAACCACCATCTCCTTTGCTTCCCAACCTAAAGACTAACTTATTCATTTGGTAACCTCAAGATGATGTCACAATATGTCCAGGGACTGTGAGCCCAGCCATGTGTTTGCCTTTGTGTGAAGAAAGACTGCCAAGGTCATTACTCATTGATAAGGCCCCTGTGGAGCACTCATGTTATCGCCTCTGCCTGGGGACTCCACAGAGCAACCTCTACAATTAGCCATCGTCCCCTTACAATTTACCCTGGTGACAACTGGTCTGGCCCAAGTAGTGTATCAGAGGTGGCTGGGGACTGAGCAGATGAGGGGTAAATTCCCCCTAGCATTGCTTAAGATGGATGCTTATGAAATCCATGGACATACTATAGGTCCCTGATCACTTCTCGTTCAGCCTTTGAATGGGACAAATAAGTATCTATGTCTGAATATGGGCAACACAGTGGTGCAGTGGTTAGCACGAAGGGTGCAGGTTCAAGACCTTGGTCTGGCGTGGATTCTCTCCAGGTTCTCCATCTTCCTTCCACAGTCTAAAAATATGCTGAGGCCCATAGGTGTGAGTGCATTAGTGAATGGTGTGTGTGCCCCACGATAGGCCATTTGAGGTGTTTCCCTGCCTCTCACCTGTGCTGGGATTGGCTCCAGCAGACCCCCACGACCCTAATGAGGAATAAGCAGGTATAAAAAATGACTGACTGATGTCTGAAGATATGGATCCTAATAAAATATTAGGAAGCTATAAGCTAACTGAACCAAATACCTCCACTACAAACTTGATATTGGGCACAACCAAACTTGAGAAGCAGTACCTCCAAATCCGAGATCAATGTCCTTGGCCAGAAAAGGATGGAGTGCCTTCTCTGGTTGAGATTCTGCCCCAAATGAAGGACTTCAAGTATCATGGGCTTTTGTTCATGAGTGACATATGGATGGATTGACAGATGGAATGGTGTGGCGCCAGCAGTGCAATGCATTGGTATGCATGCTAAAAGACAAACCTCCTGATTTACCGGTCAATCTATGTCCCTACCCTCAACTATAGCCATGAGCTGTGGGTACTGAAAGAACAAGATCACGGACACAAGTGGCCGAAATAAGTTTCCTCTGCATGGTATCTGTGCTCCTCTCTCTTACAAACAGAGTACAGCCGCTGCCCCTCTGTGTCGAGAGGAGCCAGAAGAGTTGGCTCAGGCATCTGTTTAGGATGTCTCTTGGTCACCTCCCCGGTGAGGTGTTCGAGGCAGGTCCCACCGGGAGGAGGCCCCAGGGAAGACCTGGTACACGCTGGAGAGACTCTGTCTCTCAGCTGGCCTGGGAATGCCTCAGGGTTCCCTGGGAATAGGTAGAACAAGTGGCTGGGGAGAGGGAAGTCTGGGCTTATCTGCTTAGGCTGCTGCCCCCATGACCCAACCTGGACCACTGGTAGAAGATGGATGGATGGGTGGATGGATAGTCTTTAATGCATATCTGCCCTACGGACAATGTTACAATGTTCACCGTTAATAGATAGAACTCAAACTGCTGGATGCTGTTTTCTATTTGTAAAATGGCACACTGTGTTATATATTTTAGTGAGTGAGTCCATCATATAGCAGACATAATGTAAAGTGTTCTGGAAATTTTAAGGTTTAGTTACATTTAATAATTTATGTGATGTGCACACATACCAAAAGCCAGAAGTGGTGCTAAATGAGCTGTTTGGGAGCCAAGAGAGCTGGCTTTTATTGCTGAACCGAGCCAAAGGATCTGGCTCACTAAAAAAAGATAGAATTCCCATTACTACGAGCTTTGCCATACCTGGCTGGCATGAAGATATTATACCATGAACACTAAAATAAATACAGAAAAAGGCCTTGGGTTCAATAGCTCTTCACAACTCTTGCTTTAAAGGAACCCTATAAAAAATGTGTTTAGTGCTTCGGTGTAAATATGTAGGTCTCTGTTGTTCCTGTTGACACACACACTGTGAAATAAGACCACCCACTTATTCTGTTTTGGTGAGGCCTCCTGTGTAATCTGGTTTAAATGTGTCTGAACACAAGCTATTTAGAAATGGTTCTAGTTGGGATGTCACAATAGAAGAGGAAGTTGATACTAAACAACCATGTATTCATATAGCCCTCCTCTCCTCCCTGCTTGTACTTGACTGTTTTTCCAACCAACCGCAGCTCTCTGAGGGAAGGGACATTTCTGACATCACAACAGAGCGGGCATTTTGCAAGGTATGGGAGGGAGGGAAACATGGTTTTTCAGAGTGAGTGCAAGAAAGCAGACTGCATTGCTGCTATATGTCCAACTAGGTGCTCTTGGACCATAAAAGCATGTTATTTGTTATAAATAGACCACTAAAATTAAATTATTGAACTGGAAAAATGGCAAAATATGGCCTCTTTAATAAAACGTCTTGCACTATGTTCCTTCCTTATGTTCCTAACATGTAAAGGCTCGACCACACAGTACAAACATATAATTAACCAAAATGTTCAACTACCTCACAACAATCTGTGAATCCACCAGCGTAAATACAAAGTATGTTTTGCAAAGTGCTGGCCTTAACTTAATTAAAGTCAGTAAGGTTAAATTTAAGCATAGATTAAGTTGCAAAGATGGTCAACTACAAACTTATGTGTTTTAATAGACATGATCTTTGTGTGACAGACGGCTATCATATTCGCTGGTTTGCATGACTTACAAGTAATCAGTATGCCACCAATCTTCAGGAAAAGCCACTTTCTGTTGTGGTCAAGCCGCTAACAGCAGGGGAAATGTCCTATATCCTTCTACCTTTTTTCTGGCCAGCTGAGTGGAGTCACTGTGTCTCTTGAAGGGTCAAAGTGTTCTCAATGTTATATTCCATGTACTTGATTATCTGTGCTGGTAGATGTACATTTCAGTGAGCTGCTTCCCAGAGAAGACTGACCAATCCCAAAGGGCTTGCAGCATCATAGAACATTCATTTCATGTTCTTTGTATGTTCAGTAAACATCAATGCTGTTTGGATGCTGTTCAGCAACAGTTTCCATTTCTTTCTCTGTGAGGAAGAAGACCTTGTGTTTGCAATGTGTCTGTGTGAGTACAAGGGAGAAAACCGGTGTCTATTTCAGCACAGTTGTCAAGTATTCTTCCCTGAAGTGGAAAGTATATGCTTCAAAAGTGGGCACACTTTTGATACAGATAGAAGAAGTACTAACCAATGATGAATCAGTTCAGTGTATAGACTCTTTGGTTTACTGGTATGAATAGGTAAACAACAGAATGAAAGCATTAGCTTTGAAAGCTCTGCCTGCAATTTAGAGGTTATGTCTATAAAACAAGGTGCATATCATCTATGACAAATTAAACCCATACAACCACGATATGTTCAAGGTTGTACAGTCTAGACAGTTGAAACACCATTCAAGGATGATTGTTAATATCGCTGGTGCAACAAATGATATAATTTACTGATGATACCATCTATTCAGTCAGTCATTGGAATCCGCTGTCGGGAGATGTAATTAAAAAAATAATAATTTTAGATTTTCTGATACTTATAATCGTACGAAATGTTCTACATGTGTCACTTTTCTTTTTTGGACTCAAATTAGAAGCTTCTATTTTTTTCTCATAAAAATGTGAAAGTAAAACCAGGTCATTATTCAAACTTCACTGTCATTTTGAAAACACTTTCACTCCCAAAATCTTCTGAAATTTGTGTTTCTGAAACTCTCCATTTTTCCTGTGACTAAAATTTTATTTTAACCCTAATTAAAATTGCATAAAAATGTGCACCTAACTCCCAAATAATTGCAAGCAGCTATCCATTCCAATTGGAATATTATTAATCCAACCTTCACTGTGTTCAGTCTAAAAATATTTTTCACCAAAGGTCATGTCAATCCAAGCTATATTCATACAATTGTACTTATAGCAGCAGTAATTGACCTTCTCTCTAATTTTTTGGCCACTTGCGGTAGTCCAGGAACCTGTGAATTACACCTTTCACAGACAAAGGGCACCGTTAACTTCACTTGGAGTTATGTTTCTGACCGATGGTCCTTTATTCATTCTCCTTTTAGCTTTCTTTTGGTATTCATCAACTCCTGAGGCATAGAAAGGAGCTCTTGCATTGACCGAAATAAAACCCTGTGTTTCAAGGTCCGAACTGCATGGAAGTGATTTAAATTAAAAGAACAGTGATGAGTGAGGACAAAAAAAAAAACAGTGCCACACTGCTCCCAGATAAGGAGCAGTGTGGCACTGAATGTGTGAAGGAAAGGTGATGATAGCGAGGCCTTCGCCTGCTGGACTCAGCGGTGAATGGGTCAGGGGTATGAGATTCTTGAAGATGCGAAAGCACAACTGGACAAGTTAAAAACCGAAATCAATCAGTGAGTCAAAGCTGCCACCGGTCGCTGTGAGAAATGGAGAGGAGCTCAGCGGGGGAAGGAGAGGTGGGATATTGGAGTCAAAGATCCCCTCATCCCGCTGATTAATAACCAAAACTCACTCCAGGCTCAGATCACGGACTCACAAGGACATTGTTGACGTAACAATATGCATATTCACTGCGCCACAGAGAAGGGACAATTTGTGGAAAACAGCATTTTGTCCGAACTTGGGGACAATATGGACCTCTGTCAGGAAAAGGGTTTGGTAATTAAAGGAGGACTACAGCATGTAGAGGTTTCGCCATACTCAACAGCAGTCTGTCTGGTTCCTACAATCAATGTCAAAGAAAATCCTTAAAGGTACAGTCCTCAATTCTGATCCAACATGCATCTAATAACCATTTCCAGCTTGTCTAGCTCTAAATTCAGGACAGATTCCGAAACCGCATGACTCCAAATGTGTGAACTGAAGTCAGAAACCTTTCTCAACGACAAAACATTCCCAACCCAGTGAAATTGTTCTAGGTGTGTTCGTAATTTTTGTATTGAAGCCACAAAATTGTTTACAATTATTTACACTATTATTTGCATTACTACTATATACTACCTACTATACTATAACAAGAGAACAACTAGAACAGGGATGTCAAACAAACAGTCTGTGTCCACTTTTCTTGCACTTTGATAAGTCATCCAGTGCCGAATTGGACCCTTTGGCCCTTTGTTCATTTAGTTCACAAAACCAGTTGTGGTTCTTGTTGAGGAAATGTAAGAAAACAGAGAGGTGAGTGTAAAAGCTGCCGGATAAAAGTGGACCTTAATATCATGCGCCGGTATCACTTAAGTCTCAGCTCTGAATGTGCTGCATTATGGTGTCAGCATTGCCTCCACGCTGCCCAAGGTTCCAACCATTAAATGTCCTTTCTTATGTCGGTCTCGGTGGCCTCGCACTCCCTTGTCGGACGCGGCTCCTTAATTAGAGTAAAATGTCTCCTTTTCTTTATTATTTCAAGACACGCGCCGAGCCAATTAGCTAATCATTATGGCAAGGCAGGTGGTGCACTAATACAAGATAATAACACACCTTGGGCATTCAGAGTTACCGCACTGCTCAGGGCTTTTCAGCAACATTGCACAGTTCTGTGCAAGCCTAATTGGGTTGTGGAACATAGAGGGGGGCAGTGATAGAACTACCATATATACGTTTTATTCAAGGGATGAGAAGGACAGTGGCATTATTAAAAATGTCTTCTTTTTTTAAAAAAAACCCTGGAATGATACAGTTTTTTCTTCTTTTTGTCTATGTGATGCAAAAATGTCTGGAGGGCACATATAGTTCAGATCTACTGTGAAATGAGGAGATAGAAGGAGAAGTCTTCTACCGTATTACGTTACAGCTCCCTCTCATTCCACTCCCATATTAGAAGCGAATCGATTGTGTCAGCCTCTGATCGCACACATTACATCTACTGTATGATTTGACTTCAAGTGGATATGACAAAAAAGAACAGATGCAGCATGAGGGTTTGCTTTTGATGTAGGGTTCACATTACTATTATTTTTGTTAAAGCCCGACATCAGAGGAGAAAACCAGTAATCACCTTGAAGTTGAGAAAAAAATAATCGCTGCATAAGTCTTGTGAATATATCATCTTTCATGTAGAATTGTTCAATTTATTAAAATATCTTAAAAATATATAAAAAAACCTTTCCAAATTATGTAATTGATATTAAGGTAATTAGTATATGTAAATTGTTCCCTTCCCTTGCAAAACATACGTTTTTGTTTCTGTAGCAATACCAAGGTCGACAGGACTTTTCCACAGTAACTGTGGTGATGAACACCTGATATTTCCTCCATCTTTTCTAGACACCACAATGTACTGGCTGCACATGTTTTGCTGTGTCCCATTTCCTGACTGTCAGTCCATAAATACATCTCATGAATGCTCGATGAGGGAAGAGCGAAAGCTGTCTCACACATTATTGCAAAGAAATAAATTCCAGAGTTTTGAGTGGGGACTTTGGGCTATACTCTGGTGGCGGGAGGTAACTAACTTTATTGCTATTGTGCCTTGCAACCTACAGTGCATTTAATTATTTATTTATTCAATCATTATTTAACCAGGAAGTCACATTGGGATTAAAAGGATCTTTTTCCAAGTGAGACGGAGCATACGGCTAAAGTTAATGAAAATGCCTCTGTCAGCAGTTCAGCAGTTGAAGAGACAGCAACATGTTCTGCATTGGTGGAAGGAGTTTTTGGATCTTTTACTTAAGTAAAAGCAAGTTTAATCCAATGTTCCCATCCTAGGGGTCTCAGGGGTCATGAGATGATTAATGGGAGTTAAAGGTAGGGTGGACTTTTTCTTTAATCCTTGATTTTTGGTCAAATATTGGATCATTTGAAAGAAATGAAACCATGTGAAATATTTAGAGGGAAAAAAACACTATTTGGAGGAGCTGTTAACAACTCAGACCTCTAAATTCCGACAAGAATAGACGCTGTCTGTAAGACATCTTATTGTATCATCTTTAACAATATGTTGTATTTTGCAAGATTGTTATATTATCCATTGTGTCACATCTGCATCAGATAAGTAATGAAAACTTCTAGATAAATGTAATGGAATAGAATTTACAATATTTTCCTCTGCAGTGGGGTAGTAGAGTAGAAAGTAGCATCACATGGAAATAAGTAAAGAAAAAGTACTGTAAAATTGTACTTAATTACAGTACTTGAGTGGTACTAGAGGTACTAGTGGTTCTTGTACTTGCTAGATGGCTCATTGGTTGTGGTCACAAGGTAGGATCATACTAGATTTCACCAAATTCAATGTTGCAACTTGGCGGGTGGTCTCTCTAATATCCAAGTACACATAGTTTAATTGGGTGTTAGTATAATTAATTAGTTAGTTTAGTTAATTAGTTTAATTGATGGTTAACTACAACAATAAACTAGCAGCATACAAACAAAGATGGTGTCCTTGACAAAGATAGGTGATGACTTCTTTGAAGCTGTGGTATTGTTTGACTTTTCCCGGCCACAAAATATTGTAAACAATATATACGATGGCATCTCCTTCCACTTCTGGGTGAAAAAAATGTCAGAAATACTCTAGCATGTACAGGATGCTAATCCAATACCATACCTTATACAAGCAGGCACAAAGCAGATTAAGATCTTAATACAGGGGATCCAGTCGTATTTACGAATCCAGTCCCAACATGATCCTTAGCCTTATCACATGAATTTGATTTTTTTTGATGCCTTATTATCCAATAAAGCTCGTCCATGTGCACATAGTGCTTGGCGTTAAAACAAAGTTCCAATTTCAAATTTGACGCAAAGATTTTCCACCATGGACCTCCTTGGTCTGAGACCTTTCTGTGTGGAGTTTGCATGTTCTCCCTGTGTCTGCATGGGTTCTCTTTGGGTTATCCAGCTTCTTCCAACAGTCTATAAAGCTGCTGAGGTTAATAGGAGACTCTAAATTGCCCATAGGTGTGAGTATGTGAGTGAATGTTGTGTGTGTCCCACGATTGGCTGGCGACCATCGGGGGTGTATCCCTGCGTTTTGTCTGTAATGCGCTGGGATTGGCTCCAGCAGACCCCTGCGACCCTGATGAGGAATAGCCGGGTATAGAAAATGACTATTTGTCCTTGTGATGCTCAATTCTTTTTGATTTGTTTTCCTTTTACGCTCTTGTTGAAGATCAACGCAAGGTGACGTCTGAGGATCGGCCATCAAAACACAGATCTCACATGCTCCTCTCAAAATAATGCTTGACAAGTGAGGGATCCAGGGGCGAGCAGTCACCGTTGCTGCTGGGGGAGCGCTCATGTCTCGGCGAATTGCGCTTCACTGTAAAAGCAAACATGACAGTCAAGAGTGTCAAAAGTAGTTTGCCTCCATTACAGTCTACCCCCCCACCCAAGTCACACGTCTGGTATTCATAGAAACATTTAACACACCCTCAAATGGTGCCATGGCGTCTTCCTTTCATTATGTTGGCACCTCCGAAGGGCAGGATGCTGTGTTTCTGCCCCTGTCTTTGACTGACACAGCGGTTATGAGCAATGATAGCTGCCAGGGCTCCGAGGGAGCATCTAAATGAACTGACAGTGGCAGTGTGAAGACACCTCGCGCCAAATCCACTGACAACATTATTATACTAAGGACTTTATATAGGATGATGAAGCCCGGAGAATCAATGTGATTGATGCGCGGCGCTCGGCGCATAATTCCTCACGTTTTATTCGAGACGCTCGCTCGGAGGGGCTGTTGTGAAACGCCGACACTTGGAGAGGTGCCGTCGCTGAATCACCAGCTTCGGCTGGTACAAATTTGGAGTTTCGCTACATGGATGCACACACACAGGAAATTAGAGCTTTACAGGAAGTGGAACACAGTCCAACGGCAGTTTGTAGTCATTTAGGGGGATGTCAGTTGGTTGCAGATTAAGCCAGCAGCACATGCAGCATGACAGTTGGACTAGTAGCCTGTGCCAGGGCTGTAGTCCAGTATTGACATTGAGACATTTTTTGTTTTTTAAATCCCTGACGTGTCACATTTTGGGCTGTTTTGAATCAGACTCACCTCAGTCTCTGCCTGTATTCCCTGCTAGAATCCCCCACAGTAAAAAGTGTTTTAGATTTTATGGAAGTAAATCTGTCTCGCCAGATTTTGAAATTTAAAAGCCTTTGGATTTATAGCACTGAACTTTACTTCCCCTAAGGAGCTTCACCAATTAGTGGCTCCAGTGGTGCTGGAGTTGCCATAGCGGCCACTGAAAGTGCATATAGATACAGGTCACAACTATACATATCTTGATTTTTTTATTTTATTTTTTTTATCCACACACTTTCTATCCAAGTTGGCCTCTGAACCACCAACACAGCACTTATCCAGAGATACAAGTGGAGAGATTTGAAAATATCAGATTGAATAGATTAGTGTAGGAACCCCAATCCAGACTTTTTGCAGATTAATGATGTCAAAGCACATCTGGATTGGTTTGAAAGGCAGGAGCTAACTTATCCCTAAAAAATAAATATTGTTCACTGAGCAAATTCTTTGATTTAAAATTCAACTGAAAACTGACTGAATATGGAATAACTGAGACATCATATTGTCAAAACTCCTGTTTTGTAAGTTAAAGGTTAATTTATAAATGTTTATAATGTATACATTATATGTGTTATTTATATGTAAATGTTCAGTGGTCTGACCCACTTGAGATCAAATTATGATGGATGTGGCCCATGAATTAAATTGAGTTTGACACCCCCCCCCCCCGAACTCAGCTCTGAAGCTCAATGTCAAAACCAGAGATAAAAGTGATCTATAAATTATCATAGCTCTATTGTTTTAAATAATACAAACACGCGTCCTACATCATTCTCTCAGGTCATATCTCGGAACACGAATAGCAAGAAAGAATTGTGATTGCCACTTTTCTTTTTAAGATATTGTGATTCGTTCAGGCATAACTTCACCTCCTAAATGCGAGAAAGACATTCAGTTCAAAGATGAAACTGTTTTTTGTCATGTTATTGATGGCTTGTATCATACAGAAATACATTCATACAATGATCTCAACCAACCTAGGGATACTAATAGAATAAAATAGGGGGTAAAAAAGTCCTCTGCATCCAAGAAGCAGCAGGTGTGCTAACAATACATGGATAGTATGGATCTAATTTTCAAATGGTTAAATGATAATCCCATGATATTCCATGTTAATGTCAATCAAGGAAGTTGAAAATGTTAATTAACACTAAGTTACTTTTTTTCTGAAATGTGTTCCCCACTCTAGTCCAACATCTGTGTACAATGAAGCGGCGCCACACAACAGCGCCCATGCTCCGGCTGCCATATGTCCTGCCCAACTGTTGCAGTGTGTACAATCCGCAGTCAGAGGTAATGAAACATGCAGCTTTTGTAAATTAATAGAAAAACAAGGCTAGTGACCGTAGTTACTTTGTCGCCTTGTTATTCCATCAGTGTTTTGCCCTTCAGTTGCAGTATATGAAAAGAAAGAGCAATCTTGCATTGTTATTCATGTAGACATAAATTGAAGACAAACATATATCAAAAACAACCTGTGCATCCACAAACCCTTTTTTAAGTGTTTGATAGGTTTATCTTTCTTTTTCATGGAATCCATTTTTTCCCTATCCTTATAAAGTCATTATTTATAGGATCTAGGTGTAATGGTCAGATACATCATTCATGCAAGCCTTAGCTACACTTGCAACATATATTCCTATTTTTTTTAAAGTAGGAGGGTAGGGATAAAAAAAGACAGAGAAATGGTAAAAAATATATACTTTAAGGTTTATTAGGCTAGTGTGCAATTGCAGGCTGCTTGCTCAGGGAAATTGGCGCCTCTAGGCTATATCCCATCCCCATGGCTGCTTGCAGGGAGATATTGGAAGAAAGGGAAAAAAAAGGAGGATGCCTGGGTGGTGGGGGATTCAGTAGGGGTGGTTTAGGGGGAGTGTGAAAAGAAATAAAAAAAAAAAAAGCAGCTAATACTTGAGATGAGTCCTCGTTTAATGGAAAATCTTGTACATGCCGTGGGTAATGAGTTTACTTATTAGCAAATCACAGCCCCGCACGCTCTACATCACGCATGAAAAAACGTGCCGCGGAATCCATCAGCCCACTCAGTAATTTAGACGGAGAATCAAGAATCGCTCTAGTCAGTCAGGTGTGTCAATTAAAAGGTGGAATCAGAGGTTCTGAAGAAAGATTGATGATATTTGAGCACACTAGACAAACAAATATTGTCGCTTCTTTAGAAGCTCATCCAAGCATAAACTGTTGCTCATTGGCTGGAATAGTGCCATGTATGAACTCCACCATACAATAATAAGGGAAAACATGTTTTAAAGGGGCCTTATTTTGAAAAAAATGTAAATATTTAGGGTGTCCCTGCTAAGACACAAACTGTGAAATACCCATTCATTCTGTTGTCTGGCCTGGCTGAACAGAAGGCATTTAGAAATGGCTCCTGTGGAGTGGAAGTGAATAGTAACTGCCCCTGGCTCCAGAAAAGGGTTATTTATTTTACAACTTGTTCTGGAATAAAAACTATATACACATTTACTGAAATATGGTATGAATATATTCACTGAGACATGATTTCGGGATTTTATCATTGAAGTCCTCTTTATCTGTTCACTAGCAAGAAATCCTGTGAAGTCCTTTTATCTCTCGTTCCCTGCAGAGACCCTCACTCCATCCTCCACCATCTAACTGACCACCTGTTCCTATCAACCCGCCTCAATTTACTCCACCATATGTTTGGCTGCAGCTAAGGAGCATACTGTAAACATATAGCATATTAATAACCCTAAGTTGGTTATCTCTTTTTTAATTTTAATTATTTTTCAGGTTTTTAGATTATATAGTCACAGTGTATAACATTATAGGAAAATAAAATGATATATCTAACTAGGCAAGGCAAGTTTATTTAGAAAGCACATTTCAATAACAAGGTTATTAAGTGCTTTACATAAGACAGTAAAAACATCAATGAACAATTGAAAAACCGTTGATTATAACATTTAAATAAATTAGAATTAAATATGAAAATCAAGAAATTGAAATTAAAAACAAAAAAATAAAAAAGATGATTAAACAGTTGATTAAAAGGGGAAACATCAAAAATGAATATTAAAAACAAAAACAAGAACAAAGTTACAGTGCAGAGTAACTACCTATGAAAAAACAAAACACATATTTTACTATGAGATGTAAAGCTGAAATTTTATAATATTTTTTTAAATATAGCTTTTACTAAAAATTCTACATAGTCAACCTTTAATTTATATACCTAATCAGAAATAGCTCAGCCAACGAAGGTGGACATATGTTTCACTGGAGCTTAAAATGTCCTGTGTGGGGATGTAGTGGGTAGCTTCATGCAGGTGTGTATCATCGTCAAATGTAGCAAAGGAAGACTGTGTCCCACACACACACACACACACACAGTAAGACACAGGAGGGCAGTAAGAGAGAGCTGCCTTTTGACAGCCAGATCAATGATTTATTTCCAAGAGTCATGCAGAATTTGCCTCAAATCTATGACTGTATATCATTTATTTATTCATTTGTACGGTATTATGTTGTGTATAAAACTCACTGCTTCATACAAATTGTCCTTAGTGGGAATCTGTTCATCTTCACACTTCTTGTCGCTGTAGTAAATGTACAATATATTGCCCTTAACTTAGCAGCTATATAGGAGTATAACAGTTCATTCTGTATTGCTCTGGAGATGGATACTTGAATAATGAATACATACATCTGGATGCGTTTCTTTTATATAATATATATATATATTTTTTTTTGGCACTGTTCCTGCTTTCTGTCCCAAAGGTCTTGAGGGTGACTTATCTCTGATTCTTGGTTTTATAATTACAAGTGACGTGATTTGACATGCATGTCAGACCAGTGTCTCCTTAGCCTGAGGAATGGTGGTGGGTATCGCCACATATCTCCTTCAATACTGAACAGTCAAGTCACTCAGTGTGTGTGTATGTGTGTGTGTGATGGATGTATTCTGGACAGGTGGGTTGACCCTAGGGCACTTCCTCCCAAAAACGTGACAGCATAGCTCCACATTCCTAAAGCCAAAACCTCAACTTTAATTGCATAACAATGAATTAGGTTAAGTGTAACTGTGCATATTTCCCACAATTTCATGCGTTGATATAGATAGAAAATAAATACCCTGCACACAGAAACCTTACTAAGGTGGCAAATTCCACAAAATCCAATAAATAATGTCACTAGCAGACCAGGGCACAAACATTTTGATCAGTCCACGGAATGAATGACACTAAAATACCTCTAGAACTGAGGATAAAATTAGATTGTTAAGAAGCCATGTCGGCTCTGACTTCCTTTTTTTTTTTTTTTTTTTTTCTCCCTCGAATACCACACAGACAGAAGGGAGGATATAAATAAGGCACCAATAGGGTGCTTAAGAATGAGTGCAGAGTAAACCAAATCCTCCCACCTTTATGGGGTGGCTAAGATTGTTTCGATGGCCCTCTGAGATACCTCAGTTTCACGGCTGAGCCACGTCAAGAGCAATCAAGTACATTGTGACCCGCTATTGTACGTCCCAAAATGAAAGTGGACATAAAATAGGTCTCTTATACAGTAGGAGACATTTGCCCTGGGACGAATTCCCCTTCTTTGCATACAATTCCAGTAGAGGTTAATATTACTTTGTCCTTGCAGTTATTGCTTTGCAGAGGTTTTTTGCTTCTGTGACCTACAAAAACGATCTTGAAATTATGATGTAGATAAGAGTGTCAGTTCTGTCGAGTTATGGACCTTTGGGTCTACAAATCTTTATTTTTTTATAACTGACAGTGTGATTAATAAGCTGTTTTCATAATTTGCTTTTATTCTTGTGAAAATCTGTCAAGCCCATCGCCACTGTGGGGCAATCGCGAAAAAAAAAAAATCCAGTGCAAGCGCCGGGATGGAAGAAAGGGTTTGACAGCATCAGGGCATTCCTGCACCGCGCTGCTATCTTATATCACGCACCCATCTGATGATTCTGATATTGTGCATTTCTTTATGGAATAATAGACGGTGTGTGGAAAGGAGAAAATAAAAGGCACGGGCAAAGTTTCAGGCGGCAGGCTTTGATTTGATCACACACTCAAGGAAAAGCAAAAAAAGAAAGTTAAACGAGATTGGATGGCCAAGACAGAATAATTGGACTTGTGTTGGTAACTTGAGTGGACACAGACCCATTTATCTTCCTGTCTGAAGCAAGGGAGCAACATTTCAAGTCCAGAAAAGGTCACAGTTAAGATCCTGATTGTGGAACAATGCAAACTATTATTGATGTAGGAACAAACCCTTGTGTGGATTTTTTCTCTCTTGCTTTGACTTGGGTTTCACCATATTTACTGTCTAGGAAGTCACAAGCAAATTTTATTTATATATAATATAGATATAATTCTACAGATAAATGAGACTGAGAAGAACATTATGACTAAAGCTGATGTTATCCTGTCTGTTCTGTGTCCACATGATGGAAATTTAATCATCAGGTTGTGCAGGTATTGCAGATTTTTTTGTGAGGACTTGACCGCTGCTCACAACTACCCGCAAACCCACCGAGCATGTGTGAAAGGCGGACACCACAAAGTCACTTAACTGGTCCCATAAGGGGAGAAGGGGACATATACCTGGTGGCGTTTCTTTCCATCAAAGCTTGTCCTACCTAGCAACAGTCGGTATGACTTAGGATGACTTAATTGATACCGTTCGCAGGAAACGGTGCAGGGAACATGCCACACGTTCATTTTCCCTGCAGTGAAAAAATAATTAATAACTGATAAAGTCAAGAGATCGTGTCAGCGTTTCTCCTGTCGCACCACACACAGGCCAGTGATAATTTTGTGTTATCATTGGCCTGATTTTAGTGTATATACGTATATATATATATATATATATATATATATATATATATATATATATATATATATATATATATATATATATATATATATATATATATATATATATAGTCATAATATATATATAATATATATGACAATATATAAGTCATGAGTCATGAGATAAGTCATGAGATCATTTTTTTTCTTGCAATATCCACAAAAATTAGGACAGTGATAACACAAATGATACAAAATTATCACTGGCCTGTGCTTGTTGCGGCAGGAGAGACACTGCAATGATATATAGCTCTGTAAAAAAATGAGAGACCCCAGCATGCACACCTCACACACACCACATGCACACCTCACTCAGCTTAAAGAGGTACTGATTAGGTGAAACCTGAACCAAGAACAATGGTAAAAACAATGGTAAAGACTTGTGTAGAGCATGCCAAGACACATGAAAGCTGTGATTAAAAAGTTATTGTACCAAATATTAAGTGTAAACATTAGTATTATGTTGTTTTAAAATGAATTTGATCTTGTTTCTTTGCATTGTTTGAGGTCTGAAAACATTGTATGATTTTTGTTATTTTGACCATTTGTCATTGCAAATAAATGCTCTAAACGATATTTGTGGGAAATATTTATAGACTTAAATAAAATGTTCCTTTTGCCCAAACACCTACCTACCAGCTACTCAAATTATATTCCACTGATTAAATATGGACTGAAGCAGAACAAAACAAAGGGACTAAAATATTACTTTAACTAAAGACAATTTTTCTGTTAGTGACTAAGCAGCAGGAGTGTTTAAGTTACTATGGTTACAGTGATGCTCAGTGTTTGCCCTTCTAAAGCTTTCTCAGTTCTCAGAGTCCCAATAATTGTTTTCAAGGTTAGTTTGTGGCCTTTTCATTCACTCAAACTGTTTATACCTTGTTGCAACTGTTAGATGACCTTGTCAGTACTGAGAACACATAGGTTTCAAATTGTTTATCCGGTTTATCCAAACAAGTCGTGATGTGTTTGAGCCTATTTCATTGATATCAGTTGTTCATGTCAGCTAGTAGGCTGCACTACCATTTTAGTCCGTAAAATGTTTTAGGAATATACTTTCAAATATGGACTATCCATTCTTCTGATAATCCTGGTCCACCCAATTATCTACAGTTCTACCATCTTTCACAGTTTGCTCCCGTATTTAAATCATAACTGGATACCCATGGTGAGGAACATGGATCTGTTTACCATATGTTTTAAAGAAAAATATACAGAAACATTTATATAAAGTTAATATTAATAATCTGCATTTAGCAAAAAACATCTAATGAAAAAGATGTTGATTGATAGGGCCAGAGAGAAGTCAAGTCAATTTAATATTTATTAATTTTATATAATGCTTATTATATTATAAACACATATTAGTACTAGTAAGTGGATCTGCAACAGTTAGTTACCAGCTATTTAATTAATTGATAATTATTTTACCAATTAGATTTGAGTCAGAAATCAGAAGAGAATCAGAAGAAAATGTCCAAATTCTCTGGTTCCATCTTCTCCGATCTTTGCTCATTTTCTGGTTTCTTTGCTCTCCTATAATAGTAAACTGATGTTCTTTGGGTTGCGGAGTGTTGGTCTGGACAAAAAAAATAAAAGACATTTTAGGTTGAACAGACTTAATGCAGTATTTCTCCACAACTACAGGGGCTTTCTGAATGATCTTGGGTTTAAAATAAAGCTAACACCAGTGAGATAGTTGTGCCCGAATAAATTTAAAATGTACAGTGTTGAAGTATATCTAGGTACAATAAAGCAAAAAAGTGAAAAAAAAATGATCTCCCATCTCTTTAGGTTGAAAACCACCATAAATCATGGGTTAGTAGCCCAATTCATCTACGGAGCAGTAAAGTCAAGTCTTTGCACAAAATGTAAAACTGAACCAGACCAATTTTAGAGATGTTTTAGTACAGGTACGATTTTGGCACATTTTGTTAATATTATCACACAAATGCAGAAATTTAACAATTTATGTTTTCCCTATAGGCTTTGTTATAGGTTTTGTTAAGCTAAAAATGTTCTATATAGACTTGTAGCTATAGTAACAAGGCACATGATGCCCAGAGAATATTATGCACCAGCCGTACCCAAAAAAAATATCATGAGGTAATGCAAAAGTTGCACAAGCCTTGGAACTATTGATGGATTCAGATTCCACATATTAATTTTTTGTTCAAGAGCCTGGACAAGAGCAACAGGGACATTGATGACCAACGTAGCCATTATTCAGGCCATGATTGAAATTGTTATAGAAAAAATGAAAAAAGAAAAAAATGCAAAGACTATATTGTGCTTCAAAACCTTACAGAAGACAGAAGATATATTTTAGAGGACTTACATCCTTGCTATGGACACAAAAAGAGCCCAAAAGACATTGTCCACCTTGGGTTCAAGTGTTTCACAGCCCTCTTGTTTTGCCACAAGAGGCAGCATTGAAGCACAGGCAGCCTTGGAGCTTTTGTTTTGATATTGCTCATTCTGTTTTGTTGGTTGTTCCAGAGACCTTGGTGAAATGTTGATTGAGCTATCGAAGGACCCCCATAGCCTTGTAGAGGGCGGATAAAAAATTGAAAGAGCTATCTGGTAAATAATGTGATCTACAGCGGAGCATGCGCACGCTCTGCCCTACTCCATGAGATTACCTCAAAAACTGCAAGTTACAAGGCGTCCTGGTGGAGCAGCACAGACGGAGTTGAGGAAAAAAAGGCGGAGAGAGGAGACAAGAGGAGGGACAGAGACGAGAAAAGGGGGAGAGTATAAGTGGAAACTGCATGCCAAGCTTTGTAAAGCATCAGGGATGAAACATCGCTTTCCTCATAAGATGATTATGTTGTTAAATGAGATATGGCAATACTCTTGTAAGCGCTTAATCCAAGGATCTCCAGCTGCCATGCAAATGTAGCAGATGTCAGCGGGATGACACAAAGCCGAGGAATGAGCAACCGAAAATTCTCCTCCTCATCCCGCCGCCACCTCCTCCTCCTCCCCCCACCGCCGCCGTCTCCTCTGTATTATTTAACAGGGAGGTCTGTGGTTGCTGCAGCTCATTGTGCTAATTCTGTTCACACATTCAGCATGAGCGAAGCACACAGCCGGTCAAAACGACTGCAGGCAAAAGGAAAAAAATAGTTTTTGTTTTCTCTGAGAAGTCGGTAAGCTTTAAAAGAGTGTTTCAGCATCTTTCAACCTGGGCGCTATTTCTATATCTTATAGCAGCGGTTGCTGAGCACCAAGCGGTTCATTTGACCCCAATTTGCTTAGTTTGGCTCATTTTCATTGATGTAAAAGCATCAGTCACTCTCAGGTGCACTAAATCAGGCAGGCCAAGACCTCCACAAAGAGGTGGTCTCAGACCACTTGGCTCTGGTGGGAACGCAAATTCTGGTCCAAACGAGGGGATACTAATTATTTCATAGCCTACTGTGTCTGTCTTTGAGACAATGTTGGTCCCATATGACCTCATTCGTGAAAATAGCGTATTTCCTCTGCCTGACGAGCTATGAGTCTTCATCGATCCATAGATTGTTTTCCAGATGCAGCTGCGACTTATTTTTGAACTGGATATTTTGACATTACAAAGGTTGTAATGCACAAATATAAGGACAAGTAGCAATGGGCAAATGTGTCGCTCCATAGTGAATTAGAAGTGGGACCTACCAGAAGATAAACATTGATGAAACGTTAATCGGAGCAATTTTCGTTCGTTTGCAGGTGTGAAAGTGGACCATGAGAGTCCAAATATGAGGAGTCTATATGCTAATTAGGAGAAATTTTATTGCACTAATTTGGTATGGACCAAACTACTGTCTATTCTCAATTTGGTCCAGTATTTAGCAAGACCTGGCAGCCAACTTCACTAATGGAAGTGTATGGGGCATGTGCACCCAGATATGTTTGTACTCTATAAGCAACATGTTTTTGCCACTACCAGGCTAATATTGTTTTCACAAGGCAGAGGGGTAACAGTGAAAGCCTTGCCAAGTCTTGCAAGAGGCTTGTGACAGTTTTCTTTGCAAGAAGTCACCTATATGTTAAAAGCTAAGAAGTAAAGAGCCATTTAACAGAGCCAGATGCTGCTGGTTGTTGCTGTTGATTTCTGGAGGGTATTTTGGTGTGAATAAAACATTATGATAACAATCTGAGCCTGACAGCGTTTTGGTTACTGAGGACACATCTGGGCAAACATGCCCCATCCGCTTCCATTATTGCACCTCAACTTTGAAGTGGGCTGCTTGTTCTTGCACAATACTGAACCAAATTGAGAAATTTCTGCTCAGAACATTGCAATAGACACTAAAAGAGAGGAAAATTGGTGCAGAGATTCTCTTTCAAGGGCTTTTTTATTTTTATTTTTTTTTTAATTTGCCTATAAACTCTACAGTGCTTGCATGTTCTCATCACCAACACCGAAGAATCAGTTTTCTTTCTGAAGTTTTCTTATCTTTCATGCAGCTCTCCAGGCGTTCCCTGGTGGGTGGCCAAAATCAGAGTGGAATTTCCTTGGGGGACATTAAAGTAAAATGTCTAAAATGACTCACCCCTTGGGATTCATGTTGATGACATCATGACAGTGGAAGTGTGCGAGCGTGCCACTGCAGGCCCATTAAATCAGATAGCATGATAATTTATTCTAATTTGCCATCAATCCCACTAATTGCATCTGACTTTCGGCTCCAGAGAGCATTGTAATTCCCTTGAACTGGTTAAAGTGAATGTGATGGGCTATGCTTGAACTTAGTTAATGGCAGGTGATATATGATTTGTTTTTCCTTATCATTCCTCTTAATAGAAACAGTAAAGCTGGGAGAGATTTGTCAGAGTAATAGTCTGTAAGAATTAAGCATTCAATGTATCATGTAAAACAAATGTAAGATCTAAAAAATATAGATATGACAACACCACGTTGAGATAAAACTTGTCAAATCACGGTCGTCAAAAACATTTACTGTCCAGCCTACAGGGAGGTGTTTTTTTTGGTGGAAAAATTATGTCTCTAACTGCCCCTTTCTCTTTTCCTTCCCCTTTTCTTTCATCATTCTTTTTTTTTCTTCCTCCAACTCCCTTCTGCGGCTCACAGAGCTTTGTGCTCATGTTTGAGTTCTCACTGGCTGACAGGTTGTCACAGATAATAAGTTTTAATTCCCCATGTGGGACTGAAACTCACTTGCCTTGTAATTTCCTCATAATTTTATTCCCTTTTGAAGCCCTTGAATGTAGATTGGTGAGATGTCAGTTATAAGTGCGATAAGCTGTGATTGTAATGTATTCCACTGCACTAAGACTGGACTCTTTGTCAAATTAAAGGGAATCAAGCACATTCTTTAATGTGGTAATGTGAATCCTAACATTCTCATGTCACAGGTGCATGATCAATGATAGTCTTCATTTTATTTATGTTGCTGTTATCTCTTTTTTAAAAGCTTGATGATTTATGCATTTGTTTCAATACAGAATCCTATAGAATGCAATAAATATATCAGAAAGAAAAACAAAAATAAATGATAAAATAGACTTTGACAAAGGACGTGATGATACTAAGACATAAGGATAGTGTTGGGAATAGTAATAATTAATTGTAATTAAAATAAATATTTTTATAATTTAATACAAAAAATATTTAAAAAATATAAAATAGACAAATTGTATATTTGATTAGGTTAAATTAGATTTAACTTTGTCATTGCAAATGTCATATGTACAAAGCAATGAAATGCATTTAATATAGCATAGCATTTAATAGCAGATAGCATTTAATCAGAGATCAGAAAGACTACATTAATATATATATATATATATATATATATATATATATATATATATATATATATATATATATATATATATATATATATATATACAGACTACCAGATAATCTATTATGGTGCAGTGTATGGTAAAGTATTCCACATTATTTACACACTATAAACGTGTTATGACTATGATAATATTAATATGAATTATAATGATACAGAGTATAAAGGCTATTATATATAGATATTCTATCTATCTATCTATCAATTGATACAGATAAATAGATATATACGTTATGTACAGACGATATATCTATTTGCAAATGCAATTGTAATATGATATAATTATTGGTATTAATTAACTATAAAGCATATTGAAACACTATATTTGAAATTAACATGGTATCACTGTTGCAAACAAGTTGAATTAACTGATATTTTGCATATAGATATTATAGACATGCTAGTTTCCAGTTTTAGCCAAAGTTAGGCTTTTAATAAAAAAGGCAAGAAGATATCAAAATTTCAAATTATTTCAAATAAGGTGCTGTGCATTTTACTCACAGCGGTGCCATCTGTACAGTGAACCAGGTTGACTGGTGAGTCATATGATCTCACACCAACCCCTGATCCCCATTTGTCCCAGCGGTGATGTGTCTAAACGCTCCGCAGCAGTTCTGATGGACACTTCGCCTTGAGCTCCTGTTCACCCCTTCTGCCCCTCAATGCCACTTTCTCCCCAATCCAGAATAATGAGCCTTTTCAGAAATTCAACTCAGGGATCCCGGCCCAGCGGTGTGCTCAGCAGCCCAGATTTCTTGCCTTCTCCCACCCTCCCCACCCCCTTCGCTAAAGCCTCTGCTAGCCCCGGAGCTTCCAGGGCCGCGGCGAATATCGCGGCTCTGTCGGCCAAGTGTGGCCGCTGTTTCAGCAGGATAAGTTGGCCGAGGGAATAGTGTCTAAGTCCCCCTGAATGTAAACGAACCACCCTTTGCTGTCACCCCCAGATGCCTGGCCTGTCTTCTGCCTTGGATGGCTGGTTAGGCATTCTCTACCTCATAAAGGATGCAGCTGTACTGTAGGAAGAAGAAAAAATAAATAAATAAAGATGAGTCTTCTGAATTTATACCAAGGCCTTTCCCCCCATTCCGGCACAGAATTGTCACGGTAAGGTTCAGACTTCCTTCGAATCCTGAAAGGAGAAGAAAAATAACTCATGACATCTTCCACATATATACCCTGAATAATCTATTGAGGGCATATTGCTGAGACAGGTGGATTATTTCCAGGAAGACTGATGCGTATGTATTCTGCATTAGTGTCGGGATCTTCTGTGGGCTCTTTGCTCGCGTCTCATGGGTGTTCCACGGCGGATCCCTATGGATTCCATGTGATGGATGCTCTTAATGAAGGGTGTTAATTTAAAGTCACCTGCAGGCTACAGCCGTTCCGTCCATGAGGCTGCATCATCGCCTAGCCAATGTTCTCTCCACGCTGACAGAGGAAGGCCCAGGGAGAAGTGAGGAGATGGAATTGGATTTGAAGCTCTGAGGCAGGTAATAAAAAGCAACACTCCCACACACCAAGGAATGTGATTTCCCCAAGTACCGCTGGCAGACATGTTGAATTTCTCGCTGTAATGTATAGGCGACCAAGCTATTCATAACACAGAAGGCCCTGGCGAGTACACTAGCTCATGCTTGTTTTCTCATTAAAAGAGCCTTTCCTGGTCAAAAAATGCACGGGGTGGACTTTCATCGAGCCATAATGTTCTTTCATACTTACATTACATGAAGTTGCCCCGACTCGAAGCCTCATTGATTTCCATGGTAATGGCTTTGAGCAGCCATTCCGTTTGATTGGTGACATGGAAGCAGGCTACGAGAAAACATGCAGGCACGTGGCTAAATGATAAGGCAGGAGTTTTCCCTGGTATACAAACACTGAATCCATCCTTTTAGCCTCCAATTGAATGTAATTTCTTTCCATCAGAACATGTGTGCATGTAGCAGGTTGTATGATATGCCACTGGAAGGTATTAGAAGCAGGGATAATTTGACAATTTTTACTTTTGGACACAAAAGAACCTACCATGACAGAGAGTCAGGGTGAGAATGCCCCAAACTTTTGAATAGGTAAATGGCATCAAATACATGCAAAAATACTTGCAAGGTAGTTAGAAATATAGAAAAAAATATCTACAAGAAAAGAGCTTTCCATGCATGCATATATATATATATATATATATATATATATATATATATATATATATATATATATATATAACTAACAAGCTTCAAAATCATAGTTCAAAACATGCAACTTTTATTTTGAAGGTGAGTCAGGGAAGTCTCAAAAATCCCCCACGCACAAACAGTGAAGTTCACATGGATGAGATTCTGTTTGTCATTACTAGTTGCACAGTTTTATATAAATTTAACAATATTTTGTATATATTACTGTAAATACATATATTTGTGAATTTATTAATTTACTCTCATATTGCATGTGCATCAGAAATTCATTTTTATACATGTAGATTTGTTTTACAATTATATACAATGATAAATAATTGTGTGTGCATTGAGCAAAATTTTTGTAGAGAGAGTCATTTCTACATAAATCCCCCAAAATATTTTGTGGATCATTCTGTGTGTTTATACATCATGAGACTCTTTTGACTCCATACGCTTGGGGTCTAAAATGCATTTAAATTCACATTCAATTCAACATTGTCTACTCAATACAAAGCAGGTCAAATGAGGCTACAGCATCATTGACGGTATCAGCTGCACTCTATTATTAAGGTGTCAATTCTAGCCTCTATTAAGTGGCATCAGATCCCTGGCTTAACTTCCTTGCATGTTCCATGAAGGTTTGTGAGTGTAATGAGCCCAAGTCCATTAGCTCCTTCTGAAAAATAGATACCATTCAATGCTCGCTTTTACAGAGCTGCAGTTCGATGGATCCAACAACAGAAAAAGTACCTTGTGGTCCAGCCATTCTCCAACACAATAAAGAAGTCACAAAGCCTCTGGATGCCATGTTGAACATGGCCGACAGCAGGTATCGGTCCTGCCTGAGTCTGACCTTGCGGAAATGCAGCATATTTCAATTTCCCCTTCAGTAGTTCCAGAGTGTTGTCCAGGGAGGATTGGGGGAGAAGGCTGTCCACACAAAAGGGCCCTTGGTAGCTGTCTATGCAGGCCACTAGAGCAGCAGGGATGGCCTTAGGCTCTAACTAAGCCTCCTGCCCGCCTCACTGACACTGATCCGCCTCCCTTGCATTGCCACACAGCCTAAATAAAGCAACCATGGTCAACATGGGGGAACACAGAGGTTGAAGAAAGTGGAGGTTTTCGCTTTTGTGTCATCTCAATGATTTTTGTCCCGCTCCTGGGGTATGAAGCCATTGACTTTCCTCTCCTAAAACTTAATTTTCCCCGGCCGCATTTGCATATGACTTAACATATAACAACCGTATTACACGTCTGCCTAAGTAGGGGGGAGGCTTTCTTTTTGTGCCACTTTTCTTTTTTCTTTTTTTTCTTTTTTTTTAGGTGAAAGTGCAGTAAGTACAGAGCAGCCACTCTCTCGGCTAATACTCCATGAGACATTTGCTGAAGAAACATCATTAGTTTGTTTTAATGTGCCACGATGGAGGCTGAGTGACACTAATGGGGGTCTGCGTAAAAAATGGTGTCAGTCTTGGCACTGTGACGGTTCAATGAACAGCACATTAGCGGTAAAAGTATTCCAGGTCTCTAAGAATGCCTTTGTCTCTTGAGCCCATATGAGGGGGGTGAGGGAAGGGGGGGGTGGAAGGACCACTGAGGCGATTCGAAAACGTGTTTCAATATTCATACAGGTAATAGTGGAAAAAAAGGGGAGCAGACATTGTGAAACAAACTGGAGTACAGGCGACCACTCTGTCAAGCCTCAACCCCAAAGATGCATTAGCAGGAGTGCTGAATGGATCCTTTTCTTTTCTGTGCAAATATTCACAGTCAGCATGGAGGATTTGAGTGGAAATCATGTGACCATCCCTCATTCGATCAAGGCAAAAAAAAAAAAAAAGAGCACTTGTGGGACGCAAACACAGCAGAATGTTGTCGCAGTGCAAGACGCGGGATGTTGCCGAGATTAATGAGCAATTTGCTGGGTGATTATTAACAATTCTGATCATTAAAGCAACGAGGTGTGATTAAGCGGTGAAATGGCGCCGGTTGGAGCTCCTGCTGGCAGACACGGTAGCGGTGATAGCAAGTTGCCCCAGGGGCTTTTCCTGTGTAAACCGGCTTCATAGGAATCCGACTGCCAGAGATATATATATAGAGAATAAGAGATCGACTTCACTGCCATCACTTTCAAAACATGTAATAACCGGGAGGTGACAGGGGTCAAGTGCCTTCACTCCGTCCTCAGCCAAGACAATTTGATACAAGAGACAGATAGGCGGCGAGTAATTTTAACACTTGACTTTATTGCAAAATAAGTGGTCTCCGCCGTGCGGACCTGTGACATGTCACGCGTCAGAGGTCAGGAACCCCCCCAGGGTTACAGCTTTCAAAAAATACGGCTCCGACAGGTGAGGATTTCCACAAGAGTGTGTAATCATTGGATGTAGAAACTTCAGCTGAAATGTATTATTCGATATTACTATCAGAATTCAGCAAGACCAAGTATTAAAGCTGCATTTGACTAAAGTTTCATATTAAAAATGGATCAAATTATAAGGTGCAATGTGAAAAGTGTTTAACAAACCCATTGAGACTTTTTTTGCCCAATTGCAGTTTCTCTCTTGGTCTTCTATGGAGCGTTTTAGTGTCTTTTGGCTAATTGATTTGGATTTACAGTTTGTTTCCAGTATCAATGGACAGCTGTTTTGCAAAAAAAAATAAAGCTCTGATAAAACCACTCTAAGACCCCCTCCAAGCACCAAATGTCTGACAGAAACAGTTAGCTACAAACTAAAAACTTTTTGCCCAATTGCAGTTCTGTCCTTGTTGCTCTACAGAGCATTTTAGGGCCTTTCACCTAATTAATTTGCATTTTTGCAATTTAGCATTTTGGTCCACTTTCTGTGTCCAGCATCAAAAAGTCTGGATAAATCCACTGTAACCATAAACTATTGGCTATCAGAAATAGTTAGCTACAAAATAATGACCCTATAGATCATTTAGCATAACATATATTAAAGGTGCAGTGTGTAATGTCTGATGACATCTAGTGGTGAGGTTGTAGAATGCAACAAACTGAGTACTCAATGAATGAGAAAAAAATGCAAAAGGACATCTCTCAAGACATTTTTGACCAAGGTTTGATCTTTCTGGGCTACCGTAGAAATATGGCAGTGCAACATGGAGAGTGACCTGGGCTGCATCCGAAAACATAATATGCACTACTTAGTAGTTACACAGTAGCTACACCACAGTAGTAGTAGTAAGTTAGCCAATAGAAGCCACAATTGGGATGTACTACAGCAGCCATCTTGGCGGTCCTTTGAACCCAGATGTTCAAAGGATGAACTACAGCACCATGCTGGGTAAAGTTCTTCTAATGTAGCTTCACAAGTCAACTTTGGCAGAACCTACATTATTGGTTAAGCTCTACAATAGAGAATATCACACCTTTTTGATATGAATCAAACCTTAACTGAATGAAAAGCCAACGTCTGATGTGGCTGAAATGTGAATTATATACTGAGGATTGCCTCATTGTAAAAAAACTCCCTGTATTAATTAGTTATTATTTGATTAATTAACTTTATTATAACTTTATTTCCTAACGTGTCATATATAAATAAATATATTATTTATGTATTTATATCCATTTATTTAATTTGATGATAAAATCAATGTTTATCCTTCCTTTTTCCTTGCTCAAGTTTGTTTATGTAAGAACGCAAAGTGGAGATTCTCACTTGAATTTGTAATTATTGTATTGTTTGATAAAGTTTTGGGTAAAAAATAACTTCTACTGCATGTGGCGTGAGACACCCATAGAAAAAGGGGCAAATGAGAATCCGGTGAGTGATGAAATAACTGATAAGTTACACAACAATGCCACCTAGGGAATCTCACCATAAAATTAAAGGTTTGTATGGAACAAATGGCAAAAAGGGCACAAAGGTCAGTTTGCTAACAGAGAGACAAGACGTAATTCAAGTCAATATAAACATTTTATTTATTATTACAATTATTAAGAAGACAAAAGACAAACACAACTTTTCGCAGGAGTCAGCAAGGGTGAGAAAACTGTAAGTGCTGAGACTTACCGGCAGGGGGTTGTGTGGCCAAAAGAAGGGGTGTGTGAGGAGTTCTGGACAATGCAAATTACCCCAATCATAAAAGAAAAACAAAACAAACCAAAAGAGGGGTGCACAACACACACACACTCAAACAGGGAACCCACCACCAGGACACCAGGGACCACCACCAGCAGCTCTCAGCACTGCGACAGAAATCAACACAGTTAATGCAGAACAAACGCAACAAACAAAAGAAATACAGTGACCGATAAAGACCCACACTGAACTCAAACTACACAAACACAGTCAACTAAAGAAAAATAATAAACTTTAGCCAAACATAAAGGATGGGACTAACAGAGAAACCAAAACGAAAATACAATCACATACAAAATGGAGTGAGTTTGTGGTTGCAGCAGAAGTTAATCACACCTAGTTATGCAAAACGCAACATAAGAGCATGCAAATAGATGGCTATTACAGGGGAGGATTGAGCAGGCAGAGCGTAAGAGATATGTACCACAATAACACGATAATTAAGCGATGACCAATGAGTCGTTGCGCATGGCAGAACGGGAGGAGCAACCCAAGATCATCAGCCTAAGACTACAAAACAAGCATATAGAGGCAACCAAACCTGATCCAAAAGTCAGAAATACAGCCACTACCAACATGCCTGTGGCCCAGGGAAAGGCAACACCGGAACGGGCAGCTGGAAGTGGGCGTGCCCCAAAGCAAGGAGTGAGAGACAGAGTAGTACACACCTCTCCTCTTTATATATAGCGCCCCCTCTCGGAATTGAGCCGAGAGGACCAATAAAACAGCCCCAATCACTTAAGCCAAGGAGGTGTCCATCCTGCTACATGCAGTTACTTCTGGGATACGTAGTGTGGTTTGCTTGCATACTGCAAAAACATGACCTGATGTAGTAAACCATCCGGGTACCATTCACATACTAATTAAAAGTGGACTAAGGTATTCAGACATTCTAAATAGTGGATTCCTCATTTTTGCCGACTATGTAGATGAGAAGTAGGCAGTTTTGGATGCAGAGCCGCTCTCCCTGTACATAAAAACAGGCTCAATGGCAGATTTTATTCAGCAAACACTATGTCTCCGCCCTCATACAAAACAGTCTCACTTACTCATTCATTCAGTCCATATCAAAGATCTTATCGAAGTGAATAGCAGGTGTTTGCTGTCCTGGTTTTTACATAGTAACCTCTTTTGCACATCAGTCATTTTTCACCTTAGACATTTATATATTATGCAGCGTGAATTCACCTTCAGCTCAGAATAAATCCTCTGCATATGCTTCTCTTGTAACACCATGACTCTGCTCACACGACAGCTGCCAGTTTGCTACAGCAGCTGCTGCACTGAAATGTTTAGTGCACGTCATGTATAATCTCAGTTTAAATTCACAAATCGCTATGAAGCTTTGGACATGAAGGATCAATAAATAACGATCTCTATCCCTCACGATATGATTAGTTGCACTGATGGAACATATTGGAGATTACATGGTAATATTTGTGAGTGAGAAGGTTCACGGTGCAGCTGCAGAATGTAGTTTGAAAGTGAGATTCTTCTTCTTTTTTTTTTTTAAATAGCGCATAGTCTGAACGTTTTTTTTTTTTTTTTTTTTTTTTTTTTTTAACAGCATTTCGGGGACAATGTTTGAATTTACTACATTTGTGGCTGAAATAAAAGTCACTGTACGCCATCGTGCCAAGTTACAAATAGATCATGTTGACGTCTTGAGTACAAATAACTGGCCGTTTTCCCATAAAACACAGAATGAATATGATTTTTATGACTGTTTCCCCCATATTTTTTAAGCTCTTTTATAGACAGGAACCAAAAAAATGAGTTGAAAAATGGTAAGTAATTCATAAATCATTATTCATGATGCTATGAGCAATTTAGATAATGCTGCAGTTTCTTTGGAACTAATTGGTTGCAAAACTTTTAGAAAGTCAGAGATTGATAGATTGATTGATTGAAATAGAATATGAAATAAAAAGTTTTTTTCCATTTTGAAGATTTGTTTCATTTGATTAAACATACTCAAAAATTGATAGAAATAAAAGACAAATCAGCTGCTCTGGAACTGATAATTCCTAGTTTTCCCAACTCAGGCTTCATCAACTCAGAATTCAGATTTAGGCTCCACAGTTTTTTTTCTGGAATGGGGCCCGGGTGCCCGGAAATATGATTCCGAGTGAACGTTAACATTGTTCTGTGTTTGCTAGATGTCTAAACAGGCAGCTCTGCTTGCTAAGACATTTTCCACAACAACTTAATAAGGCAATAAAATGTCAGTGTTGTGTTTAAGGCTTTGTTTGCAGCACCCGAGTGAATGATGAATCAATTAATGCCGGTTCAAGTTATTCTGTTAAAATATACGATACAAATGAAAAGGGAAAAAAGTAGGTGTTTGGAGCTTTTTATTTCAAGTCCCATATCATGCAAATTGACATTTTATGGCTTTATTTACCCTAGTCCTCCTGTTATCCTCAAATTTACTGTACAGCCTTTATCCTCTGGGTCATTTTGACCTCTGCAGTTTACACTTCCAGAAAACAGTCATAATCAAAACTGATATCCAAATTTATCTTTCTTTGTTGACTACTTAAATAACCATTTGAATAAAATATCACCAACTATCCCATTATACATCCAGAATACCTATTATGTGTCTATCGAAAAATGATATAAATCACTATAAAATCTCACTAATTGGCTGTTAGCCATTTCCAAGACATGAAGTCAGCATTCAAGCTCTTCATAACTGAAACTTAGAAATAATATAGATCCGTTGTATGCATATCTAGTGGCGCATGGAACCATCTTTACTTTCAGATAAAAGCCAGAAAAGTGCATGAAATGGAACCATTATGTGAATCCTACTTGGTAAATGACTATGAAATATATACCATAATCTATATTTTAATCTAAAGCCTTAACCCTCTATTGTATAGTGTTGCCATATGGCAACACTTACTTTATCTTCATTTGTTCTAAAACAATATATAGTGACATACAAATCTATGTTTTTAAGTTAGGTGTGAAAAGGGGGCTTTTATTTTGGAAGGACATGCAACTTATGAGGTCACATGACCAGGATATCCTGTTTACCAGTCTCTTTTGCATGTGAGCATCATTTCACAAGATAATGTCTTTTATTCTGAATTTTTTACCAAATAAAAAAAATAAATTCACTATCTGGGGTAAGTAAACTTTATTTTATTTATTTATTTACATGTACTTTACATGTAATTGAATTTTGATGTTATATATATATTTTTTTTCTTTTCTATATGATAAACTATATTTTCTTTGTCATATGGATATGCAGATATGGAAAATTCCTTGTGTATACAACCTAAGTCCCATTGACTTACATAGCGTGAAACTATCCTGAGACTATGTTTACAACTTTTTCTTATATTTCTTAAGTATATATTATTTATTTTATTTATCTTATTTAGATCATTTTAAGTAACAGAAACATTCATTTTTTACCATCTTTCATATTTCATGGAATAGAGGGTTCATCACATTTCTAGTATACAGCAGCCGCGGAAGACGTTTGAGTCTCGAGCAAAGGTGGAAACGCAGAATATTGAATTGCTCGGACGAATGAGAGATTCAGCATATATGCAGTAATTTGTAAAAAAGTGACGAGCTGCACAAATCGAATGCAGACAGAGAATTAATAATTCATACCCTCAGAAATCCTTCCTGAGACAGAGGTGGGGGGGAGGAAGAAAATAGAGGAATAACCAATATCCCTGGTGTCTGCTCAGCTCCCTTTTCTACAGGTTTCATGGAATAAGGCGACACTGAGTCATACAGTATATGTTGAGAATCTCTGTGTACTTTTGCGATTATATAAACATATATATACATATATATATATATATATGTATATATATGAAGCAAGAAAATAAAGCATCTCCGCAGTTCAGAGAGAAAACAACCAATATAGCAATATAGTTATATAGTCATTACAAGCTAAAAAATTGCCACATGAATTGTGGCAGGTTGGAGTCAGGGTCAAGTGGAAATTGTACTTGCACTTCGTCTGGCGTGTATTGAGAAAAAAAAAAAAATGCCGTTTTTGGATTTGCATTGCTTTGATGATCCTGTTGAAGCATCGCCAGTCAGGGGTTAATAACCCAATCTCCTGCAATAGACCTCTCCTAAGTGATTCAGCAGAGGTGGAGCGACCTCAGCTATCTCCTTGCGGAATATAACGGAGTTGACTTGTTTATTGTTTTTTTTCCTTCTTCCTCACCCTCTTTTTGAATCCTTTTGCCCTCTATCTACGCTTGTTTTTTTGTTTTTTTTATTTGCTTGGCCGTGCCATACACGTAAACCCCCAGGACAAGCTGCCGGGGAGCCCCTCGCTCAGCCCACCCCACCCGGCGTTCAAGCGGGCGTTGCGGCGACCGTTTCCCTCGCCAAGCAGGATTTTGTAGCATTCTCCCCCATGAATCTCGTGGCATTCGCCCGATAAAACGCCTCCATCCTGCCAGTTTCTCGCTGCCTGGCACCAAAATGTGTGTGAAGCCTCCGAGACCTTCCTCTATCATTATTCATGAACATCATTATTTTGTCTGCGTTCTTTCAATGATTTTTTTTCCCCGGCGCCGAACTGTAGGCGGCCTCTAGTATCAGCGTGTAACACTCAGATTCTTTTGGTATTCGCTCAAAAAAAAAAAAAAAAAAAAAATGAAGTGTACGCTGCTGACAAGCATTCGGCTAAATCTTTCCAACACTTACTCCTAACCCACCCCTCCTCCCTCCTCTTCCCTCCTCCACCCTCTAATTGGTTTAATGTACAGTGAAATAGGGTCGGCTGGTTTATTTTTCAACTCAAACTGTGGACAGATCCTGCCCGTCTCGCCGAAAATGGCTGTCGGGTTCAGTTAGAGGCTTAGGTAGATTGGACAAAAAAAAGAAAAAAAGGGATCCGTTAAGCCGAAAATCCAATCTGAAGTGGGCTGGTAAGCAAAGTATTCTTTAATTACCAAATGAGGCTTGAACTCCAACCGTGGCATGAGTAAATGGCGGAGGTTAACGCAAGGACAATGTACTTGCGTTAACCGTGATGCGTGATTCACGCCGAGAAATCTCCCCTTAACCCTCTAGGCGCCAGAGGCTTTTCTCTGACACATTTGATTTTGACATCTTAATTTCTAAAGGCTATAATCTAAAAGTGATACGAAACAGAGACTGTCTGTAAATTAGAGAAATATTAAGGATTTAACAATAAATGTAACTATCTATCTATCTAATTTGCATATTATGTCATCTTGCCATCTTGGGTTATAGAATTTTTATGAATTGTCACATATTTGAATCAATTAGAAATGTCCATAATTTTGAAAGAAATCACTGTTTTTTCAGTGATGATAATTTTAAACAATATCTACATAGGTGTATAGAGGCGCATTTCCAGCAACTATCAGTCGAGTGTTGAATGGTACAATTACAGTATCGTGTATGCTATATCGCACAATACTGAATGCTCAGATAAATAGTGGAAAACAGTGTAATTACTCCTCGAGGTTTCTCCTTTTTCCCACTGGGTTTTTGAGTTTTTCCTTGCCGAGAAGGAGGGTCTAAGGACGGGGGATGTCTGAGTCACTTTGGACTGGATTTTGTAAAGCACTTTGAGACAACTGTGTTGTAAAATTGGGCTATAAAAATAAAGTGAATTGAATTGAATTGAATTACTAATAAATGACAGAAACAAACCAAATGCATGTAAACTGGCCTTTTGCTATAGCCTAGACATTTCCTAGATAGCCACTCAGATTCCATGTCTGACATCTAGTGCAGTGAAGTCTAAACGGTATTTGACAAAATCGCCTGTTTTTTTGTCAATGTGGCATCTCGTCAACTTAACTCAATTCAACATTTACTTTTCTTGTCAAAGCAGAATATAAACTCACAGTGCTTTATTTCCCTCAGTGTTCTGCTGCTACTTGTGCTCTGGGAAGCAAAAAAACAAACAAAGAAGAAGCATTAGGGTCTTGGGGGAGATGCAAAATTAGTTAGTAAAATGAAGTCAACCTCGCATTTCTCCCGGTGAGAGAATCAAACTAACGAAGCCAGGTCAGCGTGGATCAGGAGCCCAGACAGGGTGTCAACCTGAGGTGCCCGAGTCGCCCTATTATACAGGATCACGGTACACAACCTGCCAATGGCTGTCCGCATTATTATCACGAGAGTATTCCCAAAAGCAAGAAACCAGAGAGCTAAAACAATAGTTCACTTTAATGGTCTTGTGGTCACACTTGTTAACACTAATTATAGCGGGTGTTATGACAACAGAACAGTATATTCCTTTTTTATTTAACTACACAGCCTCCTTGAAGTTGAATTGTCCTATGCTAGAAGCAATGTTGGGTGAAGACTTTGGTTTACACCAGGGGAGAGGGCCACCATGGGTGCAGGTTTTTGTTCCAACTAAGCACTAACACAACTGATTCTACTAATCAACCATTAGAGTCCTTGCTAAGGACTATCATTAGTGGAATCAGGTGTGTTACTGCTTGGTCGGAACAAAAACCTGCACCCACAGTGGCCCTCTTTGACTGGAATTGCCTTCCCCTGGTCTAGACTAAAAAACAGGTCGGATGACAATGAAAGACAAAAATATCATGTGGTAATTGTTGGCATGCTAACATGGAGGCATTATCTAAGTTACATTAAAGGTACAGTGTGTATTTTATGGTGCCATCTAGTGGCATATTACAATAAACCAAGTACCCCAAGAATGTACAGTAACAGTAGGTGGTATGGTATTAAATAAAATGCCATATCTATGTAGCAAGGTGCAAAATTCAACATGTGTCGGTTGCGTACATACAGTAGCAGTAGCAAATTTCCCTGATGGGACCTTGTCTAGGTCTTAATAGGTACTCAGCCAGTCCTTCACTGGTAGCCTTCAGGTCTGTGAAGCTAATGTAATCCCCAGGAAAACGATTGGAATGCCTCTTTAGTTCACAAGGAGGAGCGAGTGAGTAATTTTAATTGTCCTGCTTTGCAATCAGATGGATAATTAGTTAATTATTTTACTTTGATGTGGCCACAAACAAACTAATCCCAATGTCTTTGTTGTCTTTTCACAGAGAAAATATGAGATTTAAGCACAGTAGTGGTGTGTACAAACACATGACACATCCTCTGTCATCACACTTGACTGAGAGTAATGTGTGCAGTTCAAAAGGCCAGATGAAGATGTCCTGTTATATAATGCCACTTGAAAAGTGCTATATAATTCAAATGTCCAATTCAAATTCACTTCTATAGACATTTCGCTGTCAAAACTGAAAGGTTTTTGCTCATGTGCTTCCCGTTTCCATGGAAATGACTACATGGGGTCTGACTAATAACTCAAACAAAATCAGGCATGTCAACCCTATGTGTAGTACTACTGCAGCAAATAATCTGAACCTTAGTAACGACCTAGCAACAGAAAGGTTGGTGACCTTTGTGTTTTTATGTGGTCTCAGACTTTCCAAAGCTAATACCGTTAAGTTCATTTAATTGTTTTATAAATGTGTAAATACTTAATATGTGGTTTCTATGTATGGAGAATACCAAGAAAAGGGATGTCAATCATTTTACTTGAATATGGATATAGAAAATAGAATGTTTTTTTTTTTATTTTTCTGCATGAATGGTAAGCCATTAAGGGTCTTTTTTTAGCCAAAATCCCAACTATAGCATACTTAATAATATGAAGTTATAAGTGAATAATTTGACAACAATGAATTTTTAGAAGACTGTCACTAATTCCTAATCAAAGTGATATATCTTTTTTTTACTATGTGCTGTTACTCTCTAATGATCATTGAAAATAAGAAAAGTATAATAGAGAAACAGAATGTGTTTATTAAAAGCGATATAAAGTGACAATATGGTTATAACGTAAAAATAACAAACCTTATTTAATGGAACTTTTCTGAACAAGGTTGCGATATGCTTCAGAAATAGATAAAATATACAATGATATATTAAATGAATAATTTTATGAATTCATGACGTCTGGGTGAAGGACATCTGTTTCCTTGCAGCCAGTCACAGAGTGTAGGGAAAAATATTACAGTATGCAGAGTTTACAGATGTTTAAAAGTCCAAACAAAATTTGGAATTTACTGAAAAAAAGTGATTGCAATCAACTCCATAATTCAAAGTAGATTTTTACTGAATAAAAAAATGTGGGTAAGATCAGTTTTACTAAACAACAGTCTTCATCCACTGAAGTAGAAAACTTTCAGCTGACTAAGGTTATAAAAACAATGTATTAAAGATCCCCTCTAGACATGGTTTAAGCTATATAAGAAGACTATAATAATAATAATTAGTGTCTGATATTGGTTTTCCACCAAAAAAAAGTCTAATTAATTAGTTCTCTTCTTTCCTCCCCTTTAAAACATCCAGAATCTATGAATATGTAAATATATTTATTTTACTACATACCTAAAATGAATACAAAATGTGTCCTACATCACTGATAAGTCCATTTGTATTGGATAACGATTATGCTCCAAAGTAGTTGTGATGTCACAAATCATGCCTTAAACTTTACCTCTTCAGCAGGTTCAATTGAATGACTGAGCTTTCTAGTCACTGTTAAAAATATTCATTTTATTTCCAGATTGTTCCTGTCAAACACAAGAAAATGACATAATAATAAAAAAAAGATTACACTGCCCCTCCATATGATCTTAATTACGTAGATGGATACAATTATAAACCCGAATACTTAGATTTGGACACTTTTTATTATAGTAGGGTCTATGCATTTTTCTAGGAAATTCAATTCATATTTATATATACGTTTATTATTCTGCAAAGTGAAACTCAAATACCCATTTAAGTGACAATAAGCAAACCATACTTTTTGACTGGAGGGGGCCTTTAAATACATCTGCTGGTTGGCATCTAGCTGATGCTGCTGATACCACATACTTTTGTCTTAATAGGGCAATGTTTATTATTAAAGATGGTAAAAAAGAAAGGTCATTCATGCCTGAATTCAAGGATGTATGATTTGATCAAAAATATAAATATTTTTACGGATTTTTTCTTGTCAAACAAAAGAAAATGACAAAAAATACAGTGTTATGTAATTTAAAGTAATGCAAGTCATATTACACTTTCCCTTCCTATAATCCTAATTAAGTAGATTGATACAATTCTAAACTTGATTACTTCTATTTGGATACTCTTTTAAAAGGTAAATTGCATTAGCTATAATTACATTACCTTTTAGCTGAAATTATGTCATTAATCTAAATTTATAATTGTCAATTTTCTGTATTGCTTACACCTGATTATTTGTATTATATTGGTGTCGGTACATTTGTATGATAAAATTAATTGTTATTTTGGATTTGTAAATTCTGTTATTATATATGTGCATTATTCTGCACTGTGAAACTCTGAAGTAGCAATAAGCAAAGCACACTTTTTGACTGGAGGGGAGCTTTAAATACATTTGCTGGTTGGCATCTAGCTGACGCTGCTGATACCACATAATTTAATCTTAACGGGGCAAAGTTTATTATTAAAAGATGGTTATAAAAAAAAGCTCACCCATGCATGAATTCAAGGATGTGTGATATGATAAGAAAAACACCAATTACTGTTAATGTCAAGTAACTGCGGGCCGCGAGTTCATGCCCCATGTTTTTTCATGTTTTGGAGCATCATTTCATGTCTTGGGGGGCCAACGTCTGGCGATTGTACCCTCCTCCTCGTATTATTCAGCATCCTGTCGGGTTACAGTAGGAATTATGTCCGGTCCGTTCCTCAGTCGTCGGCGGAGGCCGCGGCACGCACGGAGCCATGGTCCAAAGAGGAGCCCCGGGGCTACACTCCTCATCCAGACAGATCTGTACACAGCTCAGGGCTAGAATAATTCCTGCCCCGGCCTCTCTGAAGTACGGAGACAAGGGGGTGGGGGAGGGGGTGGCTTAGAAACGCGATGGCCTACATAACCATAATGAGCCTCGGATAGCTAACGTGGCGAGATGTGCAGCCACGTTAATGGGGGAGGCAGTGCAGATCTACGTACGTGGGAGTGGCGCGTGATAGGGTATTGATGGGCCTTTTTGCTAATCTCCTTTGAGTGGCCTGACAGCAAGTGAATTGGAGGAGATTTAGTGCCTCCAAGGAACAACCAAGGGCAATAATGAGGCTCCTAGCGTGGCCCTGTGATTACCTCATGTTCCCCTCGCCCGTCATGGTACGAATATGTAGCGCACTGTCATAGGACTGTGAGTTCAAGGCTTTAAAGTTAACCCTCTATTGCATGAAATATTACTTAGACATGGTAAAAAACTTTTTTGGGGGGTGTTTTTATTGCTTAAAATGGCCTGAATAATAGATATATTTAAGAAATATAAGAGAAAAGTTGTAAACATAGTGCAGACAGTTTCATGCTATTGTATGTAAGTCAATGGGACTCCATTAGGTTGTATGCACTAGGAATTTTCCATATTTGCATATTGTTGCCATATGGCAACATTTTTTTATAACTTATAACATCCAAATTTAATTAAATGTAAAAATAAATAAAGTTTACTTACCCCAGATAGGGAGTTGTTTTTTTTTTTTTCAAATTTATTTTATGAACATTTTTCAAAATTCATAGTAAAAGAAAACCTTTGGTTGTGAGACACATGTCAAATGTCCATTATCAAACAGGATATCCTCATCATGTAACCTCATAAATCATATGTACCTCAAAAATAAAAGCTAAGTAATTGTTGCCCTATGACAACACTATAGAATGGAGGGCTAAGAGCAATTATATTTTACATCAAGTAAAATCCATGTCAAAATATTGAAAAAAATGTATAAAAATATACTTTATGTTTGTAAGCTAACCGAGCATGGATGGTTCTGTATGTTCCTAAATTATAGTTGCTACACAGTTTTTGAAATGCAACTTAAAGGGTCCTTATTAGGAAAAACACTTTTATAGTGCTTGTGTGTAAATATTTAGGTCTGTGATATTCCTGATAAAACAAACTGAAATAAGTCCACCCACTCATTCTGTTGCTGTTGCTAAAAACTTGGCTGAACACAAGCTATTTAGAAATGGCTCCTTTTTTGATGTCACAACAGGAGTGGAAGTTAATAGCAACCACCTTAGCATCCATGTCGCCACCCCTCCTTCCTGAGTTCTTGCATTTGAATTCTTTTTTGCCAATGGACTACAGCTAACTGAAGGGTGGGGCATTTCTGACAGAGCTAGGCCAATTAGAACAGAGTTGGTGTTTTGGTAGGCAGGGGAGGTCTTGAAACATTTTCTTTTTCAGAGTGAGTGTGTGAGAAGGCAGACTGCATTGTTGCTACAAGTCTAATTAATTAACCATAAAAGCATGCTACTTTTTATAGACCACAAAAATGCAAATATTATCCTGGAAAAAAACAGACAAGGTATGTCATTTCAAGAAAACAACATCATTAATTTGTGATCTGAATATAACTGCATTTAAATAATAATTGCAACCATGGTTGCTAAAGGCATCTTTACAGAACGAAATTCAAACTATATTTAAAGTACATAGACATACCATAATTAAAACTAAAACTTTTTAAGACATATTATGACCTTGAATTCTGATAATCTAATTTAAGTGTTTTAAAACTGTTAAGGATCCATAGGAACCATGCATATGTGGTTTTTTAATGCTATTTCTATTAGACTGTGTCTGATATGTAGTTTGTATTTGATTTGTTTTAGCACTATGGACCATTATCTCACATTGAAATTGAATTGGATTGAATAGGCATGCTAATACATGTGCACCCCCCCACACACACATCCACACAATCACCTACTAGTGCCAATGTTAATCTGAGCAAATGCATGGCCCATTAGCTGTTTTGCAGGCAGTAATAAAATTCCTGTGCATAATTCATGGCTCCGTGCTCTCAGCAACTGTCATGATGTAAAGGTGGAGCAGCTTGAAGTTAACTGCATATCAAATTTTAACTAAGCTATAGATATAACCTTAAAAGTAAAGATAGATTTGTGTGGTCTTTTGAAGTCCTGGGTGTTCACATTCCTACAGGCTGAACTGCGATAAAAGTGGAAATTGCTAATTATTACATTATGTTATGTTGACTACTTAAACGTTTTTTTTGTCTGTATCCAATTAACAGCATCACACCTTTGTGATGTGAAGACTTTTCCTATTTCTGCGCATTTGTATTCTGCTTTACAGTCTATTTATGTTCACTGTATAACTCTCTTTTTCTGCAATTCTTGTTATTTAAGTGGTTGTACGGTTTTATATGAATCGTGAATAAAAACAACAGAATATTTTTCCCTCTGAAATGACAAAACTGACATGATTCTGCCCTTTTTTTCTGCTTTAATTCCCATCGTCCTCCATCCTCCGAAGGTGGGACGACGTCATGCCTTCGCCAAAATTGGACCTGACAACTGTCAGAAACAGGCGTCTTCCCTGCATTCTTTGCATCTTTGCTCTTGCAAAAAAAAAAAAAAAAAAAAAAAAAAAAACTGTAAATGCTTGCAAAACAAAAACACAAAAAATCCACAAAGCACCACGTCACCCAGAGGCTTCTCTCTCTCTCTCTTTTCTCACCCTTTTTTTCCCCCCTGATGTACACCACAGACAACACCATACATAAAGAACCCTTCTTATCTTATTTGAGCAGTTGCTTTAGGTATTTCTGCAAACTCCAAGGGGCTAGAATTATAAATCACTGTGAAACAAGATGGCAATCAGCGAGTATTGTTGCAAAGAAGACTAATGAAACCACCCACCCTGGTAAATGACCTGGAGATCTGCTGATACTGACTCCCCACAGTCACCGAGATGTGATACACTGGATCCCTCTCCCGTGATGTGCCTTGAGCTGGCCAAGGCCAGATAAGGCCACAAAGGCAAAAACCAATGGGGCTCTTTGTCTGTTTGTTCCATTACGGGGATGCGAACGCGAGCTTATTTCAGATTTGGCTCCGGCGCTGTTTAACCCGCCACAGAGGACATTATAATTTTATCTGAGAAAGAAGGTAAAAAAAAAAGAGGATAGAACCATGCGCTATAGCGCGATCCGCTATTCCCCCACGGTGATTCGCGTTTAATTGTAAATATGTGCTACAACCTTTCTTTTGGAATAAATTAGCATGTTTGCTATTGTTGCTCTGTACTTCCAAGGACCTCAAAAAGGAAGGGAAAAAAATGATCAAAGGAGCGAGTTTGTTTGAAGAATGAAGCATTCAGCATATTTTAGGTTAACAAGAGCTGAGGTTCCCCCAGCGGTTGGCTACAACCCCCCTCCCCCTCATCAAATATAAGCCATTGTCTATTTTTATCCTTTGTTTTATTACTACATACACGTCATAGCACCCATATGAATGCCATGCCTCCCCTACGACATCATTATTGTCTCCGACTCCCGCGCTAAATCACCTCATTTGTCTCTCTCTGTCAGAAACCCCCTGTAAAACAAGCATGAAATAATTTTATTTTTTGCAAAAGAGGAGTCGTTTCTTAATGGGATCCACACTTGTAGCATGCATTAAGGAATCCGCGCCAACGAGGATTTAATGTGGGCAATCCACAGCATGCAGCATATGGCTCCATTTACTGTACATACATAATGTAACAGCTATTGGCTTTACTCCAATACACGGTAGTTTTGATTTAGGTTAAGTTGTTTACATGGCCGCATATATATTCTGTGCTCGAGATGTACCAATTAAAATAGTTTGCGAATTCCTGTCATGTTATGTCCACATATAGGGCCAACAAAACAAAAACAGCATTCAGTTATTATAATGATGATAAAAGTACTGATGTCAACCTATGTTTCATGTAAAACAGGGACCTAATACAGTGGTTTTCAAAGTGGAGTCCAGGGACTCTCAGGGTCCTTAAAGGGTTTGTTGGAAGTCCCCAGTAAAAACAGGTATAATTTATTTTCACTATAATTTATATTTTATTATACATTTGTAATTTGTAATACAATGGCAGAATGTATAATTGGTCAGGGGTCTTATAGACCTTTTTTCATAAGTCTATCAAAGAGGGGACTGTGGTAATTTTGGCAGTTGCAGGGACCTTGACATCCAAATGTTTGAGAGCCACTGCCCTAAAAAGTTCAGCATGTGGTTGATTGGGAAGAATTAACATATTCTCTTTCTTAATGAGACAATGGATAGAGCTTCATACTGGAGGTTATACATGAACATAAGCAGTGGTGGATTAAGTACTCACAAGTAAAAATCCTGTACAGAGTACAGAAGTACAGAAGTACATACATATCAGTAGAATGTATCTAAGGCATGAAGAGCCAATTTTAGATACTTTGGGTGGATTAACAGTAAAAGATATTAGATACTATAGTTTATGTCACAAGTTTGTTTAATTCACTTCACATAGTAGCTGTTATACAAAGTGCATAAAACAGTGAGAACATAAAAATACATTATTTTATGTCAAATCTTCATTTGTAAAGTAACTAAAACTTCCAGATGAATTTAGTAGAGTAGAATGTATATGTCCCTCTGGAAATACTGGAGTGAAAGTAGAAAGTAGCATTAGATGGAATAACTTCTACTTTACTTGTGTAAATGTACTTAGTTACTTTCCACCTTTAAACATAAGAGGGATCGTCTCCGCTGACTCTTTTTTCTACAATATTCCAAATATATACAATTATTCCAAACAAGCTCCAATTTGGTAACGCTTCCTTTATAGCTGTCCTCTAATTATGACAATAAATATAGGATACTTATAGCATATTATTGGGTGAATACCACTCGTAATAAATAGGTAGATACATAGTAACTACAACAAAAATACTACTTATAGGTATTTACTGGATGGGAAAGGGAATAATCTATTACTAATCTAATTTACCATATGTTTTCAAGGTAAATAAATACCTAGAATTTCATATGGACTGTAGTTCCTCTGTATTTACCTAGGCTACTTTTTACCAGTATATACTCTAATTACTATTTAATTACCAGGTAAACACCTAGTAATTAGGGGACTTTAAAAGGAAAGGTTATCCATAGGTTCTAGTAGCATGGCTGTGTTTTGTCTGAGCTTTAGCTGAACTGTAGACTTTTACCATATTCAGGCTATTATTCCTTTCTAATTGCAGTCCACATCTCAGCTTGTTTATTCTCCTCACATGTCTGGCTGACTGCATCTTATTATCCTGGATGTGTACACAGTCATTTATTTACTGCAATTATAGCTGTAAACAACTTGATCATTGGGAAATCCACAGTATGTTTGGACTGTTTCTATGACTTTGTATTGGTGCTTTAATGAGGCTTTAAGGCCTCACTCACAGAAGTTGACGTCTGAGCAGATGCACAGATATAATGCAACATATTTTACCTTATATTCCATTATCACGGATAGATTGTGGTAAATAACATCACATGTCATTGTATTTGTGTTGCATTGTGCTACATTGAATGCAGCGGTGAAAATCTCATTTTATGAGATGGGGGGGAGTAAACAGTAAATTTTCAGAGAATAATTTCTGGGTGGGACATGAAAAAAATACTACACTAGCATATTACCATGATAATCAGGCCCTATATACACCCCTTTGCAGGTTTGAGCCCTCAGAATGTTCTAATGTTTTAAACAATGGTATTAAATATTATAATAATTGTCAGGTTCAAACAACCTAAAATATTAAATACACAACACAAAGAGGAGAGAAGACAACAGAATTAAGTTTTACTTGCAAGGAGAGCAGATGGAGATGTGCACAGTTACAATTCTCCTACCTACTCTGATTCCATCTCCATCTCTCCTGCTATTTATTAAGGGCTTCCCTAATGACAAATGGTTGTTGCTTCTAAGGGGAGGGGGAAAGGTCAGCAACAACCTAAACTATCGTAAATACCTAACTAACACATGGCCTTGTTTTTCCTTATCTAGAATGTAAACAGGTCAGCTAAATTTCTAGGTTAGATATTGTGTTACAACAGATTTACAACTTTCCTGTCATTACGACAGGAGTCTGGTAAAATCATTGAACAATTGGAAGGAAGTTCAGATCTTGGTCAAGTCAACAGCTGCAACATCTCCATTGTCCACCTAGAAGATAACTCAGAAAAGGACACACACACAACTTATTACAGAACAAAGAATAAAACAATGGAAATGAGTAAATATGGGATAACTTATATGCATCATTCTAACAATAATGTTATTAAAAGTAATAATAGCAATGTTCCATATTTATTTATATTTATACATAAGGCAAATGAGAGCATGAATCAATGAGAAAAAAAAAAACTATGAAAATCTTTCATGGACGACCCACATCCCTCCCCCTAGTCACTTCTGCGACGACAAATTACATCGTTAGTGCTCATTTACGATCGTTGGGTCTGATTTTAACCAGCAGAGGCTGATTTTCGACAAATATTGGACAAGTGGTGTTATAAATTACTTATTGGCTTCTCCATATTAGTTTGATTGGATTTTTCCACTTAGCTAGCTGCTAGCTGACTGTCAAAATTAGCCGTTAGCCACTGGCCCCACCCACAGGAAAACAGCATCTGGACTAAACTACTTTGATGAATAGTGAAGGTTGGGGGGGTCATAAGTTTCCAACAATTAAGAATTGCATTGTGCTGTGCATTTATTTAACATTTCTTTAATTTTCAAAATTATTTATTTGTGTCTACAAAGATATTTTGGGGACAACTTTGTTGAGGGGGGGAGGGTCACGTCCCCTGTGTCCCCCCCTGGATTTCCACTTATGTTTGACTATTCCATTCTCTGATTAATGCAAAAGTGAAACTGAATGTATTTCTAATAACTCCGGCTGCCTACACAGCAGCCCACTTACTCTCTGCTGAGCTCCCACCTTAAAGTACAAGAGACGATTAACAGGATCATACGTCTAACAAATGCCTTTTGTCCTGTGTGTGTGTGCATGCGCGTGCCCGTGTGTGTGTGTGTGTGTGTGCATGCATATGTGTGTTTGTGTACTCAGAAAGGATTAAGATAGAGTCTGAGTTATGGCAGCTGCCTTAAGAGGGAAATGGAGAGGGTGGGATAGAAAAAGAGAGACAGTGATGGAGAGAGCGAAGGCGTGTGTGTGTGTGTGTGTGTGTATGTGAAAGAGTGTGTGTGTGAGAGAGAAAGACCTGGCGCCCTGCACTCAGCACTTTCACTGACTTAGCACAACAGTGCGGATGTCACTGACTCTTAAATCACTCCCGGCCTTCTTCGAGCTCCATTTACATTTCAGGGAAATTCTGCTGCCCTGAGCCAGAGAGGTTGTTTTACTTAACTGTCTCAGGATACAAATATCAATTACTGTAATGTAGTTCATCCTGAAGTGTGTGTGTGCACGGCTGCTGAATATTAGAGGGGCCGATGCAGCCGAAAACACAAAGCTCTCCTACTCTCTAGCATTATCAAACTTATAGTGTAAATTGTAAAATGGCACATATAAAAAAGCTGTTTTTTTGGGGAAGTCAGCTTTTTCCTATAGAGCAGCTTTGGAACTTTATACACACACAACTGGGGACATCTCTTAGTGATTCTCCTAGTCTATAAAACAGTGGTTACTGGTCATTAGGGATCATTCGGTTTTTATCAATACCTTGACTGATAGTTATCTATACTCTTATTGACAACCCTATCAATACTTTTCTATCGTTTGTTGAGCAGGTCATAATTCCATTTCTTCCATCTATTTTATATTGCTGGAAAACAAACACATTTCTCATAATTAACTTTGTCCAATTTTCTTGGCCAGTCCTTGAACACATCATAATATAATCTTATGGCACATTGTTTTAACTACAGTAGCAAATCAGCTGTAAATCTGTGGATTTAAACGTGGATTTCAATCTTGGATTCATACTTTTGAAGGGTGGGAACTTGCTGCAAAGTTTAAGCTACATTTAGTTTAGGGCTCCTGACTGCTAATATTAGCTGTTATGCTAAAGCGGTTAAACATGCCATATTGCCTCATGATGCTGCTGATACTGGCTAAATCATCATTATGAGATGGTTGATATGACATAAAATCATGTAAATTTCATTTTTCTGAAGCTTATCAGTATTTATTACCTTTGCCTTTATTAGGAACCAATACGAAAAAAAGATTCTAGGTCCTCATCCCCACTGGTCAACCAAAATCTGGAGTAGATGATAGGTCATATGTTCTTCTAATTGTCTCTGCTTATGTGCTTAGGCTTAGCAATATTTGTAATATGCCCTCAACTTTCCAATCTGGGAAAGTTACATGATGAACCCGGGTGCTCATGTTCAAAAATATGTGTGTATATAAGTACACAATTTCACCAAAATGTATTAATTAAATGCGGTAGATTCAGAATATGGAGAAAATACAAAATCCACTTAAGATGATGTTAAAAAAATATACGTTGTTATTGTTGTATTAACCAATTGTCAGCTCATTTTAGTAATCAATATAAACAGATCAATGCTCGGGGTTTGTTTTACTGAAATAATTATGGCAATTTAGTGTTGGAAAACACAGCATTAGAGACCTTCTGAAGCACAAACAGTAGCCTGATTGACCATCAACGGGGGCGTCGGCGCACAACGTGTGCTCTCTCGATTGATGGCCTGCGCTCGTTAGGATTCACTCAGGAGTATTAGATTGCTCATTAGCATGATGACAGGGAGCGGATTGATCTCAGGTTAATTACAGAAGAAGGGTCTAATAAGGGTGCCTCCTTGATGCCTCTGTAGGGCACTTGTTGGGAATGGAGAAGACAACTTGCAGTAGCGCTGATATATATTTACCGGTCTAGTGAATTGCCGTTGAAGTATGCAGGCCACACACACACACATAGTGGGCTTTTGAAAGCGAGATGCATGGCAGGTTTGCACGCTTGTTTTATATTTATATATATATAAAGAAAGTACATCTAAACTTTTGGTGACAGCTATAGTAGCTGCAACTCAATTCCTCTATCTTAATCCTCTGAGCCGGACCCAACACCGTGGAGAGAAAAGCTGCGTGCTCACGGATAAAAGTCGCACACAGTTTTTTTTTGTTTTTTTTTCAGAGTTTTCTCTCCCGTCCTTCAGCCGGTCCAGAAACTAAATCTTAATATATTTATCTCTCTGTCTCTGTTCACACACACACACATTAGCATTTAAAAGTTTTGGCTTTTGATCTCGGGTGAAAATACCCGTCCTTTCCCAAAAGGGTCAGTGGATAAATGTGAAGGGTCACGGGATGATTAATGGGAGCGAGGGAGAACAAACAAAGTTCTGTCTTCACTTTTTGGACTTTGGATCTTTGATTTTTGGTGAAATATTAGCTCATTTCAACATATATTGAAATGGAACCACGTGAGAATTTTAAAGGGTGAAAAAAGGACACTATTTAATGGAGCCATTAACCCCCTGCTTTTAGTCACTGGCCAGTGGTTGAAAGTGAGCAGCAATGCTGTAAATGCCAAAAATATAAAGACCAGACTGGCTTCAAATGCTCAAAGAGCAACGTTTATCTGTCTCCACAAGTACCACATCCGCTTTCATGAATTCCACCAGTAAAGGTCAAAGGGGCCAATTCAGCACCGGATGAGTGTAAAAAAAAAGTGGACACAGACTGTTTGTTTGACGTCCCTGTTCTATTTGGTCTCTAGTTATAGTATAGTAGTTAGTATATAGTTATAGTTACAGAGTTAGTAACAATCTCTACTAAATTTAGCATCAGATTGAAAGCAAAATGCAAATAATTATTTTTTTATACAATTGTAAATATGGCCTGGCCAATGTTGGGCTTGAGTTTGCCATAAGTTATGATTTCAGCATGTTTATAAAAAGCTACGTTTGTGTTGTTAATTGATTTACAACAATAAATATATGCATAAAACAAGTGTATCATGTTGAAACAAGTATTGACACTTGAGAATCATCTCTTTTGGGCTAATTTGGAACCGATACAAAATTTGTGATTGCTTTGCAACTAAGAATTAAGAATTATGAATACATATTGACCTTCATGTATAATTTGCATCACACCTATTTTATATTCTATAGACAAATTAACAATCTCTACTTAATTTACCATTAGATTGAAAGCAAAAAACACCAATTTATATATTTTTTAAGTATATTCAAGCATCAAGGGGTTAACAAGTCTCTTGTGCACAGACTTGCAGTAAATAAATGTAAAACAGCTGCAAACACTTGCTGGTTTGTGTGCTCAGGCAATTTCCAAGAGCTATGAGGATGCTGAGGCCGCTGGCTGTTTTATTGCTCCGCGTGTGGGCAACATCATGACATTTGCTGGATGCTAATTCCTGCCGTTGTGCTGCCGCCATCCATCCGTGTGCAGTATTTGTATTGGCACTAATTGCAAATCCCTGCTTATTAGATGGTACGTAACGTTTCACGAGAACAGTCAGCTCTAAGTAATGATTTTTTTTTTCTTTTTATTTTTGAGAGAGTGTAGCATGCTTATGTGTATAACGATCTCCTGTATAATTGACATTGCCGGGTATTGGCTCGACTGCTAGGTTTTAGAGGTATCCATTTCTCTTCGCTAGATAGTATATTGACTGAAGTGATGGATACGCTTGGTGATGGTTTGCTTGGGAAAAGACCACAGAAAGGCTTCTGCAGCCTGTATTAGGTTGTGCATATAAAGCGGTTCTGAGGTATTTATTCTCCCTTGGTGTCTGTGGGGGGTGATGAAATCAAAGCCTGGACACCCTACATAAACGTATGTGCTTTTTAGCCACATAGAAAATATTTCCAATGCGAAGTTGGCTGACTGAACTGTATAAGTTCCCAGAAGTCCACATGACAAACTAGCAGTAAATATCACAATCTGTTCATATAATATGTTCCTGTGTTTATTTTCAACGCGTTCTAACATTGTCACATGTATTGTACATGTGGGATTTCTCCCTTTTTTTTCTTTTCTTCACAAGTTGTCTACTTACAAAGTTTCAACATTTCTTTTGTTTTTTCTTTTCTTTCATGACACATTGTGTGACTAACCCAAAGGGCCAATTCTGGTTCAAATCCCCATATTGTTCGCCTCATCTTCATATGAAACATAACGCTTAATTCCCCAGCTGGTGTTGTACATAAATAACCATGCTCCACCTCTCATCTACCAGAGACGGATCAGCCCCATTAATGCAGTTTGTGCTGCTAAATTATTTAACATGAAAGATGAGTGACATGTATAAATACAAGTAAAAAGTAGCTGATTGAACCTAGTTAGAAAATGGAAGGTTACAGTCTATTATACCAGACACCTGCCGAGTTATTTATCATTTTTTTCTAAACTCAGCTATGTGTAGAAAACTCTACTCACACACTGCTGTTATACTCGCTCTCTCTCTATATATATATATATATATATATACGTTGGTCTGTCCTTGGTATTTCATTAAAAAGTCCAACCTCGCAGCATGAAAGCGATGAAAGGATTTGGTGCCGTTTTTTTTTTTTTGTGTGTGTTTTTTGAAACCGTATGCTTCTGAACTCTGGATAACCTTCAGGAATTCCAAGCAAGAGAGTGTATGTCTTTACGGAGGCTTGGTTGAATGTAAAACCCAAACTCATCTTCGCCACTAAGGATGAAAAAGGCAACTTTTATCGTACAGATTTTTAGTTTTCAAATTTAAATAAAAAGTCCTTAACAAACCACGGTTAATGATGTAAAAGTGAGCGCTAGCGGTTTGTCTTTCACTCGCTTGGAGGACAAATTCAAATTCATTGTTCTGAATTTTAAAATATCTACCTGGGTATAAAGAATGGGCTTTGTGTTTTCTAAAAAGAGCTTATTTGGTAACTCAATTAAAACCAAGGTGCCCTGATTTGATTCATGTTAGAACTTAGTGAAACCTTTTGATAAAGTAAAACTGCATTGAAGATGATTTAGAAGTATTAGGCTAGACGGTCCTTCATCGTTTGAATTATATCTTGTGTTTGTTTTTAAAAATAAACTGTAATGAAACATATTTGACCCTCATGTTATCCTTGGGTCAAATGTGACCCATTTTCAAATATGTGTTTATTTCATCTAATTGACATGAAAATAACATTGGTCGTTGTTTAGCTGCACAAATGAACCTGGCAATGGACCCTGTTCAGGATTTAGATTCATCCATGTACAATTTTAACCAAAGCAAGAGAAGTTTGGACCTGGATGAGGATAGGGTAGCTGATCAAATATTGGTTACGCATTTTTTAACCAAGACTGATGTAGTTTCTTTCCTTGATTTGTGAATAACAGACAACAATCTTTTGAAAAGATCGTTTTTCCCTAAATTTGCCCCCATTTGGTCAAGAATTGCTTTAAAACGGCATCTTTCAGTGCCTATGACATCATTTGCAACTAGAAGGGAATGCAGAGCACATACCTTCACCAAAGCCAATGGTCAGTCTTTGATCTGACATGCAAATGAGCAGCACTACCAGTATGTGTGGCTAATATTTTCAAAACTATTAGGTTTGATTTAGCTGAATCACCTGGGAAGAGTTGTGTTAACTGCTCAATCAAGTTAACATTCCATTGACCAGCAGGACCCATTAGCAGCCACTAAAGCAATACAATTATACAAATTTTCCACCCCAAAATTTAATGTGTTCATCCTTGGCCAATTCTACACCCTCCCACCAAGTTTCAACAAAATCAGCCCAGTAGTTTTTCCATAATCCTGAAGAGTCATAAAGTCGTAAACTGACTTACACTGTTACAGAGCAAAATATATTTCTATTGATAGCTACAATTATCCAACATCAGTTAGGCTTGATTGCTTATTAATTCGATATTTAATTGATGATAGAATAAATGTGTTATTTCATCGTTCAAAAGTAACATAGTGCAAGGAATATAACATTTAATTACTGAGACTAGTCAGACAAGATCTATCGTGGTGACTTTGAGATAAATCATCAATTCTGTTGCAGCAAAATCGCAGCATTTAGGAAACATTTCATTAGGGAATCTAATTTGAAAGAACTTAATGACTCTTTGATATCAGTGATCTGTCTCAAAGCTGGGTCAATTATCCAAGCTTGTAGGACAGCTGACAAGCAGCCTTTTACATCGCCCACAACAGCACCGCGCTGGTTTTTATCACACTAGTTTCCCATGAGCATGCACTGACCCCACCTTTAAAGTGCAGCTCATCTTAATTGCCTGGAAAATTATCATCTGTGCTGGGAAAAGCGGCATCCAAGAGCCCAACGTTTGTCTTAATTCCTTCTGTCCTGGGTCTGTCCGAGGCATAATGTGCCCAGCTGGAGGAAATGTGTGGTAATTGGTGTCCTCTGTGCTGCTGGGTCCATAGGATTTGCCTGTGGGACCATTTCCTATGTCCTCTGGTTACTTAGAACAGTTGGTAAAACTATATTGCACTACATCCCTTTTAAAACAAGTTCTTAAGAGATATTTAAAGTTATGTAAATTTTGAAATATTTGTGTATCTGCTTTAAAGCAATGGATCCAGGAAGTGACCTTTATTCGGTACTGAGTTAAGCCCTTAACACTTATTTTGCATTTGCATTCTTCCATCAATGCTGGTTTGTTGAAAGTGAGTTTCAAAAGAAGAAACATAGAGGTCCAGCTAAGACTACACAGGAAAGGTGTTCAGATGCTTTCGATCACTGGTCAGTGGTTGAAAGTGAGCGGCAACACTGTAAATGCCCAAAATATAAAGGTCAGACTGTCTTCAAATGCTCAAAGTGCAAAGTTTATCTGTGTTTCAACAAGAACCACTTTTGTGAATTCCATGAGTAATGGTCAATTTGGCACTGGATTACTTTGTTTGACACCCCTGTTCTATTTGGTCTCTAGTTATAGTATAGTAGATGGTATATAGTTATAGTTACTTAGTTATAGCATAAATAATTGTAAACAATTTTGTGGCTTTAATAAAAAATGAACCATTGTTTACCATTAATGCCTGTTGTCATACCTGTTTTATGTGCTATAGATAAATAAACAATCTCTTAATTTAACATCAGATTGAAAGCAAAATACAAATAATTATTTTTTTTTATGGAATTGTAAATATATTCAGGCATCATGGGTGAATGGAAAATCTACCTGGCCAATGTTGAGCATAAGTTATGATTTGAGCCTGTTTATAAAAAGCTAAGTTTGTGTCATTAATTGATTTCCAACAGTAAATTCATGCATAAAGCAAGCGTATCATGTTGGGAAGAGTATTAACACTTTAGAAATGTCTCTTTTTGGCTAATTTGGAACAGATACAAAAAGTGCCATTGCTCTGAAATTAATTATGAATAAATATATATATTCATGTGATTATTCAGATTTAAACATTTCATTTGACAGCTCTAAAATGAACATAGATAGAACAACATAGATCATATATTCATATAGCTATAATTCAGTCACCAATGAAGTTTGATAATGAAAGCCATACAATGTGTTGTTGAGCAGCCTTGGCACACATTAAGCTTCCATTGTTCCCTCTATGGTTAATAATGTAATCATTTGCCAACAACCACTATTACTATGATATCCATAGCAAATTGACAGTGACTACATCAATAATATAATCACTCCTGTGACCAGATGTGAAATTAATCTTAATATGAAGACATCACATCATTGGTCACGGATCTGATATGCTTGTATTTTATTAGAGGAGGAAAATATGCTTTTGACATGATGATTATGACAGCGAGGGCTTTGTATCTTACAGGATTCACTAATGAATTCAGTTTCCTCAGTGTGACTGCAGCAATAACATTGGATTGAACTTTGGAAAGGCCTCTTGTCTAAGGGTCACAGCGGGTATAAGTCCCATCAAGATCGTAACCGTGTGAACTCTGATTAGAGTATCTCCTCAACCTCCAGTTGGAAAAGCTTATAAACCTCTATCCGTCGAGGGTGGATGGTTGTATAAATTTCAGGGTAAATTGACTATTGCTGTTGCTATGCTTGTCAAGCTGTCTGAAGCTTACCTGACTCATTTCAAACCCTGTTAAATGGTCACAGAGACACACTAGATAGCTGTTTTATCAAGTTAAAAGAGTGATACTTATAGCTTTCATATTTGGTCAAGGCAGAGGATGGATTTATGGTTTATTGTTGGTACAAACCATGCTTTTTTACTTTTAATATTGCAAAAGAAATAGGCTTTGAGATGTGGAATGTCTGATAATATTTGACAGGTGTTAACTTCCCCACATCCAGAACACGACAAACATTTCAACACTCTCTGACATAGATAGTGGCATCCAAATACTACATTTTTAAAAATGTAATCTATAACTAAAATAACATTTTTCTTAAGGTATTAATGAATCTATTCAATAATCAGTAGATTATTCATCTTTCAAAATAGTTGTTAGTTGTAGCCTTTCTTTGGATGAAATGCTGGGTTAGCTTTCTATAGAAGGAAACAAGCTATTTAATTGAATTCCAATCTATGAACCCATGGGCTATTGTATGACAATGGATTAGCCTTTGGAGGCAACCAACAATATTTCTGTACAATCAGTGTCTGTTTATCAGTCATTATTTACAGTCTGATTATCAATTTGCAATGTGAGAAAAGTTAATAAAAAGCTAGTAAAAGCTAATGAAATGCTAAATAGTCAACAGACTCTCTTAGGTCACAAGACACCATTTGGCAAATGCGTCTCACCTCTGTGTAGCTTTCCACAAGGCCTCATTGCATGCATGCAACCACAGTCTGCTCAAACACAATTGGTCAATACTAGACAGACGTCTAACAGAAGTGGTTTCCAGTAACAGAAATGTGTTTATAGAGATTAGTTGAGTGCAAATGTTTGCAGATTACATTAGAGCAGACAAACACACTGTTTAATCAACTCCTGACACTTTGGCTCTTGTACTTTTGGCAAAGAAAGTGATACCATTCTCCAAATTCTTTATAGGCCATACACATACTTCTTTTGCATCTGGGGAGATCCAAAGCAATGGTAGGGTAGGGGTTCACCAAAAAGGTCAATCATCACTATTCTGAATCAGGTTATAGTGAGTGTTTTCTCAGACATCCTAGACATTGAATGACTTGTGTCTGGCTTGAGGCGAGCATTCATCTGCAACAAGGTTCAACTAATGAAGGAAAATCTTAAACCCCCACATTCCTCCAGACACTAATGAAAAATACGTCATTCGGCATTCCACTCATCCGTGACTTATCACTCGGCTAGTTGGCTTCGGCAGAAGAAGACTCACCTCAGGGATGCATGCCTTACAGTACAGTACAGCGTATCTGAAATGTCCAATCTCGCATGTTTGATTTAATATCTGGCGGGTAGGTGTGATATGAAAGCATGACAGAGTGTGGGGGTCATGTTTGTTTGATCTTTTCTGTATGGGGAAATAAACAATGAGCAGAGATGTGTGTGTGTGTGTGTGTATGTGTGTGTGTGTGTGTGTGTGTGTGTGTGTGTACAGCAGCCGTAGAAGAGTAGAATGTTGGATTGGGAACCTGATGTCAAATCACACAAGACACAGTTAATTCCCATTGGGTTGGATGCTGCTAGATTTTGTCCTTGGGAACGGGAATAACAAAGCTGAGAAGTGGACAGGAATACTGTAGCTGTATTACCATTTGACAGTAGCTGTAGCATATATGTGGTGGCTGAGTTATAATAAACTATATGATTATTTGTTCAACATAAATTCAGGGCTTCAGTAAATAAAGTACAGCCTTATTTTCCCAAACTGCAAGCCAAGGGCGCAGATCTCATTACGACATAGGTGGGAACCACAAACATGGAATCTTCTCAAGAGCATTTTCTGGAAGGGACATCCATAATATCAGCAACATATAGCAAATTATATGCTTTAACAGACATGGGGGGGAGGTTAAGCTGAGATGATTGGTCCAGTTAACAGGAACATCCATTATATCACCAACATAGGCTATAAATATATTAATGTTAATCTAGAACTTGGACACCTTAAGGCCATCACTGTAGATATTTAGCTATTTCATAGAGCTGGTGGCACTGCTTGTTTACTCTCCAGCAGCAGATCCATTTATGACTTTGTACTTCAGGTTTAACAGCCAACAATCACTAGACTATATGTCAGACCACTGAGTAGGATTCATAAGGTTAGGTATTTCAATAACATAATTGTATCAGAAATAATCTATTAAGGGGACAATTTGGTCCTTATCCATCATACCCCATGTGATCTGCACACATATCCATAGCTATTAATGAACCCATATCATATCAGGCCATATCATGAACAAATCACATTGCATGCAGATATTAAGGAATCTGATGTTCCTGCTACCACAAAAACTGTGAAATAAGACCACCCACTCATTCTGTTGTGGTATGGCCTCCTCTGTGGTGTTGCTGAAACCTGGCTGAACACACACCATTTAGAAATGGCTCCCATTGTGACATCACCACAGGAGCCATTAGTTAATATTAACCACCTTTGGATCCATGTAGCTGCCCCATACAGTGGTGGTAATTGACTTCTGTTTGTCCGACTGACCACGGCTCTCTGAGGGGCGGGACATTTGCAACAGAGAGTGGGTGTTTCGGTAGATAGGGAAGGGGTGGACACAGGGTTTTTTCAGAGTGAGGCCTTGTCCACACCACAACGGCACATACAATTTTTCTTTGCAGATTCCAAAGTTTATGTGGCCACCTACGCAACGTTGCCAGAAGTATTTGCATTCGCACGGTAACGTGATAAGGAGTGAAAACGAGGACAAAGATGTTCTACATATGCCACACTGATAGGTGATGTAATCTGGGTCCATAAAAAGAAGGAGAGAAGAAAAGTTATTTCCATTTGGATGAGCCTCTGATTGGTCAAAAGGTTCTTACAGACCATTTTGGGAAACCAATATGTCCATTAGCAACAATGCTAGCTGCAACATATGATCAATATTTTTTTTTTTTTTTTTTTTTTTTTACATTATTTACATACTCCTCTTCTGTTTTGTGTCTTAAGTTTTATAACAGTGCTGTGTGTGACATGTTGGACCTTCAATTTCCCTGAGGAAACCTCCCAAAGGATCAATAAATTCACATGTAATCTAACAATCTAATCTACCTAAATACTTTTTTACAAATAGACTGTTAAAATTAAAATAAACTGAACTAAAATAAACTGGGGAAATGGCAAAATAGGGCCCCTTACAGCTTTCAGAGAACATTGTGTTTGCAATTCTGGTTGTTTTTTGGAAACATTTTATAGGACCCTGTTAATGCAGAGAAGGGATTTATAGCTCTGTTCCTCCGATTATAGAGTGTCTATGTGCACATGCTTAAATGAGTTTCTATCTACATTAACACAGTAATCCTCACTTCAGACCCACTTCCATTTGCCTTTTTGAGAATCCCAGCTCAATAAAGCCTGAAATGTCCTGACCAGCTACTGTCAGAGGTCCTCCTGCCTGATCCACTCAAAGGCAATAACAATCCACCAGAGCAGTGATGTTAGGGGACTGATTGCAGGTCTGCTCAGTAGGTCTGCCAGTAAATTGCTTTTTAATGCGTCGCACAATAGCCCAAAACAAAGCGGATTGTTGTCCGTGAGCCATGTGAGGCCATTGAAGTGAGTGTGATACATGACTCACAAATGACTCCAGGTTTCAACGGCAGTGTGGGAAGAAAAGAGGAGACAATAGGGGGGAGGTGAGTGCGAATTAAGCCTGTGGGTCACATGGATCTTTAAGTGAAAGTGTCTGACTCGAACAGAAGCTTCGTCCAGGGACAAAACACCCCAAGTCAAATTAGATCTGAATCAGTTGCTTTGGTAACCGATGCTTTCCAGTGAAGTGTCTCTGTGTGTGATTATCAGTGTTGGGCAAGTTACTTCAAAACTGTAATGTTTTATGTCATTTCAAAGTCATTCATTACATTACAATATTACTGTATTTAAAATGTAAGGCGTTACACTACTATTGGATTACTTTTAAGTTACGTTAATATGGATTCTGCAATCCAAATATACACGACCGTTCAACAGTTTAGGATCACCCAGATAATTTTGTGTTACCAAGAAAAGTCACATTTTTATTTACCATGAGTTGTAAAATGAATACAAGTTTTATTACATTAGACTAGAGTGATAGATGCTGGAAATGGGCCTCTATACACCTATGTAGATATTGCACAAAAAATCAGATAGAATAGTCATTTACCACATTAGCAAGGTATATAGATTATTCTGATTAGTTTAAAGTTATCTTTATTGAAAATAACAGCACATTTCTTTCAAAAATAAGGACATTTCTAAGTGACTCCAAACTTTTAAATGTTGTCAATATTGCTAGGGATCTTGCTGACAAGTGTTCAAAAATATGGTGATTCCACTGTTAAAGTGGTTTTCATGTCTTCAACAACAAGTCTCCTAACCTCTTGATGCTGAAGAATGTCAGAGCAGGAGAATGTTAATTTTGTCATTTTTTTGTGGTTTTATCTCCACTCTCATGCTACATTTGCTTCCTTGCTAACTTCATGTTACTATGGCTTCTCTGTAAATGTTAAATTACTGCTGCTATTTCAGGAAGTGGGGTGTAGCACACAAAGTGAATTTGACTATGATGTTCTTCAAATCCTTATGTTTCACAAACATAAAGTAATAGGTGTATGCCCATCTAGAGAATGTGCTGTCCAACCATTCTACAGGTTGATTTCTCTCCATGCTGATCTTCTGCTGCTGATCTTGAGGTGATTTTCATGAATTTGTATTAAGGAAAACAAAAAAAAAGAACAAACCACTTCAATCCAGATTAAAATTGCATTGTAATGTGTGTTACTGACATTTAAACAGAGTCAAATATTACCTTTTTTTTCTTGTAATGCCTTACATTACTGCATTACAACAAAAATCAATACATTACAGTAATTTATTACTTGCCTAACACATTACTCCCAACACTGGTGATTGTACCCCATCAGATGAGCTGGTCACTACTTATTATTAAATTATATTTTTTTGGCACGTTTAAATACTTTTTGAGTCAGGCTATTTCATGCATACAGAAATTGGTGTTTACAATCTGTAAAGAGTGAAAGTAAGGGAGAGAAACAGTATAATAATAATCAGAGAACAACTTTACATGATTTCTTTTTTTAGATATTTCCGAATACACCAAGGGGGGAAATGTCTTCTTCTATTCTTTTTTTTTTTTTAATCCGTTTCCGCTGAGGGTTACAGTTCCAACCGCGGACCCCCGTCGTAGGCGTCAACCATCCGCCTCGAGCTCTCAGCGCCACATCTGCTGCATCTGCACCGCGCTGTAGGATGCATCTAAACTGAGGGACCTCGCCTGAATAATATTAATTAAACCTCCCTAACTAATTGTGTGTTACTTTTTTTGCTGTCAACCAATTATGTTTTACACTCTTGGGGAGAAGCAAGATTCCCCCTTGCTCACAGTGAAATTCCAGCTGTCATTGAATTTCAATAAGCATGTATTTAATTAACATACTAGGCCACTGGAGCATATCAATATTTATTCCTTCTTACAGACAAGACAGCGGTGGATTTGTTCTGCCCAGTCAGCTGAAGACGCCTAGTGAGTTGACACAACGTGTGCATGGAAACATTTGATTGAGGACCTTTAATAATGTTTACTTTGCAGACATGCCTGTTTATTGTGTCGGCTCCTTTTATAGCATCTGGCATTGGGGCCAGATGCTCTAAAAGCATCTGGCTACATTCATTCATTCATTTTCTATACCCACTTATTCCTCATCAGGGTCATAGGTCTGAAGGGCAGGGATACACCCCAGATGGTCACCAGACTATCGTGGGACACACACACCATTCACTCACACCTATGGGCAATTTAGAGTCGCCAATTAACCTCAGCATATTTTTGGACTGTAGGAGGAAGCCGAAGAACCTGGAAAGATCCCACACAGACATGATGAGAACATGTAAACTCCACAGAGAAAGGTCCCAGACCAAGGTCTTGAACATGTGACCTTCTTGCTGTGAGGCAACAGCGCTAACCATTGTTCCACCGTGTCGCATCTGGCTACCATGTAGCCAAAAAAAAGCCCTTTTTATACAGTGAGTGGGAAAACTTATTGATGCCATCCATGTCCCAGGTCAAATTGGTCGTGAATTTTGGTGAGAGAAGATATCAAGCTTTGCTCCACCCTCCCCCCAGATCCGTCCGTCCCCTGTTGTTCTTTTATCAAGCGCCGTTTTTTTTGACAGCACAAGAGAAATCATCCATCATCTGGATTTACCCCCTAATATCTAGCAGACAGTCCAATGCCATAACTCCATGGGCGACAAATACATTTTTAGAGGAAGTGGATGTGTGTGTGTGTATGTGCTTGCAGTAGCAAGAATATGGGGTGGGGGGGTATAATAGTGACAGAGTGAGCTAAACTCAAACTCTAGCTGCCACGCCATAGGCAACTGGCCGAATACCCCCCCCCCCTTCTCGCTGGGTCAGCACAAAAAGTGCACAAAACAGCATCAATTGATTCATCCATGATATCAGGAGGAGGAGAAGGCCTATCTCTGCGCGGCCTCCCCCCTCCCCTCCTCTTGCTTTCATCCCGGCGCCCTACCTGCTTCCTCCGAGCACTGTCACACATAATGAGGCGCCGGGTTCGGAGATGGAGCGAAACCAAGAAACCAAGACAAGCCGCCACGGCACAAACAACAGGGCATGAGAGGGGCCCAGTGGACCACAGTGGGAAATGGTACATATTTTAGCATAATGCTCCACCACTGCCCCCCCTCACCCCCACGCTTCACACGGAAAAATAGCCGCGTATTATTCAATGATGTGTCTACCGATCCAGTGGTCCCGTAAGACTCGCGAGGTCACAGATTCAAATGATGTCGCATGTATCCCGACTAATGATTACCCACAAGGAGAGGTTTAGGAATTGTTGAGGAGTTCTTTTTATTTTTTCTTTTCCCCGCCAGGGCCCGGCGAGGTCTGCAGAGATTGAATAAGCAGCAAGGACTCTTCTTTTTATATGGAGATAGGCAGTACAGTATGTGCTGTGCAATGAGCATAACTTGTTATCTCTCTAGAGCTAAACTCTACGTGTCTCTCATAGGCAAGAGTTTGCTATTTAGTAAGCACACAGTTTTCCTGCTACAAGAAAATATGGATCATTAGTTGAAACTGAGATGAAGTGTTAAAGGTAGAGTGTGTCCTTTTCTGGCAGCATTTAGTGGTGAGGTTGCAGGGTACAATGAACTGAGTACCGTAAATGTGTAGCAGAACTTATGGTGGATGTGAAAAATGTAAATTGCTGTTTATCCACCTTATTTTTGAATGCGAAGAAAACTGTTAGGTGACTTCTGTTTTTTGACTAGCATAACTAGCGTTAGCTTATCTACCAAACTAGATTTTCAAAGTATTTTTCTGGTAGCATTCAGTGGTGAGGTTGCAGATTACAATGATGTGTAGAAGAACCTAAAATAGATGTAAAATATGTAAAATGCCATTTACCCATTTTATTTTTGAATATAGAAGTAAACCTGAGTTTTTTGACTAGCATGACTAATGTTAGCTTTACTAACAAGTTAGTTTTTCAATGTATATAAGAAAAAAAAATCTGAATTGTGAGATAACAAGTCCACAATATGAGTTAAAAAAGAAAACATTAGAATAAAAATGTAGTCTTATTTTGGGAAAACAAAACAAAATAGACCAAAATCAAGAAAAAAAATTGCATAAATTGCACCGAACTGCACAGACAATTCAAAACAGTTTTCCTTGACACCATAGGTGTACCCTGAATAGTTGTCATGTTATACCTGAAATGAAATCTTATAATGTTGAAATACCTTCTATTTAGTACCATTAATCCAATTTTGAGTAGAAAATTAAGAAAAAATAAAAAAGATAACCTTAGCTTAACTTACTAACAATGCTGTAGCAGCAGTAAAAACTAAGTAGTAAACTATACTTTTGTTCCAGTGATTATGGCAACACTTGATTGCATTGAATAATTCACAACAGTTTTCCTCAATGCCATAGTTGCACACTGAGTTATTCTCCAAAAAAATAAATCTTATCTTGGGGAAATACCTTGTATTTAGTACCATTAGTCTAATATTGAGTAGAATTATCTTGAATCATCTCATTCCATTGGCGGATTTCAAGTTTTTCAAAGTATGTGACATAAAATGTCTGAATTATGAGATAAAATGTCCATAATAGGAGATAAAAAGAAAACATTGAGATAAACAGGAATAGTAGTTATATATTAAGAAAATTGTATTATGTTTTTTTTTGTTTGTCACAAAATGTAGTAGTTCATTTGAAGGGGGTGTCCTAATAAATTCAAATATACTAATTTAAACATATTTATGAATATTATATTCCTTTTCTGCCAAGCCTAGTCCTAAATCTTACACACTGTACCTTTTCATTAGCTTATTTTGATTGGATATTCCTAATGTACATTTCCACTTTGTTAAGCTGTTGCATTTTTCTCCCTTTTAAACGCCCCTCTTCACCTTCTAAATATAGATCTTCTTTCTTGAAATATGTGAACACATGTAAATGCTTGAATCAATTTTGCAGGTAGCGTGAGATGAAAATGAATCACTCTCCAGGTTCTTGAGTCCAGAAAAACCGCTCCGGCTTCAGCCGGGTGTTTAATAATTTCCCTCTTTTAATTTCACATATAACTAGCTCAGTCGGTAGAAGTTCAGGGGAGGCAGGGCTATAAAGCAAAGCCACCTAAAAGGTGTGCAAACAGATAAGTGAACACTTGCCAGTGTCAAGACTCTGTTAGACCACGTAAATACACCACACACACGCACACCACTCAATTTTACGCACCGTTTTATGATAAATGGAATTTTTTCTCCACATTAGGGCGCCTCAGGGCTTGGAAGTGGAGGATCTAGACGGCTATTCCCTTCTACCACCTTACCCAGTAAGGGTTAAACACATTTAAAGAGGTTCACTTTAGTGACAAGTGCTATCGTGTCAACCTATAATGTGAAGAGAGATCGTGAAAGTGAAGTAATTACCAAAAAAACACGTGATTAGAATGTAATTTGGCTGACAAGGGCTAATTAGCGACGTCCCTTCTCGTCATACTTGCTCCGGTGACAGTTCATAATGGCGGGGGACCGAAACCCTGTTGTGAACTTTGCCTCCACTGAAACGCAGCGTTGAGACGGGTCTTCTTAATAATTTGTGTCACTTCAGTCATATTAAGTCCAGAATGTACCTTATATAAGGCTCCGTTCCCGCACTGGCTTGTCTTTCTCTTGACCTCCACTGCTTTTGTCAGATTCGCTTCGATGAACAATGAATCCGCAGCTCAGCAAGGGCAGTGATAAAGTCACTTCACACGTCCGCCCAAGGGCACCACAACTTTTGTTCTCGTGAGGTCCAAGTTCAGACAAACGGCGGGAAAAAAACCCAGCGATGAGTAATGACGTACGTCGCCGGAGCAGAGGGCACAGAACAAGACTTCAATCAGACCTAATAATTTCCTGTCAGCGCATTCGTATTCATACTTCCATTGACTTTGTATCTTTTAGACACTGAAAGTTGTTTGACATGACTGTTGGACACTTGCTGCTAAATAACTGTTTTATCTTTTCATGTCTTCCCACTGAACTATCTTCAGCTTTCTTTTCTACAGTTTCAAAGGCTGTTTGTCATCACTATGAATCACAGAGCTTATCTTACCCCTGCTATTTTATTTATTTATATTTTCTGTGCCATATTGTATATATATTTATTTTCTTTGTCTATAATATCATATGTAGCCATGTGATGTACAACTAATATAATATAAAAACGTAATGCTATCTTGAATATGTATATAAGTAGAATCTCATTTCTCAAAACAAAATGTAAAGAAACCACACGTTGAAGTCACATTGTACAACGTGTCTGCCTTTTTCAAAGGCACATTTTCTTCAGTGTGGAATGGGAAGACAGAACTAGCTACATGACTCAAAGAGGTGGAAACAATGTAGTGCCCTAGTGTATGATTATAATGTAGTATGAATCTGAGTGCCTGCAAAAGTAACTATTGCCCTTCATTTATTATTAAATGTAATATATTAACATTATTATTAACATTATCCTTTCCCTTCTATTCAATATCTTAACAGACATCTTATATTTATTATACTTTTATTATACTCTTAATATAGTTATATAATTCATAATAATGTTTATAGTGATGTATACAGAATAGTGTAATTTCTTTATTTCTATTTTTCCAATAATTCCATGCATATTAATCTACTCATCTACCTCATACAATGTGCACTTTAACAATAACCATGTAGCAATAAGAAGGTGTGTATAGGCATTTACTTTTATTTTTTTTCTTATTTATGTTTTCTCTATGTTGTTGTTGGTATTTTAGTTGTTTTTTTTTACATATTGCTCTTCTGTGGATTATAGTTTTATAACAGTGATGTATATGATGTGATGGAGCTTCAATTTCCCTGAGGGAACTTCCCAAAGGATTAATAAAGTCTAATCTAATCTAATCTAGTCTAATCTATTGAATCACTACTATATTTTTAAAGGTTGTAGCAGGCTGAGTTTTAAAGCTAGAGGAAAGTACTGGTATTAAATGACCCATGTATTAATTTGGCACCAAGCACATGCTGGTAGCTTGTTGGGAAGTAGACTAACTAATGAAGTTATTTTACATTTTGGCAAAGGAAAAGGTTCCTTTGAACTCTCTATGTGTCCATTGTTTACCTTGGCACTTGAACATGGAACATATTTATTGTTGTTAATTATCATTCAAATTAGGGCACATGAGAAATGGTTGCCTTCTAAGATGTTTTGAAATCCAGCTGCACTTTAAAGGAATAAAAGGTTTTGGTTGTTATTCAGTTTGTGCAGATAAGAAATCTGACTTTATATTGGCAACATGTAGGGTAAAATCTGTGCTCAAAGTAAAAAAGAAAAAAAAAGTTGCTATTAAATAGATTTCAGTTTTCATATGAATTGTGTTTCATATTAATTTCAGAAAACTGTGATTAATGTTGACAGACAGAAAAAATATATAATATACTTAAGTATTGTTCCAATTTTAGTAACCACATCAAATTAGAGACATTAGATATGTGGCATTTGCTTTACATTCTTACTCACTTAACCCTTGTTTGTTTCATGTTAATTAATTCCCCAGTGTTCCCTGTCAAATCTGACCGTTCCATTAAGAATCATCATAAAACCTCTTGTTGTCTTATGTCTTAGGACGTATGTCTTAATACATTAAAGAACTAACAAGAAGAAATTACAAATTACAATGTTCATCAGACTCATTAAATATATGATCAAGAGCCTCACTATGTAGACAAATGTAGATGTACCTGAGTTGAATTTCTCACATTAATTCTAGTCTCCCCCATTCATTCCTAATGATCGGCCATTTAGGACTGGGAACACCAAGAGTTTATAAAAGTTAAATAAAAAGACATAATACAATTTATTTTGAGTGCTTAAATCTTCTTTGTGGACAAAGTCAGTGAATTTTAGGTGAATCTGAATCAAATTAACCATATTTTTAGAGACAAAATCTTTGAAATGGAACACAACATGAGGGTCAATAGTGTAATTGTAATATCTGATATTTATCATTTATCACTAGATTCCCAATGCACTAGACTGTTCTTGTCTGGATTTAAACTTGTGGTACATTGTCATAAATAAATAATTTTAAAATCTGCTATAATCTAAAACATGTTTTCACATGGAAATTGTATGGTTATACTCTGTATCTTTAATAATTGCATTCCCTACAGTAGAAGTGGATTATTTATTGATTTGAAACCCAACTCTGATTGTAGGACAGGTGCACCAGAACAGGAAGGCTTAGTGTTTTGCAACCTTCAGTCGATTCCATAAAGAAAAATAATAATGGTTGTAGGGCATGTTTATCAGCAGGAGAAAGTGTGTTTCTCTGGCAAAGCAGTAGCATCGGTCTATAAACTAAGTATTCAGAGGAAGAGACTCAGCTACAGGGAGCTGTGGAGTATGAAGGGCAATGGAATTAGATTCATTATAGCTGCAAATTGTGATGTGTTACCACCTCCCAAACACTGCAGTCAAGGTGAAGACCCAGCCTGTAAAAAAAAAAAAAACAACAGAATAACTTTATACACCACAATGCATGTTTCTGCACTGAAGGATGGTGAAATATCCTGGTAGTAGTTCAAAAATAGCAGTTTTGGTAAATAATCCACTCATGCCCTAAATGTTTCACAAACTAAATGAAGTGGAACATAGAAACAAATCTGCAGCTGTGACATCAGAATCAACTCCCATGAAAGCCCATGGTGTCCATATTTGAATGAAGACATTGTACTTTTGAGCATTTTTGAGATTTTAATGCAGGGTTTTTATTCATATGTGCAATGCGAAATTCACAAAATGCATTAAGTATTACATTTTTCAAATGAACCTTAAAAATTTAATACAGGGAAAACCATGAATATGCTAATAACGAGCATAAGTCTTTACAGTCTGTGAAATTACTTTACATAATTCAGTTGGTTTTCTTAACCGATGGGATTGATCCGAGGGTTTCAACACACCTTTCAGGGAAAAGATTTTACAAGGAATGCCAAAGACTATAACCAAGAAACTGCTACATTATACATTAATAGCAATGATATAATCAAAATAATTCCATAAGCTCCAATGAAAAAGGCGCCCTGTCAGAAAAAAAAAGAAGCAAATGCATTAATATGGATTGCTGTTTGCTAATTATAGGGATTTTTGTTTTGGAGTCATCTAGGTGGACATTTTAGGTGACAGCAGCATCTGTTATAGTTTCCGCATGGCACCACATATCACGGAACAGCACCAAGCCTGTAGTCACACAAAGGAGTCACTGAACCTTTTGTTCACCAAGACATCAGAACAATTAATTACTGGAAGTGTGATATGATGTATAAATTGCCCATCAAATTATCTTGGGAGATATCAAGCAACTGAACTGCAGAGAGAAGGAAAACCCAAATAAGAATTTGACTGTTATATTCCCAGCTCTTGTTTGTGCTGCCTCACTTTTTGTTTGCAGTTCTAATGAACCTCCAATGGTGCATCCCCATTGGCCCCATAGTTCAGCTATTTATTGATATAGATATAGACAGATATATAGATAGATATCACTTGCTGGTCATTTGATTTCAAATACAGAGGTACATATGGAAATCTAATCTATCTGAACTGTCCCCCGTGGCTGGAGAACATAGAAGGGACCATGGGAATTACTCAGTCTATCCATCCTGCATGATTTTATATGAGTATGCTGGCTGCTTTTTGGATGACACTTGGGGGGGATGATGGATAGTGACACTGGGGTCTGGCATAGTGAACGTAAATCTGATTGGGACAGATTTATTATTTCACAGCACCAACAGGGTGCTAAGCTTTCATGCTCAATATCTCGGACATTGATGATGAACCTTTTGGAGATGAGGTGTTTTTAAATTGCTAGTTGGTATTCACGAAAATTGCCAAACGGGCCAAAAATTCCCCCCAAGCCTCTAGTAGCAATGTTGCACACACCTCACATCACACATATGAATAAATACATGAATAAGATATCAACCCACCTGTGAGGACTGGCTCCAATCTTGGGGGGACATCATGGATGGGACTGATGAACCTCTTCATGTGATGCCTCAAATCACCCAAGGCATTCAGAAGATGTCTCTGTCCCAATCAGGCACCCAATGACCCCCTCGCTCCCCCCAACATTCTTCTACCCTCTCAAAATATAAGACTCACATTGAGGTTAGAACAGGGGTATCAAACATGCGGCCCAAGGGCTAGAATCGGTCTGCCAAAGGGTCCAATCCAAACCCTAGATGATTTTGCAGAGTGTGAAAAAAGTGGACAGAAGTTTGGAATTTCTAAAATGTGAAGCCTTTGTACTTGTTATATTCACAGCAGCTTTAGTTGCTCTAGGAATGCAATATATATAAAAAAATATATAACAATGTTTCTAAATTGCACCTTTTTTTCCTGTAACTGGACTCTTTTGTAACTGGACAGATCATTTGTAAGTTTTCAGATTCTAGTTTTACTTCTGTACATAAAATGAAAAGGAGAAATTTGTAGGTGTAGTTATTTATACCGGATACAGAAATTATGGATTAGTTTTACTGGTCTAGCCTACATCAACTCAGACTGGTCTGTATGTGAACTTATTAACAAAAAATTGTTTGACACCTCTGGGTTAAACCCATAGGGAAACTGTTCTGAAATAAAGGTTAAAGAGGCTTGTTTTGGCTAATCAATACAAGTGGCGAGTTTCTGTCTGATGGGAAAGTACAGGTTATGTTATATTTTCTGGTTCTGAGACCTAAAGGCATAGACAGCTTCCATAGATTGTGTAAAAAAGGCACATTTCTGTGTACTGCTGAAATAAAAATGGTAAAATAAAGTGTGGAGACTCGGATGCTGCTGTACTGTGAATACCGAAGGCCTGGGAAGGGTCAGCACCTGTTATATCTCTAACATTGTTAGAGATATAACAGGTGCTGACCCTGTACATTTACAGGGCTGTACATTTACCTACGATTTGCTGTTTGAAATCTACACCGTTGGTTAGCTGCAGAGCTGGCTTTGGTCATATAGCCATACAACTGTTCAGGCACCATGAGTTCTAGAGATAACTGTGAAAAGTAAGTAAGAAGTCCATAGCTCCAGAGCAGGATAAGAATGCCTTGGCCTAAAATTAGGGCTATGATTCAAATATGGTTGTCTTATAAATGTTTTCAGTCCTGAACAAAAACATATATCTAGTGCACTTCTGTAGTATAGTTAAACAACGGGATAGCCAAGCTATTTAATGAAGATTAATAACAGCAAAGAATTCTGAAAGAATTTCCTGGAACCTGGACTGATTTTACGCAGAAGAAGAAGAACAGCTCTCCCCCTGAAGGTGATATTCATTGGAGAGGCTGGGGTTGATATTGGTGCATTGTGGACATAATTTCTTGACAGGTCAGGGTCATGACATTTTGTTATAACCTGCAGATATCATCTAATTTATGAGACTTCTTAAGCGTCTTCCCCTTTTCTTATCTGTGAAGATGGTACAGCAAGGTTGCCGACACCATTTTTCAACAATTATCCTGGAGATGATTACTGACTTAGAGACTTCTGTTGAAGGGACAATGCTGCAACAATTTTAACCATGAGATTTCATCAATGATCAAGATGGTATTTTGCTCAACAAATTATTATATCTTTGAAAGAATGGTCTCAGGCATATTATGGATTCACTGCATTCAGCACTGCAGGCTCTGGCTGTGAATGTGATCATTTGAATACCATTTATTTGAATCTTTTCACGCTACTGTGCTACATTACTGATACAGAGAAGAATCCTATAGACTTTGGTGAATTAATATTCCCATGATCTGAGGCAAATAAACTAGTGATATGTTTGTAATTTGTCCTTTATTTGGATATTTGAGGCATGCTGCTTTATAAAATATTTTTTGGAACATGCTCATTTATGTAAATGTACATGTCTAGTCAATAACATCTTGTATTCCACTGAATCTATTTTATACATGAGACCGGTATAGCATCATCAAGCGCCAAACATCAAAGCTAGGGCCACTTTTGGGGGAAAGAATTACCTTCAAATATTGGGAGGAACAGAAATTGTAGCTGGTTGTAAAACAAATAAACAGAAATCTAGAGAGCCTTTAGCCTAATGCTACATAGTGATGCCATCAAATGTGCATAGATCTATGGATAAGCAGCATCCAGCCATTTTTGTTGTGAACCACAGGTAGAATAGCTGCTACATTCGTAATGAGGACAATCATTGATCCACTTGAATGAAGGTATGCTGCCTTTTGGACATAGTTTTTATGTATAGCAATAAAAACAGAGAATGTAACAAAATTAAAATGAAGCTACAAAAATAACTTTATTTTCATGCCACGACTGGATAGCTAGTTAGTAATTAAACTCAGCTAATTCCTAATACATTAAAATCTACCCTTTACTTCCAATACACAAAAAGAATGATATGCCATAAGAACAACATTGGCACATTGGATACAGGTTGTCATTTTTCTCCCTTCTCGAATGCAGCCACGCAAAAATAAGAAGCGGGTGTTTCCTCCTGTGGACAGGGCCCCTCGGAGAATAAGGTCCCACAGGGCCTATCTAAGTAGCATTTTGAGACGGGATGCACTTGTTTTTATCCCGGGGGAAAAGGTAGCTGGCAGCCCAGTGGACCAACCATATAGCACTCTCCCTGGAGCGGTGCAAAAAATGCAAGAGCTATGCAATAGATGTAAAAATGATTTACTCGCGGCATGCACAGGGTATATTTACAACATGAGACTTGCAAAAAAAAGAAAAGACAGGTTGTCATGTATCATATTCAGACCTTTACTCATATTCAGAGCTCATATTGTCATCTGGGTCCTAGCATGTAGCTTCATTTTATGGAATTGTATAGGGGATTCACAAGCACATGGACACAGTAGCTAGTTCATTAGTATGTATATGCAGATAACATGCTAAGGCCTAGTTTTGCTAGCAATGTCATGGCAGAATGATTTCTCTTGTCATGAGGGAATCAATCAAACGCACTCTGCGGGTTCCTCAAAGTCACAACGAGTGGCCTAGATGCAGTCAGTGTACCCAAGAGATTCAATTTACTGCGAATGCAAATAAGAAAATGGGGGTCACTGTTTGTAACCCAAAGCAAATAAGGCAATGTTGAACACACTCTTACTATGCATCTTGTTGTGTTAACGGAGAAGATGGTTACCAGAAAAGCATCAATGTGGAGTAGCTGGACATATTCTTTTCTTACTTGGCACCAATTTAAAAAGGGCCATTTTCCAAGTTCAGTATTTTTTCAGTATCAACTTAATTAGACCTATAGCAGCAATGCAGCTTTCTCACACACTTACTCTGAATCCCCCCTACCCCCCCCCCCCCCCCCCCTTACAAAGAAAACAGTTTGTTGTGATTGGTTGAGCTCTGTCTGAAATGTCCTGCCCCTGAGAGAGCTGGAGTTGGTCGGAGACTGAAGACAAGTGCAAGCACTGCACCAACAGTGCAGCTACATTGATCCTGAGGGGTTATTATAAACTTCCAATCCTGCTGTGACATCACAACAGGAGTCATTTCTAAACAGCTTGTGTATAGCCAGGTTTCAGCAACTTTTAACGGTGTGTTCACACCAAACGCAACATTCTTGTCAGCCATGGCATGGTCTTATTTCACAGTTTGTGTGTTAGCAGAAACACCAGAGAACTAAATCTTTAAACAAAAGCACAAAAAAATATGTTTTTTGCCCTTTGAAAGAATTCACAAAGTGCTCAATTCAAACCAAAGCATTAGAAGAGGCTATTGTGGGAAGCGTGCTTTCAGGTTTTTCTAGTGCATATCGGGCAAGATCTTTTTCATGCTGTCAATGATTTAAAAATAAAGAAGAAAAAAAGGCCTTTCATTTAAAAACCAAAAGCAGAGACGTTTGGACAATTACTGCTAAGTCCTCATCGCTAACTTTCCAAGCTAATATTAACTTTGCAGTTCACACTCATCACTCTTTTCAACCGCTAATTGAAAATAGTTCATTATCATATTAAAGGGGTTGAATTCACTTTCATGCTGAGGTTTTGCAATCTTTGACCTTATCAGCAGCAACAATAAAGTAAAAGAATCATGACAAGTGCTTTTCATCTTCGCAACCACCTTTTTTTTCCCTGTCGAGATCAAGGACAATAAAATAGCTAAGTGAAGCTTAGCAACTTTTCTCCAGTGTATATTGTGACACAAGAGCTTCATCACCCATGTTTTAGCACTCGAGATTTTATTCAGTGTTGGACAAAGGTGACTTTGGATTTTATTTTAATAGCAGTCTAAACCAAACCACAGCTGAGGCCTTTGTTCAAATACAATAACCCGACTCATTTCTAATCTGAAATACTGTTTTCATGCTATTTCTCTCACCTTATTTCCATCTTCCCACAGATATTCTCTTTTCACCTCACCTTTACCTTAAATGACTGTTGTGTAATTGTTGATCCCAGTGAAATTCCCTGGCTGGCAAACAGATTTTCCTGTTTTTTTTTTTTTTTCCATGGGTAGTGATGAGCTGCTTATTCTTCGTGCTAGACAACATAGCGCCTGGAGCTATTCAGCAGGCTATGCAAACAAAACAATTGACATGGCCGCTCGACAAGGTGCCACTGGGGATTCTCCTTCAGCTAGCACAGCAGGTATAATGTCAGATAGACATCTTCCACCGGAAAAAAAAAATGACACAGGCCTGTCAGGGAGCAACAATTTGAAATCATTCTATTTTTTTTAAAAAAAAACAGGCCAAAAAGAATAGAAATCGAGAGCCCCGTTGTTCGAGTTGCAATACAGACTTCACAGATACGGAGTGAAGGGAAACATAATGCTAAATGATGCTCGCCTGATGTGCCGCTGTCTGTCTGTCATTGATAAAAGTTGGGAACACAGATATTTAAATGCGAAGCCAAGGATGTTTTCCTCCTATCAGGATAACTGTCTGATCGGGATTTGCTGGTTGGAATCACAAAGAAAAAAAAAAACAAAATCTGAAGGCTTGGGTTGCTCAAGAATTTACAGAGACACATTTTGTTTCTTTTTTGCTTTTTTTTTTTTTTTGTGAGACGCTACAGATCATACCCTAATCCCCCTGTGCTGTCTATGCAAATCATGTGTCGCCGGGGTTGATATCCATTCTGCTGGACACGAAGCTCTTGTGTCGTTTATATCAACTCTGACTCAGAGGACTATCGGGATTAGGCGATGTTGTGTGGGAGGGAAGGAGATACAGTAACAAAGCCCATCCGAGCAAACCGGTCTGAATTTAATAGGGCTGCTCGATTATGGAAAAAAATCATTATCAAGATTATTTTGGTCAATATGGAAATCATAATTATTCAAAGGATTATTAGAAAATATTTTTTTCAGCATGAATGACTGCATTTGTTTGAGGTATTAAAAACATGACAAACAGACCTGATAAATCTTAAAACTGTATTTTGAAAAGTGTTTGACTTTCTCATCTTGCCAAAGATTATTTATCACTAATCCAGACAGACAGGCAGACATATCTCACTAGCGCTCACGCAAACACGCTCTTGCCCTCACACACTCACACTACTGCACTCGCACACTAAGACTCACACTAACACTTGTGGTCTTGCACACCTCATGCTAACACTCACACTCTTGCACACTAACTCTCGCACATCTCGTGCTAACACTCGCGCACCTCGGGTTAACACCCGCACTCTTGTCCACTAGCACTCGCACTACCTCTCACGCTAACACTTGCGCACTCTCGTACACTAGCACTCGCGCTAACACTCACACACTTACTCTCATGCACCTTGCGCTAACACTGACACTCTCGTGCACTACCAGTCATGCACTAACATTTGCGCTAACACTCGCACACTAATGCTCACACACCTCGTGCTAACACTCGCGCTATCGTGCACTAGCACTCACACAGTAACACTCGCTCTAACTCTCGCGCACCTTGTGCAAGCACTTGTGCTCTTGCACACTAGGACTCACGCACTAACACTCACACTAACACCTGCACACTCACACTCTTGCATGATCGCTCTTTCAGATTTTGTATATTGAAAAATCTAAAATATCGTTTCACAATTATATGAGTTTGGAGATTGTTTCAGATGCATATCAAATTCGCAATTAAAATTCAATTAATTGCACAGCCTTACAATCTAATATACTGTATCCATGCCCTTCATTTGCCAGCAATACCGACATTTCTATCACTCCCGCTCATCAGCATGTAGTCTGTTGAACTCCGGCGATAATCAAAGCCAAGCAATTACTCAAGCAATCATCCGGGAAAAGGCATAAATGGGCATTCATCGGCGAGTTGTGCTGCTTTGTGCCTCTCCAGGACTTTGAATGGTCTTTATATTTGGAAAAAAAAATCCTTACCAGGTTGTCATTTCAGATAACCCAGTCTGAAGGCTTGAATATAAGCCGCGGAGGTTTAAAGGAATATATGAAGGAACCGTCAACAAATCACACTTGGCAAGTTTTGTTCTTTTCCCTCCCCAGAGGGAACGAAAAGGACCTTTTTTTATGAGAGATGAAATGGATCAAAATGCAGATGTCCATTTCATCTGAGGAATTAAGGCTCAGAACTTTTCCTCTTTCAAGTCAAATGCAATATATTTCTCCTTTAATAGCCTTCACACCAGCTCCATTTATAGGATGTAAACTGCCCCTCTGTCTATATTATTGTATTATATCCAGCCTATGCCTTACTGAATATACAATTTTGTAAAAAGGGAATTATCATACCATCATACATATATTTTTGTTTCTCACTCTTATTGGAGCAGTCTACTTCTACCTCCATAAATGTCTTCCACCAGCGACAGATATGATCTCAGTGCTGCAGTAGATGTCTCATCTGTTACTGTAAATATGACACACAGTTCCAGGATACTGTAGTATATATTAACAGCTGTTATTTGCTTGCTGTAATATGATCTTTTGGAAAGTGATAAACAGAATTTGTTTGCCTCTATATTATTGCCAGGTTTCAGTTCCGTGCCACCACTGCAACACACACTCCCTGTGATAATAAACACTGCCTGGTATCACCCTTTAATAATAATATTAGATGTGTATATGGAGAAATGCATATAGATTTAAGGTGGTACAAATAGAAATGTCTGTACATTAATGTTGCTGAAAGGCCTGCAATTGTGTACATAGCATTGTTTGTTCTGTCAGCTGTTGTGTAAAAGGTCAGGAGTGAGATTTCAATGTGAGTTTTTTTTTTTTTTTGTGTGAGTTGTTATATACAGTATTTTTTATAAGAAAAAAGGGGTTTTCTATCAAACATGCTTGTTTTCAGCTCAGGAGGCTGCGACAAGCTATTTTTAAATAAAGATTTTAATTGGTAAATTGTTTGCCATTAAGCAATAACAGACATATGATAAAAATCTGGATTACTCTTGTTAGTTGGTAGCAGACCAGGTATCTAACTGAAGTTGCATTTGCAAGTTACAGTTACATTTCTTAGAATATCAGGAAAGATTTGGGCTTTTCATTGTTTCATTGACTGTAAAACATAATCCTCTAAATTACAAGAAATTAAGGCTTGAAATATTTCGCTCAGTGTGTAATGAATCTATTTAATAGGACTTTCAATTTGTGAAAAGAATGATAGAAATATGGACCTTTCATTGTGTATTCTAATTAGATGTACCTGTATATGCTGTTAAAATACATGAGTCATGTGGTGTAGCCCTTTTAATGTTTGTGCTATGATGCTGGGAAAAGATGTGCTTAAGTTAAAGGCCCTATATGATGCAAATAGCCACTTTCATCTTTTTCTGATTAGATGTGGTTAAGGTTTTATACAAAAAAAAACTGCATCAAAAACAGAGAAATGCACACAGCCTGGATTTAGAAACTGCTGTTTCACAGCTCGTTTGTACTTCCCTGACTTTGTGATGTCATACAGTAGCATCCTCCGCCTGTAGAGGTCCCCAGCGCAGCCCACCTGCCCCCACCCTTGTATGCACTGTTTTCAGTCTTCCAAGCTTTCGCACTTGTAAGTCAGTTTGTTCTAACGGCAACTTGAACTTTTCTTGTTTACTGTCATTTTGACGGCGCGGTGCAGGTTAGCGGGTGGCAAAACATTCCTCGCTACCTTTATGATTACATTATCCCGTGTTACAGTACAGGGTCAAGACTCTACCCGAGCATAAACAAAACTGTTGTTGCATGAGAAAAGCTTTCTCGGAGCCACACGGTTACCTCTGATACTGGGCAGACACTGAGCTGCTTCGCTGAGCACTGCAGCTCTGATTCGCCGATCGCTGCAAGACAAACAAGCCAAACGTCAGTGAGATCGCCAGGAGGAGAGCCAGAGAGCGAGAGAGTGAGGGAAATATAGTGAAAAATAAAATAAGAAGGAATAAGAAAACCCAGGAAGCAACTTCTGAAAGGTGTGTAACTCACACTCTTGACAGAAAAATGCTCCGAGTTTTGGGCCAAGTTAACTCCATGAACAACTCGAACACACAGTAAAGGAATAGCTGACATTCTGGGGAATAGACTTTCTCACTTTTTCTCTTTTTTTAACCCTCTATTGCATGAAATATTACTTAGACATGGTAAAAATATATATTTTGAATGTTTGTCTTACTTAAAATGGCGTAAATAATATATATATTTAAGAAATATAAGAAAAAGTTGTAAACATAGTCTCAGCATAGTTTCATACTATTTAAGTCAATGTGACTATTATGTTGTATGCACCTGGAATTTTCCATATTTGCATATTGTTGCTATATGGCACCAAATCCTTATTAGCATAATTAGAAAACAAATATTTTAAATATTTATATTTATTAAAATTATTTATATTTTTTTTTTCAAAATTTTAAATAAAAGAAAACCTTTGGTTGTGAGACAATGATGCTCACATGTCAAATGTGCATGAACAAATGAAACTGGCAAACAGGATATCCTGGTCATGTGATATTGTATGTCCTTCAAAAATAAAAGCCCCCTTTTCACAGCTAACTGTAAAAACATTGATTTTATATCACAGCCTTTTAGACAAATGAAGATCAAGTAATTGTTGCCATGGCAACACTATGCAATAGAGGGTTAATACCACTCTTGAACCTGCAAGGTAAATATGGAGCTACAACTAATTAAGGCTCAGAATTTTACTTTTGAGTAAAGAGAATAATTGAGTTGGAAAAATTGGGACTTGGGAAATTGTGTTAATTTTTCAAACACTGATTTGAAGCAATCAAATTAGTAACAGAAACATTAGTACATAATTCAATTGTTCATCACCAACTGAAGTACCATATTGGTCTGACTATATTGCCAAAGAGATGAAGCTTGGCTGGTGTAGAATGATGCAGCGTAATGGACTAGCATTACGATGCAGGACGAGTCTTACACATCGTTTGCCCTTAGACTTCAGAGAAGTTACTATAATCCCCCCGGATCAGATGGGCGATGCGAATCAAACACCTGTCTTTATTGATACGCCAACATCTGTCAATGTACACAAGAAAGGTGATGATTCAGACCTTGTGAAGTCAACTGGAAACGAGAAGAGCCAAATCATGTTGGCATGCCTCATAGACGGAACTAAACTTTCCCCATACATGATTTTATAGGGCAAGACGGTACCTAAAGAGCCACTGCCAGCTGGCATTATCAGATGTGACCAGGAAAAGGGCCTGATGGAGAATAGGGATAGTAAATGAACTGGCTCAAGGTTGTGTAGGGCAGAGGCCACAGGGGACTCGGGGAAAGAAGAGAAACATGCTGTTTTAGGTGCAATTCTTGGACAATTGACTGACCCAGTCAGAATTTAAGTGTGGGCAATGAATGGCGACATAGTGACCATACCAGGGGGATAATGACCCTGCCATTCGAGGATAATCTGTCTGGAAAAACCCGGTTTCACAACTTTTTGTGGTGCCTTCATGAAAATAGAATCTATATAAACATGCTGTCATCATGTTTTTTTGCCTTTTTTTTCATTGCACAATGATGAATAAACTGATGAATAAACCATAATATATTGACAAATGAAGACAAAAGGAAACAACTGAAAAGACTTTTGCAAGCAACCTTCTTATTTCTTAGAAGCTCATGCTCAAATCACAAACAATTAAATCAGAATGTAATTTTAATTCTTATGAGTAAATCACAACATTGAACTACGCAAATCTACCAGTCCGGTTGCCATAGCAATGTGTAAGAAACCCTCCCAAAGGCCAGATTGTGCTTGTCCTCAGCAGTAATTGGGTTTCCATCCAAATGCATCAACATTTTAGAGTGGATTTTGTGAAATGCACAAAAACTAAAATGTGAATAGATGCCTGTTTCCATTGGCTATTTTTTTGTGATTATTGAGAAAGTTCACCGTGAGATGATGTCATGAGAGAATCTGATTGTATCCATGACAACAGCTGACACTCAGCTGACACTCAACAGCTGATCATGGATAATTTACTGGTGTATCTGTCAGCTCTGGGGATTTAATTAATACAATTTAACAATAATTTCATTGTTTGTGATTTCAATGTGAGCCTATTAAAATACATAGAACTGGGAAACATGGTTCTTTCATGAAAAAAGGCATAAAGCATGATTACAGCATGTCTGAATATATTCTATTTTCGTTATGGTGCCACAAAAAGTCATGAGACCAGGTTGAGCTCCTTGAGCAGAGTCGACCAATGTCTTGGCAGGACACATATGAGAAGCCAAGTAATGAAAATGTGCATTACAGTTTTTTTTGTTTGTTTTTCCCTCTCTCAAATGTGTTTCAAGACTGTTCTAGAATTAGAATTCACTTAATGCAGTTATTGAAATGGTTATAAGCTGCTTCATTTCATTCACATAGAACTACTTCATTTTCATGGCATTTAAGTAAGTCTTTAGTTTACAAATGTGATTATATTTCATTAAGATTTAAAGAGACCGTTTTCTTTTAAAGCAAGTGAAAGCATAATGTTATTCAAAAGTTCTCTAAAGCTATGAATACAATTGCATACAAATGAATCAAAATAAGTATTTTCTTTATAAAAACATGGTCTTTTTTGGCCTTTTCTCCAAACATGAGTCTTATAATCAGGATCATCATATTCAGTCCAATATGGTAATTCCATTAAGTTGGATCAACTTATTCTCATTGTAGCTGAGCTTAACTCTAAGACTGAAAACGGGGGGAAATGTTCATTTAACTTATAAAACACATGCTTAAAAGCTCCAAGTTTTATAGGAAGGCTTAAGAGGTGTATGTTAACAGATTGAATTACCTTACCAGTCAAAGCTGTTTTCAGCTTTTCCATTTCCAGTCTTCATGCTAAGCTAACTAGCTTTGTAGCTTCATATTTATTGTACAGATATTGGACCGGCATCAATCTCTTTTATAAATCCATTCCAGACGTTTTTGCATTACAAAACTGATGGGATGTCACTAAAACCACAAAGTGTCAAAACAGTAACATTTTGCATAATCCATAATTTAAATACATAAATATATATATTCCACTGTCCCTGTGAGTATCATGTTAAGCTTATCTGTAGCTTCCTGTCCTGGGGGGGAGGGTTCCAGGTATTTACATGATCCTACAGAAAGCCCCTCAGGTATGAAAAATAATTGATACCTCCAGCAGGAGTGTGCTTCCTGCTTCAATATGAATAAATATTACAACCCCATGAGGCTTCTTTATTGTCACATCCTGAAGCTGTCAAGTCCACATCACCCTGTTATTAATGTTTAATGTACGCTATGTTATACAAGAGTCTTATAAGGCGATGCGTCATTTGAATAACTGCGTAATCAAGATTCACCAACACAACAGAGGGAGAACAATCAAATTGCCACCCATGTTTTATGAAGCCACAGATAGTGATTTTATGAATTGATCGCCGTGTGCAATGTAGGAGTCGTGAGGCCTTTGTAGATAAAAATGAACATGTTTTCCTTTCTGGTACAACTCTGATTTGCTGTAAATGCAACTGATGTTTATTTCTTTGGAAATGAGTTATTGGCATATTCTCAAATCTGAGCTCTCCCAATCCCCGTCTCGCAGCTCCACTCGACAGCTCAGCGATCAATCACTGGCAGCTCTCCACCTTCCTCTCCTGCTCTATCCCCTATAGTGTGTGTGAGTCAGCCCAGATTTTCAAGAATTAGAACTCATATTATCTGGGCTGTCAGCACAAAAAAAGAAGAAAAAAAAACATGTTTACTCTGCCTTCACAAAAAAAAAAAAAAAAAAAAACCTTGAGAAAGTGGTCAGTCATGTACAGAGAGTATCCAAAATGCTATGTTTGCGGTTTATAAATTGTATTTTTGAATCATAATGAGTCAAGAGGACAGATCTACATGCTGATTTGCATGATTTATATTTGGATTGTTTATTATTTCATAGGCATAGCTTGAAAAAAATGCATTTGATGTCTGCTTAGTGGAAAGTGATGAAAAATGATGCAAGGATTGAGATTATTTTCCTTGATTCTACAGACTGTTGGGGGATTTCTCGGCAGGCTGGCGAGGAGCTCGGCTTAATTCTAATGGAAAAGTCTCCAGTCTAATACCCGTTTGGTCCGAAACTGCTGAATAGGAGTGAAAATCATTTGTAAGACTGTGTCTCCCATCAACCACTTTTATGACTTCAAAACGGTCAGCGTTTTCTTTCAAGTGTGTCAAATCTGAATGAGGACATTATTCCTCTTCCTGAGCCCTGCTTTAATTTTCGGAGGCGATCGCGGCAGCTTAAATGCCTCGTTAGGCATCAGAGAAATTTCTCAAAGGATAACAATCATAGCCGCCAGTTGGGATTGGCCGGCGGCTCAGATGGGATTTATAACAGCCCACACGCTTCCAAGTTAAAGAGGTCACTGATGATGCCTATGAAACAAGAAAGGGTGACCAAATAAAAACCAAAAATATACCCCAATAAGACCTGACTACACTAATACAAAAGAAAAAAAAAACATGTGTTATCATTTAATAGGGGATGAATTATAAATACATAAATTTAAATATATTATATAGGGTTTCCATTCTTCTCTGTGGTATCTTAAAAAGGCAAATGTCAATATAATTTACTATGGGTTTTTACCTCTAATGGGTAACTTTTTACTTTAATAATAAACAACTTTCATAATAGTGTGTAGTTTGTTGTAAAGGCCACAAGTAATCAAGGCAAACCTATTTACTGCCTTTCTTAATGTAAAATAGGATTTTAATGGCAATGGTTCCGCTTCTTTTAAAGCACTCTAAGCTACATTTCCACTTTTTATTAATAAAACCCATTTGCTGTACATCTTTTTGTTGGTGGTGGCTGCTGATATTTAGTCTCCCTCATTGCAAAATTAGCTAAGTTCAACATTTTATGTCCCATGGAATAGCAATTCTGTCAACAACATTCCAAGTGTTTAAGAGACATAAATTAGAAGGAGGGAATATGTCGGCTTGCGAGAGGAGGCTTTTTTTTTTTTTTTTAAAGAGAAATCCTGAGTGAAGATCTGCCAGTTCGCCTTTGAAGGGCATGGCAAGGACGGAGAGGCGGGCGCCAGCGGTGAGGTCGATCCTCAAACAAACGCCTTCACTTGTGAGGGGATTAAGCCTCGGGCTTTGAGAGTGAGAGTGGGATTGAACTGTGCAGCCCTGTTGAAAATACAGCAGCAGCCTCAGACTGGACCCAGACTACCACATGTTGTAGGGAGGACAAATAAATCCATTCGCATTTTTACTGAAGTTGTTTGCAAGCAACATTACTTGGTTCCACTTAGGTACAAATCATCATGAAGTATTACAAGTACTGGCAAAAACAGGATAGAATTTTCTATCATCTTCCTCTTCAATCTAAATAGTAGGGTCCTCCTTATATAGAGAATGTGAAGGTTATGCTTATAGGGAGAGGGGAGCCGTGTTGGATATGCATTGTGTTTTGTACATCCATGGACCTTTTTGTTAGATCAGCTAAATGTGGTGGGGAAGGGAGCATGTCTATGTTCCCTGGGCCCTGTGGGAACATAGGCTAAGTAGTGACCCTAACCCCTAACCCTAATCTGAAATGTGGGAACATTGGGATCAAGATGAAGGGCAGAGATGGAAAAGGAAACAGAGAAAGAAAAGGTAGAAATTGAACTGGAATCCAAAGCAATGGTACTTAGAAAAATTAAGTGTGATTTGTATGATTTGGAACCCCAAGATAGGATTATAGACCCAGACATTGTAAACCATCTTATTCCTGACACGGGTGTTACTTATATAGCAGTGAGATCTGGATGTGTCTTTACTTGACCCAGAAATGGAGCTTATGTTCATGTCATCGCTGCAATATTCACACCACAATTAAGCTCAACTCATGAGGTCAACTCATGGATGTACGGGTTAACTACATGCAAATAGCTGCAATGATTCAACAACATTAGTCTCAACCAATATTAGAGGGCACATTCACACCACTAGTCTGCAGCACAGTCCACTTTCACACCTGAAACTGAACCAAAATTTGTCCAATTGACATAATTATGGTAATTTATTTCCATAATTCTTCTATTCCATAAGTCTTCTTCCATAAGCTTAACTAGTAGGAGCATGCAAATGTTGAATAGTAGAGGACCCAGAATTGAACCTTGGGGGACTGACTGGTCAGATGTGTAGTTACCTATGGACACAAAGCAGTCTCTGCCCTTAAAGTAGGATTCAAACCATTCTAGTGCTGTGCCAGTAAGTCCCACCCAGTTCTACAATCGGTCTAATAATATGTTGTGGTCAGCTGTGTCAAAAGCAGCACTGAGATCCAGAAATACTAGGACTGAAATTTTGCCACCTTGTGTATTTAGATGGATGTCATTGAAGAACTAAACAAGAGCTGTCTCACACTCTTGGTCATTGCTGTGGTGTGGCCAGGTTTCCAGCCACACCACAGCAATGACCAAGACCACCTCTTTTTTGAGGTCTTGGCCCACTTAGTGCACCCGTGGGTGACTGATGTTTTTACACCAACGAAAACAAACTGAACTAAGCGCCTTGGGTTTGAATGGACTGTTTGGTGTGCACCACCTACTGCTATTGATATCCTATCATAACATTTGGCCAGTGGTCCCGACTCTGTGCCTTCCATACAGATTCATTGTAAATGGTTCTGTAACTATTTTCTATCAAAAAATAATTGTCATTTCCCCAAAGATTTTGCATATTGAGATTTATAGTCCAGTGTTTAAAGTGGATCAGTCTGGATAATCATTTTACATTTGACAAATTAAACTTGATTGTAAAATTGATTGTCCTTAACTCATACAATGGTTTCAGCCTAGAACTGTAAGCATATTGTATAATAATCTATCAAATCTTTAAAATTGACAGGGTTTAGGTTCTGTCATGAACAAGAATTCCATCGTTTTGCACAGAATGGCTGTAAAGTTTGATATTGAATCACCTTGTTTCAAGATCTATCTCAACACAGAAACCAGATTGGCACAAGCTGTGCTTTCTCCACTATCTCCGGTTTCTCACTTTTTTTTTCACTCCATGCTGTAGGACCTTGCTGCAGTGCAATGGTGGGGGGAAAATTGAATGAACAACCTTCCCTGGGAGACTAATAATATCATGGATCCTGAGTGCTTGCTCTCTGTGATGAGGCCTAACAGAAGGCTTGACAGGAGAAAATGATGTGTTGTTCTCTTCTGGGATAACAGTCCAGGTCCCCCGCAGACGATTGCAGCTGAGATATGAAGTGTACATAAACCACAGGTTTTTTGGATCCTCGAGGGCCCACGAGGGAAGAGAAAACTCACAGAGCAAGGGAAGTGAGTGACACAGAGGAGCGAATGGAGCTGTTGAGAGACCCAAGAGTACCATGTGTGCATGTGTGCACTCCGTCACTCACTCAGCACATACAAATAGGAAGAGCACTCACTTCAAAGCATCTAGAAATTAAAGACACACTTGAATTCAAGTATGGCAAATTACTTCATAAGATGAATCCTTAACATTTCTATGAATATTTCATCACTGAGGAAATGTTGCTCTTGCAGGAGAGCTGTGGGTGGGCAGCACTGATGGCAGAAGTGGTCAAAACCACTTACTGATACATTTATTTTATGTTTAAAATGTTCATAATATTTTAAGGGAGGATTTTTAAACAGTTCCTGTATATATATATAAATATATATATATATATATATATATATATATATATATATATATATATATATATATATATATATATATATATATATATATATACAGGAACTGTTTAGTCACTATCTGTAGCAGATTTTCTATCACTGATAGTGGTCTACAATCCTGGGAAATTTGTCAGTTTCTAATGACTTATTCATTTTCTTCCTGATGAAGCCAGTCATTTGTTCGGTTTTGGGCTGCTTGTTTGTGCTTGGACCACAACCAGAACCAGAACGGCCAACAGCTCCAAAGTTTCTGTGCTCACTGTGACATGTTTTGCATTTAAATTGTATCATTGGGTTGGTGCTTCTGTCATATGCAAACTCCTTTCTGCACAATTTGATTTGCAACAAACAATGCCATTGCCAACACTTCCATTGGGTCGGTTTTTGAACAGAAATTTACCATCCAGCAGAGTGCTTTCATTGTTGTAGTCAAAGCTGTGTGCATTATTATATTTGGCATATATATAGTAGATATATCAGTCATGCTTTTAATGTGTTCATCACTGCATTAAAGAGAGCCATTAACAATGTTTTTTAATATCACTGAATTGACAGCAGCTCCCAAACTGCTAAACATAAGACAATGCACTGTTCTGAGACTACTAATAATACAAATAAGAAATAATCAGAAGTGGTCTGCAGAGAGAGCACTATCTCTGTAATAGAACAAAGATCCTATGAATCAATATGAGCTAATTCAGTGCATTCAGTTTCACAATAAGAAAACACTAAATTGTCTTCTAAATCAGCAAACCGAGCTAATTAGAGAAGTTTGCAAAGTACTCAATCAGCAGCAAAACTGACATTTTATAATGGGGGAAATAGTGATCGATTGTCTTTAAAAAGTTAGCTAACTCAATATCAGTAGTGGCCCAATATGATTCTGCATCCAATCAGTGACTACTAAACAATATGGAACCTATATTTTCAGTTGAAGAGAAAATTACAACCCACATCTCTCATTCTTTTTCCTTATGTGCCCTCTTTAACACACTCGCCTTTCTTTAAAGGATTAATTGGTTTTATTTAAGTTGTTTAAGAGCCTGTAATTGATGCTCTTTTCTTTGTTTAGCTACAGTGGCTATTGTTGCTAACTACCCTGTTTAGTCCAAGCCTAGAGGGTGAATTTGTGAGTCGGTGCATTTTAATTTAATTCTGCAGCTATTAGTGAGGCTAATAGTCCATTTTGTTACCATACTTATTGATATAAGCCTGCTAACAAAACCTGCTTTAGCTTTTCTGGAATTGGGGCACAGCTTTTAACCCCCGGTAATTAAAAGGGTAACTGTGCAGCTGATTCCACTGAGAATTGAATCGACAGCCCAGTCTTCATCTAGCACATGTAGTAGGGGTCGCAATGGTTCTCACATGGCCCTATATTAAACTAGTACACAGTTCTAGTTGAATATACAGAGGTTAACCATCCACCACATGCTCAACACAGTGTAGAGTAGCAAGGTGAAATGGTTTGATGACGAGGACTGTCAAAGGTTCCAGAGGTTTTCAAGGAGCTGCCAGACAAAACCAGTGAAAATGTGTTTCAAATATATTTAGAAAGACATGTTCTGTTTCTGTTAAATATGTAAGGAGTCAGTTGTCTGGTAAAACATGAGCCATAAACCTGATCAATGAATTTTGGACTCTTTCTGCTCCCTAATGGTCAACAGTCAATTAAAATAGTTTCAGTATATTTTTTTATGAACCTGTGTCTTTAAAAAATCACCACTGGAACCTTGTTATCAATTATTTTAACTACTTTATTCATTAAAATGATGAATTATACTGTTGCTGTGTGGCCTTTTATTTCCATTTTCACCTCTTGACCTCTGCATTAAGTGATTTGAGTGATATGATGGAGCATCTGAACGTTTTTCCACTCCTACACCTCAGTCAGATACAGGAAATAGATTCACAGATCACCAATGGGTTAAAAACACTGTTTATTTTGGTACCAGTTTTGCACCAGTACCTTTATTTAGTGCACACATTTAAAATGTGTTTTTAACATTCTTTACACCTTACCTTCATGGTGCCATTGTGTGCTCTCAGCCTTGTGCAGAAGGTGATAGTCTTTGTGTGGGCCGCTGAAAGCTGCTAAAGTAAACACATTTTAAATTCTACCTGTGCAAGTTTAAACATCTACTGCAAAATGCTGAAGTAGGATTTCTGCATTGTTTAACCTATTTTCCTATATATTGTCTATTAGAGAGGTCTAATAGACAATTTTGAATCTGCTCCAGTATTGAGTAAAACCAGCAGCCAGGCACGCTGGAACATGCCTTAAATAGTGGGGGCTTCCAGCGAAAATGAATGATGTCATCTTTCATGTAAGGTGCATATGTAGCAGAGGAATGTGTTATATAGTATGTAGTAAATGTCAGTAGAAGGTACCAACTAAACAGTGAGAAGTAACTATGTAGAAAGTAGGCAAAAACAAGAGCATATCATTCATCATCGTTTAGTTCATTTTTACTTTTAATTCTCTGTCATTCAACTTATATCATCAAGAGTCAAGAGTAGCTATACCAACAGTAAATTACAGAAGTATGTGACCACCAATTACAGGCGACTGAGCATTAGGAACACAACAGAATAGTAAATGCCCAGCAATAGACAACTTTTTTTCTGAGAAATAACAATCAAAATACAAAGTGCGTGGGGGGAAACTAACAAGCACACATCACTTTGTTATTAGAACTGAATTTCACAAGTAGACTCCATTGACAACCAAGAAAAAAACAAAGTGTTGAATATAAACTTACATGTAATGTAATGTCTTACATTAAATTAGTATGCATGGGCGTATATTAGAAATTGTAAATTGTATAAAATACAAAGTTCAATGGGGAGGTTGCAGCCCTGGCATCACTGTCCTTCTTGTGCTACTGCCAGCAGCCCACTTCACAGCCACATGCTATAATGGAGGTGGATGGGGTATGTGTGCCCAGATGTGATGCGTGTCCTCTAGAAGCTAATTTTTCCACCTCTGTCAAGCTTGATTGTTCTAATAATCCTTTAAAGGCCTAAGAGCTCTGATTGAACTTGGAGTGTACTTATAGATTACCAGTGATGGAAAGTAACCAAATACTTTTACTGTAGTACTATACATAGGTGCAACTTTGTTCTACTTGGCATCTTGCAAAACAGCATGTAGTCATGTCACATGTCTATGTGTTGTTAAAAGTGCCACCAAATATAGCTTTTTCCTTCTAAATGTCACACATGGTTTTGTTTATAATAACAGAATATTTCAACAAAAATCCAACAGTAAAATCCAAAAAGTGAAAAGGCTTCTGTATTAGAACTTTTAAATTTCAAATGAATCATCTGGTGACCATTTAGAGAGGCCTGACCCCTAGTTTGGGAACCACAGGTACAATAGTAGCATGCTACTTACACACAGCAAAATATACTTAGAGTATTGAAGTGAAAGTACTATTTTCCCCTCACAGATTGATTAATATGCAGTGGTGTCCTGATTTCTTATTTTTCCCTGTTTATCACCCTTAAATGGTTTGAGGTCATGAACAGATGGTCAGACATTCTCTTTCAGGATGTTTTGGTCAACAGCAGAATTCATAGATCCATTTATCACAGCAAGTCTTCCAGGTCCTGAAGCAGCAAAACAGCCCCAATCGTCTTATTCTGAAATGCAGCGTTACCCTTTCACCAGATGTAATGGGGCACACACCTTCTAAAAAGTTGAACTTTTGTTTTGTCAGACCACATAGTATTTTTTGCACAGGTCCTGGAGATCATGAAGATGTTTTCTGGCAAAAATGAGATGAGCCTTTATGTTCTTTTGCTAAACCGTGTTTTTTGTCTTGGAACTCAGCCATTTTTGCCCAGTCTCTTTCTTATGATGGAGCCATGAACTCTGACCTTAACTGAGACAAGTGAGCCCTGCAGTTCTTTGGATGTTGTTGTGGGGACTCTAGCAAACCTCTCCTCTTAGAAATGGCTTCATAACCTTTCCCAGACTGAACTAATAGATCTCAATTTCTTTCGTTCCCATTTGTTCCGTAATTTCTTTAGATCTCAGCATGTTGTCTAGCTTTTGAGGATCTTTTGGTCTACTGCGCTTCAGACTTCAGACACTGTCAGGTCTTATTTAAGTGATTTTTTGATTGAGAACAGTAATCAGGCCTGGGTGTGGCTAGAGAAATTAAACTCAATAATTATGTTTTTGACAAATATTCAAATTGGTTGGATGATCTGAACCATTGAAGTGTGACAAAATGCAACACCACTGTATATTAATCTATCTGTGAGGGGAAATTGGTACTTTCACTTTAATACTCTAAGTATATTTCGCTGCCAACATGACTGTATTAGTATTTTTATTCAGTAAAGGAAGTGAATTTCATGTCTTACAGTACACATGCAGTGAATATTCTAATACACATGTCAATAATACATCCAAGACAGACTAGTTGGCGTTTGCCATACATGTAAACATGTGTTCCAACGCCTTATTTTCTATTTATAATGTTCTATCAGGAACATTTTTAGGATGAGCAAGGGCTATAAAATGTAAAGTTTGAGCTCTGGCTCATGGGCAAATCTCCCCAACTCTGAAACCGGGCGACGTGGGAAAACCCTTGGCAATACATTGGTAGAATGTTCAAAGCCAAAGCATCCATTGATTTGACCTGTGTGGGCCTTGCAAGCATGAGCCATTAGTATATTCTCAGATGCTGCTTTTAGATTTGTTTGTGTAAATGAGGTCCCATGATGATTACATGGTAAACAGTTCCAAGATTTTGCAGCTATCAATCTACCAAACAGCAGGGACACAATAACCTGTCCTTGGGCATTTATACTCATTTCTTTTCTTATATGGTGCTGTAATAGTCCTCATTTTCTCCTGGTTATTTTCCAAACAGCCCCTGTGTATGTCTTCTACAATTAAATATTGAACAGACCAACTGAGTATTTATTTATTTTTTATACACATAAGAGCTGCTTTACTTTTACTGATGGTTATGTTAGAAGCGGGCTAAATATTTATTTTACAATAGACCATTGATGGGTTCAAGGCAGGCATCTATACTCTGAAGTTTTCCCTCTCAACAAATAAATAATACAGTTCACTATTTACAGTACCGATGTTTGCCATCCACTCACCTACAGTAATATGCTTCAGTTACTTTATCTTATGTTTAGCACTTTTATTTTATTGTCTTTAAATTAAATAGCTCTATAAAAGTGTAATTAATATTAGACATCACCTGCCATTACCACTATATTTAGCCACATTTTTACATTTCTATACCTGCAACTGTGCACAGCCTGGATAATATATATTCTTTATATTTGATATCATTTATAATAAAATAACATTGACAGGGGGTTATTGGAGTTATACGAGAAGTAGACATTTGTTTTTGCTTTAACTTATCATTATGAAGTAAACATTGATTGCCCAGTGTAATGGCTTTTGAATAATGACATCATCAGCATTTAGATTGGTTTTCTATGAGCTTCACTTTCAATGTGCATTTCTCTTCCTCCACCAGAGTCCATTTATGGCATAATATTAGATTAGATAACCAACCAAGTACTTTCTACTAGTTACATGTTTGTGTGAAGCAATAATTTTACTCAAACTATATTATTACTACATTGTGCACATCATTATAACAGCCTTTTGCCTGTTACCAAATTTAATATAAAATTGTGACAATTTTAATTTATCTCCTTGGTGAACAGGCTTTTTTCTTTTCCCTCATTTCCAAATTGATGTTGATCATTTCTTTATGAAGTGAGACTCTGAGGAAAAGAAGATGCCATCAGGTCTTGTTTCCCCCTTAAATACCTCATGTTAGAATTGTAGAATTGTTTATTTTATCACCTCTGTTTGGGGTTACACTTAGGTTATGTGTAGAGCAGAGATATAAACTATAAACAACTAAAACAGTATGCTTTAATTAGTATAAAATTCAATCAAAGTAAGAATTGTTGTATTTTCATTAGCTTGGATGCTCTGGGGCCTCCCATCATCCCAGAATTTGTAAATTGCAAAAAAAACAACAAAAAAAACACATCTGAGTCATTTAATTCACTTGCTGACTACATTAAAATCCATTCAAAGAAAAATAAATAAGTTAAATAAATGTATTTATTGATTTTAAAAAATCCCAGATTTTCTGGCCTTTAGAAAGGTTTTTGATTGATAAAAAGATTTTAAAATATGGAATACAGGGTTAGAGCTGGATGTGTCCTGTTAACAGTTTTACATGCTTCTCAAAAAAATGCTTTTTGGGTTGCATGGGATTTTTTTGTTGCAGTACCATGAGTGGCCACTGGGAAAAATGGGCATACCTGCTGAGAGGCGGAGCCATATCCAGGTCTGATAATACATCCATGCCTTCCACTAAGCCACCATGTTCCTACAGTAGCCCAGGACCGACAAACCAAACAACGGCCTTAGAGACCCACATTTGTGCTTTTTCGTGGAAGTCTCTGATGCCCGGTATGCATTCATGCAGCCAGCAGGGAGAGTCACCATAGACACAAGATTAAAAAACTCAGTCTACCGTGAAACACAGAGAGTTGATCTCTCTGCTGCTGCTAGTCTTCATCAGCACTGTGTGAATGCCTTTGGCAAGTGCTTGGATGTGTCATATATTGATTTCTATGTGAAAACTCCACACTACGACTTTAAATAACCACTTTATGGAGCTGCAGATGGGTGTCAATTGTGGAGTGATTGCAATTGTACTGCATTAAAAATAATGAATTAATCACAATCATAAAAACGAGGGAGTACAGAAAATTATAAACAAGAAAGGAATTAAAGAGGACAAATTAAAAAAAAAAAAAAAAAAAGGTAATGCCATTAACAGAACAGCAGAACAGAACACTGGTTCAATAGTGTAATTAGACATATCAGTCATGTAATTTCCACAACCCAAGTCGGGCCTGTGCTATATTTTTAATTAACCCAAAGAAGCCACATCTTTCAATCTTCTTTTTTCATGTAATTGAATGTTTTCTCCCCCTTAAAATGTAATTTCATCGATTTCCTTTTACAAGCTCCTCTTAAAATGACTAGTACAGGGACATGGAGTCTGGAACAATAATTAAGATCTAAGCTCCAGGGCAGAAATATGTAATAGTTCCTTGAATGCAACTCAAATTCTACTGTGATATGAAAAATTGGCTATTTATAAGTGTCCTAAAATATTTAGATAGGAGGAAAATGGACAGTTTAACCAAACCTCACAGCTAAGTCTTCCTTCTCAGCCCAACACAACAACCATATTTCATCATATATACAGATGTCTGTGTTTTATTATAGCTGCTGTAGCCTTCTGTTGTGATTTCTACTTGTTGGGCATATTAGTCAGGTTGTGAAAATACACTTGCTGCTATCCTGAATGGTAATTTCCATTCAAATAAATCCTCTTTTCTAGCATATACATTACATTCGTGCTACATTTTTTTGGGAACACCCAACCTTAAAGTTTAAACTATGTCTATGATTGAATGCAAAGTCCAAACAGTGGGAGGCAAATTCCTTCACAATTAAGACAACATTGTAATTTTCATCAATTTGGGGGTCACTGCGTGATCAGAGTTTGTTCAGAAGCATGTTTTGATTTCTGGAGTGTCAATTGACCTCAAAAGACTTGTACTTGAAATACATCAGGCAGGCAGGGGTGGAAAATGGGTTTCTGCTGAAAAACAAAATATTTGGGTCAGAATTGAGCGGGAAGATGGAAAATAAGAAAAAAATAATAATATTGACAAGGTCATGACTGCACCAACAGCTGCTGACCACTCCTGGATGTAGAGATCCAGAGTTAACCCCAGCTGATTAATAGAAAACCTCATGGTTTGTGTATGAGCTGCTGCAGCTTAGCTGGGTTTAATGGGGCTACAAGAGAATGCAGGAGAAGTCAGTTTTTGTGAAAATCTGTGGGGAGTGAGTTCATGTGTGCTACACTTTGCTGTTTTTTAAAAAATCGCCGCTGGAAAACAGGGCAATCCATGCAACAAACAAACCTGCATGAACACAAGTCTTGGGGGGATTACATTTTAATATCTATTTCATTCTCATTACACTTTCGATGGCGCGTCTTTGATATACAAACAGGCCTGTTACTGACACAGCTTCAGATGTTTGTCTTAGCCACATCCGCGCCAATTTCCAAAGCACGTTTTGGCATCCATCGACATTCCGACAATGTGCCTTGGCACCAAAACGCCATTTGCAGCTATTTTAGAGCAGGGAGAAGGGGAGGAGAAAAAATAAAAACATAACAAAACAACACAAAGAAAGAAAGAAAAAAAAAACAAGCGTCTGCTGTTTTCAGTTTTATTCTGTTCTCAGACTGAGCATCTGGAGATTCTTTTTTTGAAGACTCAAAAACAAATAGACTAAGGGCTCCAGAGTTCCAGCAGGTCTCAGAGACCCATCTCTATCTCTTTTATTCTCTCTTTGTTCCCCCCTACCAAACAGTTTATGAAGAGATTTACACTGCAAACAATATAGATTATAATAAGCATTTCCCCCACCCCTTTGTTCACATATGTAATTGAAAGCACTGACACATATATTATTCAGGAAGTGAATATAAAAGTCTGCTAACTATGGTAGAAATAATAGAAGTAAGATATTTTCTTGCTTTCATTTTCATTTTTTCTATGAATCATTAAGACGAAAAAGGCTTGCAACAGCACTTTGAACCGTCACTTATTAGCAATGCTAATGTGACCCCAAGTGATTTCTAAGTGAAAGGGAATCGCTTGAATATTGCACCTGTGCTTGCATCCTCCCACTCACTGCCATCAAATTTCTACACACACACACACACACACACACACACACACACACACACACACACACAAAAAAAAGCAGTTATGCATAAATAGGCCCCTCAGGGAATGGTTGCTATAACACTCAGACTGAAACCAGATCTGAAACCTGGTTGTCTTGATTTTTCAGCATGGTAATCATCAAGGAGCTTCACGGTAAGAATTTTTATTGTTAATATTAATATTATTTATTTTTTCTGACTAAAACACACCTCTGTTTCAACAAAGTTCCAAAGGAGAAAAAGACAAAAAAAAAATGTGCCAGTTTTTGGAAGACAGAGTGAGTAGCTGATTGCTGTGCCACGACACTCACCTAACATGCGCTCAAATTCATCTTAAAAATCCACTTCCTATTTTACTCTCAGGTGTGATAACAAAAGAAAAAAAAGGTGTTTTTCTCTCCTCACCTCTAATTCACTACATTGCAATTGCTTGTTTTTTTTGTTCATTCTAATTCTTTGCTTATCAGCTGAAACCAATCACAGAGCACCTTGATAAAAAGATATAGTTGGTGGTAAAAAAACGACTGCTGAGGGGGACGTTTTGGGAACGAGAGCAGTGTCTAATCTGTATTTGTCTCGTGTCTACATTGCCATAGTGAGCCATGAAGAACACATTGGAGCAGTAGTGGTGCTGTGTGGAGCCAGATGTGCCATTCTGTGTCATATTTTGCTGAAATACGTGTCTCTTTGCAGGAAGTGGACACTTCTGTGCCAAACCTGAGCTTCTCCTACTGTCATTTTAAGAATCCCAGAAATCTCTAGGAGCAACTAAACATTCCTCAGCTCAACCTTATGAATAAGTTAAATCTGTAGATTTGAGTATGGAAATAGATGAACATAGGTTGACATTACAGCAATAGTGGTGCTGTGTGGAGCCAGATGTGCCTCTCAGTGTCATATTTCACTGCAACACGTCTAGTTTGCATGGAGTGAACACTCGTGCTAAACTTGACATTCTCCCACTGTCGATTTAAAAATCCCAGAAATTTCTAGGAGCCTTTGACCATTCCTCACCTCATTCATTTGAATAAGTCACATCTGTGACTATGAAAATTGAGTATGGAAATTGATGAACAGCGGGTGACATTGGAGCTATAGTGGTGCTGTGTGGAGCCAGATGTGCCATTCTGTGTCATATTCCGCTGAAATACATGTCTCGTTTGCAGGGAGTGGACACTTCTGTGCCAAACTTGAGCTTCTTCTACTGTCAATTTAAGAATCCCAGAAGTCTCTAGGAGCCTTTGACCATTTCTCAGCTCAACCTAAGGAATAAGTCAAGCCCACAGATTTAAGTATGGAAATTGATGTACAGAGGGTGACATTGGAGCAATAGTGGTGCTGTGTGGATCCAGATGTGCCATTCTGTGTCATATTTCACTGAAATACGTGTCTCGTTCGCAGGGAGTGGACACTGGTGTGCCAATATAGAGCTTCTCCCATTGTGGATTTAAGAATCCCAGAAATCTCTCGGAGCATCTGTACATTCCTCAGCTCAACCTTATGAATAAGTCACATCTGTAGATTTGAGTATGGAAATAGATGAACAGAGGATGACATTGAAACAATAGCGGTGCTGTGTGGAGCCAGATGTGCCACTCTGTGTCATATTTCGCTGAAATACATGTCTCATTTTCAGGGAGTAGACATTTGTGTGCAAAACCTGAGCTTCTCCTACTGTCGATTTAAGAATCCCAGAAATCTCTCGGAGCCTTTGACCATTCCTCAGCTCAAACTTATGAATAAGTCACATCCGTAGATTTGAGTATGGAAATAGATGAACAGAGGATGACATTGAAACAATAGTGGTGCTGTGTGGAGCCAGATGTGCCATTCTGTGTCATATTTCACTGAAACACGTCTCGTTTGCAGGGACTGGACACTTGTGCGCCAAACTCGAACTTCTCCCATTGTCGATTTAAGAATCCCAGAAATCTCTTGGAGCCTTTGACCATTCCTCAGCTCAACCTTATGAATAAGTCACATCTGTAGATTTGAGTATGGAAATAGATGAACAGAGGATGACATTGAAACAATAGTTGTGCTGTGTGGAGCCAGATGTGCCACTCTGTGTCATATTTCGCTGAAATACATGTCTCATTTTCAGGGAGTAGACATTTGTGTGCCAAACCTGAGCTTCTCCCACTGTCGATTTAAGAATCCCAGAAATCTCTAGGAGCCTTTGACCATTCCTCAGCTCAACCTTATGAATAAGTCACATCCGTAGATTTGAGTATGGAAATAGATGAACAGAGGGTGACGGTGGCTCGCTGCCAAGTGAAATAGGCTGCACAGTGCTTAAGCGTGATGGATTGGTGGCACCAGCCTGGCATAATAGCCCTGTAGTGGACCAGACCCTGCTCAAAGAACAAGCTTATACATCATGATACTGCAGACACCCAGATAATACTCAGCCCCCACATGCTACAAAGGTATCAGTTTCTACATCCACAAACTTGATGGATTAAGACAAACAGGTTATTTATGGAGTGAGTGAAGCTTCAGGAGCTTGTTTGTGCCATTCCCACACATCTGTTCACCGAAGGGGGAATAAGGCTGGACACTGACATCCTCTGGATCTAACAGTACCCATAGTGAGCAGCTGGCATGAAACAAATCTGAATCAAACACAAAGGACCCAACTAGAGTTATGTAAAGCAAGTTGATATGGAGCAATTGCAAAAAGGCTTTTCCTTAGAGTATGTGGGCTAGATGAGAGTATGTAGAAGTGAGCATATTTAACCGTGAAAACCTAAAGGGGTGAGTCTTATCTTTCAGTTTTCACAAAATTCTGGACACTGGATAAAGTACTGATGCAATGCATTGATTTTTGGGAGGGGTCAAGTATTGCAAAAAGTACAAAAAAAGTCAAGTATTGCTTTATCCAGGAATTTAAAGTTGGGATTGGAGGCTCGAGGTCAATGAATAGTAGCCAACTATTACATCAACATTATCCAGGGTGTCATATTGTTTCAAATCCCACATTTACAGAATATAAATTGTCAGGCAGTGTTATTTACATACCTAAATCATCCAGTCATATGACCATGTGGATTGATGAAATAAAATGTTGCACAGACATTCGTGGGCTCTGGATGTTTGATATTTTCTGCCTTTAGTAAAAAGCCTAATCAGCTTTCAGATGTTATTTACCACAGAACTAAACATTTACTACATTAACATTGATGGATGATTTCCTTATTTTTCTCTAGTGCCACCATTAGGTTCATATATATGGCAGCATCTACTGGTTGGGTTTCAGATTGTAGGAGAACCTATGATGGCCCTGAAAAATACAAAAGTTTGGTTTGTCTATTCTGGGCTACTGTAGAAACATGGTAGCACAACAAGGCGGGTAGATGTAGATAAAAAACAGCTCAATCTAAGATAGAATTCTATACTATTTGATACATATTACAAGTTTTGCTCAAAATTTGCTTGACAAGCAGATTGAGTATAGTCTCACAGAGCCATGGCCATGAATTCTTTGAGTTGTTTTGTCCTCAGGCCTGAAACTTGAAAAGTCTCATTTATGAAAGTTTTTTTGTCAAATTCATTCCAAAAAAAAAAAGAAAAAGAGAAACAATTTTTTTGCAGTGAGTGAAAATCCAGGACACTTTTTTTTTTCTCAACGCTGCATGGTTAATAACACGTTCCACCACTCGTGCTTTATCCTCATGCATTATTTACATATGACTCTTCAAAACATGCAACAGCCGGAATACATGTATCCATCTGAAGGAACAAGCTGTTCACACAAAACAGAGATGTGGTTCACCAAGCACAGGTACACCTCCACATCTTTGCCATTTTGACTGATTTGTGAAGCTAATGAGAGTATATAAATATGGCAGCAGAAGCCTGATTAATGAAATCGATGGGTCACGCTTCAAAATCCTCAATGTGACAGCTCTGAAAGACGTATAAGACTTATGATGCTGCATTCACAGGGTATTATCTGCGATCATAGTTCTAGTCTCATTTGTGTCATATTTGGAACCTATTACATTCTTGCACCTCGCTTGGATTGCCTCCCTAAGCATCCTCGACAACCTTACCATGATATTCTCATTATTGATTGTTTTTGTCAAATTATCTGGGGCTCTAAATCGTCATGCGACTACTGGCGTGCTCACAGGAGGGGAGGAGGCTCGACCCAGAGTATTTTTAGAGGCGCATTTCCACATTTGATTAAAAGTGAGACTCCTTTACTAATTTGCAGTACACACGCACACACGTTTCAATGGCATTACGTTTGAAGTGAGGAGGAAAATCTCCAGTTCAGTGTAAATCTCCTCGCTCGGTAGACCTTTTTGTTTTCTAATAATTTCCACACCAGAGAAGGTGGGTTGAATACTCTAATCTCATAAGCAGCTTAATTCAGATACTGTGACTTCATTACGCTCTTTGCTATTTGTAAACTATTCCCCTGAAAACTCTGAGTAGTGAGGACTGACGGGAGGACAGGGTGAACGGAATAACCTGAGAGAAAGTCTTTGTTTCTCAGACAAAGCCAGGTGTACTGGAACACTGTACTCCGGGGGCTTTGAGGTATATTAAAAGTTTGACCAGGGCCCATAATAAAAAAAGAGAAAAAAAAAAACCTTTTGCTCTCACTGTGCAATTAAGCGGTGGCTGAAACTATTGATTTGATCTTTTGTTTTGTCCGTCCACCCACCTGTTACATTGCTCGCTGGGGAATCATCACCAGCCGCAAATGCTGCCGATGGGGAAAAAAAGGGATTGTTGTGCATTTGAAAAAAGAAAAAAAAAAGCTCTCTTTTATCATGCAATCGAGTGTTGAAACCTAATCTCAGTCCTTATTCTATTGTGAACCACTAATCATCAAGGTTTTTATTAAAATGTTTGTTCATTAACAAGTTTCTTATAATATAATATCTATTTCTAAATTGCTATTGACACATACTGTATATTCTTTAATAATGTTAATAAGCATGTTATTACATATTAACACTTATACCAAGGAACCTTAACATTTTGCTTGTTTTGATATATTCACATATCTAATATATACTTATTACAATAATATAAAAAAGAAAAAGGAATTAACACACACACATATTAAAAGATTCTCTATATATTCTGTTGGTACTTCATAACACTTTAATAATGTTATAAGCATGTTATTACATACTAACTAATGCTTATAACAAGGAATCTTACTATTGTGTTTGTTTTCATATATTCACATATCTAATATATACTTTACTCATTTATTACTATAATATAAATCAAAAATGAATTTTAATATATATATATATATATATATATATATATATATATATATATATATATATATATATATATATATATATATATATATATGCCTTCTTTTTTATTTTATTGTAATGATACAAACATGAATACATTGTTGCAGTCTCTTTTTAAGAGGGAAATATAAAATTATATTCTTTCAGTACTTCGTACTTCAGTACGTGTTTTAATGAATAAGTATTTGATTAGGTAACCAAATGGATTTTTTTTTAGCGAGGTGTTACTTTTTCATTTCCTCAATTACTCTTTGTAAAGCCATTAGGTTTTTCAGTCATTACGGGCGAAAACTGTGTTACTGTTGTTCCACCAACAACACGAGAGTGTGGGATTTCAATAAGCGTTGCCAGAGTGCAATATTTCCTTAATTTAATTGTTTGCCAGCAGTTTTTTCTGAGATGGTCTGTTTTATTTATAACACTATTGATATTGTAGATGCAGGAAAAATAAAAGATTTTAAGTTATTTGCTTTATTGTCTTTTCATTGGCCACAGTGCCAAGAGACGTTTTATTTAAAATGATAATCCAGCAATATATTTAGTGCTATTCTCGGTTATATTCTGCCATAACAGAACTAATGATTGGACACCATTTAATTGTTGGCACTAGAGGAAAATATTTTTCCCTCTGGGCACCACAATTTGATTATAATCCATCCGATATAAGATATTTCTCTGAGGACTATCAATGCTAAAGCTTTGCCATACAAATGTAGATACCAAACTTTCTGAGCTTTATGTTATCAAAGGCATATATTGTAGTGATGTATGAATGGAATCTCATTAAAATTGATTAAATCTTAACAAATCTCAGCAGAGCAAAGTTAGCCTGACAACGGAGGTTTTGTTTAAAAGTTTGAATCAGCATGATTCATACTTTGCAGCCCAGTTTCCCAAGGGAAACTTTGACAATACCAATATCATAGCAATGTTTTTTTAATACGTGCATATTTTCACAAATATTACATGGTGGTTTCTTAGCTGGAGATGGAAAATTGGGTGGAGACACCTGTTTGACACCACTGTTGACCAACAATTGCCACGTTGGTGTTTAACTGGACATTCTAATGGACATTTGTCCCATTATGCCATTATTATGTTTTCCTAACCTTACTCAAGTATATTTGGATACTGGGCTGTACAAACACTAAAAATTATTACAAACTGTCAAAAAAAAATATATATCTTGCTGATTCAAACTGCTATCCATTGTCAGTCTAACTGTGCCTTGCTTAGATTTGTTAAGATTAAATCAATCGGGATGGGATTCCATTCAAATATCAGTACAATATATGCATTTTATAACATAAAGCTGAGAAAGATTAGTATCTGCATTTGTATGGTGAAGGTATAGTGTTGACAGTATCAGATGGATTCTAATCAAACTGTGGTGCCCAGAGGGGGAAAAAAATGTTTTCCTCTAATGCCAGCAATTAAATATTGTCCAATTAATAGTATTGTTATGATAGAATTTGACTGACAATAGCATTAAATATATTGCTGGATTATCATCTTGGACTGTGGCCAATAAAAAGATAATATAGAAAGTAACTTAAAATCTTCTTTTCTTTTCTAGACTTATAATAACCTATTCACATGCTGAGGGTTGGGTGGTTTGTTTCCCAGCAGCACGAGCACACAAGGTGTTTTATCCACAAGACTTGCAGCCTATTAGCTAAAGAGACTGCTGTACAACAAATGGTGCGTTCCCTATGTACAATATGAAAGCGGAACGAGTGTGTCTGCAAAAGCAACTAAACAATCACAGGGCAGTCTCAGAGCAGCTGTGCCTAATGAGGACAGATGTCTGCATCAGGTTGTAAACGGCTTCTTTACTGTTTACAGCGTGAGTCTACTGCCTCCTTGCCTGCCCCAGTCATGCATTTTGATTAGCTCCGAATATGAATTGAGCCCTGTCAGGATCGCTGTGACAACCCATAAATAGAGGAGCCCAGACATAGCCTTTGCGGCGACCGAACCCCAACTTCTGGAATAGTTTACCTTTTTAATGAAGGACTCCACAGGCTGTTGAAACCTTAAGTCGTTGCTAAAGACCTACCAATTTGTGTTCAACTGGCATTCAATAAGAGCTGTATTTAGGCACCTTGGTTTCACTCACCATGCTGTTACTTTTTTTTTAGCCCAGTCTCCAGAGGAAAATGTAAACAGTGTACAACTCTTTGAACGTAGGTCAGACAACAATCATCTTCAGATTTGCTTTCCTTAGCATGAGGAAAAGTGTTGGGTGATACATTGGCTTCATGGACTGGTGATGGAAAAGTTGCAAGAGATACCACCAGATCACCAGATCTGACATTTTACTAGTGTTCTGGGGCATTTTAACCAACGTTTGCCCCATCATTACCCAAACCATACAGCACTTTTATTAACTGTGGTTGTTTTAAATGTTCTATATAAAGTTTCCTTCATTTGACAACCCCAGGAAAGACCTCATGAAAGAGCAAATTGTGACATTACCCCACCGATGACTCCATTTTAATGTGTCTCTGTAGCAAAGGTCACGTCTTGGACCGAGATAGTTCATGCTACCGAGTTCTGTCTCTGGCATCTCACACACATATGCTCCCACAGGGTGAGTGAAGCTACTAAAACATGATATAAGGAGATTCCAAGATGCATAATTGAACAGTTTGCAACCAGCTTGATAGCTGGAAATCTGCTTCATTAATCAACTCCTACCGAGTTATGAAGGCACAAGGAGAAGAGGTTTAGGCTGGCAGCAAGCAAACATAATGGGATGCCACTGGATGTGCCTTAGCACCCATCCAAATCTCAGTGGCAGCAGTTGCAATGTGGTATATGTTGAAGGTAATAAGTAATACCTATATGCAACATACAAATAGACAGATGCAAATTTTTGTTTTATATTATTTCACTTCTAAAAGTCCTAACTCCTAATTTGTTTTTTATGGCTTTGCAGGTATTTTAATAAATATTTCAATGTCGACTCCCTCCTGTGGACCTACTCATAAATGAAATGCTTAATCACTCATGTCTATAAAAATCTGTGCTGGTGTCCAACGAAGCCAATTAAGTGAGGTCATTTGGTGTACCGCCTGTCTGCCAGGAAAGGTCTTTTTATGTGAGAAAGAAAATCATGCATGCACTCTTGCTATATCTGTGTTTTATAGCACTCCTCTTACGTTTGGATATCTTTTGCTTCTCACGCTGACGGATTGATGTGAAGTCAGCATAAATGTTTGACCTGGCTGCAGAAGCAGTTGGCTGCTCATGTAGCACCGTCACTATTTCAGACGGACATTATGAAAAGTGATGCCGTCCCTGTTGCTGAGTGTTAATAGAGGTCAGGAAGGAATCAAATAAGCATGACCATATTCTTCAAAAAAAGACCAGTGACACCATGGGAGAAAAATACAACAGGTGTATATAATGTGAATCCTTTCCAAACATGATGAACACCAGAAGAAGGGTTCATTATATCCTTGTCAAGGTTGGGAAGAAGTGATGTAACTGGGGGATAAACAAATGGAATCGAACATTTTTTAACCACTAATGTTTAGCTTCTAAACCCAAGATGACTGAAACTAACCCTCCATTGCATAGTGTTGCCATATGGGCCCAATTACTTTAGCTATTTTAATTTTTTTAAACACTGTGATATGAAATCTATGTTTTTACAAACAGATGTGAAAAGGGGGCTTTTATTTTGAAGGACATACATTTTATGAGTTCACATGACCAGGATTTCCTGTTTATCAGTCCCTATTGCTCATGGACATTTGTCATGTGAGCATCACTGTCTCAAAGTTGAAAGTTGTCTTTTACTCAGAGTTTTTAAAAAATTACCAAATAAATCATTTAACTCATTGTCTGGAGTGAGTAAGCTGTCTTTTTTTCCTAATATGCTAATATAGTGCCACATGCCAACAATATGCAAATATGAAACATTCCTAGTGCATACAACCAAACAACCGAGTCCCATTGATTTGCATAGCATGAAACTATCCTGAGATATGTATACAACTTTTTCTTTTATTTCTTAAATATATCTATTATTTAGGCTATTTTCAGTAAAAAAAAAAAAACAAAAAAAAAAAAAACATTCTAAACATTTTTTATCATGTCTAAGTAATATTTCATGCAACAGAGGGTTCAATTATGTTTTTGCTGTATGTTCTTTACTTTTAGTCTATACTAGTCATCTTGGCTTTTATATACATAAGAATGTTGGTAGCATCCTTATTATGGAATGGAGTCTACCCAGCAACTCTACAATGCTATATAACTCAACTCAATAGAAATGAAAGTCTGTTTTTGCCAATATAATCCTGGAACACAGCCTTGTTAAAGGTGTTCTGTTTTCCAATATATCAATGGTCCTTTAACAGAGCCTTGTTAAGTAAAGGTTAGTGCTGCAATGTAAATAATCATCAGCCTGGTATAACCCACCTAGGGGGCATGGGAAGTCCAAAACTGTCAGCCTGTGCAGCAAAAATCCTCGCGAGAATCCTGAACACCGCACCTAACCCTAACCTGAACCTCAACCTTTGTTTTAACCCAAACCTAATCCTAACCCTTATTGCACTCATGAATTTCCCCCTTGGCCAATCCAATCCAGTGCCAAGCTTTTGGAAAGCACAGGCAAACGATGTCCTGACAATTATTGCTGATAGATGCGCCTGATTAGGAAACGCTCCTATGGGTCATTCTGAAAATGCTCCCATGTGTCATTGTGAAAACGCTCCTATGGGTCGTTCTGGAATGCATGCTCAGACAACCTATTTGGTCCTTTAATTTGGAGGACTTGTCGACGCGGACATGGTGTTATGATCGTAGCAATGTGTTTCTTTGTCAGGTGCAGCATGGAGGTTAACAAGGCCCGGGCTCCGGTTCATGTCTATGCCTGTTGCCATGGAAGCCAATCTGTGCCTGTAGAGAAATATTTCCCAAAAATCTGACTATTAGGAGGAGACAATAATAGACCGACTGCGGGTTTTGGGTTAGAGTTTTAAGTGAGTCAGTATTGACCATAAAATGGACAGTTATACAGATGGAAAATAACATGTGCTTTCGTGACATGAAATTAAATTATGGTCAGAATGTTGTTCTACACTTTTGTTCATGAAAGATGGGTTTTTCAATTTAGATCAGTCATTGCCATTTGAGGCAGCCATGTAATTGAAAAAGGTATGTGATATTGGTTTGAGGTAATAAACCAGGGGGGGAATAAGAGCTTGGGAGTATTTTACACAGTGGCCACAGTACTTAACGGTGAGAAGTGTGCACTTAATTCTACATGTAAGGAAAACTACACTATAATGCGGTGTCTTCCTCTATTGCATCTACAATCGCCTACTGCTCCCTCTCCTTTACATAAAAGCAGTTTCCCTGTGGGAACTTTTATCTTTCACCCTCCAGTTGAGATTTATAATTTGGATCACAGAACAGGAGATGTCGAGAGGAGAAGAGAGAAATAGAGGGAAGGAGTGTGGGTGTTTAAAGACAGATAATCCATTTCAAGGCTTCCCCATAGGGAGGTTCTGATGTGTTGTGCTGCTTATTTGTTTTCAAGAAAGAAGTTGCTTTGCACCTCTTGTGTTTTTTTTTGCTATAGACTTGTAGTGAAAATGACACTGACACAAAAGGCTTCGGATATGGGAGTGGATGGAGGATATAAATTCTGCAAGAGAACTGCGGAGGGATGTGTGTGTGTGGGGGGGGGGGGGGGGGTTCCTAAGTTAATGTCCCTGTGTTCAAATGGCCTTGCTGGCCCCCGTAGAGTAGGCCATCTATCATTTGGGTCACTCTCATTGACAGCAGTTCTCTTCGGTTTCTATTACAGAAAATGACCACTAAAAATCCGAGGCTTCTCTCACTGCTGCTCACATGGCATATGTTGCTGTTCACGAGAGTCAAATCCTCAGACTTAATTGATGTGGATTCACTATAATTTCATAGGTTTCAGATTGATTCCTTTATGCATAAACACATCCAACTCCTGTACATATCAAACTTGTTTTCCAACATCCCCCCCCCCCCCGAAAAAAATTTGCACATTTTTCATGGCTCAGTGAAAGAGTTTTATCCATTTATATCTCATAACATCTGAGCTGGAGCATAATAACCACATGAGAAGCCGAGGAAGGATTCACATACCGCGCTGTTACAAATGCATGAGATCAGTCAGGGAAACTCTGGCCGTCCATGCTAGTTTCATGCTGCTTGACCAGTCAAATCATATTATAGATCACATTATAGATACAAATGTATCTGGTGTTAAATCACTTTTCCAGATCTGAAATATGCACTTTTGCCTACAGAATTCAAATTGGATGGCTTTAGTGGAATATTTGAGTAGAAAATAAATTGAGGAATATTGGATGAATTGATATAGTATTGAATAAAATATTGACAGAAATTGGAAAACAAGAACTGGCCAACGTGATTCCTATGCATTATATAAAGAATAACACAATTGTCATTATGGCTGAAGTACTACTGGAAATAAAACAATCTGGAGACTTTGTTTTATTGTATTACATTGCATTGCAAAATGGAACATTTGTATGTATTAAACTGCCAGGTAGTTAGAATTATCTCCAATTCAACAGGCCACAACAACAGCTACATATATTTAGCTAGAATACAGCAATAATAATCTTATAATTTATGCTGCTTTTGCTCAAACAATTGATTACTGGATTAAACAACAGGAGAACTTGCACTGACTGTCAAAGGTACACATGTATGATTGTTCCTGTTTTCTATCGTGTTGACTTTATCCATTTCCTATATCACAGGAGTGTTCTGACAGTCCAATTACAGACAATCAATAATAATTGAAAGTGTGTCAATGTGGCTGGCAGCCTCTCTGATTTATCAATCAATTTACAGAGTGAAACAATTGTATAACCGTGTATTTGTTTTCGCTGGTTGGAGTGTTTGTTTTTTTTTTATTTTGGTGAAGCGTCGGAACCCTCCGAACGGCTGCAAATGAGTCCCGAGCAGAATGATTGTAGAGCTGTCACTTGATTTGGATTTGTAAATTGTCTCCTCACATCTGTCACGTCAGGTTCACATGTTTGTTAAAGAAAAAACAATCAACAGTTCCGCTATACCGTAATTTGTCACCAAAGAGGACAGGCTCCGGAGGGCGTTGTGATTTTTCAGAAAACAGGCAATTTAAAAACAAAACAATACAAAAAAAAATGAAACAATAAAACCCAATAAATTTAAGGTTCTTGACATGATGCGTTTATTATGGGGATGTCAATGGGGTCATTCCAGAATTGGAGGACAATTTTGGCATCAACACATTTGAAAAATCCACTCTTTGTTTTATTATTTGACAGGCAAGTCATCAAGAAGGTGGGACAAGAGAAGAATGTCATTTTAAAGGGCTGTTCCAGAGCTATTTTGTATTTTAAATAATATATTGGAACTCATTTTTCTACAATTATATTTACATTTTGTCTTATGTATTTTTTTTGCATTGGTTATTTGAAATGTCATGACTCAAAGAGAAAATGTCCATTTTTTTTTTTGCAGTAAAATAACAAGGAAGGTTGCAAAGACTGTAGCAAACTGTGTTGACCTATATGTCTGTTATGAAAATAATTGTGTGAATGTTCAGTGTGTTAAATTCACAATAGCCTCAGAAATTTCCAACAAGGGGGAAGATTGACACTCATGTCCCTTATATTAAAAATGAAAGGGACACATAAAGCCTTATTCTACCACTCATGCCAGAATTCAGTGACAAAAGGTTCAGTTTATACACCTTCCCTGAGAAAAAGTTGTTACTTTTTGTATTTACTGTAAGCATTTAAAAGTCAGTTCTCTCATTTGTGCATTTGTAGAAATTTGGCCCTGAAACCAATGTGTGTGGCGATGTTTCAGCTACGGTAAGGTAAGCAAACAACTAGCTAAAGGAATAAAGAAGAGAGTGAAACCAACTCAGCTTGATACATAAAAATACCAATTTAATAGCTCAATGCATTCTTGTACAAAATCCTGTCAACAAGGCAGTGGAGTCTTGCAATTTGTCAGGAAACTACAGCAGGGCCAGATGCTAGGAGACTGCTGGGGGGTCCCAAGGTAAAGTTGACCCACCAGAGTTCTTCACACTCTTTGTGTACGCTTTGTAACACCCTCCAGGTACAGTCCAAATGCACGGACGCGGATCAAGTCTGCTCCAACTTCTGAAAAACTTAAAGTTATCCCCCTGATAATTAAAGCACATATGGCAGTTTTATTATATTTTACCAAGAGCCCATGAAGACAACTAATACCTGTATTTTCACATGCTGCCTGTGGTATTCTAATTAAACATTTAGGAATATGCGCCATGTATGCATGATATATCTTGTTTCCCCACTTTCTGACTTCATTGAAGTCATTTATATAACACAACATAACCATTAACAACTCTTCTCTGAGGTGCTGAATTCTGACTGCACTGCTGTGATATTACACATAAAATCTATAGTACTTGGTGTTATGCACAGTATGCAATGTTATTCCCAAAATCCTGCCACCTGTCACATCCTGACTTCACATTTCAGCAGCACTGTGGCACTTCATGTGTAAAATATAAAACACATTGTCTACACTTTGAAAATTATATAAGGTGGTATCAGTTAAAAGGTGCCATTTAAGGTTTGGGGGTCCCAGTAAATTAAAGCCAATGACTAAAAATGATTTCAAGAGTAAAAAGTAAGCGTGTTTGACAAGAAACAGCTGATTTGATTAGATTATGGTTTCTATGGGGGTGAGACAATACTTCAAATATAGTCTGTACCAGAATGTGCATGGTAAGTAGCTTGACATGACAAATCTGACTAAACCCATTTTACCTGATGAGATGGCCCCTTTTACCTGAAACCGCTCATGCAAAAAATAAGTGGCGCAGCAGATATTTCAAGATTCATAGGGCCTAAATAATTATATTTAACAATCATTATTAATGTTAAATATACATGGAAAAGGCATATTTGGTATTGTGTTATTGTCCCAATTTACCTGATGTCACCCTGTATAGTGTGTGATATTCAGGGGCGTAGCATGGTTGCCTAAGGCCCCAGTGGAACTCTGGTGCACTGGGGTCTATGGGACAAATCCATTTCCAATAGGACCTACTTCTACAGCGCAAGGCCCAAGACAACTAGCATCTGACCACAGAAGGAAAGAAGATCACATCTTTTTGCGTGCCTTTACACACAGCGATCAACGATCAAAAACGTAAAGCAAATTAATTTATCTGGATGCACCACCTTCCCTTGCAGCGAAACAAAGGCCTCATCCAAAAGCAAACAGAAACGACAGGTTACTGCAATAAGCAAGAGAAACCTGCACTCACCTGTCAGAAATGAACTTTGCATGCCTTGTGCTCGGCAAACTCAATCACTATCGTGGCAAAATCTATTTTCCTCGCTCTTTTATTCTCAATGGAGAGTATGGATAATCCACTCAGTCGTTAAAAGTCGATATAAAAATCAATACTGTTATTAGTAATTGTGATTCTAACGGTCAAAATGTCATTACTGTACAAAAGATCATCTCTGTGCACGTTGTTATGTGTGTAAATTCCTACATGGTCGAGGTCTTTGCATGCACCTGCAAACACTAACTAAGCAATCCATAGAACTGAGTTATGATGTTTTACTTATTTATTGCACTCTGTTAAGGATTGTATTTATTCTAGAGTGTATTGGGATTACTTGATAGTAGTAGTACTTATTTTTATTGTTCTAGCACATATGTGTCAAACTCAAGGCCCGAGGGCCAAATCTGACCTGGCACCTCATTTTCTGTGGCCCCTCAAGACCGTTCACACACGTGTGTGATTTATTGAGAGACAGAAAAACAAATAAATGTTTAATCTTAATGAAGACACACTGGTTGCATTGTCTTTGTACAACTTCATTAACTCCAAAATCTTTTTTTCAATCGGCCATGAAGGTTGTTTAAAAACAGGAAAGTTTCTATTTTTCCATTTTTCCTTTTGTTGAAGTCCATTACTTTCTTGTACTTTCTATTCTTTAATATTGAGCATAGCAACACAAAACTATAGATTCCAATCTTTGAAAAATCCATTAAATAAATAGAATTGTTAATTGTGGTTATCAGCATATTCTTGTATGAGTCACTAGATATCTGTGATGATTTTACATGTTTTGCTGCAGCATTTATAATAATTAGACACTAACAACTATGCTATAATGATAAATTCTGGTGAAAATTCCTAGCATATTGCCACCAGCATATTATTATGAGTGGAGAGGCAAATATCTAATAAAATAATTAGTGCTGTCAGTCGATTAAAAAAATTAATCAAGCTAATTACAGGATTTTGTAATTAATTAATCGAATTAATCACATTTTAATGTCATATCTGCTAAAGGTCTCCTGATAAAGAATTTGAATTCTAGGATATTAACAATTTTTAGTGCATGACTAATCAATTGAACAAAGTAAGAAGAGAAGATCTGAAATCGAATTTTTTTTATTGGTGAACTGTGCTTCGTGAATTAAATCCAAAAGTAAAGGTCCAGCACATTAAACCAGTTAGACCAGGTGCATTATTCAGAAATGTAAAACAAATACAGTAATACAGTTAAATAAATAAAATTCTGTCTCAAATAGGTACTTAAGCTCAATATAGCAATTCAAACATGAATAATAGAAGTCATATATTCTGCGCTGCATTGTGCCAACATAATTTTGCTCGGTGAGAACAAACATGTGTGGTTTGAACCAATCAGAATTAGCGATGCTGATAACGTGACCACGTGTCCATCGGCCAACCAGAAACGCATTTGTTCAGCTCGGCTCGCGTTGCATAGCAACCAGAGACGTGCTCAGACTTGTTGCTCCGTGCCAAACGGCACAGACAGACACCGAAACAGCGTAGATTACACTGAAACGAGCACACTGGAATTGTTCCAGCACTCGGATAATGTAACTAATGTGACTTTAGTACATCGTTTTCTTTATTTAACATGGGATTTTGACAGGGAGCTTCTTCTCCTTTTTTAACGGAACGCCGTTCCGGTCGTGAATCTTTTAACAGAATGTAGTTCCGGACTGTTCCAGTTCACTTTCACCCCTGAGCCACCACTGATACTCATAATTAATTGCGTTAAATTTTTTAACGCGTTAAATTGTGGAGTAATTAATTAATCAAATTAACGCGTTAAAATGACAGCACTAATAATAATAATACTATAATATATAATACTACTATAATAATAATAACTAATAATATATAATATTATAATACATAGCTAGATATATATGATCTTCACAATTGGCCCTTTTAGAGAAAGCAGATGAAATTGAATTTGATGCCCCTGTTGTAGCAGTATAAATGGCTGCTAGCAAACAAGGTAGAACTAGCTGCTAACTTGCAATAATCAGAGAGGTTTATGTTGCTATATTGTTCATTTTTTTTTTTTTTGTGAATTACTCCATCCATCTCTCTCCTTTTTGTTACATACACAATACTCTCCCACATTGTTTTTAGTTTCTTTGTTTTCTACCATTTTTGGAGCAGTCTAAACAGGGCTCCAGGGCTGGTCATTGAAGTCCATGAATACGTTTGCAATCATTTTCAACCTGGAGGCTGTGGGACCCATGAGAGGTTGGTAAATCAGCCCTGAACAATCATGATTTCTCCAAAGGCAAACACAGACAAGTCTGAAAAAACACTATTTATCAGCAGATTACAATAAACACATTAGTCTAGGAATTATCTGTGATTTTGGTTCTGAGTTTATTTAACTTTGACCAGAAAAGTGGCACATACCTTTTACCTTCTACACTTGGTGGCACTATTAGAGATAGCCATGGTCTGTGAATATCATACTTGCTATTTTAACCAGTGGAGACTGTGTTGTGTTAAGTGAGGCAAAAACACAGATTTCTCAAGTTCTACAGGGAAATTAGCAAATGTTAGCATAGCTTGATATCTACTGAAGCTAATATACTTGGAAAAAATAGCAATGGGGTTAGCACCTAATACTATGATAGCTGTATCTCTAAATTACATTTTTAAAAGATCAATACTGTGATTGATACTGGGAACATCCTGATGTTACAACCAGACCAATGGGTCCATATTACATTGGTCCATAAAACATATATAAATCTAATGACTGGGTAGTATCCTGGCAGGTGGAATCAACAAGCTTTGCCATTGTCATCAGCATTACCATTGTGAGCATGCTAATTAGCAATGTTAGCATTTAGCTGAGAGAAACACTGTGGGATCTAAGCTCTTCAGAGAAATTAGCAAATGTTAGCTATATCTATTGATACAAATATGCTGGGAAATATATAACCAGTTTATCACTATGATAGATGTATCATTAAATTCTGTTTTTGACAGATTTATTAGTTAATAATGACCAAAAAAAATATCATTGCCGTAGTGAATGTGCTAATGTTAAGCTTTTAGCTAAAAGCACTGCTGTGCTAGCTTGGCTCAAAGTGTTGTTTGGAATTCACACCATTATCCTGCACTTCTGATGTGGGCAATGATGCAAGGAAGTTTGAACAAACTGTTCAGAGGAAAACGAGACCATTAAACAAACGATTGGTCATTAGTCCCTATTTACAACTACGTCAAAGCATACGGGCGGGATGATAATCACTGCAGCAAGAAGCCAAGCCATATCAGCTGTAGCTCTAATGCGGGAAAAGTGAGATAAATATCCTCTTATGATATTCAGTATTTCTCCAGTGGCACCGCTCTTGTTCAGACTGAAACCTGCAGGAAAACATTTTCTCCAGCCCTTATCCTCTCGGTCGAGATTTACACTCAAGACATTGAGAAAGTCTGTCCTCGGCGCTAAGGTGCAACACTTCCAGGTAACTAATGAAAATGAAACATTTGTTCTTTAGGGCACCTCACAAGCACACAGTCAGGCTGCTGTTGGGCTCCAGCTAAAGACTGCACAGCCTTTGATAGATTGGCAGGAGGAGAGCTAACTTTAGCCCTTAATGGTTTGAAATATGCTTGCGCTACAGTTTTTCTTTTTTTTTTCCCGCTGTGAGGCCAAATGATATCCCCTCTCTTGATGATTTATCAAGCTCATTCAGAGCCTTCTCTTCAGGGATAAACTGGCTCCTGCCTGGTGTAATGCCCTTGATGGATAATCATCTCATTTTTCTTGATTATTCTATCTGTATCACGCAAAATCAAAATGAATATCGCAAACATAACGCCTCGCTCATTGTCGCCCTTAGATTGTGTGATAAAGCTAATAATGGTCAGTGATTGCAGCACCTCACGTACAAAACGAAGTGAAAGCTCGGAGGCTTCGGTGCAATTTGACCCCATGAGCTTTGCTCTGATCAGATCTTTGGTTTACACTGACAGCTGCTAATGTGATCACCGCTCTGATTTCATTCTTTGTACGTCCAGCACAGCTGCAGATTCACAATAACTCAAAAGGGACAGGACATGAGATTGTCCTGAGCCTCATGTCCTGTCCCTTTTGAGTTATTGTGTTTTTTGTTCCCAAATCTGCTGGCTGTGTAACCTCTGTATTATATATTAATATCTTTAAAAAATGTTATTCACAATGCTAACAGTGCAGTATTTTGGCTGTAAGTACAGTCGAAGACATAGCACTTCAGATTGGAAATCTATGCTTAAAATCATGCATTTCAAAATATGCATTGCTTTGGTAATGACATGTGAGCTGGGAATAAACCATAGTTTACAGCAGTTTGGTGCCAACACAGGTACAATAACTATTTATTCTATCTATCCATTTAAATAGGCAATAGGCACTTGCATGTTGATATGTATATTAAATACTTACTTATACTAAATGTAACGCCTGTCCAATCCAATAGTGAAATAGTAAAGCTAGTATGAGTCTATTGCAACAAATGGAGGTCAAAATAAAATTTTTCATTACTTTGAGTTACTCGGCGTGAGAAAAACATTTTTTTTTTTTCATTTGATAGTCAATTTTGAAGTTGCTAATGAAGAAAAATGGAAATTATCATCCAAATATGGTAATATCTTATATATCCTATACTGGAAATCTCATTGACAGTTGTTAATTTCTGATATACATCAGCAGAACTTAGATACACCAACTAGAACAGTTCATATATGTATAGTGTATATCAGTACACCTTCTGGCAAAGCAAAAGCCAAACAATATGAGAAAGAATGACTTTTTTTAATAAGATATATACAAAATTCATTCTGTAAAAAAAAAAAAAAAAAACATTGACTAGGAAACTAGGATTATTGTATCTGGCTTTATCTAATGTTCATATTTATGACGTTGTGCAAATGTGCAAATTAGCACATATATATTTAGGTAACGCATTATTTGCATATTTAACCCTGACAGGTGGCTATAACTAAGGCCGTTTTCGATCAATTTTGATTTTACCTTTATATTTCATTTGTCATCAACTTGACATTGACTTGCTTGGTGTCATTTTTTTCAGTACAATCTCACATGTGCATATTTATACTTATTTTTCCATTTTGATGTATTGTATTATCACAGTGCACCTAAAATCCCACAACAAACATGAAATCCAAGTAGAAAAAAAATCTATTTTTTACTTTGTAAAAAATAAATCATAATCATAATCATGTAAATCAAATCATGTAAATCATAAATATGTAAAAGAAACCATTTTTATAACTTAGAATACAAATATAAGATGTAAACTTTGACACCCATGTACAATTTCGGCAGAAAACAAGGTAATTTACAACTGTAACAACAAAATTACAGACATGTAATTCAAAAGAAGGATTTAAATGTCATGGTGATGTACATTCATCAACTGACAATATATTGATGAGACAATCAAATGTCTCATATAATATAATATACATTTCCTTTTAATGTTTTCATCCTATGTTTTCTTGGTGAACTGCAGTGGACATACAGTAACACATAAAGGGGAATTCCACACTAAAAACACTGTGAGGTCTCTGAAGCCTAATATGAGCTTCGTCTGAAATTCATAAAGCATTTTTTACACGGGGGACGAGGACTGTGAACTCTGGTACTCATCACTTAGGTTGAAGTACAATTAGTAAGGGATCACTTCATCAGCAGGAGTGTGGGAGAGAATATTCCACCAGAGCAGTTAAAATACTGCAGTTTTACAGAGTAAGACAGAGACATCTGGCCGATCACGGGGAGAAAGCACATGCTTTGTGATGAAAAGAGATCCTCCAAATCACATTGGATATAGTAAGTGTGTGTTTTTATAACTTCTAGAATGTGTGTGTTTTACTTCTCCTGTTTTGATCAGTGCGTCATCTCTGATCGTGTTCAAAACAGCCAGTGTCTCATGATTATTGACTGTTGTCTTGTATTGCAGACATGTGTAGGAGAAGCAGAAAAACATCTCCTACACGTCTGCGATAGAAGAAAACAGTCGATAATCACATCATGAATGAAGATGTAATGAATCTCATACGAGTAAACCCATGTCTCATTTTACCAGGAAATCTGTTCCGCAAGATTACATTGTATTGTTTATAAAGGCTATGGCGTCCTCTGTGTGTGCAACAAACAGGTCACAATGACCCATTAACACACACACACACACACACCTGATTAACACAACGATTTGATTGTTATTATACAGTAATTACAGTTAGGTCACTGTATGCTTATGTGTCTGTGCAAAGCAAAGAGGTCACAGACTAACCAATGTATTCCCTACAGTAAGAATTGATCAGATTGATTGCAGATTGCAACAAGAACATATATTTTTTTTATTTATTTATGAATTATTCAAAAGTCCAATCGAATAAGTGTTGTTCCGCCATCTTTTTAATGTGTTTACAGTAATAAATAAACCATTTTTTATACCACAGGGCTAACATGGCAGCGACTGTATCATGTTCACCTTGCTTTTTTTTCCAAAGTGTCACCCCTCCATTGACCTCTGTTGGCAATGTATGAAAAACATAATTAGAAAACACATTAATATCTTATTTCATGCTGTCTCTGTCTGTTCCAGTGAGCTGCTTTGTCCTTTCATATATTTGTGTTTTTTTTCGTCCCGGGCATATTCTTATTCAGAATAGGCAATTTTATTTTGACAGCTATTTGTATGTAAAGTGTGTGTATGGGTGTGTGCGTGTGTGTGTAGTCGGGTGTGTGTGTGTGTGGGGTGGGGTGTATGTTGTCATTGCTCCTGTACTTTGCCATTTGCTGAAGCAGCTTTTTTTTTTTTTTTTTCCCACAGTCCAAGACATTCTCTCAGTGGATTAGCCGTTATGCCTCGCAGTATATTCTCACTAAGGTAAAGCTGAGAAAAAGAAAAAGGAAAAGGAAGCCGACTCAGTTTCAGGCTACGATTATTCTCTCTTGGATTATGTCATTTCTTCTTTATCTCACTGTTGTATGTACATTTTACCATTTTCACAGTTTAATATTTAAATTGCCATGGCCTGTTTATAAAAATGATCATGGTTTTGTGGTCTTTCTTTGAAAAACCCTGTTTAGCCCCTTCCTATAGAAACGCCCACTCTGTTGTGATTGGTCTAACATGTTGAGATATCCCGCCCCCTCAGACAGAGGATTGGTCAGAGAAACAGAAGTTAAATTCAAGCACTCTGGAGGGAAGGTGTGGCTACATAGATCCAGTGGTAGTTATTATGACCTTCCACTCCTTTTACAACATCTAAATGACTATTAATTATATATATAATTAATATATGTTGTGTATATGTGTGTGTTCAGTCAGGTTTCACAAACTATACAGAACAAGGCCAGATCACAACAGATGTAGTGGGTGCTCTTATTTCACAGTTTGTGTCAGCAGGAACATCAGACCCCTTTATATTTACACACAAGCACTAAACAAATTTTCATAATAATTAATTTTAATTATTTCCATCTGTGATGTTTATGATGCTTCAGCATACATTACCCATACTCATACAACCGTTTAATGAAAAGAATAACCAAAATATCAAAATATACACAACACTGTAAATCTATTGCCTTAAAAGTTACAGTAACTTACTTGTTACTGTAATTATCTTTACAGTAGTACTGTTCTTCTGTTTACAGCATGGTGTCTTTACTGTAAAATAAAGAATAAATGAATAAAAGTAAATATAAATAAATAATTAAACACTGTGATTTAAATTGTATTGACAACAACAAATAATGGCTGGCAAGATGAGAAAGTCTTTTTTTTAATACAGTTTTAAGAAGCATTCTTCAGGTCTCGCTCTCTGTTTATTTCACAAAAGTCATGATTTTGTGTGTTTTTTGATACGAAATGTCAAATGGTGTAACCAAAAAATAAATGAATGTTAAATTTTAAATATTTAATCCACCTAGAATATAAAACTTGTTGATAGCATGTTTTTTTTTTTTTTTACACCTTTTTAAGTGAGTTAAACTATCTAATAATCAAGTCTTTAGAGTTGCACCACATGACATTTTTCACACAGTCACATTTACAGTATGGTGACTGTTTTATAATTTAGTAACTCTTTGAATACTGTGTTTTTCTACAGTAATACTCTACTGTAATAATTGGTTACAGTAACTTTACTGTATTCAACACTATAAATAACCTCAGACAGTGTAATAGAAAGTAAAGGTTCACTTTCCACCACTAACATTTACATTTGAAACACCAATGATACAGACTTCATCTGGTACATTTCATCGTAAAACTGCAACCATTCATCTTTTTGACAGCACAATCCTTTGAAAACACAAAATATTTCATACTATACAGCAATATGTATTGCAGCTTGAAGAATGGTCATATGGTCATACAAGCCAACCAGGGTGGTTTCATTATCTTTTGCATTATTGTTAAATTGCATTAATTTAAAACCAGTTTAATTAAAAAAAAAAAAAAAAAACATCTTGATTTTGCAAGCATAAATAGTTGAAGAGTTATAATCTCTAATAATGTAATACATCATTATACCCTGTCTAGCTATTAAGCAGGAGGATGTTGTCAGTGGTTTTCTGAACAGATGGCAGCCATCTTCTTAAGGTGCAAACAACCTGCCACTGAGGAGGAGCAGCAGATCTGTGGTGTGAAGCACAACTAAAAGAAAGCAGTGGCCAAGAAAAAAGAAAAGGATTAAACAGTCTGTGGAATCAGTTTGCGTGCAACCACTGCAGTAATTACATTTTCATTAATATTGCAAAAGAACAAACAGGGCACGTGTCAGACCACATCAGGAGAAAGCTGCTAAAGGTCGCTCATTGTAAGGGTTTAAATTTAAAGGGATTCTTAGTTGAAAGAATGTATTTACATCCTGGATTCATTCTTTAGTGACTGACTGCTGGACAAATACTCCACGCTACGCTGTGGTCCATGCCCGAGACAAGAAGGAAGAAACATCTTTCAAACCTCACGACGGCAGCATTCAGCCAGGCGCAGCTAAATAATCCATTAAATTTTCATAGGGCTTTTCAGGGCCCCCATTTGCTCATTTTCTTGTTTATTTTCAAGCCAGTGAAAGGAGCTGTCCAGACACAGGCGCATTGATATTTTTTTTTCCTTTTTTTTTTCTTCTCTCATGTCATTCCATTCAATGTGTGCTTTCAATTATGCATGTGGTTCCTATCAATGAATGTATGATGTCTGTCTTGTGTAAGTTTCTGCAAAAAAAGTGGATTTAACAAAGAGAGAGACTGTGTTTGGGTTTATTCCTGACATTGAAATGTTTATTTGATCAGGTTGGGAGTTAGGCGACCAGTTTCCTTTTTGGCATTTAGTCCATGTCATAGACATCTATACGACACTAGATGACTCACCCAATGCTGCTGTCCAATGACGCAGCGTCCCAACATGACGGCCATCTTGAGTGAGTCTGCATGATCCCTAGAGCTTTACACCTATGGTGGATAAACTATTAAAATAATCAGAATTTACCCAAATTTCAACTACTTAGGCTGGTTTAAATGTCATTAATGTTGTTTTAACTCTAGATACTGAGGTACAAATAATTACACTACCATTCAAAGGTTTGGGTCACCCAGACAGTTTAGTGTTTTCCATGAAAAGTCACTTTTATTTACCACCATGAGTTGTAAAATGAATAGAATATTTTATTACATTAGCCTTGTGACACAATGGGCAAACACATTGTACCATTACAACACTAGAGTGATAGTTGCTGGAAATGGGCCTCTATACACCTATGTAGATATTGCATCAAAAAACAGAAATTTGCTGTTAAAATATTCATTTAGCACATTAGAAATGTATAGAGTGTATTTCTGATTAGTCCTAAGTTATCTTTACTGAAAAAAATGTGTTTTTCTTACAAAAATAAGAAAATTTATAAATGACCCCAAACTTTTGAATGGTACGGTATAATCATGAACGTTCATGTAAATGTAACATTATGCAGATAGTTAAAGTAATAGCTATACACACAAAGTGTTTTACACATGGTCACAATAGAAGAACCTTCACATAAACAAAACCAAAAGAAAAAAAAAACATAAAGTGAAAATGCTTTATTACAATAAATTACATTGCAATGACAATTTAATAAAAAGTTGTGATTTCAAAATATTCAATCATCCTGACTTTCATATTATAGTGAGACTAATTACATGTGGAACAAGCCAAAAAGTTTGACTGAGAGTTATGAATGTTTTTGTCTGTGCAGATCAATCACTATATTGTGGTTAGAGAACCAGATTACAGCCAGAGCTGGACTGTTCCAATATGGCCGCCTTTGAGCGATGTCGGCATGTAGCCTGATCCACCACCTTGGTCCATGTCACCACAGGCAAATCTGACTAGCTGCAGGACAGGAAGTCAGGCACAGGAACGTCACATAGCATCCGGTCAATTCCCAAAATAAAACCCCCTGTGCCATCGAGTGAAAATCATCCGTCTGCATTCGCCTAAAAAATATCAGCGTTGGCGTCAGCTGTTCAAACGCCAGCCTTTTCATCCATGTGGAATGCGACACGCCAACTTTTGTGCCGTGTACCCTGAGCATTAATAAGGTGTGAAAATACTGCGAGAGATTTTTGTCTGGTTCCTCTTTGTCAGAAGTGGGGATTGCAAAATCGCTGCGACAGCAGTCAGTGAGTGTTTGTATGGAACACGGCTAGGAGTCTGAGAGCATGCTGCTGCTGACAGAGCAGCGTATTAGCTGTTTAGAAACTGTCACGTTCCAGTCCCTTGGGTAAGGAAGTAAAACAGTCTCCCTTGTTTTCTTTTTCAGAACAGTAGTTTATCCCTCATACGTCAAAACATGTATTAATGATATTATCCCGAAGGAAAGCGATAAATGTTTGAGGGCAGGGGTGAAAATCTTGTTATAATAGAAGCTATAGCAGTGTTCCGTATTTATTTATACATAAGGCAAATGAGATCATGAATTAGTGAGGAGAAAAAAAAATGAAAATCCACACCCCCCTCTCTCTAGTCTTCTTCCCGTTCTCACCGCCCTCCCCCTAGTCATTATTGCTATGGTAACTTACATCGTTAGAGCTCATTAACGATCATTAGGTTTGATCTTAACCAGCAAACTGTTAAAAGAGGGACTGACTTTGGACAAATTTTCAAAAAGTGGTGTGATAAATGACTTACTGTCTTTTACATATTAGTTTGATTAGTTTCTTCCACATAGCTAGCTACTAGCTGACTGTCAAAATTAGCAGTTAGGCCCGCTGGAAAACAGCATCTGGACCAAACCACTTTGAGAAATAAGGCGGGGGTGTCCTCACACCTATGTTTAAGGGGATTATTCAAAGATGAAAGCATCAGTTTAAGAGTTTTCAATATCAACTCTTCCCTTTCTGTGCACAGGTATACGACTGAAAAGGCAGTTTGGATGATTATATTTTCCTTTTCTTTTCTCAGGAACCGTTCATCCGATCAACTTCACGATTGGCGGTTGTATCGCAGAGGACCCGAGGAAGCGCACCGATTGGACGAGCGGATTCCCAAGGAATACCGGACGCCGCGCAACCGACGCATTCCGATCAGGCACGTTTTTGAACAGCAGGCCATGTAAATGCATGGCGTGTACGACAGCTGCACATGTGCTGGGTGTCCTGTAAGGCTGTGCCCACTCTGGGGAGATTACAAAGCACATGTTTCAGAATAGGGATGAATATATTTCAGAGTGAATACGGGTGTGAATATGCAGGGAGGGATGGGGGCTGCTGAGAGAGAGAGCGAGAGCGCCGAAGGGGGAAAACCAGTGTGTACGCGGTGGCGTGTCAAAGCAGAGACACAGTGTCCATAGTGCATTCAGAGGAAGTGTGATGCAGGCAGGAGGGCTGCACCCCCCACCCCTCCTACTTCCTCCTGAAGCACTTCGATGTTTTATTTATCAGGGGTGGCGAGCAAGCGGTGTGTTTAGCTCGACAACAACCGCAAACAGCAACAGAAATCTCAGCGTGTCGTTTCCTCGGCCTCCCGACGAGCCGGGGAAACTTTTCTCTTTTTTTTTTTTTTTGCTGTCTTTGTTGTCTTTTCAAAAAAAAACGTGCTGGAAAATGTCTCTCCTGTGATTCATTTCCCTCAATAAGCCTCTCGTGCGGCTTTAGCAGCAGCTGCTCCTGGCGTAACCTCCACCGCAGAAACAAGCCAAGGGGGAAGAAAAAGCAAAAAAAAAAAAAATGTTCTTTTTATTTTAAGAAACCACAACCGAGCTCCTGAACGATTGATTGAGGTTTTCATCCTGCAAACAATGTGATGATATAATTGTCCTCATGCAAAGCAATTATGCGCTCTTGAAGTAATTCAATTTCTTTATGCTTATTTGAGCCGAATCAGAATTACAGCACTGATTGTGATTATTAACCCTATCATCCACTTTGGTAACTTCTTCGCTGATTGCCACCCAAAACAGATAAACCCAACTTGCATCGCAGAAAGAAGTAATTTACTTATAATTAAAAGGCAATTAGCGAATCAATTACGGCTCGATCAAACCTGATGGAAAAGAAAACATAATGGCAGGAGTCACGGTGGGCTGTATTTGTAGATAGGCGCCATTATGGTCCCATCAAACATAAACCCCCGATAATTGAACCTGGAGTTAAAGACAAAAAAAATCAATTTCTAATCATGGATTGTCATATCCCCAGCGTGGGTGCACCTATTTTTCAAAATTCCCCCCTGATGCTGTCTTAAATTAAACTTTTAAATATTTGTCACTTTCAAGCCCTCAAATGTCATGACCAGTACAGCCAGGAGAGATGTATCACACCCTATAGACTCTCTCTATATAAAAACATTAAAAAACAGCCCAATCATAAAAAAGCCCTTGGGTTTTGGTCTGTTGATAATATATGACCTTAGGATCAAAGTTATTCCCCCCATCCCTTCCCCTATCTATTCAATCTAAGCAATTTTCTGATTAAATTAATTAGATCCCAGTTTCACCCTTGTGGAATATGACATTTTAATGATGCAACTTTAGTACCTTCACAACCCTTGTTTATTCCCATCATAAACATTTCTCCTTCTCGATATTAGTGTAATTAAAACTAAGAATAAATAAAGTCACTAATCAGCGCCGTTTTTCTTGATGCCGGCCGCTGGTACAAAGGCTGTTTTGGTTTTTTTTTGTCGACGGGCTGCTGCAGGAGCCTGAAAATATACTGTAAGTATAGACCTGGAGGCATGATACATTTCCTGTTAACTACTTAATATGTATTCAGCTGGTTGTGGGCCCTACTGAGAGTCTTTATCAAAGCACTGTATTTTTAGAGCTCATTGTGCTCTTTTTTTAAAAACGAAATATGTTAATCTTTCAAAAATCTAACTAAATCTGTAACTAAAGGTGTAAGCACATGCAAAAAAAAATAGAATTATTCAAGTGTAATTGTGCCAAGTGAGGAAGTGATAATCACATATTTAATTCACCACCGCTTGACGGAATTTAATCAATTTGTTTTAGTTCTTGATGAAAATATTTTCCGTTTGTTGTTCATGTCCGCAGATTGCCTTGTTTTGGTCAAATATGACTTCATTCAGGCTGCAAAAAAAGGAAGCATCAAGCGCTCACAACAAGTGACAAAACAATCATTCTATTTTTTTTTTTTTTTATTTTTATTTGAAAGTGCTTGTGAAGTGCAGGGGCTTACATCATCAACAGACGGTCTCATGCTAGGCAACAAGCTGCTTAGAGTTGCCTGGGTAGGAGATAATGACTATTTGCTTTTGTGACAGCTTTTGCTGACATGCCAAAAGCTCTTCATAGCGCGTTTTTCAAGTCTCGAACACAAGAGAGAATGACAACTGTGGCCACTGGCAACCATATGCCATTTCTGTGTTCGCTATTTCTGCTTCTTCATTCAACTTGTGATGATTCATGTCGATGAAGCGGGACAGATTCACAAAAGAGATTTTCTCAAAGCTCCGTCCTTTGCGGCGCGAGGTCATGGATAACACTTATTCCACACTTTTTACTGGGTTTGTTTTATTTTATTTATTGAATTTTTTTATTCCTTAAAAAGTCCTAAAATTTACGATTTCTTTGGAAGTTGCTAAAAATGTGAAAACGTGAAACGATCACTGAATTAAGCTGATTAACCCATTTAAACAGATTTTTTTCAAAGATTTCATGCATATAATTATATCACTTGAGTCACTAACAATCATGTTATATATCTATTTTTTTCCCCATTTTGCACTTTTTCCTTTGCAGAACACAGCATTTTAATGACTGTTATAGTTGCTAATTGCACAAATATGTCCATAAACAAAATGCTATTTATCCCATGTACATAATTCTTTTTTGGCCGATTATTCTAGAGACTTGAGTGATTTGATATATATATATATATATATATATATATATATATATATATATATATATATATATCGTGGTTGAAATTCATAATTTAAATAAAATTACTTCTTTTTGGGAGGGTTTCTTCATGTTCTCGGAAGGAAGAAGCAGGAAGTTGATGGAATGACTTAATATTTCAATTTTTTATTTGAAGTATAAAAGGACATCATAGACTTAAACACTCATCAGCTTCAATGGGTTAAATATAACATAATGACAAATAGTGGGTATGTAAACCCATATATTTGCTCCATTATTTGATGATTTTGATTTAGGGACGACCAACAGTGCAGTCACTTCAGAGCCAGAGATTTATTTTTTTGGTTTGCTCTTTATTATTTGTTCACCTTGTTAGCGTTAACACATGGTCGGATCGCTGTTACTGCTCTGTGATCAATGCTTGTGGACAGTCGAGGGAAGAAGCCAAGCATGGCGGACAAAACTGGACGAGGAGCAGGAAAGGGGGGAAAAAACAGAAGTTTTTGGGAGTAGAATCCAGCACTTTTCAGTCGTTCTCCCCATCATGGCGATGTGAAATAATTGGCAGAGGGGTACGATGATTGTTACGCGCTTTCAGTCCTTCATCATACCTCCTTGTTAGATCACTCGCACCAATGGCAAAATGTTATACATCGAACCAGAGAAATGTAAGGGTTTGTTTTCAACCCCATTGTTGGGTTCCAGCTGGGTTTATATGGTCAAAAAAGATCAATAGTTGTATAATAAATCACGTTTGAAGGTCCAAACATCTTTATTTATTTAGGTTAATTTTGGTTATTTTGGTTGTGTTTCCTGTTAATCAGTTTGGTGTTCCCAGACAAATTTGACTGTTCCATTAAGACTCATCTTAAAAACTGTATTAATACATATATCACCTCTTGTGTTGGACGTTTTTTATTATTATTATTAACATATCTTCTTGTGAACCTTACAAGTTTTGAACTTCTCTTTTTTATGGCCTGTATGTCTCATTGATCTGAACTTATACATCTTGAATTTGAGTTCTGAAAAACACAATTTATGGTATATTTTGACTATAAGAAATAATCAGATGAAACAAAGTCTGCTGTTTAGCATAGACTACTTTGGGCCAAAGTTACTAAGGACATTTGTTTTGAAACCATTTAAAATTTTCATGCGGTCACAAAAAGTAAAACCTGTTGGCTGTTCGCGGTCATAAGTGAGCGGAAAGATTTTATTAGTTTACAAGATAATTGTTAAGTTCCACTTTAGTTTTACACAGGGACAACTCTTGGATTCACTTTGACCAACTTTTATTTCTCAAATCAAGGTTTTGTTGGGTTCAAGTAATTCACCATTAGGTTGATAACCTTCAAAACACAGAGAGCAGAGGTTAACAATGGTATTCAGCAAACATTTCACACAGTACTTCTAAACAGTTCACAAAATAGAATTTTTTAAACATTTCCAAACATATGTCCTTAAGCTTTTCCATCAAACAAAACATTTCTTGTTTAAACAAATAATTAAATAACTTAACAAGCTTTAAATTAAGTTATTAAAACTAATTTAATCATTTTACTGTATTCCAAATGAATTGAATATCAAATTCAATTAAATTCAAATATTTCAAACTGATCAATGAGTCTTATAATGACTGAGTTAAGGTAAATCAAAGAATAAATACTATTAAAGTGAACTGCCCACATCAAACAAACTGAATAATTCAGATAAATGTAACCTTTAAACATACCAAATGCAGCATGATTTAAATAGATTTGAATTAACATAAATAAGCAAAAGCAGTGCAGGTACAAACTTTTAAATTAAGCTTTGCAATGTACAAAGAAACATTCACCAACCATTGGTGTCTTCAGGGTAAAACTCCTCAGTGAAGCTTGCTGTCCATGTTGCTGGTTGCTCTGTTCTTTGTTTGACTGCAGTTTATGCTCAGGTGCTCTGATGAGCAATCAGCAGCCATTTTGCTGGGGAATTCTGAGAGATGCAGTCTAGTGATGGCGGCAGCATTTGAACTCTATTATTCAGTTTTAACTCAACAATAATTATCCCAAAACTACAGTTGATAATTTTAAAATATTCCAAGTCATGTCTTAATACATTAAACAACTTACAAGAACAATAAAATTATAAGGTTCATCAAAGTCAAAATCAAATATATAATCAAGAGTCTCACTATGTAGACAAACATAAATGTAGCTGAGTTCAATTTCTTATGTGAATTGTACAAAATTTAATATAATATATTTTGTGGACAAAGTCATGGAATCTTAGGTGAATCTGAATCAAATTAACCACATTTTTCAGAGACAAAAACTTCGGGAATACAACGTGAGGTTTAATATTTGTTATGAACCCTTTTTATATTAGAAACCCTTTCTCTCTATAATATTCTGCAACCATTTTGCAATTGAGAGAAGATATATATAAATCATATTTATATTATATATCAATACATAATTGCTAATACTTTGTACTCTTTAATACATTGAGATTCAAAGTAAATTTTGAGGGATGTCCTTTTCATTATACTAGTGTACATGTTTGTGAATCATGATGACCTAATGTAGAACATAGCTTTAGTGACATATACTAAGTTATGAATTGGGAAATAGTTGGAAGTAACCTAGTGCCAAATGAATGAGAAAACCCTACTGTCCAGCTCACGTAGGACTGAAAGATGTGACCGATTGTTAACATTTTAAAAGCAAAGGTCATTTATTCAGTTTGCTTCGTGTGTGTCTGATGCATGATGGAGTCTTACCAGAGCATGTGAGCACTTCCTCCATGTTAACAGCATAATCAGAGACTGGAATGTCTTGAAGGAGAAAATCGATGAAAACAAGATAATTCCAACGTAACATCATTAAATTGATTGCATGTAACAAACAGGTTTGTGTTTACAGGACTGACATTGTTTGAGGTTCACATGAGTTTAAGCATCTGTATCTAGCCGTTGCTGGAAAGCCATTAACAATCTGTTCCTTTTCTCTGTGCTGCCTCATCATCGCAGACGTTGGCACCAAAGCCTGGTTGCTGCTTCATCAGTTTCTTTGCTTATTTATGTTTGAGCAGAGTATGTGACTGCAACAGAAGCTCTGCAAAGACACTGTAAAGGAAAAGAGAGAAAAATAACCAGTGATTTTTGTAGCAAAAAGTGTTGCATGGCGCAAGTCTCCAACAAAACTGAATTTGAAGTTAGTTATTCTTATACTGCCGGCCTAGATTAGGTTAGATTAGATAAGACTTTATTGATCCCGTTGGGAGGGTCCCTCAGGGAAATTGAAGCTCCATCACACATGCACTGTTCAACATAACCCTCTATTGCATAGTGTTGTAATGTGGCAACAATTACTTTATCTTCATTTTTCTAAAAAGCTGTGATAGAAAATCTATGTTTTTACAGCTAGGTGTGAAAAGGGAGCTTTAATTTTTGAAGGACATACAGTACATTTCATAAGGTCACATGACCAGGGTGTTTACTCATGGACAAAATTAATTTGATCTTGTTTCTTTACATTGTTTGAGGTCTGAAAACATTGTATTGTTTTGGTTATTTTGACCATTTGTAAATTTGGTCTCTTATTTTTTTTCCACAGCTGGATATCATCTCAAATATGTTAAAATCATGTGTGAATGGCTTGTCTCCAATGTTCATTCTTTTCATGGATAAAGCTTATCATGCTCTGATTAGTCGATTGCTTCAAGCAATAAATGATTGAGTATTTTTTTTTTTCCTGGGAAATCTACTCCAGCGATTGAGGCATTGGTGTCAGGTGTCAGTCGAGGTGCTGACTCAGTGGGTTTGTCACTACGACACCCACAATGTTCACATTACACACACTCAATTCATCCGTTGTTCGTATTGATCAGAGCAGCGTTATGGTTTCTCTCCAGGAAGTAGACAAAGAACATGACCGAAAGACAACACAACACTTTACCACATTTTTGGCTATGAGCCTATGATTCATGTTTAGTAGGTTTCAACACAGATGAACGGAATAAATTTCTTCTTGAAGAGTTGCGCTGCAGGCACCGGATAGCACAAAATTAAAAAAAAAAAAACTTTTCTTTTTAATGTGCAATCTGGCCGACGAAGTTAAAATCTTTCTCAGAAATAACGAAGCGGAATCTACATGCTTTTCTGAATACAAAATCTTGTCATTTGATGTTATAAAACATCTAGCTTTCGTGGTCTTGGATTGTTTCAATGTTATTCTGATGAAACTCTATATCCATTGCTCATCTTTGAGGTTGACCTCTATTATGACTAGAGGGTAAAGGCTTTCCCTTGAGAAGCAACACTCTGAACTACAATGTTGCCTGTGTAAAAGTGGTGCATTGATTTAAAAAGAAAAAAAAATAGTGAAATGAACATTTGAGATGACCACAAATGGTCAGTTTCCCCCGTAGCCAACAGATGGCACTGAATGAAACGCTCCCTAGATGCCTCGTCTTAATAAAAGTCATAGTCATGATGATATAGATGCACAAAGGTAGGAAAAAATGAAAGGTTGATGGATACTAGAAGGTCAAGTATACTCATGTTTATTCAGGTTTACTAGCAAGACCCAAAAATGACTCTAGAGCCATCATTTATAGGATGTGTCGACTTCACGGATCGCTAACATTCCTGTAATGGTAACGGACTGGGCACGGCTCGTAAAACACGTCAAACCTGTCCGATGCATCTTCCGAACCGCCTCCCCCATCCCCTTCCGGCGCTCATTGAAGGTGCCGTAAATCTGTTCGGGGTAAAGGGCACGGTTCATCCGATGATGACCCACCCCTCCCGCCGCTGCAAACACCGCCTTCCCTCGCTCTTTATGAGCGCATCTCATTAAAAGCGTAACAAGTTCCCCCTTCTTGATGATCATGCCCGGCATCACACACCTAACCTTTAAGTTTCTTTCCGTACATCGCGCTCCTCATTTTGCCTATGGATCATCCTTAATTGACTACGATCTCATGAACGTGGCATTTCAGTCTGGCTTCCAGATCACAGGGGCTTCTTTTTTTTTCTTTTTTTGAGAACCATGGCCCCGGAGGAGAAAAAGGAGCAATGGTAATTATGATAAGTGATTCGAGCCAACTCCTCGAGGTAGGCCTCTTTGATGTCCTTCTTGTATATAGCCGCCTCGCTTGTTATGTTTCTGCTAAGCTTGCATTCTCATAAAGACACCACTTAACCGCTCTAATAATGCAACTTTTCGCTTTAAGGGAATTGGCCTTTTTTCTTTCTTTTTTTTTTTTAAGTAATTCGTATTTTAAAGGGGAATTGGATTGGATTGGACGGGGACTTGATCTCAACTCAAGATGAGAAATTGAACTTGAGTTTTTGGATTGTTTCAGCACAATCGGACACTGTCACCTTCTCTTCACTCCCTCCCTAAACTCAGTGTGAAAAGAAGCTTGCGGGCTCGCATTTGATGTGTTTAAGGTAGATGTTTGGAGAGTGCTGACTTTGCATAGTACTCTAAAGATAGAAGGGGATCTATTGAGGAGAAGGAGCGCTGCCCAACTCCCCCCTCGCTCTCTTTTTTTTTCCCCTGGAAGGCGGCCAAGTGCGGGCCTGTTAATGATGCGGCGTTGCCAAGTGGCAGACTTTTAAAGGCTACCTGCCATATATCTCTCTCTTCCCCCCCATCCAAATGTTTGGCGCCGAGGTGGCGCACCTCAGTCCCACATGTCAGCACAGGCGCTGACAGGTGCCATGTGGCGGCGGGTGCCATCGTCAGTACCCATCTTGCTCAAATTGGCCCCCTCGCTGCACATCACAGAGTCCAGTGGCAAACAGACCAAGGTACCACGGGAGTGCTTGAAAAGTCTGGTGCTTTCGAAGCGTCGCTGGACAGAACTCCCACAGATTTTGGCGGATTTTTCTGGATTGCAGAAGGCATGCTAGTACGTACGGCGTTGTGAAGAATACATCTGTGTTGCCGTGTGCATGTGTGGTTGAAAAGAGCCGGAGGTATCGCCACCCATGGGAAGAGCCATCAGGTTTTAGAAAACAGTGGAGTTGAGTAGTCAATATTCTACAGCAACAGAAAGTGACTCATATGTTCGAGACGGTAGAAAAAGCCATAGTAAACTCCAATGAATTCTTGTTTTAAAAAACAAACAGAATGTTTCATGAGATTCTTTGGTAGTTCTGTGCATTGGTATATTGGGATATTTTCATCCCTTTGTTATTGGTGTTTTGTTTAATGTTTAGATGTATTTAACAATTCGAATTTATTCTGCTTTTACCACCTACCGAAATAATGATTTTCCTCCTTTTAAGATTCAGCTAGGGTTATCCTGAGTTTATTTTCCCATGTATAAATAACCGCCTACACTCAAAAATTAATTTTCCCACCAGTATTGCTTTAAATTTTCACATTTTTTTTTTGTTTTCACAGGCTTATTTAATTCAGTTCACAGAAAAATAAGTTAATATCAGATTAAATTAAAAAGTCACAGAATCACTTTCCATGGAACCTATATTTCTATTCATAGCTGTATGATGACTAAAATAAACTAATCAATCAATCAATCAACCTTGGTCAATCTGGACCCTATTTCCTGATCCTTTAGTCTATCAGAACAATCTGTTGAGAAATTTCTCAATTTGGTTTGTGTTGAACAAGAACTAGCAACCCACCCCAGGAAATATTTTTCACCTCTGCCAGGCTCAGATTGTTATCACAAGGAAGACAGGTGATGGTGGAAACCTCCCCAAGTCTGGTAAGAGTCTCATGAGTTGTTTTGTTGCAGGAAGTTGCTGGTTTGTGAAAACATGAGCCACAGAGAGCTGGCCAGATACTGCTGGATGCTGCTGTTGATTTCTGTGGTGTTTTTTGGTGTGAATAAAACATTATGATCATGATCTGAGCCTGACAGACGTGAAAAATATTGCTTATAGAGGACAAACACATCTGGGCACACATGTCCCATCTGCCTCCATTATAGCGTGTCAGCTGTGAAGTGGGCTGCTGGTTCTTGTTCAATACTGGAGCGAATTGAGAGATTTCTGCTCAGATCATCCTAATAGACACTAAAAGATGGGGAAAATAGGGTCCAAGTTGGAAAATGCAGACATTCTCCTTTAAAATGGGTAAAACCCCACGAAAGGAAATGCCACATAAAACGGTAACAGATGTTGCTGTTTTACATAGAGATGGGGATTTTTGAAAACTGTAACATAGTGTTGCCATGTCTTCATTTTTCAAAAAAGCTGTGATATAAAAATCTATGTCTTACAACAGAAAGTTGTCTTTTATTCAGAATTTTAAAAATATTCCATTAAAAAAATGAACTCACTATTTTGGGTAAGTAAACAGTATTTTTTTTTGTTATATATTTTTCCCCTCCTCTAATATGCTAAAATAGATTTTTCGCTGTGTGGCTACAATATGCAAATATGGAAAATACAGAGTGCATACAACCTAATGGAGTCCCATTGACTTACATGGTATGAAACTATCCTGAGCCAATTTTAAAACTTTTTCTTTTATTTGTTAAATATATCTAGTATTTAGGCAATTTTAAGTCATAAAAACATTCAAACTGTTTTTACCATGTCTAAATTATATTTGATGCAATAGAGGGTAAAACCACAATAGCTTTACCTAACAAAACAATTGGGGGAAGTTAAAAGAGAATACACAATTTATAGTTTTTTCTACCCAATATCTAACATGAAAACATCATTTTAAATGCTGAATCTGACCAATTTTCCTGTTTTATAAAGTTGTATGTGAATGTCAATAAATATCCTTTTAAAAAAGGCTTAACTGGAAATAATGAGCTCTACCTGTATTTAGATGTGGTACTGAAGCAAACTCAACATTAACCTAAGTTAGTCTAAGTTTGACTCATTTCATTTATCCTGTCTTGTATGTTCTCTTAAATGCACCTTTTTAATAAGATTTTGTTTGCTGCATGGCTTTCTATTGTCTGATTCCCATAACATATTACACACCCAGTTTTTTTGTGGCACACACAGTGTATTATAGCACATGCAAATCTGTTACAAGGCAGTTACCATGCGATTTACAGCAGCACACTCAGTAAGTGGGAAAGTGCACATCAAAAGTGTTTGTGTGTGGGTTTTACAGATAGAAGCAGTTGAGAAATGGATCACTTCTTCTTCCTCCTCTCTCTCTCCCTCTCTCCCCCTCTCTCTCTCTGTTGCTCGTACTCTCTCTTCAATCTCTGTAATGCAGCGAAGAGCCCTGAGCTCTTTTACGTGCAGACACAAGCAAAAAGCTGCATTACAGGGGACAGAGAGGAGCTTTCGTTGGGAAAGTAAGCTGATGAGGGGAAACCGGGGCAGGCGGGGAAAAAAAAGAAAAAATGGGTTGAATTTATCTGCCTCACCTGAAGAAACTGAGCAGCGTGAGTGCAAACACCTAATGTTACATACTTTTAATCAGGACATTAGGGGCGGTAGCAGGGAGTAATTGAGTGCTCAGATGTGCAGTAGGCCTATTTGTAGACATTACCCTCAGCAGTAAAATGTTCACGGTTTTGGAGGCCAGCCATAAGCATCAGCTCAATCAAGCAAGACGCATGCAGGCTGCATATTCAATATGAGGTTGGCGGGTGTGAGTGTGGGAGCAAATGCGAGCGCAAGTAGGCACATAGGTGAAATCGCTGTATCTGAGTATATCTGAGTCACCGGCCCTGCCTTTTGCATTGTTGTGGGACGCGTGGGAGTGATTCACCATCGTGCCTCCGTATCACTGTTGCCAGCTTGGCTGTCCCTTCACTGCTGATCTGCGAGATTTAGAATTGCTCCCAGAGTGCTTTTCTAATCTTTTTTTTTTGCTTTCTTTCTTTCCCTTGTCTGGGGAAATGTAACCCGCAGACAAAATAGTTCCTTTTGGTGCCATCTAATACATTAAATTGCTGTTTTATTGCTATTCTTTCAACAAGCGTAATAAATGGTGATGCTGATCCAGAGCAATGGATTGCTGAAATGAAGATGTCAGTTTGTCTTTTTAAGCGAGACACTACAGGTGGATAACTCATAGAAATCACCATAAACATCTCCAACTGATTTCTTACATTAAAGGTCCCATAATATGCAAATGGACACTTTCATGTTTTGTTTATAATAGTCTAGATAAGTTTGCATGCATAAAACAGTCAGAAAAAAAAAGCTTTCAAAAGTTCTTTGTTTCACGGCTAATTTTTACTTCCTTGATTCTGTGATGTCATACAGTAGCTCTGCAGATGCAAGCCGCAGACAAAATAGTTCCTTTTCATGCCATCTAATACATAACATTTCTGTTTTATTGCTATTCTTTCAACAAGAGTAATAAATGGTGATGCTTATCCAGAGCAACGGATGCTGAAATGAAGATGTCACTTGGATAGGGTGAAAAATTTGAACTCATAGAAATGACCATAAACATCCCCAGTTATATTCCATTAAAGGTCCCATATTGTGCAAATGGACGTTTTCATGTTTTGTTTTATTTTAGTCTGGAAAAGGTCTAGTAGTTACATAAAAACTATCCTATGCATAAAAAAGTCAAATAAAAAAAAAAATACCTGAGAAAGTTTTGTGGCTTGTTTGTATTTCCTTGATTCTGTGATGTCATGCAGTATCTCCATATCTCTCTGTCTTCTTTTACACTTTAAATTACAAATATATCAGGTTACATATCAAAACTTCAAATAAATGGTGGTGTATGGTATGGGATATTTAAGATAATTGGGCTTTTTAAAAGATTGAAATGAAATTGTATGTTTACCTATTCAAATGAGGCATTATCTAAGTAAATATAAATGTAACCAGCAAACAAAATAGCTCCTTTCATGCCATCTAATACATTAAATTGCTGTTTTATTGCTATTCTTTCAACAAGAGTAATAAATGGTGATGCTGATTCAGAACAATGGATTGCTGAAATGAAGATGTCAGTTTGTCTTTTTAAGGTGAGACACTACAGGTGGATAACTCAGGGGATAAACACCCCAAGCTGATTTGTTACATTAAAGGTCCCATATTATGTAAATGGACATTTTCATGTTTTGTTTTATTTTAGTCTAGAAAAGGTCTAGTAGTTATATAAAAACTGTCTCACTCCTAAAACAGTCAGAAAAAATGGCTCGTTTGTAATTCCTTGATTGTGTGATGTCATGCCTGTCTACTTTTTGTACTTTCAAATGCTAATATATCATGTTATATATCAAAACTTCAAATAAAACACATACAAGTCTATGATATGGAACAATTGTAAGACAATTGGGCTTTCTTTGTATTACACATTTATGAAATTTTATGTTTACATATTCAAATGAGGCATTATCCAACTAAATATAGTCAATTTGCAACCGTCTCCAGAACAGAAGTGTGAACTTTGGATAAATCGAGGTTCAACATTCTGGTTTCATGTTCATGGAGTAAAAAGTTTTTACAGAGGGAATATTTATCATTTCATAAATACAGTGAACAGTAAAATAAACAATTTTTGCTGTGTTTTTATGAATAATATGTTCTATATATCAGACTATGAATGATATATAAACAAACCGCTCCGTGCAAACCTTCAGAATATTGTAAGGAATAAAACTGGAAAAGTTTAAGTGTTGCTGAATTGGAGATTTTCTGCCTCAGACTGAGAAAAAACATGGTTTGGACAAAGCTGACTGTTGGTGAATTTAGAAGAATCTACAGAGGAAACAAGAAGAAAGTAAAGGGTTTTAAATGTGTTTTTTTACTAGTTTGAAAAATCACGTCATGGAAGCAAAATCTCTAAACTGATCAGTATGTGGAAAAAAAAATCACTCTTTGCCTTAATTACCTTTAACTTCCTGCTACTCCTTATAAACTTTATTAAAGAAATGTAGTCAGCTGCTGTGTCAGATGTCAATGCAGCAGATTTAAAAAAAAGAAGACTCTTTAGCAAAGGCTTGTTAATTTCATTAAAACAGAGCTTGGGGGATTTCTAGGATGAGGTGCTTGACATCTCGGCAAGCAACACAACCCTGGGCTCCGTCTGCTCCGTCGGGGGGTCTGCCAGCTCATAAAAAATACATTTCACAATGGACTGCTGATGAGAGACGCTTTCTTCTTTCTCTGTTTGCCTCTCAAAACTGACGTCCAATTAACTTTGAGGAACAGCTAACCCGTAGCTGCCATTTAGCCTCCGAGATATCGGGACATGACATAATGAATGCAATCAACAATAATTAGGGGGAGTGATGGGCTCTCACTTTGAGGTGTCGTTAAGAAGGGGGAAGGCTGCCACCGCACTGCCAGTGACCTCTCCCTCTTTAAACACTCCCTGCCATCAGGAAAATGGACCGCCCGCTGCGTCATAATCTTTCATGGGAGACGTTTCACAGGGCTCGGCGAATCTTGAAATGACTTAACGGGAAGAAATGAATGATGCACTTGTTAAATTGCGGTTATGTGGGCAGCACTTCCTCAATTTCTGGATTTAAAAGACGTAAGTAACACACAGAGGCATTAAGTTGTCAACTTGAACTAAGTAGAAAATCACGTGTGTCTGTTAGGATAAAACATACAGTTACCTGTCAGGATGTATCATGACTTCACTTGGATATAATGAAGAGTGCTGATGGTCTTTTATGTTAGATACATTAAAATATGCATGGTTTGGGGTTGAATTTATATGCCAAAAAGTAAGATTTTTTATAAATATAAGAAAATAATGTCACTAACAAGTTACCGCTTACATGCTATCTATACTATTACCATTTAATGTAGGTATTCTGCTGCAAATCTAACATGCACTTCATTTCCTATATGCATTATTGGTTAAAAGACAATGTTACTTACTTGTGTCATCTGTCAAATCCACCTTCACTTCTGCCTCTGGTGGCTAAAATCCACCATTTTTTAAACTGTAACAACGCTAGCTAGCTCAACAAGATGCGTAACCCATTTCGACAAAACACCTGTTTTTTTCATAATTCTTTCTCAAGCGCCTTACCCAGAGTTTAAAAAACAAGCAGAATATGCACCTTTAACCCTCTATTGTGTAAAATAGTACTTAGACATGGTAAAACTAAATGTATTACTTAAAATGGCCTAAACAAGTTTTATGCTATGTAAGTCAATGGGACTCCATTAGGTTGTATACACTCATACACTTCAACAAATCTTTTTTTTAGCACATTAGAAAAAAATATATATCATAAAAATTGAATTAAAAGAAAAACAAATGAAAGTATTGAAGTGTACTTACCGGAGGTAGTGAGTTAAATCTTTTATTTGGTGGAAATGTTCCATGTCCAGGATATCCTGGTCATGTGACCTTAGAAATTTTATGCTCTTCATAAATTAAAGCCCCACTGAATTTATATCACAATTTTTAAAAAATGACAACACTATGCAATAGAGGGTTAAGTTTAGCAGCGGTTCGTTGTAAAAACCTGCAACTTCTTGGCCTCTCCAGACACATCTCAAAATATGTCTTTATTGTTATCTTTTTATGGAATTTATATGGAATCATTATGTCCAATACCACTTCCCTTGTATTTAATCAGCCTCTGTCATAATAATTTTTTTTTTCTTCAAGTGCCATGCTTTCCCGTCATGGTTTCCCTCCACACCTGCTCCTAATCACCTCGTTAGCTCTTCTCTCACCTGTTTTCTCATCTCCTGATTAGCTCTGTGTATTTAGTCCGGTTTTCCGGTTTGTCCGTGTTACTGCCTGCATGTTTCCCGCATGTCTCCTCCTGCCTACACACTCGTTCCTGTTGTGTTAACACTCTTTTAATTACATTATTTCAACCACTATTTGAACTGACAACACACTGACATTGCAGTAGTTCCACAGCTGCTGAAGGAGGAGTAGCTCATTTATTCTTTGGTGTAATTCCACAAAAATTCAATCTTTTGTTTTATTGTAATTAAAGTGGTCATCACACTCCTGTAACTCCATATGCAGAAACATATTACACTACTTCCACAAAACAATATCAATGCACTTACATCAAATATTGATTTGGTGAGAAAAAATATCTAAAACAGATATTGTTGATAAAGTTTCTTGTGATATATTAATTATCATTGTATCATGAGATACTTGTCGATACCCTAATAATATACTGATCAAAAAAGTTAATGATTATATTGTTGTAATATATGTTATGGCAATACTCAGTGTATCACAATATGTTAAATATAAATTGCCATAATATCATGAACTAAAGGGGCACTGTATTGCCTTTTTTTGCTCAATACTATCAATTTTGTGGTCTGTCTATAAAAATGTGGATGATTTTATGGTCTAAAAGCACCTAGTTTGAACTGTAGCAGCAATACAGTCTGCCTTCTCATACACTCACTAACTCTCACACTCGCTCTGTTCTGATTGGCCTAGCGCAGAAATGTCCCGCCCCTTAGAGAACTGGGGGTTGGTCAGAGAAACGGAAGTCACATACTACCACTTCTGAAGTAGGAGGCTTTACCCATAGATATACATAAGAAAGACTAAATGTCTCATCCACGCTGCTGGCCAATGGAGTTTTAACATCCACACTGGCGGCCATCTTGCCACAGGCAGTTTGCTCAACCATAACAATGTGTTTTAATGGTGCAGGTTCTTTTATAGGACCAAACGACCAAAATTTGCTTAATTTTCAACCGATTTTCAAACAATTTGGTTTGTCATAAAAATCAGAGATGTAGTTATGACACGACAAACTTATAGTTTTTTAAGTATATTATATATTTATATAATTATAGACACACAGATAATGTGTAAGAAACCAAACCGTGCGTAAATCCGTCAAGTTTCCCAGCGAAATCAGTGAGATTTTGATTTTGTTCAAATCACTCTTCACTCTTATGTTCAATACATCAGATCAGACTGTCATATGGCTGCCGGGTGAGGACGTAGACATCTAGTCTTTATATGATCTGTATATCTATGGCTTTACCTGCATCCAGGGGTGGTCATATGATGAACTTCCACTCCCGTTGTGACATCGTAACCAGAGCCAATTCTAATTTGCTTGTGTTTTAGGTTTCAGAAAAACTACAGAAGAGGCCAGACCACAACAGAATGAGTGAGTGGTCTTATTTCACTAACAGGAACACCAGAGATCTAAATATTTAAAAAGTGTTTATTTCATGATAGGGCCCCTTTAAGTATTGAGATAATATTGTATATTGCTAATTTGTATTAACAATCTCCTGTTGGTGGTTAACTGGTCTGAAATGTGGTGTTTTTTCCAGTCAATCCTTGTCTCAAAACACTTTCCTTTATTAAGTTTCTCTTGTTCAAACCGTTAGATGCCTGAAGTATATAATTGTACTCCAGGTGTTTTCTGTACCACTTTATATTTAGATCACACATTAGTCATCAGGAGGAGCCGTGTTCATTCTTCCTTTGATGCGCATCGGGGAATAAGGCAGAGCTGCAACAATTCTGCCTTTTTTTCTAGTCAACTGGGCCAAATGAGCAATGAGAATCAGGTCTCAGTCATGCAGACCGGTCACTCCATGGACCGACCTTAATAGATATGGATAGTTTGGGTAGCAGAAGAAGAGCCAGGTGAGGAAGGCCAGGCCACGGCGACACTCCAGCGGAATATCAAGCATCCGATCTAACCCACGGGTGAAGAGGAGCGAGCGTGTCCGTGCCGGAGTGGCGCCCAGCGAGAGGTTTGAGGTTGATGGAGATCAATCGGGTAAGAGGGAAAAATGGAATGAACAGGAACCTTCTCCAGACTCTCAGTTATTAACCTTCTATTGCATAGTGTTGCCACTGGAATAGGAAACAATTGCTTTATCTTTGTTTTTTTCTAAATAGATGTGATATGAAATAATTGTTAGGTGTGAAAAGTGGACTTTTATTTTGAAGGATATACAATTTATTAGGTCAGGATATCCTGTTTTCTAATGGACATTTGACAACTGAAGGTTGTCTTTTATTGTTGTTATTTTTATTATTATTTATTTATTATTTGGAAAATCTTCACCAAATAAAAAAAAATAATAAAAGCAACTCATTATCTGGGGTAAGTAAAATTATTATTTTTGTTTTATTATTTAGGGTTATTTTAATTCAATTCAATTTTTATCTTATAAGTTTTTTTCTAATGCTAAAATTTATCATTTGACAGTTTGACAGTCAAAAAATCACAAAAAAAACATGAATCAAGGATACAAATGGACTTTTAAATAACAAGAAACCAACATGAACACACAATGTACATTTAGAGAGATCTGATGAATGTTTCTTGACATGTCATTGATTATCAGTTGTTAACCCTCTATTACATAGTGTTGTCATATGCCAACACAAAATCTTAATTTTTCTAAAAAGTTGTGATATAAAATCTGTTGTTACAGTTAGGTGTGAAAAGGGGGGTTTTATTTTGAAGGACATACTTTAATGAGGTCACATGACCAGGATATCCTGTTTGTTCATTTGAAATGCGAATGTCACTGTCTCACAACCATCTTTTATTCAGAATTTGGGAAAACTTTCACCAAATAAAAAAAAAAAAGATTTGTTGCCATATGGCAACAAAATGCAATTATATTAAATTCCTAGAGCATACAACCTAATGGAGTCTCATTGACTTACATAGCATGAAACTATCCTGAGACTATGTTTATAACTTTTTCTTATATATTCTTATAATTTAGGCCATTAGTAGTAATGTAGTAGTAAAACCATTCAAAATAGTTTTTACCATGTCTAAGTATTATTTCATGTAATAAAGGGTTAATATATGCCGCTTTAAGACACCTGATCCGCTATGATGTTTATATCTTTAGAATATTGACAGGGATCTGAATTTAATTTCACAGATAATCTTTGAGACGGGGAAATGTGATTGATCCTTTTACCTCAACCTGTATGGAGACGAGTGACATTTGGAGAAACACCGGCGCGGGCGCGAGACGCGGAGGAGCAAGCCTCTGATTAGAAGGCCGTGGGTGTATTCTCATGAGCCTCCCGATATGAAAAGATGTGCGCGACTGTTGCGAAAAGTGGAGGGAAAGTTATGACTCGCTGTCTGAGCTAATTTGTATTAAAAGCGGTCGGCGTTTGGAATATCTGGGTATGCGAATGCAATTAATGCCAGCGGGGTGTGCTATGAAATATGAACCGCGTAGCAGCAAACATTTCCACCGAGATTCAGCTCCCTGAGATTCGCTTTAATTTATGCTGAGCTGAAGTTTAAAAGTCATGGGTTGTTAATGTGACACACAGTCAAAGGTGATAAGCAGGCTTAGTAAATGCTAAACATATAATTTCCTGTTAACTACAATGGCGTAAATCCATTAATTCAAATTAGAATAAATCAGGAAAAAAAAAAATCTTGGATGAGCGATTGATGCTTTAAAGGTTTTTTTTTTTTTTGCAGTAAATTTACATTACATTATATAGTGGATTAATTGGTGCTTGTGCGTACATGTGGTGGTGCCGCAGACTTTTCATCTCATACAGAGAATTATTAACATTCAGGAATCCCTTATAATAAAGAATTAACTGCCACGATTTGTGTTTTTTCCTTCTTCTTTTTAATCAACAAGTTGTGCAGCTGAAGTTTAAATGCAATTATGAAAAGGCAAATTAAATGTTCCTTCCAGGCGCCTATTTAAGATAAAAAAAAAAATGATTGCAAGTATAACGGAGGAGCCTTTTCTTTTGCACATGCATATAGATATTTTTTAATTTAAATCAGATTTAATATTAACACATTGGCGGGGGCCGTGGGGGAGGGGTGCTCTTCTACGTCTGCAGACCGCTTTTTTAATCAATTTAATTTCCTCTCCTACACTAACCGTCCTTTTACAGCATGGTTTTTATTTTGTGGTTTTTGTACATCCATCCGAACATTTACATATTTCAAGGGTGATTTGTTCATCAATAGATGCACGAGTTAGCATAACATCAATAGCATGAAATGAAATCAAAATTAGAAATTACTATTTGGGATGCATCAGCTGAGAAACACCCCCTCCCCCCTATGTTACGCTACATAGATTCTGATTTAAGCTAAAAATCCCATTTCTTTGCATACTTTGTTAGCCTTCCAAACATACAGCTTGTCTCTCCCCTGCCATCTGTTTGCTGAGGTAAAACAAGAAATCTGCATATTATTGAACACGGAAGACATCAAATAAGATATGAAAATGATAAATCACATAAAAAAAAGAAAGAGAACTTCAAGGAGATTAATTAGGCGATGAAATGCTTGTTGATTGGTCTGGTATTTAAGGGAGTGTGCAGATTCTTAAGCAATCAAAACATGTCCTGGCATTTATGCGTTGGAGTTTTTAAGGGATAATCAAAGGAGTCGGGCACACGGAATATTGCAGAAAAATCATCTAAACGTACTTCCACACGCATTCAGGCATTCCTGCATGGACCGATCAGGGTTCTGTTACATCGTTTGCACATTGATTTGCAAGAGCTGGTTCACGCAGGCCGACATCTCATCGCCAAAGCCGCTCGAAGTAACGCGAGCTGTCACCTTCCCGGCGAGGTGCTCAGACAATAACGCCGCAACCAGAGATGGACAGGCACAGACAGATTGTGTTGCCAACACATCAAACTTTCATATCCGCCTGAGTGACACATCTGTCCGGTTGACACACAAGCAGGGTTAGCGGTTGCTAGGAGCACTTAACCTGACTCCCTTTCTCCTTAAACAGCTGTCAGAATAATGACTGGTCTCCCAATATAAATGACACGAGGGGTCGTGATGTCAGTCGCCCCAAATGTCATAGAGGGTTGCCATCTAGTGGCTAGAGTAATTATGGCCTGGTCCAGATGTGTGTATATACAATAAGCTGCCAGTTTCCCTCATTTGTAGGATGTGGGGTGGATGGATGGTACGACACTGCCTTCAATTTACCTTGGAAATTGTAGTTGGTAATGATGTCACATCCAATTTGGCTGTGCTCCAGTATAAAATGTTGGAAAACAAAACCTATACAGCAGTTATCCATTATGTTGTGCATACAAACACAGAAGAAACATGTCCACATATAGAAGTTGGACAGTGCTGCCTGTTCGACTGTTGATAGACAGACCAGCCATCTTGGATCCTGAACTTGTCATTCATGAGGTTCTCAGATTTTCCAAATAGGAAGTCCCATTTCTTTTTATTTTTTTTACCCTTTATTTAACCAGGCATGTTGCTTGAGATCTCTATTTTGAGCAAGGCCTGACAAATTTCAGATTTCAGGGGATGCATCAGCCAGGCGGTAGCTGGGATCTTTCAAATACAGAGGCTAACATTCTATATACAATATACCGGTGCTTAGTCATAATTAGCTTATAATGTGTGTATAATATGTTAATGCAATGTTTAGTCACATTACATTTACTAGTTATATCAATTTAAACATCAAGTCATAGCCTATTGATGGATAATTCAAACTGTGACTGAACTTGACCTTAAAATATTCATATTCATTGCTTCCCATTTTCCAACCATATCCAAATATATGAACAAAATTTTAAGACATTTTTACAAGTTTTTCTTGCAGTCCAATCAAAAGCGAGGATTTGACTTAAATCCCTCTTGACTCTTACCTCTTACCTCAAATAATTGCTTTCACTTAGAAATACATCAGAAAATACACTCTAACTTAGATTGAATGGGGCCTTTAATGTAATTTTAACCCACATCACATGTTTCTAAGCCTAAAGAAATAATTTCAACTCTCTTAACCTTTGTGCCTAAACCTGACCAAACATTAAAGGTACAGTGTGTTATTTCTGAAGCCATCTTTTGGTAAAATTGCAAATTACAGCCTCCTGAGCTCCTGTAGAAACTCCCAATCTCAATACACAGTAATAAAAGCACAATTCTTATTTGACTGAATAGTAAAATTACCTCATAAAAACAATGTTGAATTTGTGCCAAGCTTGTTCTGCTCGATGTCACTAAATCTTACGTACTGCACCTTTTACCAAAACCTTGTCACATCATTAAACAGAATATATTTTCATTATCTAACAGTCGACATGAATGTTGAAGCCTTGATTCGAAGAGAGTCCCCCCTAAGTGTCCATTAGTTTTTAATGCCATCTTTATTTCAGTACATTTTTACAATCGTACAAAAAGAGTGGGGTGAAAAGGAAGTTAATAGGTGTCCAGAAGCTCATTTTTGCTCCAGGGCACCCAACAGCTCAATTCACCCATGTAAATTACACACCATTGGTTCTCAGTGCAATGATGAAGGTATCCAGTAGGCCACAGGCTAGAAAAACGCTCCCCATGCAGGAATCATTCCAACAGTTTTGAGCCAAAAAAAAAAAAAAAAATTCCTGAATTTATAATCTAATTTTTAACATTTTTGTTGCATGGATGAAACATCAGACAGTGATATCAAAAAGAGACAGAGCAGCACCAGATATTTATACGTCTTAGATGGAGAATATAGTTATTTGTTGTATGTCAACCATGCTTTAGATCCTTCTGAGTATAAATCACATGCAGGTCTCATATCTGGGGATCAAATTTTCTTCTATTTACACTCAGTCCAGGTCTGAATCACATTTTCAACCCACACGAGATGAAAAAATGTCAGACACACTCACGCCATCCTTTCTCCTGGCCTCCTTGATCTATGCTGTCTGCATCCCACTCGCCTGCAGACATATACTGTATATCCAAATCTGCACGTGGCTGTTTGTGTGTGTGTGTGTGTGTGTGTGTGGTGGCGACTGGATGAGGCTGCATCTCTTTCCCACAGAAATCAATTAAGCCTGTCAATGCCCATTGATCTGCAAGGCGGATGGACCCAGCTGGTGAAGGATTAGAGGTGTCATGAGGGGGAGGTTACTGTCTTAGCGTTAGCGTCTGGCTGAACCTTGACATAACTGCACATCATCTCTTTCCTATTTCCTGGAAATCAGGGTCTTGTTAGGCTTTTTTTTTTCCTTCGGTCTCCAGAAAGCAAGCGGAGCTGTAATCGAATAACAGTAAGGCGGCTACATCAGCAAGGCTCCGGAGATGTGTTCCCTCCTCTGTCAATCCACTTAGATGATAAATGGTTCACACAAAAGGGTTTTAGGGGGTATAGCTGAAAGGTGGCGCACAGTGTGACCGGCGAGAACAAATACTCGGGCTTGTAAGATGAGGATTAGTGCGAAATGACAAAAGACACAAACTGTCAGGAAGAAATAAGATAAAGTTATATTATTTATCCCCGCGAGCACAAGCCAGCTGGCTAATTGCACATTATGTCCTGTATCAAAAGAAAAGCTTCAAAGTCTATTTTATCCACTGGAGGAAAATACTCATGGCATTTGCTCAAGTACTATATTCTTGTATATTTCCAGATACCTTTACCTGAGTATCTGTTTAATGCTACTTTATAGTTCTCCTCCACTATATTTATCTGACAATTCATAGTTCATTTTTATATTGTACAGAAAACAAATACTTCAATATTCTATTACCTATAATCATTTAAACTGTATGTTTCATGCACAATTGTATGTGAAAAGGTGACAAATGTTATGATGCAGTCCATTTATTTTTAATATCTATTTAACTATTAATGTATGAAATTTGTAATAGCAAAATTGTGCAATTTCCACATTGATAACTAACATGAACATGAAACTAAAACATTAAAATGCTCCCACACACTTAGTGATTGAAAACAAGTAGTAAAGTATACTATAATAATATAACACAATCTGTATAATGAGTACTTTTACTTTTGACATACTTGAGTGAATTTGACTTGTTACTAAGGTTTTTTTGTTTTTGTTTCTGTTTTCTTTGGCATTATTTCTACATTTACTCAAGTAAGTGATCTGACTATTACCTCTCACATAAATAAATGTCAATAAATGTCCAAATAATTAAAGATTTCACCAAAATCATGTTTTTGGTTGTTGTTCTTTCCTCTCCCATTAATCACCTCATGACCCCTCAAATCTGTTCGCTGTCTCTTCGGAGGGGCACGATCCCTAGGTTTGGAACCACTGGGCTGAACTTATCGGCTTAAATGATGTTTATGAAACTATAAAGCAGCTACAACAAAGGAAATTATATTTTGTGATTCTGCAGAATTAACAATCTAAAATGAAACACCAAATATATTTACTTTAGTAAGAAATTGCAGGTGGGACTTACTTGTAAAGGAGTAATTTTGGAATTCTCGAATTTGGAACTTAATGGGAATATATGGGAATAAATCCAAAATTTACAAAAGTGAAGGTTGGCCCTTAACAGGAAACCTAAATACTAAAACATCCAGATTTAAATTTTTTGAAAAGTCACAGCAAGAAGTGCTTTACCTCTTTTGGTTGATGCAAGCCGTTTTCAGATCAGCAGAACGGAGCCAAGAGCTGCTCAGCCACTACGATGGCTAATGGTATTTTTATTTCCCTCATCAAATTCAGCAAATACACAATCCAGCAACTCCGAAACACTGTGGTGGATGAGTTATGACCTGGAAATTCACCACACTATAAAAAAATAACTGAAACATTGCGACATGTGAAGCAAATACTCAGGACTACTTTCTTTAGTAAGCCACTGGGCGGAGGGACACAGCCTGGGATCTCAGGCAATTGTAGCAGCACTACACATGCGCTCTTCCGATCATTCCGCAAGGTAGCCGTGCCTGGAGTGTGATGTCCGGCTTAATATTTACCTTGAAAACAGTTCTGTCTTGTAACGTTGTGTTATTATTTCATAGTGTGGTGAATGTGCAGGTCACACCTCATCCACCACAGTGTTTGTGAGTTTCTGGATTATGAGTTTGATAAGGGAAACCAAAAAATACCATTAACCAAGTAGTAGTAGCAGAGAAACTTGGGGCTATGCCGGTCTGGAAATAGCTTGTTAGACAAAAAAAAAGGTAAAGCATCTATTGCTTTGATGATGGGTGAATTTTAAAAAATGTGGGACTATCCCTTTAACGGAAATACACCCAGTGTACACACAGTTTATTTCTAGATCCCAGGAGGCCACACTTTTCAGCCCAAAGCACACGACTATTGAATTGAATATTTCCAAATTTTCCCATCTTAACTTCCCATGGAATGTTGCTGGGAATTTACTGGAAATTTTCCACCCCTATGCAACCCTAATTGGAACCTAATTGAAGGATGTAAAACCTTCCTCCACCACTGGTTATATGTGTCAAATAACACTGGACCTCCTGACTGAAACTTCTATCGACGGAAAATATAAGTATGATTAAAGTGAACAGAAAAAACTTGGAAAAAAAAAATCTCAAATTCTATATAGTAGGTCCTGTAATTGCGGGCGGTCAGTGCTTGTGACAAAGTATCACTGTGAGGGAATTAATGGCCGCGTGTTCATGCGTGTCGAAGTATAATGCTTTAGGTTCACTGACTGATGAGATCCATTACTCTCAAAATTAAGTTTAATGTTCCTTTGGGCAGCAGGTGATTTTGACCGTCAGGGTATCCGCCTGCAACAGAGCATTATTAACCAAAACCGTAGACACGGTTGAACATTTGTGTGTGTGTGTACGCACACTCGCGTGCACGTGCCCCAGCGCTACTAACATATCTTGATTGTCAGGGTGTGAGTAGTGTTTATGAGAAATAATAATGCACAAGTGAAATCCCGGCAGCGTTTAAGCCGGGGCCATTAACTGAGACAGAGACATTGAACCAAAATGTATTATTTAGCACTTAAAAAGCACAGAGCATCTGCTCAGAGCAGTTTAAAGGCCCCTGTCCAATTCCAGCGCTGCTTAATATTTCACACACTCGCTGATGGGGAGCTGCGTCGCTGTAGGAGCTAATAGGAGCGTTGCATATTGCGCACACGTAGGTTGACCTTGAGGAGTAGATTGCTCAAAGGTTGCGGGGAGGTAAGGCTGTTGTGTTGCGTGGTGAGAAGCGGTAGACTCAGACAGCTCAGTGCATTTTCTTCTTTTCTTTTTTAACACACTTCTTTTCATCCGTGATATAAATGTTCTTTCATCTCTGCAAGTAGATGACAACAGTATTCTTTACACACACACACACTCCTTTTGTCTCCACTTGCAATCTCCCGTGCCCACACAGACCGCCGCCGCTTTCATTGGAGCTGACCTACAGTATTTCTGTTGGATGACACAGCGGCACTAGCAAACAGATTGCAGCATCCAGGATATATCAGATGTCTCCAGGAATCTGACATTTATGGGTCTTGTATTCCCCCCCCCCCCCCCCCCCGCTCCCTGTTTTGCATAGAAGCCATTCAGGGCTTTCGGTGTCCTTGGGTGAACCCCGCCGTCCCGCACACCTCCCGACACCCCCCACCCCGAAACGCCTGTCAGGGAAAAAAAAAACAAGTATTGACTTTTAGAGTTTTAAAGAAAAGCGGATCAGATCATTCTGTTTTGTGGTGCTGACCGTTCCACTTCCACTTGACTGCACCTTGCCTGAGGGACTCACCTCCAGTGTGTATGCCTTCTCCCACAGCATCATCACACATGTAGACTGTCAACTAATAATTAAAAGTGTATGTACAGCTTTTAACCTTCTATCACATGAAATATTACTTACACATGACACAGTTTCATGCTATGTAAGTCAATGGGACTCCTTTAGGTTGTATACACTAGGAGTTTACCCTTTTTGCATACTGTTGCCATATGGCAACAAATCTAAATTAGCATATAATTATTGTATATATTAAATATATTATTATTGGATTATATTAAAAACTTATAATAGTTAAATTTCTTCTTTGGTGATAATATTCCCTATTCTGAATGAAAGACAACCTTAGGTTGTGAGACCATGATGCTCACATGTCAAATGTCCATGAGCAAACAGGATGTCCTGGTCATGTGACCTCATAAATCGTATGTCCTTCAAAATAAAAGCCCCCCTTTTTCTAGCCTAACTGTAAAAACAGATTTTATAGCACAGCTTTTTAGAAGAATTAAGATGAAGTAATGGTTGCCATATGTAAACACTATGCAATAGAGGGTTAAGGCCCAAATGATGCTCAGCTTCTTGATACATTTGAAGACCCCCATTAATGGAAACGACGGCTTGGTTGACACTTTTTTTATTTTTTTTTTCGCAAATAACAAAATGTTTCCCCGTTCATATACAATTGAAAAGGTCCATATTAAGCCAACATGAGTACAGGCAGCAAGATTAATTATTTAAAGGCAATGTCCCTTCACTTACAACAACCAGCTTCAATTGCTATCCAAATATAACACAATTTCCCATCTTTGGTCCAAAATGTCCATTTTCATTTGTAGCCTTGTGGTCATTTGTTCCATGATGTAGCCGTGTTTCAGTCTCTGCTTCCACTGTGTTATTATCTGCGCTTTAATGTCCTTCCAGTTCACAATTCTCTTGGCAATCAGTAACAGAATCCGCAATATGCATCCCTGTTTTGTGATATATGTGTCCTTTGTTATAGCTCCCAGCGATTACACCGCGGGATCCAATGGAAAATTCAATTTTGGCAAGATTTTCCATTTCTGCTTTGATATTTTTCTAAAACACTTGAATTATTGGACAGTCCCAACATGTAAATCAAGGGCACATTGACAAACAAAGAAATGTTAAATATATGTTGTTTATTTTATTCATTTCCAATCGAATAGCCTATTCAATTCATTGACTGTCCACTGATGCACATATTAAAAGATCTATATTTTATATATGGCCTATTTATTTATAGTTTTTTTTTCTGATAGGGAGTTGATTTTTTTCTCCAGTTGAGTGCTGCACACCGGAAATCTGGCATGGCATCGGTAAACTTTAAGCTACATACACGTAGTATAAACTAGGCTTTAGGACCATCATTTAACCCAAACCACAATGCTGCCCCTCACATTAACCAACCGCTTTTCACGCCTCCACCTAACCCCACCTCAACCGCCAATGTCGTTGCACCATAAAACAGTATTTATGAAAATATGCACGTATCAAATAAAAAAAACAATATGACGCGTGTGTCAAGCATTGACATTCAACGTATCCGTGGTAACGTAAACTGTCACCGTTTCCCTGCGGAGACGCGGTTGTCAGATTTGACACGTGACGAGCCTCTGCTAAAGGACACCGACGCGTGGAATAAGCAGACAGAGGTGCTTATTGTCGGGCTACGCTCGGATTCTTCTGAATGTCACTCGGAAAGCGAAGTAAAAAGCAACCAGATCAGCTGCTTGGCATTTCTGTAGTAACGTTATGCAGTGACAAAAAAAAAATAAAAAAAATTGGGGCTCAACGTTAAAAGACACATCTTACGAAGCGGCAGTTTTAGCGCCGTATCCTTATCATATATCATGCAGTGTTGTTCCAGGTATCATCGCTGCGAGCCAGGTGAAATGTAAAGTAGGAAAAGAACATCCTATGAAACCTAACACCCCATCTGCACAACCTCCAGGCTCTCTGATTTTGCATTTATATGAATATTAAAGACCTGTTTAATTTCATTTCATTAAAATCTTTACTTTCAGGTGAACCATAGATTTGAGAAAATGTTTGTTTTAAACATCAGTGTAAATAGAATGTGACAGGAGCATCAGTTTTTGTTCTTTCTTTCTATTAACCCTTTTAAGCCCAGATTGTTTCGTGCATATATTTATATCAGTTAGGTCACTAACAATCATGTTGTGTATCTTTTTTTTTGCATTTTGTACATTTATCTTTGCAGAAAATAGCATTTTAATGACTGGAACACTGGAGACTTTTTTGCTTAATGTAAAAAGTTGTTGACTACAATGTCAAAACTGAATGAGTAACATTTCATTTCTTTTCATTTTAAATATAAAATCACAATCATAGACTTAAAGGCTCATAAGGTAAAAAAAAAAAAAAAAAAAACTTAATCAAAAATATGCTCCATAATAATAATAATAATATGTGTGATATTATAAAACAAGAAGGGTCATTTGTTGCTTCCTTATAGGTATGGCCTTTTTATTATCACTATAATTGGATTCTATATAAATTATGCATTTATATTGATAAATAATAACTTCCTGAAGTTGTTCTCCAGGCTTTAACTACTACTGCCCCCAGATTATTTGTTTCCAGCAATTAAAACCAATTAAACTAGCATCATCAGTGTGAATATCTGTATTATATTAAATGTTCCAATCCTATTTTAATCAACTCATTAATGCTGTGCTAAATTAAAAATGCTTCTTTTATTCGTATTCATGCAAAAAAAACAAGAGAAAAGGCTTAATATAGCGTGAGCCGTACCTACTGTAGTGGTTAAAAATAAAGTCGGTGTGTTTTTGTCACACCACGAAGGGAAATTTATTCAAGTAATTCCAATAGTTTTAGTGTGCAACACAAATATTTAGCTCTTTGAAATGAGTAAATGATTCCTGGAGCTGGTGTGAGATTGCTGCAACAAAGTAGGTATTGAGAAATATCGACTTTTACAGCAAAATGAATGCAGATCCATTTTCAGATCCAATCTGAGCGTACCATATCCTGATGAATGAGGGCCATTATGTGTGGCAAACTGGGTGGAAATGACAAAAGAAAAAGTAATAAAAAAAAAGCCTGTCGCCTTCAAAAAATAGTGTGAACCTCTGAGATTATTTCCTTAGACCAGACAAGACCCAGACATCCGGAAAGCTTTTGTAGGCGTTGGTAATAATGGTACGTAGATATTAAGAGTTAGACAATTTACTCATCCACAGTTATTTTTTAAAAGGATTTCACCATCAACTGTGGTAAAATATTAAAGATTATTTGAATTCTCAGCTCTCAGTCTACTCTTTGGTAGCTCTTGATGGGAAATAGTTTCACTCGGGTTGGACAAAGTCCAACTAGGAGTTTACAAAGCAACAAACAGCTGTGGAAAAACTACTCAAATCCTTCACTTATGTAAAAGTACTGATAAAGCAACGTAAAAATACTACATTGAAAGTTGTTAAGAAACAGCTTAAAAGTTTATTCCAATGCTTCCCAACCTAGGGGTCAGGCCCATCCAGAAGGTCAGCAGATGAAACTTGAGGGGTCCTGAGATGAAAGTTCTGACATAAAAATCTGCTTTTACGCTTTGGTTTTCTCTGGTCTCTGGTGAAATATTGGGTCATTTGAGAAGATGAGACATTTAGAGGTGACAAAATACAATATTTTGTGGAGCTGTTAACAACTCAGATGTGGGAAAATGACTTGACTACACATCATCTGTAGTAAAACTTTTAAATACAAAAAGCTTGGAAACCACTGGTTTCATCTTTAAACACCCTGCAAATAATGAAAGTGAAAATGCCTTTTATTTGGTGCAATTAGTCCAATATTGAGTACAATTATCTTATTCCATTGGTTGATAATTTAGCTTATTTCAAGTTTTTTTTTGTTGTTTTGTTGATTTTTTTTCCCTGATTTGGGTCAATTTGGTCTTGTTTTAAGAAAATAACATTTTCTAAAAAGAAGAGACATTGAAGTGATTAAAATCAAGACAAAAAACTTTAAATGAGAAATTATCTGCCAATGGAAGAAGATAATTTCAACATTAAATAATAAAACTCAATTTCCCTCAGGGAACCTTTCTAAAGGGATCAATAAAGTCTTCTCCCTCTTCCATCTATCCATCCGTCCACCCACTTATTTCTACTCAATATTGGACTAATTGTCCAAAAGACATTTTCACCTGATAAGATGAGATTTTTTTTTTTTAACACCCTGCAAATAATGAAACCTTTGAAAATGACTTGCATTTGGTACAATTAGTCTAATATTGAGCATGATTATCTTATTCCAATGGCTGATAATTTAGCCTATTTTAGACTTTTTTCCTTGATTCTGGTCAATTTGGTGTTGTTTTAAGAAAACAAGACTAACCCTTTCCTATCTGCCAATTGAATAAGATAATTTCAGTACTAAATAATAAAACTATCCATCCATCCATCGCTACTCAATATTGGACTAACTGTCCAAAATACAAGACATTTTCATTTATTGTAGTAGTGTGTTGTATTTTAAAAGGCTGTAGAGTAAATGTACTTAGTTAGTTACTCCCGCCCCCTTTTTTTCATGGCAGCCAAACAAACCCTATCAGCAGTCGGCTATTTCCTGCTCATCTTCCCTTTTGATTTCCGTGCCGTCAGTCAGCGCAGAATCCGCCGCAGTCGGGGGGAAAAAAAGTTCTTTGTTTTTTTTTTTGTCAAAGTCGGCTTGTAGATCATTCAGATCCCCGTCCCCCCGGCTCCCCCACTTTGATCAGAAAAACTCCCTCCGACGCTCAGCTGGAACACAGCGCCGGTTGTCACCTTCACTGTGCATTTCATTCCCTCTAATCAACCACACCTGGCGCTACACCTGGCACTCTTGTCATTAGCCGCGTTGTCTGATTGCGCCGTGCCGCTCGGCCTCCCCGCGTCTCGAATCTTTTGTTCAGCCAAGGATTAGGCGCCTTTTCCCGTTAGCTACAGCCGCACATCCAAAACGGTGGCGAAAAAGTACAAAAAAAAAAAAAAACGGTCAAACTCGCAATTTCCCTCTCCCTCTCTCTCTCTCTCCCTTCCTTCAAATGCAAATTCCGGATATGTTTGGGCACAGTTAGCGGCGAATTAACTTCAGAGCTAACATACTTCCACAGCTCATTAAGGCAGAGCTGCACGGCGACATGGAGTCGTCGAGAGGAAATCTGATGTGCTCCCGCCCTCCTTTTTGTTCTCTTTTTCTCCCCATGTTTGTTTCTCCTCAGACCGGAGGAATGAGGTGACTTTACTTGTGTGGAAAAAAAAATAAAAGTAGGATAGAAGTTCCGTTCCTTAAAGAGGCCTCGGGGAGGGAGGAAGGGGAGAATGATAATGGTGAGACGCCGCTGCGTCTTAAGAGGGTTTCCCGCTGAGAGGAGGAGAAGAAAAAGAAAAGAGACGTCTTCGTCTTCTTCACCCCTTCCCCCCCGCCTTTTCTTCCCCTCCTTGACGTCCGGGAGGCGAGGAAGTAAGGGAGCCAGCAGCTGATGGGAGGAGGCTGTGTTTTTTTTTTTTATTTGGAAGGAGAAACCGTGGTGCCCCGTGCCCTCATCAACAGGTTCCCTTATCCACTGGGGTCCGATGGCTCCGCTGACACAATGAATAATTCCCAATGTCCTCTGGCCCCGCCGGTGACCCGGCAAAGACACTATAATTAATGCATGGGCTCAGCCAGCAGTTCTCCACGGCTACAGATGAGAAGCAGCAGATGCAGATTTCTCTAGATATAATTGTAAAAAGGACAAAAACTTCACCGCCGCTTCTTTGTCTCAGTCGTGAGTGTAGGGCTCTCAGGAGGAAAGGGGAAGGGGAAGGGAAAAAAAAGGCCATTGTTTGGCACAGGTAAATGCTTGCATATGCAGACTGCAGCAAGCGGGGGTTTATAACGCGCCTCAATGTCAAACAGATATCCGGCAATGTCAAGATTTGTATTTCTCGGCGTTTCCAATTTCATGAGACAGTGATGCGTGACGAGCCGGTGACAAGAACTCCAAGGTGGCGCGCCGCCGCCACCGCTGCTGCCGCTTGCCCAGGTATTCACGAGAGCTGTGCTGACAAAGCGGCTGAGTTTCAACTTTACTTTTTCCTCCCCCCCCTCCCCTCCCCTCACCCGGACACTTTTCACTTTTTTTTTTTCGGATAAAAAAAAAAAAAGAAGAAGAAGAAGAGATTCCACCTGTCATCTCCAGTCCGAAGCTGCAAAAAAAACCTGCAAAAAAAATCATGAGTGAGTGTAAAACTCAAGTGGAAGTCCTCAAAGTTTGGGCGAAAAGGTCTGTGTGTGTGCATGTGTGTGTGTTGCAGTAGTAAAGTACTAGTAACTCAACTTTAACCCTCTATTGCATGAAATGTTACTTTGACATGGTAAAAAATTTTTTGAAAAAAGTAAAGTTTTGAATATTTTTATGTATATATAAGAAAAAGTTGTAGTCTCAGGCTAGTTTCATGCTGTGTAAATCAATGAAAGGACAAGGACTCAATGGGACTCCATTAGGTTGGATGGACTAGGAATTCATTTTTTCTAACAATCCAACATTTTTACAAATATATGTTCATCATTATGTATCCCTGTTTTATATAAACTAAATACATAAACTCAAACTCAGTTGTCCATATTTATATATTGTTGCCATATGGCAACAACTCTTTTATTTGGATATTAGAAAAAAAATTAACATCAAAATTGTACTAAATGTAAAAAAAAAAAATATTAATAATAAAGTTCATTTACCCCATATGCTGAGTTAATTTTTTTATTTGGTGAAAATTTTCTAAGATTCTGAAAAAAAGACAACTTTCAGTTGTGATTCATGACAGGCTCACGTGTCAAATGTCCTGGATATCCTGGTCATGTGACCTCATGAATTGTATATCCTTCAAAATAAAAGCCCCCTTTTCACACCTTACTATAGACACATACAAAGTAATTGTTGCCATATGGCAACACTATGCAATATATGGTTAAAGTACAGTACTTGAGCAAATATACTTACTTATTTTCCAGCATTGGTAGTGGGAGAAATTTGAACCTAATTAAGTTAAATTCAAAATACACAATGAACTGCTATGAAATACTTACAGATATTTTTCAACACTTATTAGTGGAATAAAATGATCTCGGTCTTATTCAGCGTACCGACTGACCTTTAACCCTCCGCGGTTTAACCACAAGGCCGAATCCCTCCCTCTCCGTCTTCTCGACACCGATCACCCCGCTCCTGCAAACCAGCAGGTGAACGCAACCCCGTCCTCGTCTAGCTCGTTTAATTCATTATTATGTTAATTACATTTTCCCACCAAAGTCGGCTTTGAATCGGGTGTGTCAGCCGCTGATTAGCTTCACTTCCATTCTCAGCTGTGAGTTAAACAGTTAACCGTTAGGTTTGCCCTTGCACATGTCCTGAAATAAGAAAACCTCATTGATGTCTGAAATATGACTGACCCATATCTGCGAAGAGAGATCAGGGTTGTGTTTTTCCTTGAATATGTTTTTCCTTTCAACCCTGGCGCATGCAAATGGAGGTCCATTTGCTGCATGCTGGCAAATTGGAACAAAACAGATAAAGAGCACTCGCTTATCTATTCATTTAAACGGTGAACTTTTGACGCCGGTTCGCCCAGAAAGGCCCTTGGCTATTTGATGATTTTTTTTTTTTTTGAAGTATTCACTCAAATTAAATGCTGAGTTAAAGACTGTTTGATCAATGTCCCTCATATCTGCTCAGGATGTAAACAGTTCCATTCATGTCACATGTACAACAGATTTTCTAAGCATTACAACAGTGATCCAAAAACATGTCACCTTGATGACATTATGTGTGACTTTTGTATATATATATATAGACACTGCCTGGCCAAAAAAAAGTCCGCCTTTAGCTTTAATTATGGCATGCATTTGCATTCATCAGTTGCTGTTAAATAACTTATTTCCACTTGAATGGTAATAACCTATGCAGAAATTATCCAATAGGAGACTCTATTGGATTCCATTATGGAGTTTTACTTAGTTAAATCCAGGTGGTGATTTCTTTTTTTATTCTGGCCAGGCAGTGTATATATACTGTCTGTAAATCAATCTGTAAAATTACAGTCAAAGCAGCACATCATGAACATAATTATTATAACAGGTACAATATTACAATATAATAATTGTTTTTGTGTAATTTAGTTTATAAATGGTTGCCATGCAAAAACCTTGTATGTTCAAAACAGTTTTTAATACGGACACTTCAGACATCCCTTACCTGCCCCAATGCATCATCAAAGTTGTTATTATGATGGTCAGATACTTGAAAGTCAGTTTTATTCACTTTATTCACTTTTATTCAAGATGAAGGGCGGATCTACAAGGTTTTGATGATAGTTTGAATTACTAGATAAAGAGAAGAGAAAACAATAAAAACACCAATACAAAAAAGGCATGTTTCTGGTTTTGTGACATGAATCTATGATGTTTAAATCACCAGTTATGTCAAATAAAAAATGGTTCCATTATGGAACATGTAGGCGCCAGCATTATTTGAACTTGACCCATATTAGACTGTATGAGTCAAGATGTTTGGATTTGGATTTTTTTATATTAACCCTCTATTGCATGAATTATTAGACATGGTAAAATCTTTTGCATGTTTATATTACTTAAAATGGCCTAAATAATAGATATATTAAAAATATGTAAGAAAAAGTTTTAAACAGTCTCAGGATAGTTTCATGCTATGTAAATCAATGGGACTCCATTAGGTTGCATTTTCCATATTTGCATAATGTTGCCATACAGCAACAAATGTTTCTTAGCATATTAGAAAAAACGACTTGGGTTGTGAGACAATGATGCTCACATGTCAAATGTCCATGAGCAAAAGGGATTGGCAAACAGCATAAACTGTATGTCCTTCAAAATAAAAGCCTAACTGTAAAAGCATATATTTTATAGACTTTCTAGAAAAATGAAGAGAAAATAATTTCTTTCCATATGGCAACACGATGCAATGGAGGGTTAAGAAAAACTGTCTCCTCTGACATAGAGTGATATTTAGTGATGAGCTGTTACCCTTTACTTTGTCCTCTTTACGCTGTTTAGTGAGAGACAGACAGGTGCGCGACGACGAACGTTGCGATATTGCTTCACCACTCGCCGGCAGCCCAGATGCTAGAAAGCTGTCGAAACTGGCTTGATCCAGGTTTGGGGTTAATTAAACTCGCAAACCCCGCGGTGGAGGGGACGGACTTTCAAGGCCGGGACTGAAGAGGACGCGGGCGTGGAGGTCAGCGGGACCTTGTTAGGTGGAGCAACAGGCCTGACACGACGGTGACGGGGAACGGTTTGTACGGTTCAGGGAAGGGGCAGAGCGAGCGGGGCTGGCAGCTGCACTCTGGAAGGGTGAAAAAAATTAAAAGTGCTTTAGCGGAAAGGCGTGGGAGTGCGGCTAATCCAGCCGACGGCCCCGGTAGCGTCGCGAGACGGATGATTGCCAGCACTCCCCCCTCCCAATACCCCTCCTTTTTCCTTTCAAGCTGCACGTCGGTGAGAGAAGCATGTTGGATGAGCAGCTGTACAGGAGCTTTTCTGCTTCCTGCCAGCTTGTTCAGCAAGGTGACCTTAAACTAGTTTGGCGGTGGTCCCAAGGCCCAAGCTGCGAATCTCGCAGGAGGGTTTAGTGGCAACAGAAATCGCTCCGCCGCTCCTGCCAACAATTATGAAGGCCACGTCTGTGAACTCACCACACTCACTTTTTTTTGTCCTGTCTGAGGCCCTCTTAGCGAAAATGAAATAATACGACTGAGAAATAACACCTTCGGGTTTAACCCCCTTAACGCTGATTGTGGAGAATTCACATCAAACCATTTGCATTCCCACTGCAGCAGAGATAGCATATGCATTCTCCCCCCATCGCTGGTTTGTTAAAAGTGCAAATCTTAATGAGTGGGATGACATCTTATGAGGTGATGTTAGTGAGAATAAGGGGTAAATGTCCTGTGGAACTGGGCATTTGGGATTATTTCATGGAACACCTTACCTTTAACTAGAACCATGACGGTGAAGCTTGATATAAGAGATATTTTTCTACCTAATTTCTCATTATTACTACTGTAATATTGGTATTTGTACAGTATATCTATATTTGTATATGTATTTAATTGTATTTTACTTACTTTATATTGTTGTTAAACTCATTGTTACAGGGACTACATAGGCCTTAACAGATATGTGTTTTTGTTGCTGTTCGCCTTGTCTTTATTTTTTATATGTACAACTATGAGATTTTAATGTGTGTGTTAAATTAAAGAAAATTGAATTTCAAAAAGAAAGTGAGCAGCAACGCTGTAAATGCCCAAAATATAAAGGCCTGACTGTCTTCAAATGCTCAAAGTGCAAAGTTCATCTGTTCCTCAACCACAACTGATGAATGAATTCCATGAGTAAGGGCCAAAGGGTCCAATTCAAAGTGAAAAAGTGGACGCATACTTTTTGATTGACAGTTCTAGTATAATAAAAGATTACCATTTGGTTACCATTAAAGCCTATTCTCACTAATTTGCATCAAAACTATTTTATTTGCTATAGACACATTAACCCCTTGATGCCTGCATATATTTACAATTGTATAAAAATTGTGCTTTTGCTTTCAATTTGATGCTAAATTAAGTAGAGATTGTTAATTTGTCTATAGCACATAAAATAGGTTTGATGCAAATTAGCGAACAACAGGCATTAATGGTGACCAATGGTACATTTTTTTATTGAAGCCACATAATTGTTTACAATTATTTATAGTTTTAATTAAACTATAATTAAGTAACCCTAACTATATACTAACTACTATACTATAACTAGAGACCAACTAGAACAGGAGTGTCAAGCAAACAGCCTGTGTCCACTTTTTGTATACTTTGTAAAGTCATCCAGTGAATTGGACCCTTTGGCCATTACTCATGGAATTCATTCATCAGTTGTGGTTCTTGTTGGGGAACAGATGAACATTGCACTTTGAGCATTTGAAGACAGTCTGGCCTTTACATTTTGGGCATTTACAGCATTACCGCTCACTTTATTTTTGAAATTCAATTGGCCTTTATATTTTGGGAATTTACTGCTCACTTTCAATCACTGGCCAGTGACTCAAAGCAACTGAACACACCTCCTGTGTTTGAATAGCCTTAGCTGGACCTCTGTGTTACTTCTTTTGAAACTCACTTTTAACAAACCAGCATTGGGGGACGCATACATATGCTATTTTGGCTGCAGTGGGAATGCAAACTGTTTAATGCAAATTTGCATCAATAGGTGTCAAGGGGTTAACAATCTCTACTTAATTTAGCATCAGATTGAGAGCAAAAACACAAATAATACATTTTTTATACAATTGTAAATATATTCAGGCATCAAGGGGTTAATCTTTGTTGAGGATATCTCTGCCAACTACAGAACAGTGTCAAAATCCTTCTCAAACAAGTGACAGGTACCTGCAAATTGTGAATAGGGAATCGTTCCAGCAAATTCCAACAATCGACTGTTAAAACTTTTCTTTAAATGACATTGTTTGACATACAACTGGCACATGTTGAATTAACATCTGTGGCAGCATTTCCAAATATGTGATTTCTCACCTGAAGATCAAGAGGTGCCTCTCTCCCAAGTCATCTCATTAGCACCCTGTACAAGAATAAGGCTGTGGTGTGACATACTCTATAGTGTCAGCCGATCTCATAAGCTAATAGTGTCTTCAGGCAGCGGAGCCACGACGACTGCAAGAATAGGGACTTGAAAGTGAGCCTTTGGGAGCCCGGAGCCGATCAGCGCATCTCTACGCATCAAGGACCCCTGTCTCAAGGGTGCTCTATTTTTCCACCAACAGAAAAAAAGGTCTTTGTGTTCGAAGTCTCACTTAACACAGAGCACATCTTATACCTCAGGAAGACTCCCTACAGAAATTGCAGATAAAGTTGGGTAGTGTGAGGTTATATTGTTATTGAATTTACATTTTTTAGGGGGTAGTTTTATTGGATTTTACAGGAAATTTAGCAGAACAGATTGGACAGAAATGGAATATACACTACTGTTCAAAAGTTTGGGGTCACCCAGACAATTTTGGGTTTTCCAGGAAAAGTCACACTTTTATTTACCACCATGAGTTGTAAATTGAATAGAAAATATAGTCAAGTTAGAAATATTATATTTCAAATAATTTTTTCCTTCAAACTTTGCTTTCGTCAAAGGTTTTTCAGTTTTTTAGCTTCTCTAAGCAGCTAAACTGTTTTCTGCTGTGCTAACATGATTGCACAAGGGTTTTCTCATCATCCATTAGCCTTCTGACGCAATGAGCAAACACTTTGTACCATTAGAACACTGGAGTGATAGTTGCAGGAAATGGGCCTTTATACACCTACTGATCTGGAAGAAAATAAAAGAACACTGCATTTTTTTCTGATACCAGCACGTCTACATGTATTCCAGCCATTCCATTCCAGGGTCAGTTAAATTCCAACACATACACACCTCATTCTGCTTAAAGAGCTACTGATTAGGTGAAACCTGAACCCAAAACAATGGTAAAGACTTGTGGAGAACATGCCAAGATGCCTGAAAACTGGGATTAAAAACTTTTAAAGGACTATTGCACCAAATATTGATTTTTGAGCATTTCTTAACTGAACAACTTGTATCTTTTTTGTTATTTTGATCATTTGTCATTTTCCGCAAATAAATGCTCTAAACAATAATATTTTATTTGGAATTTGGCAGAAATGTCAGTAGTTATAGACTCACTTCTTTTTCCCCAAACACATACCTAAGTATTAAAATCAGAAAAACTGATCATTTTGCAGTCTCCTATTTTTTTTTCAGAGCTATAGATATTGTACCAAAAACCAGACATTTGCAGCTAGAATAGTCATTTATCACATTAGAAATGTATAGAATGTATTTCTGAATATTTTAAAGTTATCTTCATTGAAAAAAACAGTGCTTTTCTTTCAAAAATAAGGAAATTTAAATTAGAATTGTTGTATATTTATGATTTTAGTTGAGCTATTCTTCCTCCATGAAGCCTATATGTTGCCTGCCATTTCTACAGTAGCCCAGAATAGCCCTTTTTGCTTTTGTTTTCCACATCCAGTGTAGGTTCTCCAACACGTGGCTCAGGGGATTGACAGGTTTGATTCCAAGCTTCTCGTTGATGGGTCCTTGTGCAAGATACTCAATCCCTGCAACTACTGCTGCAATGCCTCTTCCATCAATGTGTGAATAAGTGAAAGTACACTTGGTGGAAAGACTAGAAAGGCATTTTACAAATGCAGTCCATTTACCAGTCTCACGAGAATCCACAACCATACAGTCTTCCGCGTCATGTAAATGCGAGGCTTTGATGTGGATTTATGTATCCAGAGAGTAAGTTTGACTTGCCGGAAAGGAGATTATTCTCGTCTCCCGTGTTTGGCTTTTACGTGACCTTTAGGAGAATTCCCCATTACCTGAAGGCAGGCACAGAGCGCATCTTGTGCAAAGGCCACTGTGAGGGAAGTGTGGCACCTAAAGTGTGTAGAGGTGAGACAAAAAGCTCGCTACAGACCCCTTAAACCAGAACCGGCTCCCCAAATGGGTCCCACTGGATGACCTTGCAAAGCTGCGCAGATTTTCCAAGAACAGAATTGCAAAGCCAGTGTTGCTTTCAGCACTTCAGGGATATAATATTTGCTCCCACTATCACTCATTACGATGAAACATACCTTTATAGATTTATCATCATCTGACTCATGATCTGTCGAGATTGCTCTCTTCATTTTTATTGTTTATGATTGGTTGGTTGGTTAATTGATTGACAGTCTGACTGGTTAATTGATTGTTTTACACCCCTTTGTAACTTTATATTATATTGTCCCTGTATATTGGCTGCTGTCTTGGCCAGGCTTCTCTTTTAAAAGAGATCTTTGCATCTCAGTGGGACCAACCTGGTAAAATAAAGCCAAAAAGGGCTCATATTGGCTCATAAACTAGAATGAGTTTGATCCCTATGCTTTAAACAGAGGTTATTTACAGTTGCTACCCCATTCTGGATTAAGCTGAGAAGGTCATGAAAAGCCTTCTTGTCGTGGTCGAAATAAAAACCCTTTTGACAAACTCTTGTATCTCACTGATCTGACAAACCTCATTTTGCAAAGTAAGTGACAGTATTTTACACGTTTTTCTCCACAATCTTGTAGAGGCAATAGAGTGGAAGGTCATCTCGTTTAACACATCCTCACCTTAGTCGAAGAGTCCTCACCAGGAGTAGAGATAAGCAAAACAAGCCCATTCTTATAATTCAAGGTAATAGCTTTTTCATCTCATTTACATCAGAAAACAATAGTGTGTTGAGGTGTTGTGTGTGTCTGAGAGAAATGGTTAGACGAAAAAAGAGAGAGAAAAAAAACCTTTTACCTTTTATCTGTTTGTTTTTTGTTTGGCAGTTAAAAACCGCCCTTTTGTGAGCCGAGGAAAACGAACGTTCGATTAATGTTTCCAACAATTGAAGCAGGTGCTAACAGCAAGGGATGGGCGAGGGGGGTGCATATTGTGGTTTGGAAAAAATGAATAACCTTTCTTGTTATAATAATTATTAGGTGAGGATTCATCTATTTTTTGGGGGGTAAACAGAGCAAAATCTGTTTGATCCATGCAATCTATTCAATTATTCATACAGAGTTTTGTTGTAGTGCATGAGGTGAAAAGCACACAACTTTGTATGAATTTTAAATTTGAAAGTTTTTACATAACATGGATGGGCGCTGGTAAATAATGCAGTTATTGCTGCAGTTTATGTTTCCGTTATTTTCTCTGCAGTCTTCTTGCAGTTTTCTTGGCGTTTGTTCCAGATATGTGGAGCATATAAACTGAACGCTGCCTCTCCATAAAGTTTTATATTACCTCACACCTGGGTACATTATGGAGTGAGCAAAGTGGTGAAATGAAGCTTGGACTCACGGCAGGGTCGACTGAACAAAGCTGTAAGAGTAATTAAAGAATTGCTTTTAATTTATGTAATAAAACAATGTAATGTTTAAACAACAGCAATATTTCAATATTGTTTAACCGTTTTACCACTGGCTCATATACTCAGGAACCCACCTTGTGCTTTAGGATTAAAACTTACATCAAAATCTTGTGGTGAAAGACACATCTCCAAAAATCGCTTAGTTGCAATTAAACACTTAACTTTTTGTTTTGAAAATAAATATGAAAATTATCAAACAAGTCTTAATTGTTCAACCTTAACAATTAAGGTTGAACATTAAGGGTACTCTTGTACCCCATAAAATTCTATTTTTAAACTCACTCATTTTAAAAGTAAATTTATACATTATGATACCTTGTTCATATCAAATAAGTATTTATGTAAAGTCTAACTTCACCATGAACTGGCTTTTTATCTTTTAATTTATTCCCAGGAATAAATAAAATAAATGCAACTGATATTTATCAGAGTATTACTGGTGTAAAAAATGTAGCATATGGTAGAAATATTAAGCAACTTCATTTTGATATATTGAAAATCAGGCCAAGTCTAATGAGAATAATTAGTGTGGTCCAATATGCACTTTACAAAAAAACCTAACTTAGCCTTCAGTGCACATACATCTATTATCCAGCAGTTCATCTTTTGAAATAAACAAATTAAGTTGCATATTCATGGATTTTATATTGGAGAGAATGAGTAAGCTAGATACGGATTTTAATGAGATAATGATGCTTTATTGTGGAAAAACACATTAAACTCATTAATTATATACTTTTAATTTGACAAACTGGAAATGAATATAAAAATACATGAAATCCAGATAATAAAACTTGTACAGCTTAATAATTTTATTTTAAAACATCTCAAGGATCTTTAACTTTTAGTGCTATCATCAGACAGAATTTTCAGTTCATCCAATACTCTGGTTTATGACTTAATACCAATCAAAACTAATGATACTCTCATCAGCCTGAGCTGTAATGAGCTGTAATACATGCTAACGCAGAAGACTAGAGGGTAAACCTTATACCTATTAAAGTTTATCATGTTAGCATTGTCAATGTGAACATTTTAGCATTCTGACATTAGCTTTAAGCTTCAGAAGTAAAGTTAAAGCTAGTAAGTTGAAGTAAAGTGCCTCACGAGCAGCTAGCATTGCTAGATGGTATAGATGTAGATAGACGATTGTTCTGTAGTATTTGTGATGGTAGTGTTGCACTATATATATATATATATATATATATATATATATATATATATATATATATATATATATATATATATATATATGCATATTAATGAGAGAATGAGTAAGCTAGATAAGGATTAAGCTGTAACACATGCTATTGTATAACATAATACTAATCAAAACTAATGATACTCTCATCAGCCTGAGCTGCAACGAGCTGTAATACATGCTAGCGTGGAATAGATGGTAAAAGTTTATCATGTTAGCATTGTCAATGTGTTTATGCTAGCATTCTGACATTAGCCATAAGCTTAGAGCAACACAAAAGTAAAGTTAAAGCTAAAGTAAAGAAGGTAAGATAAAGTAAAGTGCCTAACGGAACAGCTAGCTTTGCTACAAGTAGCAGCAGAATTTGTAATATTAGTATTGAGTTATATTGTATGTTTAGCATGTTGTCACTGCGTTCATGTTAGCATTCTGACATTAGCTCTAAGTTCAAAGCAACATTGTTTTGAAATAAAGTGCCTCACAGAGCAGCTAGCAGACTTATTCAATTGCTCTTTAGTAGCAGTAGAATATTTTAGTAGTATTTTAGTTCCAAGAAAGAGTCACGCTGTTAGGGAGCAGCAGGCACATTATGAGTGCAGATGTGTATCTGCTATAGTGTATGTTCTACATGTTTTTCCATCCCTTTTTTCCCCAGCTTAAACTTGATTCTCCCATTGTGGCTGAATCACCTTAATCAAAGACTATTGTCACATTCACAATGGCAGCTCACACAAACACATCCTCACACCTGCTCATTATCATAGACTTCATCTCAAACGGAACCACTTAAACTACATCAGAGCATAGTGCTGCAAACGTGCAACCTCGCTCGCTCGCTTTTTTTATTTTTTTACCTGCCTTGAGCAGTGACTGGAATAGTTGTGTTGATTGGGCAACCTGTTCCAGTCAGGAGAAGAAAGGGAGAGAAAAAAGGAAAATGTGATCAAAACCTCCCCCAAAAAGTGGATTTGATGAAATAAAAAAAACAAAAAAAAATTTGAATTCGAAAACGTGAGATGATTCAGTGGTGATAGCTTTTCTTGAAACGGCATAAAACGATAAAGGTGTCTAGGAATAATGTTGAAGCGCTGTCAATGTAGTCAGCTGTGCAATTATTTAGAAAAATGACTAAAAGCTACAAGCTTTCTCCACAGCCGTTAAACACCAAAACAGAAATGGAGTCAAATATGGCGAGGAACAACAAGCACTCAGCTGGACAGGAAAATAATGTACGTGAGGTGCAGAAGATCCAGAAACCACTAAAGTAGTGCCTCCAACAAGTTAAGAGGCGGACAGCTCAGATCTAATCACAGCAACCTCTGGCATTTTCACTAAGTGGCTTTTATCATCATGAGTAATTTGATCAGACAGGCTGGTGATTGGTGGCTGGAACCAGTGACGAAAAGAGGAAGGACCAGCCGAAGATGTCGGAATACACGGCTAATGTTTGACCAGCCTGAGTTCACTGAAGACTGAACCACAATCACAAGATACACAGACGAGTGTAAATCTTATTTCTCTATAGCAAAGAGGTTAGAAATGGAAATATTTAAATTTACTGTTGGAAAAGATACATGGAACCAAATTCATTGTGGGGGCTGGCTTAGTCACTCAGTGTAGACTGCCTTGTAGTTTAGTTAGTTTGAGAATTATCTGAAAATTGAGGGTTCCTATAGGTTTCTGCAACTAAATGAATACCCATTTCATAGACCTACCACCAAATAAAATGTTTTTTTTTTCATTTATATTTGCATTAAATGCGTTCTATATCCGTATAAAATATTTTTCACTAAAACCTCACCTGTAGTAGTTAGGGCATTGTGAATATGATGAACTACAGGAAACAGAGTAGGGAAAAGTAATTTTATTTCCATCTCAACATTTTTCATTAATAAATTCATATTTCAACAGGTAATTTGCAGATGGTCCCTAACACAGATCACAGTGAATGACGATAGATTGGTGATGTTGAGACGCTGTTCTCTGGTAAAAAACAAACATCAAGCCAATATCCACTAATGAGTCAAATCTACTGCAGTTTTATTCCTGAGGTAAATTATCTCGGCTCAGGCACCCATAGCAACCACCCTGACAACTACACAAAGAATATAGAATGCAAATTGCGCCACTCTTTATTCAGGCTATGTCATTTAATCAAAATAATAGTGGTTAACAATTGAAACTTTTGAGGAGAACGTGATACAGAGAAGTTACGTACTGCACAGATTTTAATACCTAGATATGAAAATTCAAGACCTTTTAAAGTCTTTTCAAGGTATTATTTCCAAATCCATATAGGACTTAATAAGACCCTGCAGGAACCCTGAAATTGGACTGCCACAATTGTGTTGTTTCACTTAGCTCATGGTCATTTTTTCAAATTATAATATTATATTGAAAAATAACTAGAAACAGAAATCAAGCTTTCATTTGCACTATAAAATACTGTATATAAATATTGTAGGAATGCTTAACCCTCTATTGCATAGTGTTGTCATATGCCAACAATTACCAACTGAGCATCATTGCAACGCCACAGCCTACCTGAGTATTGTTGCTGACCATGTCCATCCCTTTATGACCACAATGTACCCAACTTCTGATGCTACTTTCAGCAGGATAATGCACCATGTCATAAAGCTGGAATCATCTCAGACTGGTTTCTTGAACATGACAATGATTTCACTGTACTCAAATGGCCTCTACAGTCACCAGATCTCAATCCAATAGAGCATCTTTGGGATGTGGTGGAACGGGAGATTCACATCATGGATGTGCAGCCGACAAATCTGCACCAACTGTGTGATGCCATCATGTCAATATGGACCAAACTCTCTGAGGAATGCTTCCAGCACCTTGTTGAATCTATGCCATGAAGAATTGAGGCAGTTCTGAAGGCAAAAGGGGGTCCAACCCGTTACTAGCATGGTGTACCTAATAAAGTGGCCGGTGAGTGTAGATTCATTTCCATATGGCAACAATATGCATATATGTAAAATTCCTAGTGTACACAACCTAATGGAGTCCCATTGACTTGAAACTATCCTGAGACTATGTTTATAACTTTTTTCTTATATTTCTATCTATTATTTAGCCAATTTTAAGCAATAAAAACATGTTTTGCTATGTCTCAGTAATATTTCATGCAATAATAAAAATCATATGTAAAAACATGTAAATTATTTATTTCTTGCACTTGACTAATCCCTGTTCAAAAGTGCTTCAATTGAGTCTAATATAGATGGATTTGCAAAATCATATTTATTTATTTATTATATGAACTTCACTATCATGTACTGTATGTAAAATACAAAGAACTGCTGCTATTTCATATACCCTGCACTCACTCATAATTAATTGATTCCTATAATTAATATTAAACACCTTATAGTTCTCTGTCATTGTATTTGCATTGATCCAGCCTGGATGTTGTGTTGCACACTTCTGTTACAACTAAAACCTTTAACAGGAGCTCTTATCTGGAGCAAGATTACATACAGTGACTGAAGGTGTGAGACATGCCCTTAATCTATGTTAATATTAAAAGCCTGATAAATGTGAGAAGGGGCCTCGAATGGGAGTTAGGATGATTAATACCTTTTTATTTATGGCAGTCACATTCGGTGGCGTCTGAAATATTGTCCTGGCTGGAAAAGAAAAAGCAGGGCAGTTGGATGCGCTAATGTCTGTTGTTTTTTTTTTTCTTTTTTTTATGTGTATATTTCCTCATTTTCACATGAATTATTTCAGCGGGGGGAAGTGGAGGCTATCGGCGATTGTTTTGTGACAAACAAAAGCACGGCGCCCCGGGCTGCGGGCTGACCTCCTTGTGTCTGAGGCGATCACTGGAACTTACCTTGAGAGCTGCGCATACCTCCGGTCACATCAGCCGCACGCCGCCTCTGTGAAAACATCTGGGCGAGAAAAGATCTCCGATCTGTTGTTATCCGTCCTTTTTTATTCCTCCTGCTTCCACCCACCCTGTCTCTTTTCATCTTTTCTCCGGCGTATAGCATGCCCACCGCTGCATGCAGTAATTAGGAGTATCAGATGTGATAGCTCAGATAGACCTCAGCCTACAGTTACTTGATTTTGCCGTTGCCTGTAAAGATCCCCTCCAGACATATAAAAATGCACTGCTTGGGAAAAATAGTGTTGGTATGTTTTTTTTTACCCACAAAAATAAACCCCAATTACCATGTTAAAATCTTAAAAGGGGCCTTATTGAGAAGTGCTTGTGTGTAAATATTTAGATCTCTAGTGTAGCTGCTAACACATAAACTGTGAAAAAAGACCACCCACTCCATTCTGCTGTGGTCTGGCCTCCTGTAGTGCTGCTGAAACCTGGCTAAACACAAGCTGTTTAGAACTAGCTCCCGTTGTGATGTCACAACAGGAGCAGAAGTTAATGGTAACCACCCTAGCATCCATGTACACGCCCACTACTTCCTGAATTCTTATCTTGTAGCCTAGTTTATACTTATGCATATATAGCTACAGCAAGTAATGTACAAGAAAAGAAAATGAAACAGAAAGAAGTCTGGTACAAAAAAGAAGTTTTCATCTTGCATCACTGAACGTCACCTTTTTTAATTTTGTTGTACATGTTATGTTCAAAAACATACAGCGTACAATAAAGGACTATTCTATTCTATTTTTGCCTGTTTGCTTGTTTATTTTTTTTGTGTTGACTATGCTTCAACATTTGGAAAAAAAAAGCATTTGTTCTTTGATATCGATGAGCTCCAAACATAAGCACTCCATCCTGGTATAAGAACAAAAGAAAAAAACAGGCAAAAGACAAAAAAGTCTGCAATATGTGTTGTTTGAGGGGATGTGTATTTGGCTTATTTTTTTTCCATCTTATGCCGGACTTTCTTTTTTTTCCCTTTTTTTTTTGCTACTGTGAACAGGAAACAAAGATTTGTCAGACCAACACGTTCCGTCAACACAGACTCCAAATGCGCAATACCTGCGTCACATACAGAAGCATAAACTAGGCTTGTTTCTGACAGGTGGGACGTTGACAGTGAGTGTGTGAGAAGGCAGACTGTATTGCAGCTAAAACTAGCTTTCTGAAGCTAAACTACACTTAATGCTTAATTTAACATCTATTTGTTAACATTGATATAAATAAGGCATTTTCTATCTCTAAAAACTATACCAACACTGCTATGATACACATAACCAGGCTTAAATCAACACATAATTCATTGTAATAAATGGAGTTTTATTACATTTTCTGTTAACTTTTCTATATTAATAATTAGTGTAATAAATTATATACCACTAATTAAAAACAGTAAGTTAATTTGCATAACACATGTATATTCACAGTCTATTTTTGTAGTTTTATTGAGATTTTCATGTTATCATGTTATTTCGAACTGCAGGAAAACCAACACAGAGTGGAGTTTTTTTTTTTTTTTTTTTTTTTTTTTTAAATCAGCAGCCGCCAATAAGCTTCCATTCACACTGAGAATACTTTGCACCCAAGAAAATTGAGATATACTTTTTGGTGTTTTCCAACAAATAGAGGGGGAAATGTATCCACATTAGTGTGGGCTGAGAAAAGGTTTTTGGGCTGGTAGACAGCTCTGACAACCAGGACTTCAGTTTCAGAAAAATTTTAAGGTAAAACTGACAATACCAGGCAGGAATGTTGTGGGCGAAAAAATTGGCAAATTGGTAAAGTTTTTCCCGTTCTAACAAATCAGCAGTGAGCTGTCAGGGATGTCAAAGCTTCTCGCCGGCACGGGAACATCTTCATAAAACATGAATTTACAAACTGTCTCTCATTTTGCATTGTTTGACTACATCAATCAGCGGAGCACATGGTAATCCTGAGACATTTCACACTAATTTACACCTGAATGGAGTTATACTTCAGCGTCGTCTCACCGCATGCTGTAGGAATACTGTTCCAATAATTTTGTGTTATCACAACATATTTTAAGCTTTTCGCACTTCATTCCACGCCATTACCTTTGAGTGACAGGGGAAATGACGCATTTCAGATCAATATAATGTGACTTTCCTTCAGTTCATAAGGTTATTTCGGTTTATTAGAAGGAGGAGGCAAGGTTATTTGTGTTATTTGTATGCAGATTGAAGAGACCCGATTGCATTTTCAGAGAATTAGCAGCTCCAGTCATTATGTTGCTCTTTATGTGTGTGTGTCTTCCATTTCCCTGATGAGACATATTCTACCTTAATTTAAATGTTGCCATGTTGTTTATCTAGTTTAGGGACTGTCTATAGTTTGCGGGAAATGCTAATGTGTCCGGGACTAACCCAACACATTCTCCACTTCAAGTCATGAATTTTACAGTGGTCTTTGACTACTCCTGAAGTGAACCAGAATATTTAAATTAAATTAGGTTGGTAAATATTATTGGAAGGGAAATATTTACAATGGAGGCATGCCTTTTGTTTCAGTAGCAGTTCTGAGGTTAAAATTAAAGTGTTCTTGAACTGCTGGCCAAACTCGGATCACTCCTCCCTGTGAAGAGGTAGTTTTATGAGGGATAAAACTTTCGGGATCGGAAGCTGACAGTGCCGACATAGAACGTGATAATGAGACATTTTGGCACCTTCCTCTGACTTCTCCATCGAGTGATCAGCAACTGTGTCACACTTGCACATGCACGAACACACAGAGGTAAAAAGAGCAGCAGATAACTGATGAGGCTGTTTTAATAGTGCTGGAAACTTTGTTACAAAGTGCCAACATTAGTCATTTAGCTAAAGGAGGCATTTTTTTTTTGGTTCAGACTCAATCAATCTATCAATCACCTTATTTGTATAACACTTTTCACACAGAAAAAATGCATCATGCACTTAAACTAGAAGGGTACATGGAGATTATCTTCACCCAAACCAATGGTCAGTCATTTATCTGAAATGCAAATGTGTGGTTCTCTTTACAAATAGGATCATGCCTATAGCTGAATAACCAGGGTGGAGTTATGCTCATTCAACTACTAAGATCCAATTGACCAGGAGGAGCCACTAGTATCCACAAAAACAATGGTTGTTTGATACCATTGTGGACATTTTGGAAGTGGAATCCCATCCCAAATTGAATGGGTTTTGACCTTGTCCAACTTTTCATCATACACCAAGTTTCATAAAAATGAGCCCAGTAGTTTTTTCCATAATTCTGTTTAGAAAAATTAGAAATATGGGACCAAAAAAATACCTCCTTGGCAAAAGTAGTGACCCATTCACATGTATGTTGACCTATGTAAAAAGTAGTTAATAATAAATTCAGTGATTAAAACTAAAGAATAGCTATCATATATCTTGTCAATTTTATAGTGAGGATACATTGGAGAATTTGGAAGTATATACAAAATGTAAATACCATGAATAATTAAATAAATAAATAAATTAATAAACACTAGATAAAAAGTAGATGAACGGTTCAAACTCAAATAAAATCTGATAAATGGACGTAACAATAAGTAAAGCAAGCCAAAATAAATAGGTAATACGCAGATGAATAAATAAAGTCCAATTAAATGGAAGATTAAAAAGGTAGGTCTTGAGTTTGTTTTTAAAAATATCAACATTGTGCTGGCCTCAGGTCCTCAGGATAATAATCAGTAATAGAGACCAATATATTAATAAAGACCTGAGGGTTTGAGAGGGTTCATAGGTTAAAAGCAGAACTAATAAATAGGTAATGGACCATTAGGGTATTATAAACCAGTAGATTTTAAAATCAATCCTGAAGTAAAGAGGAAGCCAGCACAGAGACTTAAATTTGTTTTGCCATTGAATAGTCTTCCTATATCCCAGTTTCTAGATAGTTCAAGGTACCACATCAGAAATATGGAGATATCCTGTTGATTATTTTAATCGAATCCCCCTGTCTGGGATTTCAGAGGCTTATCAGGTGGCAGACTGGCTGGGAATCCGTCTTGCTTGGTAAGGTGTAGCGTCTTGGGGACACAACACCTTTCTGAAGCGCCACACAAAAGCCCCCAAGCGCTGCTGAGAGTGGCAGATATCGGTGCGCCCCACAGCTCCACAATCACAAATATATGCGCTACAATTCGTCAAAAAAAAATACAAGGGCCAGATAATGACACTGCCAATCCTGTGAAATGCATGACTAAACGGGAGGGGAAAGAAAAATCACGAAGGACACGGAATTGGAAAATATACAAATATAACTTTTTTTCCTCTCTCATGGCAATCAATATTCAATCTCCAAATATTTGTAATAGAGTGTCCAGGAAAGTTATGCTATTAATCTTTGCCGAACAGACACGGTTCATGACTGATGCTCGCGTTTACCAACAATCAATCAACAGCAAATGTTTGCCTTTTTCTGGGACATTGAGAATTTCTCTCAGTGATGAGGAGGGCAGGGATGGGTGACTGCCCCATCTGCCATATAGGGGCATCTGAGAGAGTAGATAAAACATGATAGTATCCTTTGGGGTGGACTTACAAAGGATAAAACGTCATGAGATATTCTATTAGGTGCGCTTGCAGTGATAAATGTGATGAAATGGCCTCTAGGGTGCCCTTCCATTGTACCAAACATAAGGTGCCCTCTTGGGTGACCTCGAGGATGCTGTTTCCCTGTAAAAAAAAGTATAAGGTGCCCCTTTGGGTGGCCCTCCAGTGTACAAAATAAGATAAGGTGACCTCTAGGGCCCTTCCAATGTACAAACAAGATTAGGTGACCTCTAGGGTGCCCTTCTATTGACAAAGTGTGCTAAGGTGACCTCGAGGATGCCCTTCCAGTGTACAAAACGATAAGGTGACCTCTAGAGTACACTTTTAATGTACAAAACAACATAAGGTGACCTCTAGAGTGGCCTTCCATTGACAAAGTGTAATAAGATAACCTCTAAGGTGCTCTTCTAAACATAAGGTGCCCTCTTGGGTAACCTTCCAGTGTACAAAATAAGATAAGGTGACCTCTAGGGTGGCCTTCCATTGACAAAGTGTGATGAGGTAACCTCTAGAGTGCCCTTCCATATAAAAAGTGTGATACGGTGCTCTCCAGGGTGCCTTTCTAGTGGAAAAAACCTTATAAGGTGCTATCTTGGCATGCATTATGACTTACAGCACATACAGCTGATGCCTTTTTTTTTTTTTACAATTTTTTTCATACCTGCTCCTCAAGCAGTCTACGCAAACCACTAGTTTTTCTACATATCTGGAAATGGTGGTAAAAGGCATAATGCATACGGACAGGCAGCTACTGTAGGCTGTCTGTGGACAGTTAAGTGAAGAGAATTCCGCTGAGATAGTAAAGCACAGAATGGGACACAGTGAGTAATTGAAAACAGCCCAGACAGGATGTGGTTACAAGGGAGATAGATTACACTTTGTTGAAAAGGATGTGAAGGAAACTAATGAGTCAGTATTTCAGTAATTGTCCTCAGCTAAGAATAAGCATCGACTGAGACGAGTCTGAGACAGTGAGCCTCTCTTTAGATGGCATTTAGATCACGGTGTCACCAAACCCTAATTGCAAGGTGACCGTTCTATTTGAGAAGCCAGACAATGATGCTAGACTCAGATGATGGGTAAGTCTCTGCAGCTTTTTAATGAGTTGTGCTAAGGTAAACAATGTTTTCATGGGTTTCAGTGGTGATCATCATACAAGAAAAGAACCTTAAGGCATATGTTAATCCTTTTTTTCATTCTTCTTTAGCTGATATTGTTTGTTGTTCTTACTGTGTGGGAGTTCATCAAATAAACTGTAAAAGTATTTTTTTAAAAAAGTGTGATTACTCTTAACTTTGGCTTAGTATTAAAATACCCTGGGGCATAATTTACACAAAATCCTGTTTTTGTCCCCCCGCCCCCGCTTTATATCTTTTTATTATTCATTCATAGCTGCAATCTGCTTGGTCAGATTCTATCTGGAAATGTGAAATAAGCTGCTGTTTGTAAGGCCCTGACTCCAAAAGCTCAGTAAAAAAAATTGCTGAGAGCAAGCGGCAGTTCACTCATTCATAGAAATGAAATGCCAACAGCAGCAGTTAATAATGTCTTTCTTTGTTTAGAAGATGAAAAGAAACATGAGTTTAAGGCTATTCTGTATTTTAACCCAGGATAATCCCATTTTCTGTCTAGACCTATTGATGCTTGGCTAACATTAACTGCCTGGTAACATTGTTACTATAACTTGGCTGGCGAGTGAAATAATCACCAGATCCTTTTTTTTCAGAAAAGGAAAGAGAAAATCCATTTGACAAACTAAATATTTAAGGTGGTTGTAAAACAGCATGATTTTTCTATTAACCTATGTAAATTGAAAACGAGTCAACCTTAAAGGTCCCATATTTCATACTTTTCCTGGGTTTTATTTGAAGTTTTGATATCCCTTGCAAGATATATTTGTGGTTTTAACAGCCAAAACTCATCTCAGTATAGTTTCTCTCTTTAGCTCTAGAAGGAACAGGTCAATTTTGTGTCTGTCTCATTAATATTAATTAGCTTCTCCTCTAATTGGCTGATTTGAATGTCTGTGAGTCAGTGATGAGTGGGCATTGACTATATAGCTGTGATGTCACAACTTCACATAAGTCATGATGGCTTGTTTAAAGACATTTCTCTGTAGACTAAGAGTTTTGAAATATGGTAGAATATTTATTTAAAACCTCGACCTTCCTCTAATCAAAAAGATATCAACATCTCACTTTCTATTATATGGCTTTTAAAAGATCAAATGTTGGCATAATGATGCTTATATTTTGTCCTTTAGTGCGGAAAAAACATTCTTTTTTTGTGCAGTGATGATTTGTGTTTCTTGGAATAAACAGGCTACAGCACACAAACGCTGAGGAGGAGGTTTTTATGATTAAGAAAATAATCAATTCAGGATCAATGACTTCCATTCTGGCAGCTTTTAATAAGACAAATTGATACAGAGTTTATCCTCCTCCAGCAGCCGGCTCAATGTAAATCATAAGAAACAGTGATAAAGATTTCCTCAAAAAAAAGAGGAAGCCTAGCACTTTGCAGGCCAAATCAATTGATTTTTATGGTACCATAGAGATAGATGAAGGGATGTGTGCACGGAATGAGTATACGGATGAATTGCAGGGCCAAGTGGATTCTCACAACACATGACAAGATCATGACTTAAGATTCACCAATTTCGATCTCCTGCAGAACAGTGGTGGGGGGGATCCAATGGTCAAAATGAAGACATAAATCAGAAAGTGAAACAGTTGTAATAATGGAAGCTGGATAAATGTCATTGGCTGAGCGAAGTGGCCATTAAACTTCTGATATTGTGTACATGACATAAAATAGTGTGAAATACAGCCCTTCACGCCCTGTCATAACCTTGTTAACACATTCTATCATGAGTTAGTCTTCCGATGAACAAGTGTTTTGAAAAGCCGGTGACCCCTGTAAAGTCTGGGAGATTTTTTTTCCCTCAAACCACAGGTATTATGATGCTGGTTGAAGATGAATGACACGGTCTTGGTCCAAAAAGGTCAAGGACGTCTTGAAGATCCAATCATCAACGTCATATAGATAAAATTACAGCCATGAAAAGAGGGCAAGACGTAATGGCTAGCTCGCCATCCTGGTAGTTTGTCATCACCCACTGTGCACTGTACTGTAATCAACCAAACCCAATCGGTTGGAGGTTTTCTCATCTCATGTAGCTGCTGCGTGAACTTCAGTAACCCCTCCCTCCAAAAAAAACAATCAAAAGTCATTAAAGTCATGTAATTGAGGCAAAGCTTGTGGGCAACTTTGAAGCGTTATGAAATTAGCCATTCCAAACGTATGCAAAGGTTAACATTGGCCAGGAAGGGGGTGCGGCTGGTGTACGGCATGATTCATGACCATCATTTGTGTTTGAAAAATTAATAGAGGGCGTCTGATAAATTATCACCCTGGCCATCCTTTGACAAAATCACTGAACTGCCATAATCTCCTGTGCCCTTTGAATGGAGACGCATGGTGACTGCAAGGTCAGGATGAATGAGAGAAACTTATACACTTCTCCGTGAACAAGTAGTGTGTGGCTCACTCTGCAAAGCCTGAAAATTGTGCCAGAATTATGTGTTTATTGCAAGGGGCAAGGTCTATTTTCTGGAAGGGACATCAATAATATCACCAATTAACAGCATATTCAGAGAACCAGAGTGGCTGAGGTGGTTACAGCCTCATCAGGTTGTCCGGTTGTCTGGGAAATCAACGATATTTCAAACATAGATTATAATTATCTGCTATATGACACAGTCATTTTAAAATATAAATTTTAGGCATAACCCTAAATGGGTGTTTGGACATTTCCAGAACATGCATTTATTTTTCCCCTGTCTCTGGAATACCATAAAACATGATCAGCACCATCTGACATAAAAAAATAATAATAATGACTATTACAATTTGAACAATTATAACAAATTTCTGAAAACCTCTTCATTCCAATGGGTGTCTGACAGGGTAGAAGAGGAACCTTTCAGTTAGTTTGATTTATTTTTGTTTCATTTTATGGTTCACATTTGCTTATGTGGTCCTTATTTTGGTAAAGATGGACCTTACAGTAGACTTTGCAGAAGTGATTTCATGTGCAGTGCCTTCATCTCTGTTGGGTTTTCAATGTTGGGAAATGATCAATGCCTTCTCACATCAGGGGGCACACTGGAGGTTGACCTTTTGCAGGCAGGGGAGTGGGGATTGAGTGGGGTAGTTCCTCCTCGTTCTAGAGAGAATACTGGTCTTATAGAGAAGGTTTTGCCTTTTCTTGCCAACTGCAGCTTAATCCTTTGTTAGGCTTTCTGCTAGGATCTACTGTAGAGCTTCCATGCATTGATTACTGCCACTGTGACAGTAAGCTACCACATGTACATATACCATTTTCTGGATCTAAGGTCAGACAAGGCCAACTCCTCCCAGATATTTATGGTATGTTCCAAGAATGACTGGTTGAAACATATTTATTATGTGGGTTTTGGATTTTCAGTCCTATATTTCAAGTTGCCCAGTGGTTCAATGCTGACAAAAGAAGGAATTAGGTTTTGCAATGATGGTGTTGTCCAGGTTTACTCTGAGGCCCTCTTCCCTTTGTCCCATTTTCTCATCCATCATCTTGCCATCTTTTACCCTGCTCACTGTACCTATGTAGTAGATTGCTTTTTTTCCTTTCAAGTGTTCCATCAGTGGAACTGATGTAAAATAGTTGTCTGCAAACAAATGTGTATTTTTTTTGAGCATCATCATCAGATTTTGCTTGGTTTGGAATTTTCATTGCCTTAGTGAAAATCAAAATCATAAAGAAAACCACCTTTTCCAGCATGCCCCTACATCTTGAATCCCAATTAAATCCATATTAGGTGTGAGTGGTGTCTATTCTATTATACCTTCATACTTTCCTGACATTTCACCAGGATATAGGTTCATTCACTCATTCATCATCTATACCTGCTTATTCCTCATTAGGGTCGCAGGGGTCTGCTGGAGCCAATCCCAGCGCATTACAGACGAGAGGCAGGTTTACACCCCAGATGGTCGCCAGCCTATTGTGGGGCAAGGAAATAGGTTATATATCAGTATTTGTGTAGAAAAAAAGATGAAGAAAAAAAAATAAAATACTGAGGATAGAAAACATTACCTAGCCTACAATGCTGTGGGTCTAATATGCAATTAACCTGTTTAGACAAGTCTGGCTGAGTTTAAATACTTTTGGCCCAAAGAATAATGACTAGATAGGAAATAAGCACCGTTTTCTGTAGTTTTGTGCTGGAGAATCTGATGACACTTCTTACCATTGTAGATAACATTACAGGCACAACAATAGGATTAATGGAGATGATGTGCAGGTGGTGGCAGCTTGGTTGTTGAGGAAAATTATGTGGCAATAAACTGCTGTTAGTACTAAACATCATCTCAAGATAGTTTTCGGCTATTTGGCATTATGTTAGCAATAGATATGTGGTTTTGATGGTATTGAAAATCCTTATGTTGGGATTCCTAAATAACCTGGTTTATACCTTGATACTACCCAAGCATATGCCTTGTATATGTACATACCCAGGAATGCTTTAGTAGCATTGATATATGGTGTCCAGTTGAGTCTTTTTCAACACATTTATCAAACTCAAATGATTTTGTTTGGCCCCCACTGATATACTTTCCTTTTTCTCTTTGCCCCTTGCTGGCTGCATTGTTGCTGTGGTCGGTTTCTTGATTTCTGTGATTGCCTGGTTGACATTTTCATCATGCAAGTCTTTGTTATTAATACTATGAGTTACCTTCAGCACACATTGCAGTAGGAGCCCATTCTTCATCATCATCCCTTTACTGCTCCATTTCACTTGAATCACTATCCATAATGATACTAAGGACATATGGGCATTCAAAAATCTTTTTTGCCATTTAAAAATACACACCAAAAACAAATTATTGTGTATTTCCCCTAAGAATATGTAGTGAAAATCAATGAGATATCAAGACAAATATAATTGCAACATGTTTGTTTTTTCCTCCCATTCTTTATGAATTGCAATAACAGATCTGAGACTTGTTCTGTGTTTACAAAAGTTGTATTTCTCTAATTTGTTCGCACATTTGCTTAAATCAGTGTTAGTGTTCACTTCTCCTTTGCGAAGATAATTCATCCACCTGACAGGTGTGGCATATCAAGATACTGATTAAACAACGTAATTATTGCACAGGTGTGCCTTGGGCTGGTCACAATAAATGGCTGCTCTAATGTGCGGGTTTACCACAGAATATGCCACAGATGCTACAGGATTTGCCTGCAATTGGCTTTCTGACTGTAGGAAAGTCCACCACAGCTGTCACCTCTGAATTTGATGTTCATTTCACTTCCATGAGGTTTCAAAGAATTTGGCAATTAGACTCACAACCATAGACCGCAAACTGCGCCAGTCCAGAACCTCCAGATCCAGAAAGATTGTCTGAGACCAGCCACCTGGACAGCTGATGCAACAGTTGATATGCACAACCAAAACATGTCCCGCATAACCATCCAGAAGAAATGCATCAGCATGCTCATCGTCCTCAACAAGGTCTTGACTCAGCTACAAATTGTTGGCACCGACTTGATTGGGTAAACCTTTGCGTGGCACTTTGGAGAAATGATCTACATGGAGGAGTCCTCGTTCTAACTCTGCCAGTAACAGTGCCCCATGGTGGCATTACGGATATGGTACCAATATGCATAAACTACAGAGAATGAAACAGAGAATGTCCATTTGAATGCTAAGAGATACTGTGATGAGATACTGAGGCCCATTGCCGCGCCATTGATCCACTACCGAAGATGATGCCAGATACTGACTAAGAAATGTGTATCTGTAGCCTAGACCTGTGAAATCCATAGTTTAGTCCCTAATAAATGAGTCGTCTTTCATTGTGACCAGCCCGAGGCACACCTGTGCAATAATCACACTGTTTAATCAGCGTCTAGATATGCCAAACCTGTCAGGTGGATGGATTATCTTGGGAAGAGGAGAAGTGCTCCCTAAAATGGATTTGAACAAAAAAATCTTAGTTCTTTTATTTAAACTCTTGAAAAATGAGAGTAAAAAAAGTCTTGCTTTTACATTTTTGTTCAGTTTTTTAGCAAATGAGCCATGGTGATATCCAAGGAGTCGTTGTTCATCATGATGGAGCAGGTTGCATAATAAAAATACAGTTAGCAATAGATATCTCAATTCCTTCTCTAAAAAGATAAATGTAATTAAGCCATTTAAACATTTCCACTAGGAGATCCGAGATCCTAGATCCACTAGGGGCAGAAGACATGCATTTGATCCTATACAAAAAAAAATCAAATATCCCACTGATGATGCAGAGTTCTCAGAAACTCTTGTATCAATTATAATTCTTCATAATACTTGTTTTCTGATCTGAATATGTCTCTCCTGAGCTAGACCTTGAAGGAAAAAGTAGAAATTAGCACTTGTACACGTACTTGACCCAGCTGAGAGAAAAGAACATCGCAAATAAGGCTTGAAATAGCTGTGAAGCATAAACCCTCTATCATTTGAGAGTCTTGATGCATCTATCTGACCGTGGCTTTTTAGATTTTATATTAAAAGTCTTTTTTCATATAAAACAGGCGGATTCTGGGGCCAAACGATATAATGGTGTTTAGAGACTAGTATTCGATTCTATTGAGTAATTGGTTTATAATAAGGCAACCATGACCACATCTTTTCAGGGGGTTGGGATTGAATTATTGAAAGACTATGAGTGTGAACTGTGGGAAACGAATGAATGAATTTCTGTCATCACACTGAGTGGTGTTAAGTAACTAAGTACTTCTATTTAAGTACTGCAATTTAAGTAATGCAGTGTACTACAGTACAATTTTGAGGTACTTTACTTGAGTATTTCCATTGGATGCTACTTTTAAACTTCAAATCCACTACATTTATTGTAATTATTGTACTTTTTACTTCACCACTGATACAATGGAAGATATAATAAGCTTTTAAAATACAACACATAGTTCAAGATGAAACCAGTGGTTTCACCCTTTTTGCATTTTTTAGTGTCTAATTGTGTCAAGTTGTTAATAGCTGCAAAAAGTAGTGATTTAGTGGAATATACTTTTACTGAAGAGTGATGTTTTTTTCCACACAGGTATTTTACTTGTAATGGAGTATTTTCACATTACTTTATTGGTACCTTTAATTTAAGGTATTAAAGATCTGAATACTTCTTCCACCACTGGTTACAATTGTGGATATTGTCACATTTTACACAGATGATGCCCATTCTCATAGAAATGACATTATCTGTACTTGGATTTTCTTTTCATCTGAGTTTTTGCCTCAACCCTTGTTAAGGGTTTGTTTGTTTGTTTGCAAACACATTTGCATTCATTGAAGGTGAAGGTTTGAGGGCTTATTTATTTATTCAATTTTTGGTGATATCTACAGGTCTTTTTGCAGTAATTGCTGAATTGTTTTTGCACTGTGACGTCTTGGGTTTTCAGCCATGATGGTAATTGCCACTTACGCTAACTGCTTGTCCCAATATTTATTCTACACTGAAAATGCAATATTATGTTTGTTTTTTTGTGCTTACACTCAATGGTAATTGTATAGCATGATGCAAACAGCAGTGTCTGAACATATTTTCAGACCATTAGTGTCTCTCTGTTTACTATTTCTGCACTCACACACATTCCACCACTTTAATGTGAGGGTTTAACTCGGACTTTTAGGATTTGTAGACAGCCGTCACAGCTCACAGCTTCTTAAATGACAAAGACCTGCTATAGGCTTCCTGTGTCCAGAGCATTAAATCAGGAAGGTGAGGGAATGCTTCCTTTGTAACAAAAGAAGAGTTATGTTCCATGTAATAGCAGCCAGAGGGCAATGTCCAGCGCCGAGGCTCAATATCTGCTGCGTAACATGCATTCTCCTATCTCCCGGAGAGAGAGAGAGAGAGAGAAAAGAAAAAAAACGCTAAGCCTGGACTCAATGCAATCTTCTCAATGCCAAAAGACGTTTGATTATGGTTTAAAATATTGAAACAGCTTGAGGATTGCTTGGGTTATCTTGCACAGCACCCGCAAAGTTGGGAACATCACTGGCAAGATAAGATAAATAAAGCACCCAGTGTGTTTTCCTCAACTATTTAAATATAGTAAACTATTGCTTTTTTTTTCCCAGGTCCCATTTCGCTGTGCACATCAGGTAACCCCCGAGGGATGCGCCACATAATCATTAATGAGTGCAGATACACATATACTCAATGGCTGACGCGCACCTGCGTCCTCTACAAACAATATGCATATGCTGGCGCGCATGCATATAAAATGTTCAAATTTATCCTCCCCCCCCCCCCTTCACTCACTCTCCCTCTGTTACTAAAATAGGAATATCAGTAATGAGCAGTGCAGCTGGAGACAATAAGCTGGTAGAAGAACCAATTACCAGCAGGTGACAAGCTGGTGGTTCAGGGCTTTCAACATGTCATTATCTGCACATCGACATTTCCAAGAGCCCTGACAGGCCATTTCTGAGGCTGCCATGGCGAGCCACCATGATAAACCAGGGGGAGAAGAGAAAACGGGGAAGGGGGGCGGACGCAAAGCCGTTCATACAACAGACCCCTTTGTTTCCAATCGTGAGAATGTCGAAACCTGGGAAACCTTCATTTTCCTCTCCTTAACTATTAGATCCGTGCAGGAATGTGACAAACTTTCAGATGTCTCATCCCCTTCCTTTGCAGAACCAGCTTAAAAATGATTCCCCTTGTTATATGTGAAATGATGATTGTATTTCTCTAATCTAATCCAATTAGGACCCCCAGTACCTCCTCCGCAAACTGCCCCCCCCAACCCCCAAGGCAATTACACAAAATGTCAATGAATTAAGTAATAGCTTGGTGCCAAGCCAGGGGTGCTCGCTGTTGATCACTGCTGTCAGCAGAAAAAAACGCATCTGTCAACAGCTACACGCACGCCCATATGGCTACACACCACACACACACATTGGTGTTGTTCCGAAAAACCCATTTAACCTCCCTGTAGGACACACACTTTCACATTGGCTGGCACTCCACACACCCCATTTAACTCCTGTCCAAAACACACAAGCACACCCTAACACACACAAAAGGGGGAAGGAAAATGCGGTGGGGTAAAAAAAAAAAAAGGCAAGAGTGTCGCTCTTTGTAGCGGAATGTGTCCTGTCGCCAAGTTCCAGCGTCGTCTGTGCTGCAGATAACCAGACACCACAGAGGGCAAAAATATACTCCCGGATTTGTTTAGCTCGAGGCTCGGAATACAAATACAGGTAATCTGTTTGTAGCCGCTGTATACAATGAGGGATGACAGCCATTGAGGCTACTTTACACAAGCGTTTACACATAGATCACGTTCCTGCTAAGCGCCCGGGCCGGATACAGGAGGCTTTGTGTAAAACGGCGATGATTGTGAAAGAGTCAATGGAGCCTGATTCAAAATACGTGGAACGGGAGGAGCCCGTTCATTCATGATGGACGAGCAGAGCTGGAATTAAACCATCGAAGGTGTCGTGCGAAACGTGGGCGTTAAGCGTGTCATTTGCGCGATATTTAAAGTTTGTGTATAAGCGACAACAAATATGTGTCACACCACAGGGAGAGAGAGAGAAAAAATGTGTTATTAGGCACTCAAGCCAAATTTGAATGATTCAAAAAATGTCAGAATGGAAGTGCTGGAAATCGTCAACAGCCTGGATCGTGCCAAACCTCCTAAAAACAAAATCTACAGTTGAAAACAGACTTTGGTTCTATGTGTTGGACAAAAAGTTCAGTAGTCAGTATTTTATTGTAGGTAAATGTGGACAAATTGCCCCTTTTTCAGTGGAGTTTAATATTACTTGAAGTGAAAATCACATCTGGACCAGTAAGATCTTGTTAGTGCACTGATGATGTTTTTTTCCCCCTATTTTCATATGCAAATAGGTGTGTGCCATACCTGTGTGGCCATTGGTGGGGAGGATCTACTACACTGGCCTGTGATTGGCTGACATAAAGAACCACCTGATATACAAAAGGCCAAGCTGGCATTCTTATACATTCTCTCCACGCTGTTGCATTGTGTTTTCTTTTGCATAAGTAAGGGTGGACTGCCAGTTTTGTTAATTTTGTTTTCTTCTGTTTATTTAGTTAGGGAGATAGGGTCATTTGTTTTCCTAGTTAGGTTAGTTTCTTACTTTCGTTAGTTTGACCCTGAAAAGAAATTGAGACAAACTGCTTTTTACTCTATTTTTTCCACTTCTCAACTCATTACTCCATAATAGCCATCTACAAACACCTCATACACCACAATAAACACATACTCAGAGTCACCATAGCAAACAACTGCAAACACTTACTGTGCATATCATAGACACGACCCTTAATAAGTTAGTGATATTGTGAGAGACTCAGTGGATTTCATACATATGATGTTCTTTTCACTTCAGAGATTTTTGGGGTGATAGACACACCTCATCTTGTGTTTGCCATGTAATGGACTTACTGTGCACAGTGTGTTATATGTGGGTCAGTGATAATGTGATGTGGTCTAACCTTAAAAACTTGGTACCAGGTAGTTTAACTGTTGAAAAGGTTGTAAAAAATTAAAAACACATGCTATCAGCGAGTTTTATTTTCTAGGTGGATTATATAGGATTTTAAATATAAGTATATATATATATATATAATTTATCATTATTTTTAGTTACATCATTTGACATTTCGTGTCAAATAATCGCAAATAAATGTGATGTAAAAGAAAAATGATACACTTTTAAATAATAAGAGACCAACATGAACACACAATGTACATTTTGAGAGAGAGCCAAACATTATTTTCCATTATATGTCAATATGCCTAACTTATTGTGAGTAGTGTACATCTTAGTACCAGCAAGCAACTCCATAGTCAATATATACTAATCACCTAAACATATTTTTAGGACGTTTTGTTCAAACAACACTTTGAATTCTTTGAATTAATTGAACCAATTTTAGAATTACTATGGTATATATTGAAATCCCAACAATAAGCATAAATCAAAAAAAGACAAAAAATACTCTTATTCACTACAATATAAACATTGTTATAACTCCATTAAGCTTAAAAATACCTTAGGGTATTATCTTTTTTTCTTTTGAGTTAAAATGATCAAAAACTCTACATGTTCTTCAACTGAAAACTGTGACTTACAGTTGCAATGCTTTTTCTGAACTATTCTTTACTTCCAGTACACAGGCTGTGGTGATATGTGTTCAGGTGTTAATCCGGAGGCGCCGATTCATGCAGGTGCTATGGATGTGTGTGTGTTCCTGTGTGCAGAGTTGTTCTTGCCAGGTTCCAAGTATGAAATTGAGTTAGTGGCACTGCAGTTGTAGACCACTGAGGTGGGGGGAGAAAAAAACTAGCCGGTTAGCCAGCAGGATGCCTCTACTTGAGCACAGAAGCTGTCACTGTTCATGAACGTCCAATTTGGGCAGAGGGAGAGACGGGTGGGAGGGGGGGACAGCGAGCGGTGCACATCCAAATGACAACCTTTGTGAATTACTTTGTTTTCGACTTCAGCAGATGAGAGCGGAGTAGCTCAATCTCCAGTTCTTTATCTATGAAATGTTCCTCCCAAGCTTATGCAGCTTTACGCTTCCTATAATTATTCATAGCATATCGTTTTCAGGCAGCAAACAGTGTTTTTTTTTTTTCTCTCCACCCCCGTTTAACATCTGATAGCAATCTCACCAGCTGAATCTGTGTACTGTATCAGCATGTTTAAAACAGGACAAGTTTAAAACATGACATTTTTAGTATCTACAGCAATCAACTTGTTGCTTTTGTACATTGAAAAAGCAACAATAGCCGCGCTGTATAAGATATACAAGACAACCGATTTATATCTCTGTGAATCTGATGAAATGCCTTGTTTGCCTGAAATTGGCTTTTCATTGATGCTCGAAATGCAGCAGCAGGTAAATGGAGGTCACTGCTGTGAAAGCAATGACGGAAACCAGTAAGTGATAAATATACGGCGAAAAAGACATTGCGGCAGATGAGGCCTGTATTTTTTTCCTTTTTTTTCTTCCATAGATGGTTATGTCAGCCCCAGACTACTGCAGATGTTATTTTAAATTAGACATCATATCCGGATGACTGACAGCTACTTGGGCAGGACTTTGGCCAACTACGACAGCAAAGCATATAGCGAAATAGCTCAAAGCAAAAAGTTTGATCCTGTAGCTATAAATAGGTGATGTGATCTGGGATAAATCAAATCCCAGCCAATACAGCGACACTTCTCATTGATTTGTGGGGGACAAACGGAAAAAGTCAAGGTTATACCCACCAAGCTCCAGATTACCGTTCTTGTCATGTAGCTGCCCTTTTTTATTTAATCTGGCCCAATGTGCAAGACAATGAGCCTTCTAGTGACCAAATGTGATAAATTGCCCTTAGGATGCCCTTCTAGAAAATGTGTTAAGGTGCCCTTCCAGTGGCAAAAGATGATAATTTGCTCTCTAGGCTGCTCTTCCAGTGATAAAACCCTCAGAAATGCCTCCTTGTGTGCACCTCCAACATACAAAATGTGATAAATGCCCTTCCAGTGATAAAAAATGATAAATTGCTCTCTATGGTGCTCTTCCTGTGTACAAAATGTGATAGAATGCCCTTTCAATGCCAAAACATATGTTTCCCTCTAGTGTGCACTTCCAAATTACAATGTGGTAACATGCCCTTCCAATCCATAAAACATGATGACCTGCCCTCTAGGGTGTCCTTTCATTGTACAAAACATGATAAAGTGCTTTCTATGGTGCCCTTCCAGTCAACAAATTTGATAAAGTGCCCTTTCAGTGACAAAAATTGCTCTCTAGGGTGCTCTTCCCATGTGCAAAATATGATAAGATGCCCTTCCAGTGACAAAACATGATAAATTGCCCTCTAGGGTGCCCTTCCATGGATAAAATGCTTTTGAGGGTACCCTTCCAGTGGACAAAATGTGATAAACTAAATTTCCCTTTAATGTGCACTTCCAATTTACAAAATGTGATAAGGTGCCTTTCCTGTGACCAAACGTGATATACTGCCTTCCATGGTACAAAACATGAAAGTGTCCTTCCAGTGACAAAAATGATGTTGATTATTCTCTAGGATGCTCTTCCTGTGTAGAAAATGTGACAGGATGCCCTTCCAGTGGCAAAACAGGATTGTCCTTTAATGTGCACTTCCAAGCTATAAAATGTGATAATGTGCCTTTCCAGTGACAAAACATAATAAATCGCCCTCTAAAATGTCCTTCCAATGTACAAAACAGCATAAAGTGCTTTCTCGGGTGACTTTATGCCCGCTGACACCTCACCACATTGTGCAGACGCCCTTTTGGTTCACCCCTGCCCCCTCAGACCGTCAGAGTCCACTGCTGCATATTCACCTCCTGATAAATCCACAGCATATCTTACTGATGGGCAACAAAAACTTTAATTTTGCCTCTCAGCTGGACCGACCACGTCCAGGACCATCTATTTAATTTTTGCCTTTCTGGCTCATTTGTTTCATTTGCTGGCTGTCAGCTATTTCTTTGGCACCCTCCTCGGCATAGGATTTGCTGTTTAACGCACGTTGTTTATCATGTCTGTGTATGCATACTTTGCCTTTCCCCCCCCTTTCTTTTTTTATTTTTTTAATCACAGCAAAAGCGCAACGGAGCACAGATGACACCGTTTCCTGCCCAGTGGCACCATCTGGCTGCAGAGGATTCTCTTAATTCTCTTCCTTATCCTCCCCGATTACCTCCTGCTCATTACACCCACTATTCCTTGAGCGTGATTCTACTCAGGTCGTTCCTTTGGCTTCACAAACACCCTCAGACAGCACTGACAGCATGCTTCTCTGTCCATCTTCTCCACCCCCCTCCTTTCTTTTTCTCTTCCTCATACTTTCACCGCATGCCTCTCCCTTGGTGTTCCCTCTCCCTCTCTTTGCTTCTCCTAGGTTCGTCGTTGACAGCTCTGCTCCTCAGGAGCACGGAGGGGAGCAGAGAAAACAAAGATTTGGTTCAGTGGCTCTGATCTTGATTTTCTGCAGATTGGATGGAAGATTAGGAGGGGCTTTTATTCATACACCACACAATCACTTCCTCCCCTTTTTGCAAATGCAAGCCATGACTATAGACCACAGGGGTTGCAGCTATCAGCGGAAATGTGCCATCTGTGACAAGGCGTCTCTCTGTTTTTCACCTAAAACCATAGCAAAGTCGGGGGAACACAATGTACCGAACATGGGTCCCGGAGAAACCCATGTGAAATGAATGATGGGAAAGTTTGGGGAACAAAGGCCCAATGCAGCGCGGGTAGGCCTCGAGTAAACAACAGCATCACAACAGGGAAGATGAGTTGAATCAAATCAGTTTTTTCCGTGTTTGTGGAGTTTAGTTAATGGATATAACAATTTGCACTTTTACGCATCTGCTTTGATTTACATAATTTCTGCTCCAACAACAATGCATGTTTGAATTTGTAAAAGTCCAGTGCAGAAATCGTGCCTCGAAACAAGCTGTTGGGATTACAGCGAATATTGTGATGTCACAATTATGCAGTCCCCCCCCCCCAAAAAAAAAATTTACAGCCATTCAAATATATCTATATCTCCAGAGAGAAGCTTTAAAGAGAAGATGTCAATATATTCTGCAACTTAAACCACATACATGAGTCAATGAGAAAACCACCATGTGAACAACCCCAGAAACATGGTACCAGATAGTTTAACTCTCTTAAAAAGGTTTTATTAAGTTTTATTATTTTCCTACATTTTTATAAAAAAAAAAAAAAAAAAAAATACAAATTTAACTTTTAAATAACAAGAAATGGGTAATAGATATAACAATTTGCACTTTTACATATCCGCTTTGATTTGCATGTTTTCTGCTCTGGTAATGAAGCATGTTGGAATATTTTATTTTTAAAAGTCCAGTGCAGCGCAGCAACTGTGCCTTGAAGAGCCGTCGGAATTACAGTGAATTAGTGACGTCACAACTATGCAGTCACTTAGCCACCTCTCATCTCTATTCAAATAGATCTAGATCTCCAGAGAGAAGCTTGAAAGAGGAGATGTCAACATATTCTGCAACTTAAAACCACAAATATGCATGGGTCAGTGACAAAACTGCCATATGGTGTAACCCTAAAATCTAGGTGGATTAGATATTCATTCTTTTTCAGTTACACTATTTGGTATTTCATGTCAAAACATCACACAAAATCATGATTTTTGTAAAATCAATGATACAAGTGGACAAAAAACCAACATGAACACACAATGTACATTTTGAGAGACCTGATGAATGCTTCGTAAAACTGTATCTAAAATGTTTTTTTTTACTTTCTCATCTTGTCTAACATTATTTGTCACTGACCCATATCTTATTAGGAGTATTCACAACTTTACTTTAATAACATCATGATCCAAACAGCCACAGCTTTTCAAAATCAAATAAATGGTTGCAGGGTTCCTCACGCCGACATTCTCCTACAGAGAGCTGCTCACTGAGAAGATGAAGTGGAGGAATAAAGAGCTCAGAGAACGCAGCAGCAATCTGAAGGTTGGGGGAGGAAAAGACAGGAGGAGACGAAGCTGTGACAGGAAGGGACGCAGGTGAGATATTTATCAAGTAGTAGGATATTTTTCCTGCAAAATGTCTTCACTGTATGTGATATAATCAATCAGGCAGTTTATTTGTGGAGCACGTTTCATGCAACAAGATGTAACTTCACACAATAATGAAAATCTGATAATAACCCCCTGTTCCCAGATGTAATTGAGTCAGTGATAAATAATGTTTGGCAAGGTGAGTCCAAGTCCAAAACTTTTTAAAATACACTTTTAAGAAGCGTTTATCAGATCAGATAAATACATTGTGTGTTCATGTTGGTTTCTTGTTATTTAAAAGTCCATTTGTATAATTTTTTTCTACAAAATCACAATTTTGTGTGATTTTTTTTAAACGAAATGTCAAATGGTGTGAGTGAAAAAGAATGATACATTTATAATCCACCTAGAATATAAAACTTGCTGATAGCATGTGTTTGCTATTTTTCATTAAAAAAAAGAAGAAAAAAATTAAGAGAGTTAAACTATCTGGTACCAAGTTTTTAGGGTTACACCACATAACAGTTTTGCCACTGACCCCATTAACCCTCAATTGCATGAAACATTACTTCGACTTGGGAAAAATATTTTGAAGGTTTTTATTACTTAAAACAGCCTAAATAATAGATATATTTAAGAAATGTGTAAGTCAATGTGACTCCATTAGATTGTATACATTAGGGATTGTCCATATTTGCATATTATTGCCATATGGAAACAAACTATTTTAGCATATTAGAAAAAAACAAGTCATAACATCAACATTTAATTAAATGTAAAAACAAAAATAAAGTGTACTTATACCCCAGATAGTGAGTAGTAAATTTTCCCAAATTCTGAATAAAAGACAACCTTTGGTTGTGAGACGATGATGCTCACATATCAAATGTCCATGAGCAAACAGGAAATCCCTGTAATGTGACCTTTTATGTCCTTCAAAATAAAACCCCCTTTTCACACCTAATTGTAAAAACACAGCTATTGATATATCACAGCTTTTTAGAAAAATGAAGATTAAGTAATAGTTGCCATATGGCAACACTATGCAATAGAGGGTTAATAAAGCACTCAATGGTAATAATAATAATAAAATTCAATAAACAGGAAATGAGGAAATCTCATCGGTTTGTAGCGAGGAAACACCAAAGGCAGGTCAATTGTAATTGTATATAAAGTGAAAATACTATGAATAAATACAAAACTTAAATAAGAATGAATGAATAAATGAATAAATAGACTTCTTATTAGGACTAGGTGTTATTTATCTCAAAACTTAGCGTAGCAAGTGAAGTTCTCGTGGGTGACGACATAGTAAAAAAAAAAAGAAGATGAAGATAATCACAGGTGGTGAGAAAATCACATCGTGACAATTTCCTTCTTTCTCTTTTCAGGCAAAAAAAAAAAAAGAAATAGTGAGAGATAAGAAAAGACAGACGGAATCACACACACACACACACTCATCAGGCAGGGCTTTCAGCCTTTCCTCTTTCATCTTTTACTTCTGCTTTGATTTGAAATTTTTTGAACACCCTCTCACGTTTTCAAGAGCTGGAAATTCCGTCGCCTCGGTGGGCAGGATTATAGCAATAAAATAGTATCTTGTAACAGCAGAAAAATAACTACTTGCTTGTATAATGAAGGAGGGAAAAAGAAAAAGGGAGTCAGTCAAAAGAGACATAACAATTTGCAGGGTTTTTATTATCATGTGACGGTATGTAATAAGAATACTTCACTAGTCTCTGTCATTTCAAAAGCATGGAGGGTCTACCACTGTGATATAGACACTTGTTCCACTTCCAACAGGTACCTCAACCATCACGGAAAAAATTAAATAAAATAACCATTGCAATAGTGACACGGCTGCTTTAATATTGGCATAAGTGATAAAAGTGAATAGGGGGCTGGCTGCTCCCTGCTTGTCATGCCGGCAGCTACCTGCTGTGGTTGTTTCTAGGGGGGGAGCGCCCGGTGTGGCGTCTCCTGCTGCAAAATGAGAAAAAAAAAAGCCCAAATCCGTTTCTAAAGCACTCGATAAAAGTTGAACCCCTCCGATTGTGAGGCGAGACACACGCTGCTCGGTTATCTCCAGTGTTGTAACAGAGAAAATGGACAGTTTCTGATCCAGACGGAAAGCGCTGGAGGCATTTACAGACAGATGAAAAATAAATGGAATGAAAGTCAAAGCAGCGCTGCAGCGGAGGCATGCCAGCATCCTTTCTAGCACCGTCTGGGGAGGGGAGAAAGAAAAATAGTGCTTGAATATAGTTCTTTCTTTTTTTTTTCTAGGCCCCCTGTACTGTTTTCCCAGCTTTGATCATCTTCATATAACAGCTAATTCTAATTAGCCTCATTGGCATCAATGTTACAATAAGAAGATCACGAGGCATCAGTAATCAATGACACTAAATCAATAGGTTTCAGAAATGAACTCCAGAAAAGAGCATATCACTATTTTTACATGTTTGTTGTGTGAGTGTGTGTTTTTGTGCTATTTTGTTCATGTTATATTATTCAGTGTTCGTATTATATTGTTGTGTTAGTGTGTGTGGGCGTGAGCTTATGAGGGTGTTTGTGGTCAATTATTGTGTGTGTGCTATATTGTCATATGTGTGTGTTGTATTGTTGTGTTTATTATGTTGATATGTGCTTTTTTGCTATAATGATGTGTATGTGTGTGTGTTTGTTATATTGTTATATTATTGTGCTTGTGTGTGTTATATTATCGTGTATCTGTGTGAAATTGTGTTAGTGTGTTTCTATTACTTTGTATGTTAAAAAAACATTGTGTGTGTGTATGTGTGTTGTATTATTGAGTGTGTTTATATATTGTATATTGTGTATATATATTGTTGTGTTAGTGTGTGTCTTATATTGTGTTAGTGTTATACCATTGTGTGTGTGTGTGTGTGTCTGTGCGTGCGTGCGTGCGTGTGTGTGTGTGTGTGTGTGAGAGAGAGGGTGTGTGTGTATTAGTGGTATAATGTTGTTAGTGTGTGCTTGTGTTGTATTGCTCTATGTGTGAATTTGTATTATATTATCGTATATGTGTGTGTGTGTGTGTGTGTGTGAGAGGGTGTGTGCGTGTGTGTGTGTGTTTGTGTTATATTGCTGTGATTGTGTGGTTTATTATTGTGGGTTAGTGTGTTATATTACTGTGTGTGTTATATTGTGTGTTTTGGTGTTATATCATTGTGTGAGTGTGCATGTGTGTGTGTGTGTGTTTTATTATAACACTAACACACATACACACACATACAACAACACCAATACACACACACACACACACACAATATGTGTTATGGTGTTATACATACTGTGTGTGTTTCTGTGTTATATTGTTGTATGTGTGTGCATGTGTGTGTGTGTGCGTGTGTGTGTGTGTGTGTTATATTAGCTTTATTTACTGGGCTCAGGAATCGCTGACTTCACCACAGCACTTGGCTATGCACATAAAAATATGGCCCAACTTGTAATCTCCCCTGGGTTTTTTCTCGCGACGTGACCTTAACAATACAATATATTTGAAAATCAAATTACATATGCCTTTCACATAAATATACATTCACATCAGTGGCAGTTTGGGAGGGGGAAATAAATGGCTCGTTTACATTTTCTCTATTGATTCCCCCTAAAAGTGCCCTGGCAGCAAGTCAACTTCCAGCACTATTAGTCTTTCTGCAGCCATGTCCACCGGTTACAGACACTGTTTTTCCCACTCTCACATTTATTTCATTTTGAATTCAGTATTTTTATCCAGTTGGGAAAAAGAAATTTCAATAGTGTCAGAAGTCACTCTCAGTCATCTCCCAATCCTCTATCCTTCCCACCTCGTTCTCTCTCTCCTTTCCGGCAGTAATTGTTTCCAGGGCTAATAGGTGATTACATTAGCAGATTTATACATTATTCATGTTCTTTTTTTGGGGGAAACACAGTACACAGTTTTATGAACTCAACATATCATATATCTAAACTGTACCTGTGTATGATTAACACATGGCTGCAGCCAGGTAGGGCTAAAAGAGCTACCTGTCAAGACATAATCAATCCATCATATCAGAAATAAACCATTTTTTTCCCTACAAACTGCGAAGCGACCTGCCAATCATGTGTCTGTGATTCTATTTTACATTAGCGGGTACATCTGTACTCGCCAATTTGTGCAGCGCTCCTGTCCAAAGCCCGCTCATGCGGCGCGACACGTCTGACCTTGGTGTCCTCGCCGCTTTTTTTTGGCACGGAGCGGAGAGCCCCGTCTAATCACACCGAGCCATGCCTCGGCTCCTGCAGGATTTGGCTCGCCCACCGCCCCGGCAATTTTTGACTCCGCATGGCCCCTTCTGTGGCCCAACGGCTAAATACCAACACATGCCGCTATCAATGGCGTTAAATGCCAATTACATGCTCTCCCCCAGACTTTACTGGCAATTAATGGCGGAGCGGAGCAAAGCTGTCCTGTTACGACTTTAATTGATGTGTACGCTGTCCTGTTGCCTGTTGTTGTCAAGGGGGCGTTTAGGTCATGGTCAGATTCAACTTGGATGCTACTGAGAAATAGAGGTTTTTGAATTGCAAAACAACTTTCAGATATTTCTATGACAGCACGTATAGAAATAAAGGTGCAGAGTGTAAGATATATTGGCATTTATAAGCATCCACATCATCCTTCTAAGGATGATGTGATATGATTGGTTCCATTTCAATAAATGTTCAAATGACCCGATATTTAACCAAAAATCAGAGATTGATCAAAATGAAAACTGATTTGTGTATCAGAATTCTGTTTGTTCTTCTTTCCTCTCAGTAATCATGTCATGACCCCTCACATTTATCTGGCGACCCTTTGGGGGGTCCCGACCCCTAGGTTTAGTGGCATTTATCAGCATCAACAACATAAGGATGTTGTTATATTATTGGTTAATTAATCAGCTTGATTAAATTCTGCTACAGACATTTTTATTGGTTAACATCAGATGAATAATAATAAGTACAAGATACATTACTTCTAATATTCTCAATAAGTTTGACCAATCAAGATCCTGATTATGTTCCAAGTCTCTTTTCTCTCTAAACTTCTTACATGGTTCCATTTCAATAAATGTGTAAATGACCCAATATTTCCCCAAAAATCATGGATTAATCGATTTGAAGACAGATTTGTGTATCAGAATTCTGTTCTTTTTTCCTCTCTCAATAACCATGTTAGTACCCCTCACATTTATGTGGCGACCCCTTAGAAGGGCCCGACCCCTAGGTTTAGTAACATTTATCAGCATCAACAGCATCCTCCTGAGAATGTTTGACCCATCAAGATTGATCGAAATGAAAACAGAAACAGTACAGTAGGAAATAAGTCATATAGGTCATAATGGGTTATTAATCTAATGCTAATAAAATATCAAACAAGGGGTCACTACCACCTTCACTGTAATACTTTTGTACTTTTGCTTAAGTAGATTTTCCTTGCAGATCTTTTATTTGTAAAGGAGCATTTCTGCACTGCTGTATTGGTACTCTGGCTTCAATAAAGGATCAGAGTTCTTCTTCACCACTACTCGCGTCACTAGGCTAATACACTTGTAGAAAAAAAGTGCAGGGAAGAACAACATTATGCCTTGTTGGATAAAACATACAGTAGGTGAACCGGTGCGTTTTACCTATGCTTCACTGGTCAACAGAGTGGAGCCTCGATGGTGAATTGAGCAAAGCTCAAAAATGCACTGACCAGTTCGCCTGGCAAAATGTATTCCCAGCACTCGCCGGTTTCATAAATTTATTACAAGATGCATGATTCAACAGCGCATTTATTCATCTTGCACCTTTTCTTTTTCAACTGTGCGATCTGGGACACTAACCAAAGCCGAGGCGAGCTTTGATACAACCGATGCGGGCTGTCAGTCAGTCAGGACCGGCTCGCTCCAGACATTCATATAACAATGAGTAACAAGGAAGGGAGGGGTAGGAGGGGAAAAGAGAGACAGCTTGGAGAGAAGCGATGAAAATTATGGAAGGAACAATATGCTGGAAGGTGATTTCAGCTCAAACCATCAGCCAACCTCCACTATTTGCTCTGGGGCCTGGCTGGACATCATCCTAGTTTCTCTTTCTGTCTCTTTTTTTTCTTTCTTTTTGGGAGGCAATATCACATCCAACTTCCTGCCAAAATCTGATCATTTAACAGTTAGCGGCAAAACACACTTACCTTGTAAAACAACGGCTTTCTCTCTCAAAGAGAGGACGAGGGAACAGCTTGCATCGGTGCGACAAGATGGCAAATTTAATCAAATTCTATCTTCGGCTGTGCCTCCACTAAGGGGAAAAAAAAAAAGTTGTGTTGTGTTCTCGTGTTGGTAATTTCATCCAGACTGAAGCAGCGGTCTCATCTAGTTTAGGGCAGCGGTTGGCTGATGGACTTTAATGTAGACTCAACAGAGCAATTGCGGGACTGGGAAGTAACTTTTCTTCTCTTTTTCTGACACTGTGTTATTGTCCTCTTGACAAATAGCTGCTACGATGTGGTGCACAGCATTTAAAGAGTGTATTTTTTTTCCCCTTGGCAAGCTGGTGTTTGTGTGCTGCTCCATTTCCACCATGCAAGTCTCCCAAAAAACAGTGGCGACATCTACCTTATTAGCACATGTGTGCAACGGGTCTGGAACCAAGAGGCGGATACGCACGGGAAAATTGTAAATGGGGATTCCTGGCTGTCATCTTGGAGAAGCGTTAAACGAATGCTACATTTACAGTCTGTCATTCCTAAAAAGCAAGAAAAAAAAAGGAAGTGCATGCCAGTAGAGCAAAACTCACTAATACGTGACCTACAATGCAAATTTGCCAACTTGAAAACTAACCCATTTCCAGCTCTGAGCTCACAGATGTAACTCATATTTGTTCTTAGGACAACAATGACATGAGGGGGAACAAGATAAGGAGAGGGAGTTAGGAAGGCGAATCCGGATTGTGCTTTTCCACTTGGTGAGGGTCAATTATGGAAAATCAGCTTACAGTAATCCCGCCGCTCGTTGAAGGAGGGGATCATCCCGGCGATCATCACCATTGTGCACTTTTTTTTTTTTTGAAAACGATGTGCTTGTTAGTAAAGAAGCATGAAACACAGTAGTTTCGCAGCTTTGAGACCATTAGCGTAGCTTGTTCTTTGTGATTTCTGCACCAATCGTTATTTAGTTTGAACTTCAATGCGTCTGGATATATTGAAACTAAATGAACAGCAGTGATTGTTAGTTGCCACGTTTCCCCTAAATCCAGCAAACTTTTTCCTTTGGATTCATTAGCTTTTTTTGCGATGAATGGATGAGCAGCGGAAAGATGGCAGTCCCCCCTTCACCCCCCAAAAAAAGAAAAAAAAAACCTCCACCAGATGTTGATTCTTGCTCTGCAACAGGAGGCGAATCACGGTGTCACTTCAGAGGGCCACCATATGTCTGCACCTAGGGCGCATTGTCACCAAGCATGTGTTTTCCTTTTTCAAGCGTTCTATCCAAAAATCTGGCAGATTTACTGTTAATTTTTTGTTTACAAGGGTGAGAACAATGTTTTTTCAAAGTGCAGCAAATGAGCTTGATGAAATGCCTGAAAAAAGCAGCCTCAACAAAACAAAGTGCAATGATATTCACTTGTAGCAAAAGCACATTTTAATAACAAAAAAATACCAAATAACCAAGACAAAGTTAATAGAGTCCTTGTTATGTACAAAAATGGAACAACTACAAATCCGTATCCTTTTTTTATGAGGCAGGAATACAGTATATATTAAATATTCATATTCATACAATATAATATACATATATTATACTTTTTGAAATTATTGAAATTGTCATTTTAAGTGAGATGTCTTATCAATTATTGGATTGACATTATATTTGATACAGACATTCATGCCCACCTCAGGATGAATTCTACTCACTTTAATGACCCCCACGAAACATGATTTACTTTTTGTTTCTTCATTTAGATGTGTGAAATTCACAGAGTTTGACACTGGAAGGCTGTTTCATATTCATCTGCTGGAAATATCTGGAAGGAATCTTGAAATGTGTTTAATACTTTAGTTTACCTGCAATATTATTGTGGAGGGGGCGTGGCGCATCGGCTGCAGGAGAGAGGTGTGGAGAGGGCTCAGGGGAGCGGCGCCAGGTGAGAGTAATTGAGCAGTGTGTACAGGTGCGCTAATTACTCTCACCATCTCTTTAAGAACAGTAGCAGGCTGGACCCGCGAGGAGGAAGTGACGGAGCGGAGCCGGCGGCTGCATATGGGCATCGGGTGTATGTGTACGTGTGTGTTTGTGTTCGTGTTCGTGAGTGTGCAAATAAAGCACGGGAAAACCCGTTCAACACAAAAGACTGGACTTGTTGTGCGTCTGTTCGGTGCCGGGGAACCCACGGGGGCAGCGAGACTGCCACATTTGGCGCCCAACTGAACCCGGCACAGTGAACATGGCTGATCCACAGCAGGTGCAGCCAGTTACAGCGCTGGCCCAGATCGTGGCGGAGGTCGCCGCGATGAGCCGGGACCAGGCAGCGGCCAGCAGACAGCAACTCTCGGCGCTGCAGCGGCAGATCGAGGGGCAGACGCAGCTGCTGCAGGCTATGCTAGCTCGGTCGGGGACAGCATCACCGAGTCCCCCGCTCTCCGGCGTGACGATGCAGCGGATGACCGTGGGGGACGACGCCCAATCCTTCCTGGAGGCATTCGAGGTGACGGCAGCGGCGTGCGGGTGGCCGGAGGCAGAGTGGGCCGTGTGCCTGCTGCCGCTGCTGGCGGGGGACGCGCAGACAGCGGCGCTCGGCCTGCCTGCCTCCTCTCGGGGACAATACCGGGCAGTGAAAAGGGCTGTCCTCGACCGGCTAGGGTATTCGGCGGAGGACCACCGGCGGAGGTTCCGAGGGGCCAGGCTGGGGCCCACCGACCGCCCCTTCGTCCACGCCCAGCAGCTGGGGGACGCGGCCCACAGATGGCTGCAGCCGGGGGAGACCGCAGGCGAGGGACGGATAATGGACCAGATGATCCTGGAGCAGTTCGTGGAGGGGCTGCCGGCGGGAACCCTGGAATGGGTGCGCTGCCACCGCCCCGCCGACCTGGCGACGGCCGTCGCTCTCGCGGAGGACCACCTGGCCGTCCTCTCCCGGGGCCAGACAGCAGAGGCGCGACCAGTGTCCGCCGGCCGTCCCAGGCCGGCACCGCGCAGGAGACCCGCGGCAGTACCCGGTCCCCCTCCCGAAACATCCACCCGCCCCACCCCTGTCCCTCGCACTAACGTCCCCTCTGTTCTTCCACCACAGGGTCCAGCTGCTACGGGCGCTGCTCCTAGCCCACAGAGGGTCCCTCAAGCGGCAGGGCAGGAGTGCTGGAGGTGCGGGCAGCCCGGACATTTCCGCCACGAGTGTCCGCTAATGGAGGTTGGGCAGGTGATCCGGGTTGTCGGCCCCCCGGCACCCTCCCCCGGTCCGGGAGAGACGTACAGCGTTCCGGTAAGGATTCAGGGGGGTACACATCAGGCAATGGTGGACTCCGGCTGCATGCAGTCTATAGTCCACCAGAACCTGATTCGACCCGGGGCACTGTTAGAGGCGGGATGGGTGGATATCAGGTGTGTGCATGGGGATATTCACAGATATCCTGTGGTGCCGGTGGAAATTCGCTATAAGGGAAAAAAACATAGTGTGAAGGCTGCGGTTAGTTCCCGCCTGGCGCATCCTCTGATCTTGGGCACAGATTGGCCGGGGTTTGATAAACTAGTGGGGCAATGTGTGGGGGTGCGCTTGCGACCGACAGGGACAGGGGATATGTGCGCTGTGCTTAGCGGCGACGCGAGGTTGTCCGACGCTGCAGACGGGGAGGGGGAACCGGCGGTGCCTCCACCGGAGGCTCCGCAGGTTCCCGTGTTTGACTCCATGGAAGATTTTCCACTCGAGCAGTCTCGTGACGATACTCTGCGCTTTGCCTTTGACCAAGTGATACGAATTGATGGTCACATGGTGCGCCCTGACGCAGCGCTATCATATCCACATTTTTCTTTGCGCAGGGACAGATTATACAGAGTGAGTCGTGACACTCAGACAGGCGATATAGTAACCCAGTTGTTGGTCCCGAAAAGCCGTCGGGAAATAGTTTTCCAGGCGGCTCATTACAACCCGATGGCTGGACACCTGGGGTATGATAAAACACTGAACCGGATAATGGCCCGATTCTATTGGCCAGGCATTCGGGCAGACGTGCGCCGCTGGTGCGCGTCTTGCCCCGAATGCCAGTTAGTAAACCCACCGGCCGTCCCGAGAGCGCCATTGCGCCCGCTACCACTGATGGAGGTCCCATTTGAACGCGTTGGGATGGACCTCATCGGGCCATTTCACCGGAGTGCACGGGGATATCGCTTTGTGTTAGTCCTGGTGGATTACGCAACGCGATATCCCGAGGCAGTGCCGCTGCGCACCATCTCTGCAAAGAGTGTGGCGCAAGCGCTATTTCAAGTTATCTCCCGAGTCGGGATCCCGAAAGAGATCCTGACTGACCAGGGCACCCAGTTTATGTCACGAACACTGAGAGAACTGTACGGGTTATTGGGCATCAAGGCTATTCGAACCAGCATCTACCACCCTCAGACGGACGGCCTCGTGGAGCGCCTGAATAAGACCTTGAAGTCCATGATCCGTAAGTTTGTGCACGATGATAATCATAATTGGGATAAATGGCTACATCCTCTGTTGTTTGCAGTGCGCGAGGTACCCCAGGCCTCAACGGGATTTTCTCCCTTTGAGCTGCTGTTCGGCAGGAAACCACGGGGGGTTCTGGACCTGGTTAAAGAAAGCTGGGAGGACGGTCCGAGCCCAAGTAAGAATGAAGTTCAATACGTCCTGGACCTGAGAGCAAAACTCCACACACTAGGGCAGTTATCACGTGAGAATTTGCTCCGGGCCCAGGAACGTCAGCAGCGGCTGTACAACAGAGGATCGAGGCTGAGACAATTTTCACCGGGAGATAAAGTGCTTGTATTGCTCCCATCTTCCAACTCCAAATTACTCGCCAAGTGGCAAGGACCCTTTGTGGTCACACGGCGAGTGGGTGACGTTGATTACGAGCTTGTGCGATCTGACAGGGGAGGGGCAACACAGATTTATCACCTCAACCTCCTTAAAGCGTGGAGAGAGGCGGAGCCTGTTTCCCTGGTGACGACAATTAGAGAGAGAGATGAGTTGGGGCCCGAGGTACCAAAATCGACCAATCCTGCCCCGCTCCGTTGTGAAGACCATCTCTCACCGTCCCAGGGAGCAGACATTGCCAGGTTGCAGCAGCGTTACGCTGATGTGTTTTCCCCCCTGCCAGGACGCACAAGCCTTATTCAACACCGTATCGAGACTCACCCAGGGGTGACGGTGCGTTCGCGGCCCTATCGGCTACCTGAACACAAGAGAAAAGTGGTTCAGGCTGAATTGAAAGCTATGTTGGAGATGGGTGTAATAGAAGAGTCCAACAGTGCCTGGTGTAGCCCCATCGTTCTTGTAACCAAGAAAGATGGGTCTATCCGGTTCTGTGTGGACTATCGCAAGGTGAATGATGTTTCACAGTTTGACGCCTATCCAATGCCCCGGGTCGACGAACTCCTGGATCGCCTGGGCCCTGCTCGCTTTTTCACGACGCTGGATTTGACCAAGGGCTACTGGCAGATTCCCTTGTCTCCAGAGTCCAAGGAGAAAACGGCCTTCTCTACTCCGTACGGTTTGTACCAATTTGTCACACTTCCGTTTGGGTTGTTTGGGGCCCCAGCCACTTTTCAACGCCTCATGGACCGGGTGCTGCGCCCCCATGCCGCATATGCTGCCGCCTACCTGGATGATGTCATCATCCACAGTAACACCTGGGCGGAGCATGTGCGGCAGGTGGCTGCGGTGCTCGAGTCACTGAGGCAGGCGGGGCTTACGGCCAACCCAAAGAAGTGTGAAGTTGGACGGAGGGAGGTACGGTATCTGGGGTACCACTTGGGCGGCGGGCAGGTGCGTCCACAGGTTGACAAGACAGCAGCGATTGCAGCCTGCCCAAGGCCCAAGACCAAAAAAGAGGTGCGGCGGTTTTTGGGGCTGGCCGGCTATTACCGGCGATTTATCCCCAACTTCGCGGAGCTGACCAGCCCTTTAACCGACCTCACCCGAAAGGGTGCTTCAGATCCGGTCCAGTGGACGGAGCAGTGCCAGGTGTCGTTTGAGAGGGTAAAGCAGGCCCTCTGTGGGGAGCCTCTTCTCCACACACCTAACTTCTCTCTCCCTTTTGTCTTGCAGACTGATGCGTCGGGCAGGGGGCTGGGGGCCGTTCTGTCCCAGCGGGTGCGGGGCGTCGACCGCCCAGTGCTTTACATCAGCCGCAAGTTGTCGGAGAGGGAGGCCAGGTACAGCACGGTGGAGAGGGAGTGCCTGGCCATCCGGTGGGCGGTCGATGCTCTGCGGTACTACCTGCTGGGGCGCCCATTCACCCTCTGCTCGGACCACGCTCCCCTTCAATGGCTCCACCGCATGAAGGATGCCAACGCCCGGATCACTCGGTGGTATCTAGCTTTACAGCCTTTTAAATTCACAGTGATCCATAGGCCGGGGGCGCAGATGGCCGTGGCCGACTTCCTTTCCCGCTCCCATGGGGAGGCGGGGGGGGGGAGTAGGTTAGGCCGGACGGCTCCCCGGCCTAAGTCGGGCGGTGGAGGTATGTGGAGGGGGCGTGGCGCATCGGCTGCAGGAGAGAGGTGTGGAGAGGGCTCAGGGGAGCGGCGCCAGGTGAGAGTAATTGAGCAGTGTGTACAGGTGCGCTAATTACTCTCACCATCTCTTTAAGAACAGTAGCAGGCTGGACCCGCGAGGAGGAAGTGACGGAGCGGAGCCGGCGGCTGCATATGGGCATCGGGTGTATGTGTACGTGTGTGTTTGTGTTCGTGTTCGTGAGTGTGCAAATAAAGCACGGGAAAACCCGTTCAACACAAAAGACTGGACTTGTTGTGCGTCTGTTCGGTGCCGGGGAACCCACGGGGGCAGCGAGACTGCCACATTTATTAATAGTCCAACACCTGAATTTTGAGTTTGATTCTAAATCCCAAATGCTAGCAAATTACCACACTAAACTAAGGTGAACATGTTGAATATTATACCTGCATAAATCGTTTCATTCATCATTCATTAGAAATGTGAAGAAAGGCAATAATCTTTTTTTTCCTGTGTATGATAAACCCAAAGAAAAGAAGTGATATTGAAAATGGGGAGAAAAAAACACTATTAACTCTTTGTTGACATATTTCAAGGAATCCAACACTGTGATAAGGACAAAACAACACACAACTTGACTAATTAAAAAACAATTAATATGATGCTGACAGATGTTAATATTATGACTATAACTGCAATATGCTTCACTGTGATGATATAGATTCATGAGTTGCTGTCAGTGTTCATTTTTCAGTATTTGATGCTTTAATAATTAGGTAAGGGTATGTTTATATTGCACTAATTCCTGTGCTGCAATATGAAAAAGATGTGAAACTATAATCTATCTGTTAATCAGCAGTCCATCCCTTGATCATTTAACTATACGCTTGATTTCTCCTGCACCTGCCTGATGCCTGCTCATCCTGCACATTTCTGCAAGTCTCAATTTCTTCATGTGATCAGATCTGTGCAGCACGGGCAGCCTCCTCTTCCTCTGGGCTGTTTAATCTACATGCAGAGTTTGCAGATAACATGTCATTTCTAAAACTAACTACTACCGCAACAACTGCTGAGCAACGACTGTTCCTTTTGTTGATTTGGACTTTGTAAAACCATATGTGTGTAATTTCCCCTCATCTGTAGCGTGATAGACACATGGTTTGTCCTCAGAGGCGCAGCTCGCTTTAATTTAGAAAAAGAAAGGAAGAGAGATTAACAGCAATTTCAGGCGCAATGTGAGGTATTGAGCTCTCGTCCTTTTCTTAAAAAAAATAGTTAACTGAGCTATTGGCAATTCCAAGTTTTAATCAAGAAAATGCCTCTAATTAATTATGCCAAAAAACAACAGAAAAAAAGTGCAAGCTACAGAAACTGACAAAGAAAAGCACACTACCTCTTCAATTTCCCTAAGGAAACCTCTCAAAGGGATCAATATGGCCTCATCTTATCTTATCGCTTATCTTAGATCAACAGATCTTCATCCATTTTCCAGTGGATTGTATTATTCTTACTGGCTACAATTGTGTTCACGATAAAAATTCAATCTGTACATCAGGAACCATTAATAAAGGTACTTTTCATGTATTTTTGTATCCCATTTTTTATAGTTAACAAGGTTACCGGAATAACAATTACTCCTTAAACTACACGAAGCATCGATTGTTCAGGTTAATAGTATAATGTCTGTCATTGATATATTGCGCTGGGAGCCTCTGTCAGTCGGTTCCCGTTTGGGCTGTTTGCTGTCACTTACTCAAAACTGCAACCCTAGATTGAAAGAAATCCCTTCTCTCTACAAAGCTAATTAAAAAGAGAACAGATTCCTGGAATGCTTCTTGGGGATAAGGGAGTAGCGAGCATGGGCTTTGGGCTAGTTGGGAATAGGAAGAGGGATTTCCAGCGGGTATGCAGTCTGTTCTCACCAAGCCCCGTGATGCACGCCTGACATTGAGGTTTTGACCTTCACCGGGATGTAAGTAGTGGAGTTAGTGGGGGGCCTCCCTAGTGAATGCAATGAACTTTTGATAATGGTGGTAATCATGGACCACGTGATGCTGCTAGTGATGATGAGAACGGGATATTTGAATTGCTTTTTGATTATAAGAAGGTTGAGGTGTTATATGCATTCCATTCCATGTTTCAAACTCTTAATTCACAGAAGAATGCACACAATGCCCACCCCCCAATTTACAGTCATTCAAATCAGTCAATCAGAGGAGAGGCTTATTAATAACCCCTCTCAAGAGTGGTATGGTGGACTGGCGGGGGAGTCACTTACAGCAATACTATGCTTCAGTCATTGATTTCTATATTAAAAATAACACAACAATTATGGTCTTGAAGTTGTTTTGCATGATTGATACCATGCACAAGCCAATCAAACCATGGGGTCAGGCGATCGCCAACTTGAAAGCCAATCAGGACTGACTACAAGTTTCACCACCTTTGGTTTGATGGACAGCAGTGAGACCCAAAGGAAGTTTCCCATGATAAGACCATCCAAATCTGGCCAATAGCCAGGACTTTCAAATGACATGTTATGTGGGAACTGTGCTACTTATAACTTGGGCATACCATTTTCGCAAATAAGAAAAAGGGGGAGCGTCTTAAGCATTTAAAGTCCACCTGTGCTGAAAAATGTCTATTTATTCCTTGTGGTTATATTGTTCACCTATTTTCTCATATTTCTGCAAGTTTTCTTTTTGATTGGTTCAAATTCAATCACATTTTATACTTGTCTACCAAAAATAGCCTAACTTTCATCATCTTGCCCAAAGCAGTTTCAACCAATAGTATCATTGCATCCACCTGTCCATCAAAGTGGGTTGTCCTCCATTATAGAATGTAAGATGAATGTTAGTCACTGCCCAGTTCATCCTCTAGGATACATCCACTTTATAATGGTCCAGTCAAATTCCTCCCAACATTTTGTTGCACCTGTATATCCTGTTCAAACCAGAAAGACGTTAAATAGTCTCAAAATGTCATTTCAGGTGAACTTGAATAGAATGAGGTAGACACAAAACAACTTTCTTTCTAGAGCTCCAGGGAGAAGCTTGAGATAGGAGATGTAAAACTATATTGAGGTGGTTTTTGGAGCCTAAACCCACAAATATATCTTGTTAGAGATATTGAAACATCAAATATAATCCAGGAAAAGTGTAAAATATTGGACCTTTAATAGAATAATTTGACATTTTGGGAAATACACTTGCTTTCTTGCTGAGACTTATGAGAACATCAATACCACTCTCATGTCTGTATGCTAACTATGGAGCCAGAGCCAGGAGGCAATTACCTTCGCAGTGGAAAACGGCCACCCTGGCTCTCTCCAGAGATCAAAAATACACCTCCCAGCACCTCTAAAGCTCACTAATTTACACAATTTCTTGGCGACCAGCAGCTGGACACAGTGACGCCCTGGGGAACCAGAAAAGACTTTAGGAAGTCATTATTCTTGGCTGCTGTTCATCAAGAAATAGATACAGCCCGTTCCCCCTATAAAACTACAACTTGTCGGCCCTACATTTTGTGTCTGTATTGATATAACAATGATTTAGAGGTATTGGTGGCTGTCTGAAATGTGGACAGAGCCAGGCTAGCTGTTTCCTCTGCAATCTGCTAAGCTTATTGACACATCTATAGCTACATAGTTAGCAACATAGGTACCTATTCTATTAGATTTATAGTTACTCTGTCTAGGAATCCACTATATCTTTATTGGTTTGTTTTATGATCCATTGATTGTACATAAAGATGGATGTAATGATGTGTGATGTCAACTATTGGTTTCTCTTGGAACCAGTTTGAAGCTTGGAGTTGCTGCTTAGTCAGGAAAATCTTTTCTACGTGGAGCCAGGACGACCTTCCAAATAAGGAATGGGGGATGTTGCCTTTCTTACTTTGGAAATATGACCTGCAATCTCAGACTGAAACAATCACTAGCTTACCTTGTAGTCTTACAAAGCCAGACTATACTATATTAATAGTCTGTTCTGTTCCAACTGTTGTCATTTATGATATAGGGGGTAAAAAAATAATCTGACTTATTTGCATTTTTTAAAACCAATTATGATTGTTTTGGATGATGCTAAGCCCATGATGCAGTGATAGTGTTCTTGCAAAATAGTCTTGGAGGGGAACATGTTTGAGCCAGCTCTCCAAAATCTAGTATCAACCCCCTATAAGAGAGGGGTTGATACTAGAGAGGTCCACCAACACGCTCTCTTACACAGGGCTAGGTATCACTCAAAACACACATTCAAAAGAATCTGGTTCCCTTGAATCTGTGCCATACCTCCTGATTTTTAAACAGTAACCCAAATACTATTTAATACACTCAGGAAGAGATGGTTAATCAAAAGTAGTACCTTGTCCTCCCTCATTGCCATTCACTCCCCAGATCAGATTCCTCCCCAGAATTTTGGACTGGGAAGGCCTACAACACCAGGATCTACTGCACCCCAAACTCCCCCTATCCCCTACCTAAACCAGGATTTATATCTCTACACCATGTGTATAGTGGGTGATGGGTGCTGCCCCGATCCTTTGGATAACCACCCACCCTCTGTACCACAACTAATCCACTTTCTGTCCACTTTTTCACATAAGATAACAGATTTCCAGCACACTATCAAACAAAACTCTTTCACCGTATTGTCACGATGCCCATCCATTCAGAATCATGAGACAATATCAGCCCACAGGAAAAAAAAGAACCTGTGGAGCCTTCTGGTCAGATCTAAATTCACCACTAGACAACCACACACAACACAACAAATGAATAGGAAATTCATCAGCAACCCACACAGTAATAATGCCTTCTCCTCCCTTGGGTCCTTTTCCCTCACGACCAGCAACATTGTCTATATATCTCCATACACCCTCTGCCAGAAACAATGCATTGGAGAGACAAAACACCCCCTACTCACCAGACTCAAGCTTCATCTTTACAACATGAGTGCAGGTAGACTCATAACTCCCATAATTACCCACTTCCAGGAAGACTTCATCAATTTAGGCCTTGAGTTAACCATCTGACCATTATACAGAGAATAAAGACAGAGAAGAACTGGATAAAGAAATTCTGCACCACCATACCAAGGGGACTAAATGATGCAGCGTGAAATGGTTATCTGTTTTCTCATGTCTAAACCTAACCTTCAACCCCCTGCTTACCCCACCCCATTTCCTAACCTTAACGATCCCCCTCTTATGTCTAACCCTAACTTCGACCCTTGTTAAACCCTTTCCTACCTTCGTCCGTAGTCCCATTCCCAGAACCTAACCTTACCTTCCTTCCCATTATTCGTCCACCCATATTACCCATTCCCCCTTCTCTAACATTAACCCCCATACCAAACCCTAACACTGACTCTCACTCTTGAATCTTTCTTTAACCCTCCGCTACCTCCTTCCCTATATGTGGTGCTGTCATGTTTTACAGTAATTTCATGAGTTCGCTTTGACACATAGCACTTTATGGAGTGTTTCAAACAATTTTACATATCTATATTATATTCTAGGGACGTATGGCAGCACAGTGGGTAGCACTATTGCCTCACAGCATGAAGGTCACAGGTTCAAGGACTCAGACTGGGACCTTTCTGTGTGGAGTTTACATGTTCTCCCTGTGTCTGCGTGGGTTTTCTGGCTTCCTCCCAAAGTCCAAAAACATGCTTAGGTCAACTCTAAATTGCCTGTAGGTGTGATTGAATGGTGTGTGTGCTCCATGGTAGACTGGAGTGTTTCCCTGCCTCTCACCTGAAGACCCCTGTTACCCTAGTTAGGAATAAACGGGTACAGAAAATGGATATTACTGTTATTTACCAATGTATTTGTTTTTAATGGTTTCATATACATATACTTAGAGGCTCACTCACTCACTCACTGGTATAGATCATTGGGATGAATAGGGGCAGAGACAAAGACTCATACTTAGGTCCACAGCATGAAGAGGCAGACTCTGACAAGAGAGCTTGATTTCTTTTGTTTTTCTAATTTTTTTTATACTGTAAGGGGCAATTGGATAGAATATTGTAACCTTAACCCAACGCTAACCTTAATCGTATCCTAATCATACCAGTGGGAGTTTTTCCCTCTGGCCCATCCAATAAAAAAACAATAAAGACAGACTTCTGTCTGTTTGTTCATCTAATAAGAAGTTACTATGAGCTCTAGGCGATGTCCAAAACATAAATTTGGGAGAACCTTGCAAAATATGTTTTACTTCAAAATACTAATAATGTAATTCCTTCAACATTGTCAACTGTATTTAACTTTGAGGACAGTGACAGCATATTTAGAGTTTTACACTTATGTGGATGGAGTCTGTAATTAGCTGTTAAGTGTGTCACCACATGGGAGTAATGTCTCAACTAGCATTTGCCTCCTAGCGTCAAAGACAGCAGAGAATCTGAGTTTTAGATGCTACAATGTCACGTATGATACTGTTAGAGATAATGAGCCATTTGTTCTCTCTTGACTTATTGGTGAGAGGAGACAAACCCAAATAAAAGACAGTTGGATGCTAACACTTCAAAAAAGAAAGTTGCAGGTAATTGTTACAGGTGACTTTGATGTTATCCACGGAAGACGAGTTTTATCTGCAGTCGGTACCTGACAGGTTGCAATGTCAGAGGAGCTTGTAGCTGGCAGATGGGTGGGCTTCCAGCGTGTCAGATGATCACATCCCCAGCATCTGTATGGCTCAGTGAGGCATTATGTGTTATCCCCTTCCCCCCTATCGTCCTTCCCACTGATAATATTTTGCTTCCTCTCCCCTCGCTGCCCTGTCTCCTTTCACTTCTCTCCTCTCTGATCTCCTCTCCTCTTTATCCTCCTCTTCTCTGCAACTTTTTTTTTTAACCTCCCCCCAACCCCAGCTCTAGATCCATTTGCGCATGCACGGGTCAAGTCAGGCAGTATGGAAAGTAGGATGCGACAAACAGCTTGTGTACGGTAGTGAGGGGGGATTAGCTCCTATAGGCCTGTCAAGTGCTTTCGGTTCACAAAGATGAATCTGCAACATCCAACACTTCCACTAGGGGCTGCCACAGCAGGTGCGGGGGCGGATATATGTCAAGAGTCTTCATTCCTTTCCTTCTCCTTTTTACTCCATCGTTTTTTCTTAGATGTCATTTTCACATCACTCAACTGCAAAGTGTGCCATTTCTCAACTCACAAACATATTACCTGAACGCGTAAAGCGTTCCCATGTTTACCAACTACACTCGGTTGCACCTGCTCAGCCCAATATTATAGCGCCTTGCCTTCTGTGTTTGGAAATGAAGTGTGGGAGAGAGGGAGTGCGCAGGCAATTAAGTTGCGCATGAGATACAAGCTCTCCTTTAATTCCTTTACATTTGTCGCGTTCGGAACCGTCTTTTTAACACATGTGCGCCCGACGCCACTCGATATTCTGCTTTCGAAACAGTGATCTCGGTTAATTTCCACAAGAAAGTCGGGCAAAAGCATCTGATCCCCCCGTGCTCCGCTTCCTCAGACGGAGGGGGGGGGGGGCTCCTTATACCTCATGAATTGCTGATGCATTGCAGGTTTAGCAGAGCTGCTCCAGTTTTTCCAGTTCTAATGCCTTTCAAACGCTGATCCAGGATGCCCTTGCCACAACAGAACTGGCAAAGCCGAGAAAGCCCCGGGACACAGTGGGCTGCATAAGACACTAACAGAGAGCAGGGGAGGAGAGCAAAGCTCTATTGGATAACTGCCTGGCTTTTTGCACAGCACTTGACCCCGGCGACACACTCACACACACACGCAAGCCAGCGCACACACACACACATACACACGTTCCACCTTCCTCCTCAGCACCGGCAAATGAAGTGTCCTCGCTCTCGGCTCTGATCCTGAGAACCGATGACAGCCAAAGCCTTCCTGCTCTCTGAAGTAAGCCCTGGCAGCGATAGGCTAGTTTACTATTCCCCACTCCAGACCTGAGCTGCGAGGCACGGGTGCAGGCGAGACAAAGCCATGTGCAGCCACGCTGAATAGAAAGACGGAAGGAAAAAAAGAGGAGAGGAAATAGGGCACTTGACCTTACCTGTCAGAATGTAACTTTAAGTGTGCTCTAGGTGAGAAAGGCAGCCCTCTTAGATTGGATTTCAGAGAGACAGAGCCAAAAATTCATGTCATTTTCAAAGATTTGGGGCAATAAGTCATACTTTATTTAAGCAAAAGCACCTTATTCTTGACTGCAGCACTGTTGTGCTAAAAATGACAATAAAGGACACTTCTTGTGTAATAAAGTGATTATACAACAGAATGAATGATAATTCTGTCTCAGAATGAAAAAAAACAACCTTTTTGTTAGTGTTATCTCCATTTTCCAGGTATCAGTCAGAAGACTAATACCGGGAAGTGTCCTTTTATTAATGACTCATTTAACTATTTTTGTTTAATAGGATTCAATGTTAATTTCTATCATTTGAAATGTGAGTTTGATTTTTTTTCTCACAAACCTGCCAACCAAAGACGCTTATTAATACATTTTACACTTTCCCCACTGTCTCCAGCTATGAGCTATTTTTTTTTTAATTTAGCTGTTTTGCAATAAAAAAATGCACAGTCTCAGTGCAATTTTGCACTCAGCCTGTAAACATGTGTTTTATATTATCATTTTATTTTTGTTTATTATATTGTGTGTTTTTGCCATTTGTGTCACTGCCATTTTACCCTTTACTTTCCATTGTTAACAGCATTATATTGAATTGAATATTATATAATATTAATAATAATATTAATAGAATATTATCTATAAAGCCTACTTAAGGAGCTAATAATTATCAATAATACTTTTAGAATGACTAATTAATTTGTATGTACAAAATATCACTATCTTTTTAGTCCCTGGTGGAAAGCTCCTCTTGAATTACTACACAAAACCTATTTGTGTAATAGTGGATGTGTAGTAAATGTGTAATCTCTACACTACTCATGACACAACAATAAAATAAAAGGTAGTAAAACACACAAAAAACTGTTAAAGCTCTACTGCCACACTACAAGAGCATTTAAATAATGATTCTAGAGTGACTTTACTACTTGATTTTGTAGTGAATATGTGTCACAACTAGTGATGTACCAATCCATGTTTTTCCAATCCAATCTGATACCGATCCATAGGCTGAACATATCGGCCAATATCCTATACCGATACTACTGTTGAATGAATGAACTGTTGTGGGGCATGAAGTTGAATCACCGCACGTCTGTATCAAAGTGATCATTAGTTTACTATGTGCTGTTACTCTTTAATCATCGCTAACAAAAAGAAAAGTTTGATAGAGAAACAGAGTGTATTTATTATAGTGATATGAACTGGAAATGGGGCGATGCACTTAAAGATGTGCTTAACTGGCAGGTCCGCGCAGGGACGCACTGCGTTGTTATGACGTGCGCATCGACGTGAATAACAAGGGCTGTGATTGGCCAGTTCAGCTGTGGTGGTCTACAGTCTCCTCCACAAACGGCTTCTCTGTCGCTTCCGCTTCAACATTTGCCACAAAAGCATTTTCTGATCAGATCGGTCCATCTCTAGTCACAACACTATAACACTACACGTTTTATCTAGTGATCAAGTAGAGTTTTTTACTACTCGCTCCAGTAGTGAATATGTAGTAACAACTAGAGAAACTATGACTATCATCAAATTATTGTCTTCAGAAAAAACAAAAGTATCCATGCATTCCAGTCTTCATGCGTAAGTCATTTTGGAGGTGAACTATCCCTTTAATTAGTAGTATATACTACTATTACTAATAATAATGATAATAAATGTGAAGGGATGAGTAATGAATGTCTTTCCCAAAAAGCCAATAGTGAGGCTGAAGTAATTCAGTATCAGTCAATATGCAGTAATTATCAGTAATGAAACAGGTCAATTCTCTACTCATTATTATGAAATAACTACATAAATCAGTATATATTATAATAGCAAACAAGTAGTAGTAATGGTAGTTTTTTGTAGACATTTAGTAGTAGTGATAAATAGTGTTTCAATTGTGTTTTTTTCATAAGGGATATCAATATATTGTGTGCTCATCTCATTACATTTTCCTCTTGTATATGTATAGTGTGTTTACTTCCTTATATCTATTGTCTTATTTTTACTGATAGTCTTTCTTCTTTTTTGTGATCCACTTTGCCGCCGTAAAACTGCAATTTCCCCCTCGCCGGACTCATAAAGGATGATCTTATCTCGGTAATCATATCACAGGCTACTATTACTTTACAAAGTGTACTTTATTATAAAGCGGTGCTGAATTTTAAAGTTTATTTTAAATGTGCTGCGGCCGATCCATCTCCTGATGTGTTTTGGGTCGGGGCTCGGAGCTTCCGCCCATTACAGCCCGTGTAGCCCTTTACAAGGCCCCCTTACAAACAGATTATCATCAATCCACAGCGGTAAGGCAATCATGTCTCCCAAAGACAGATTGCTCTGTTAAGGTGCTCCATAATTTAATATCATTCCCGTTCTTCATCTCTCTTATCCCTCTCCCTCCCTTCCCTCCCTGCCGTCAGCCTGGCAAAGTCACGCTGAGTTCCTTAAAATGTATTAAATTATGACGTGTCATGAAACTAATTCTCTCCCGAGGAGTATGAATCACATGACGGATCCCGCTCCAGCCTTACCTTTGACACACTGTATGCACATTGCAGGGTAATAGATTAAAATTAGCCACAGGTTCCTTAAATTATTGACCCCAGCCCCCTTTTTTTCTTTTTTCCTCTCCTCCTGCTGAGTTTGTGTGTGTGTTTAAACACTAAATGGCAGCAAAGGGAGGAAGAGAAGGGGCCTCTGTGCTTCACCTTGCTGTCAAACCGCCCTGTTAGTCTTTCCTAAAGACTTTTTATTGAGCATTTGGGGAAATGGATGGATGAGGAGTAGGTGGGACTTCAGGTTTTTTTTTTTTTTTTCCTGCGTTACACCACTACATCAATGAAATGGCTTGTTGCTGCACTCATAATTATGTACCTTTAAAAATTCATGGCTGGAATTTGAATTAATTCAATTTTTAATACCCAACATTTATTATTAAGCTCATCCCGGATGAATATTTCACGTTCTAATCTTATTAACGGGACAGTGTTATGGCTTCCTTTGCCACACAACAGATTTTCCTTAACTTGTGTTTACCCACGATAAAGCCATTCCCGGCGCCATCGCCAGTGTAATTCCGTCAGAAGGAAATGAATAGATTGGTATGCGAGGTGCTCACATTAACAAGGACGTTTCCACAATTGCTCATTTTGTGTGCTTTATTGAGTCTGAGTGGATGTGGAATGTCAGTGCAGTGGTATGCATGCGTGAGAAACAATCACATCTTTGACCTTTAGTGTGGACTCTATACAGGATAATATAAGCTTTAGATTTACTTCTACAATGCTAAATAATCTGTTCGGTCCGGTCCCATATTATGCAAAGTTTTTGTGATTTATTTGAACTTTGATATATGATATATTTGCAAGTACAAAAACTCAACTCTGTTAAGCACCTCGCTGGAGCTCCAGAAACAACAGGTCAATTTTTGGTCACTCTTATAAATATTCATATTTGATTGGCTGATTTTTGGTTGGAAGACTGAACAAAGTGGGTGTGCAGCAGCTGATGATTTAATAACAGCCGATAACATAATAAGTTTGCCTTCTTTAAAATGTAAGAGGCCTGTAATGTACTAATTGTCCAATATTTTAATAAAAGTCCTAAACAGATAAGGTAATAACCTTTTGCAAATAATTTACCAATAACCAATAGGCTAATAACATATTAACCACCTGATAACATAATAAATTATTATGTTAAGTTATTAGGTTATCGATTCAGCACTTTTATTACTTTATTGGACAGTTACTTTGTTCTATCTTTAATGTACAATAATAATGCCAACCTTTACTTTGTAACATAATCCTAGATTCACTAGCTATTAATTTACACAGTTTAGTAGAATTTATGAGCCAGAATCAAGAAAAAAAGAAAAAAAATAATTGGCTATTGATTCCTTTCTTTGTAATTCCAAGGAAGGATATAATAAATATATAATATAATATTCTTTTTTAATGATGAATGGCATATTTCTGATAATAATTCATTCTTTCTGATAGATGTTCATCAGATCAACTTCAGCTCAAAGGTAGTGCTTCTCCTGAGATCCTGCATGTGAGGAGTTAAAGGAACATTGGTAAATTACAGCTTTTACGAATAGAGCACACATGAGGCGTTTAGGGTACAATGACAAATTGCAGCTTCTACCTAGTCTGCATGTGAGGCATTTAGAGCACAGTGGTAAATTGCAGCTTCTAAGGATAGAGTGTGTGTGAGGGGTTAAGGGAACACTGGTAAATTGTAACTTCTACCGATAGGGTACCGATAGCATGCTTGTGAGGTGTTTATGGAACACAGGTAAATCACAGCTTCTATAGATAGCTTGCCTGTTCTAAACTGTTCTCTCTAGATATTAATAAGTAGTCTTTGCTGAAACAGACACATTTTCAAAATGGCACTGGACTAGTTTTATTAATCCTAACAACAGCAGCAGAAACAGCACGGTTCTCTCTTCAGTTTTCTCCCCTTTCTCTGCAGAAACCCAACACATGCCCTACCACCTGTTTTTATGGATCTCTGAATTTTTTCACTTCTTTTTTTTCCTCCTCCTCCCCACAAAAAGCGACACAATATCTTTGTTTACGCGATGATATCCTCCTGGAGGGTCGGATCACCTGCGTTTGCAGACACAGGTCAGATCCGCGGGGAGTTGTCAGCGGCTCTCAGTGTCTCTAATGAACTCCAGCCGTTTGACTGACAGCGGGGTTATAGGCCGGGAGTGAACCGCGGAGCAGCGCCGGCCGTCGCTGTGTGTGTGTGACTGATTGGGTACATGCTTAATGAAGCGGCAACAAGCGGACTGAACGGTGTCACGGATCCTGTTTGGGGGCATGTTGGGGGGCTGTTGAGAGTGCCAACACTCCTGTATGTCATGTGTTAATGTTTGTGTTGTGCTATTTGCGAGCGCAACAGAGAGGGAAGTTTTCTATTTGCAGCTCTGCCTAGTGTAAACTGTAGTTGGAGTCATTTATTTGTCTTCTTTTTTTTTTTTTTACCTTGTATGAATATTAGAAAAGTAAGTAGGGTGATATCAGGTAAATTGGGCCACTTTTTGGTAAATCGCTTGGGACAGTAACACAATACCAAATATGCCTTTCCATGTATATTTATGCTTAATAATGACTGTTTCTGATCATTTTGTGTTGGAATTATGTGATAAAATATAAATGTTTAGGCCAGGCATGGGCCACATTCAGCGCAATTTAACCCATTTAAGCCTAAGAGCCACTAAGTCTATGACTGTCATTTTATACTTGACCCATTTAAGCAGATTTCATGCATATAATTACAGTACAACAGTTGAGTCACTAACAATCATAGTAGGTATCTATTTTTTTTCCATTTTATACCACTTTCTTTTAAGAAAATAGCATTTTAATAGCGATTGTAGTTGCTGTTTGCCCAAACATGCCCATAAACAAAAAACTATGTACAAAATTCTCTTTTGGGGCATTATTCTATAGACTTGAATGATTAAATAGATATATCCATGTCAGGGTTAAAAATCATAATAACCTAAATAAAATGACTCTTTCTGGGAGGGTTTGTCTTCACCATGTTCTCAGGAGGAAGGGACAGGAAGTTGATGACGTCACATGAGAGGAAGCATTTGGAAATTTAATTATTTTGCTTAAAAGTGTAAAAAGTTGTTTACTATCATGTCAGAATAAAAGCTTTATGAGTAACATTTTTTATTTTAAGTATAAATTGACAGTCATAGACTTAAGGCTCATAGGCTTCAATCGGTTAAATTACTAGTTTTGACGGAGTTTATCAGATGATTGTAGACAGATTACTGCTATGTTACCTGCAATAAACACAAAAAACATAGCTACATCTTTGAATCTTCTCAAATACTACGGAGGCCAGCACTTCAGCCCTTGTTATTCCCTTATTAGCCTCTTAGGAATTTATTATGTTATTTGATAGTCACCTGCACCGTGTTTACTGAGTTTCAGCAACAATCAACACTCCATGGAAATGAAAACAATAACAATCTCATGGCTATGCATTAATTATCACAAGGCCATGAGATATTATATTAGGAGGAGTGGTTTCAGGTTAAATGAGCCATTTCATCAGGTAAAATGGGTTTAGTTAGATTTGTCATGCCAGGTTACTTACCATGCACATTTCTAGTTCAGTCTAGATTTGAAGTATTGTCTCACCCACCATAGAAACCTGTAGAAAACTGTTTAAAATCCTTCATAGTCATTGGCTCTGACCACATTTCCAGAGGGTCAGGGACCCCCCCAAACCTTAAATGGCCTATCACCCTATTTGTACCATTTTTTTTTCAACAAGAGCAAAGATACTGTGGCCTTATGTTTTACAGTCTAAACTTCATCCTCCATGTTTAACTGCAATCAAGATGATCCATTCCATGCTGAGGCCAGCCCTTGAAAAAAGCGCTGCTCATATTCTTCATCAAAACAACTCTTTTGGCAAGCCGACTCGTGGGAATCCGGAGCAATATAACAGGAAGTAGTCAACATCTCATACCACCGCTGTCCTTCTGCAATGTGTTTCTTCTTCTTTTTTTTCCGAGACCCGGTTTGTTTTTCATTTTTCTCCTCTAATGACAAACACTCCAACCTCAGGTGAGCACTACCTCGATCTCAGTGGCTTTGTTGCCTTGTCAGTGTCGTGACTTTGAAGTCGTATTTTCCTCTTTTTTTTAACATGCATTTATTTATTTATTTATTTACTTGCCAGTCCAATATCATTATTTTTCCCCCATGAATGAAAAAAAGAATGAAATGATGGTGATAAAAGACCAAAAAAGAAAAAAAGTGATAGAGGAAGCCTCGCCTGTACCAACTTTTCCAACAATTCTTGACTCCTCTGAAAACTCAGTAACTCTTTCAATTATTCTAAACTAGAAAGATCACTCCAAAGAGGTGACAACACATCTATCAGCTTGGAAATAATTTGATGTCAGTCACTTTTTATTTGTTGCATATCAAGGATATAGTGGTGGCGGGAATTGATTCGCAGTGACACATTGTTTTCTTTTTTTTTTTTTAGGGGTGGAAGGGGACGTGAAGAGAGGAAATGAGAAAAGGTTGTGATTTAACATGCAGGGATCCCTTTATTCTGTCCCTCAACATAATTGGTATAGCATGTTGTGTAACCCCGGCAACGGCAGACAGTGATGATGATGGCGACAGCCAAGAAAGATAAATTCATTCATTCACAATCTTTATCTCATCTTTGGTTAAATTAAAAAATGTATTCAGACGCTTTAGGCTGTGAGACTTCTATGTACTTTTTGTTTTAATATCTCCATTTGTCATATATAGATGGTAAACCATAAATCAGGAGAGTCAAACTCAGTTTAGTTCATGGGTCACATTCAGTGCAATTTGACCTCAAGTGGACTGAAACCAGTACAAATTAACATTAAAACACCACCTACCTTATTATGTCTTCACATTTCTATAAAGAAACAGGAACTGGTCCATTTTTCCTGTCACACTTTCCACAGTCACTTGGTGGGCCGGACTGGACCCTTTTGTGGACTGGTTCTGACCACCGGGTCTCATGTTTGACACCAGTGCCATAAATCATGATGTTTAAAAAAATGAAATCACCAAGATCCCTCATCGATTAGAGGTACAGGAGCATGTTTACCTTCAACCAATCAGCCCTTCTGATCAATAGGATTGATAGCAGTCAGAAGGATAGCTGACCATCAACATCTGAAACCAGAGTCAATCCATGTGATTGGGTGGTCTAGCTGTCCGTCAAAGAGGCTGAGCTGCCTTATATAATCTAACCAACACCCACTTGGAAATTACTGTGATGTGTGATAATCCAAAGAGCCACCAAAGAACCAGCAGAAAACGTACAGGTAGAAAAGTACAAATACGGCAATATAAAATGACTCCATTTCAAGTAACAGCATCCTAAATTTACATTATTTCCCACCATATATATATATGTGTGTGTGTGTAATGGACTGGCCCACAGTAGCAGCAGCCCACCAGGCTGTCTCATTCTCTTTTTTTCATGAGAAGTCGGAGGTCGCTGCTAATGCTGCCACTGCTGTGTTAACGGCAGATAAATGGCGCCGCTCTTCGTCCGGATTACTTTAGATTTCCAATCAAGAGGTAATGGCCATTGCCATGGCAACCACATTCCGACAGGCAAGAGAGGACGGGGGGAAGAAGGTAGAAAACTGTTTATACATTAGATATGTATTTAAAATGTATGCATTGTATGGAATCATTCGTTTTTATTGTCTTTAAACCTTTATCTTTACCTAATACTGGTTTATTATAGCTTGGTTGAGATGGGACAAAAAGATCTTATAGTTGTGAAGAAAATATTTTTTTTTTTGGAAACCCTGTATCCATGTGTGTGTGTGTGTGTGTAATCTTTCTGGATGTAATAGAACACTCAAACACATCACAGTTGGTCGTTATAATTAAATTTCTGGGCATGTTCAGGCCCTACACACACACACACACACACACACACACACACACACACACACACACACACACACACACACATTCATCTGTGGCAAGCCGTTTAGCATGATGTGTTCAGTCTCATTTCTTTTCATATATATATACATTACTCACAATAACTTAGGGATAGTGATATTTATATGAGTGACTTCTCATTAGTTTATTAGTATAGCAACTAGTATATATATATATATATATATATATATATATATATATATATATATATATATATATATATTGTCTTTATAATCTGCACAAATCTAATGTGTTTAACATTTAAAAGTCCATAACTTTTTGGTGAGAGCAGCAGATCAGATTTTTAGATCAAAAAGTAAATAAATAGCCCCCACATCAAAACATGTTTTGGGAATAGATATAAATGTGTTACTCCCAGTTAATTGAGATAGCAAACAGCTAAAAATTGACATAAAACATGGAAGTCTGTAAGTAAAGATGGTTCTGGCTCATACCAGATATTCACAAAAGTGGCGATAAATGAATCAGGGTCAGTTGGTATTATGAATAGTGGCTGAGTACTATAGCAGAGAGTGTGTGTGTGTATATATATATATATATATATATATATATATATATATATATATATATATATATATATATATATATATATATATATATATATATATATATATATTCTTTTGACAAATTTCCACCCTGTGGATATATCACAAACAAAAACATATGTGTATAACTCCTTTCAAGAAAAGCTTCTTTTATTCCTCCACTTGCACTAAATATCACAGATTGACTCCAGGACAAAGCTCCAGTAGACTGAACTGACAGGATGAAAGGTTTGATAATTTTTTTATTTTTTTTCCTCCTAGAAGATACCACTAAGTTTTTTATTGGATTGCTCACATGATATAATCTGACAGGGAAGTGGGGCGTTTGTGTTGAAACAAGAAATGTGCTTGTAATACAAATGAGAACGTCTTTCTCTCCCGCTCAGAGAATCCCAGTGATTTCAAGAAGTAACGGAAATAAAATCAACACTGACAGCAACACTTGGAGTCAACGTCTCCTTAAAACAAAATGAGCAGAAAACAGAAATTCTACTCATAGTTCTGAAGGGAGACAGGCAGAGGCTGCCCTGGCCTGTCCCGCCAAATTAAAACATGTTTCACATCTGGGAGTGATTTCAAACTCTCATCTTAATTTTATTAACCACTTTAATAAGGATGCAAAAACATAATCTTTCCATCAGAGGAACATCACCAAAGTCAGGCGATTTTTAACTCAGAACAATGCTGAAATGGCGTCAAACGCTGATGTGTTTCTTCCTGCACTGTCTTTGAGAAAATTACAGGTCATTTAGAACAGACTTTAACTAATACAATACTTGTTACCTGTAGTTTTTAAGAATTTATTTAATATCCTTCCTCCTTTTTACTTGTCTACAAAGCCTTACATATTCTAGCACCTTCACATATCAGCCACTGCCTCTGCTTATGTATTTATTTATTTATTATTATTATTATTTTTAAATAAAAATCTAATAAAAAAGTAAATGAATAAAAATGTATGTATGTATGTTTAATGGCTTGTAGATATTTTAGATGTTTTTTTGTAAAAAAAAAAAATTTAAAAATCAATAAAAAATAAATGAATAAATCCATATACCTGCAACAATTCACAAGATTTTATGTAATAAAAATGTATGTATGTTTTCATGGCAAACCCTAACTTCTAATGTCTTGCCACTGATCTGTAAAGCAGAATTTCTTTTAGAGATAATAATTTTAGCCATAACTAAGATACCATTGCTAGGAACAAAACAAAAGAAAGCTAATTTATTATTAGGTAAAATGATGCCATTGGAATGGAAACAAACCCAACTTTGTGTAAAAACTGAATAATTGTTTTAATTAACATCTTGTACTGTCATCTGTTTTTTCCTCAAAAACCTGAAGCCAATGTGTGTGTGTTGTCCCTCAAACAATCAAACATATCACAGTTGGTCTTAAAATTTTACTTTCTGTTCTCTTGTTTTCCCACTCCTAACATTTTCCCCGGTGGAACGCGGGCTTTCAGTTAGAAATGTGAAGTCTAGCCAAAACTGAGATAACATTTATGAGATGATCATAAAAAGAAGAAAATAAAACAGCTCCTCTCAAACACATCGATCTACCGCTCATTCTTTGTGATGTGTAAACTGATCTTGATGTGCGATTTCCACAAAATGCCCCTTTAATATTATTTCCTTTATGATGACCAATAAATAATAGTAAATAGCAGTAGGCCTTTCTCTGTGTTGCTCAATCTATGCTACAGTAAATAATTATCTGGATTAATTCTTTAATTTAAAATTCTGACTATCGGAGACAGAATTCATCACCTCTTACCCGTAACTGGCTCCGATTTACCCTCAAACACAGGAACCCCGGAGACAGATGAAAGAGCTAACATATATCTGGACTCCTTTTCTTCAATCAACCTTCCTAACTCCATTGATTTCCGCATCCAAAACATCAACTTGTCTCTTGGACCCTATACCAACTGGATTGCTTAAAGAATTTTTCGTTTGATTGGCACTTCTTTCCTCAATACGCTCAATATGTCCTTATTATCCAGTTATGTACCACAGTCTTCAGAGCAGCTGTAATTAAACCTCTTCTCAAATATCCTGCTCTTCATTCAGGCATTGTAGCCAACTGTAGACATAGATCTAACCTGCCCTTTCTCTCTAAGATCCAGTTGTGTGGCTTCCTACATTGCTTCAGGTTTCATCATTTAAAGATTTTAAATGTTCTCAATGAACCAAAGGAATTATCGCCATATTTCTGTTGGATCTCATTGATGCATTTGACCATTATATCCTACTACAGAGTATTTTACTGATATGAAAGGAGCTGCAATAAGCTAATTGAGTCCAATCTTCCCGATCGTTCCCAGTTTGTGCTCTCTATCACACAAAAGATAGCAGCGGAGTTCCACAGGGGTCCATACTTGGACGACCACTATTCACCTTATCTATGCTTGCTTAAGTTATTATTATGAAACAATTTTCATTGTCATGCAGATGATTCCCAATAAATCAGTCAGTCAGTAATTTTCTATACTTTTCTATTATTTTTCATTAGGGTCACATGGTCTGCTGTAGCCAATCCCAGTGTATTACAGGTGAGAGGGAGAGATACACCCCAGATGGTCGCCAACCAATCATGGGGCACACACACCATTCACTCACACACTCACACCTAAGCGCAATTTAGAGACTCCAATTAACCTCAGCATATTTTTAGACTGTGGGAAGAAACCGAAGAACCTGGAGAGAACCCACGCAGACACGGGGAAAACATGTAAACCGCACAACAGGCAACAGCACTAACCACTGCCCCACCATGTCGATCCCCACCATGTATCTATCAAATAAGCCAGAAGAATCCAAACCAACTTGATAAAATTCCAACATGTCTTAAAGACATGAAGTCCTGGTTGACCTGCAACTTTCTGCTAATGATCTCTGCTACTGAATTAAACAAATTTCAGATACTGCTTTGTTACACCTACATAAAATAGCAAAAGGACTTCGAGCACTTCCTATCTCTAAAAGATGCAGAAAAGCTTGAGGCGCTTTAGCATATTTTTACGATTGATATTACTGATTTTAGATCATGTTATTATTATTATTTTATATGGCTTGAATTTGACTTACAGAAAGATAAGTGTTGATCCATTGAGCCACATGGTTTAATACTACTGTTATTAAGTAGAGGCTGTTTGTGACAGGTAAGAAACCGCTGTAGAGTCAAGAGGCCTCAAATCAGAGAAGATTCTCATCAATATAACTGTGTTGTATAATTGTCTGTCTAGTAAGTGAAAATGAGAAAATTGGTATGCACTCTGTTCATTTCACTTACTATTCTAATTTACTTTATTTTTACTGCACATTCTATGCATTTTCCCTCATCCTAAATAGGTTTTAATTGTCTAATCCCCTCCTAATATTTTCCTTAACATGTTTAATCTCTTTATTTGTATTCCATGTTTGCTGTAAAGCATTTTGAGCCGCATTTCTGGTTGAATAGTGCCATACAAAAAAAGAAAAAAAGATTATTATTACTATTTTAAATACTGCTTCTGCTGTTGTGCACTATTTACTTGATAAACAGCATCTTTAGACTTTTAAACCTTGACACTCCATTGCTGCACTGTCACTGACATCTGTCTTGTGATGAAAACCCTTAATTTTTCATAATTCCTGTTCACAGGCAAGCAAACTACAATGCACTTATGTCTGAAGCTTTCCTCCCTAAACACTCCCACGCACTCACAGCTCGTCATGTTGTCTTATTCCATCAAAGCCGCGTGGAAAATATCACCTCGGGTCTCACCTTTCAGATGTGAGAAAATGCTCACAACCTTGACAGATGCTCTAAACATTTTGCCCCCTTATAAATATTAGGCTTTTGTGCGAGAAAGACATCTTGGAGGCAGCCGGCACAGAGCCGGAGGGCAAACATGCAAACCTTGATTAACTTGTGTAGGGCCTGTTTTTTTTTTTTTTATTTTTTTTTTTTATTTGTTGTTTCCTTTTTTTCCCCTCAGCACTAACTCGGCTGGCTCACGCTGTAGATTTCTAGATGAGAATAAATAAGAAAAGCGTTATTGAAAATAAGCAGGAGTGAAATCTTATCTGGTCCAATGTCATGAGGTTTACAGTGTTCCTTATATACTGTCAGATGGTTAATGGAATATGATTTCAAAGGGTCTTGGATGCACTGAACCACAGTCGCTGATGTTAATGGTGAAAATATACTATGTCCAATAGCTTGACCCAGTTCACTGACTCACAAAGCTGCTAAGATGTCCATATAAAGATATACACACATAGTATACTGGCTGTTTACTGTTAACTGTTTGTATCTTGTAAACTGAACTTGAATTAAAAAAATACCAACTAAATATCATGGACTGGGAGTTATGAATGAAAGTGATGTCTATGGCATCACATTTCTTTCATATTTTACAGCAGCTTAACCCTCTATTGCATGAAATATCACTTAGACATGGTAAAAAAAACATTTTGAATGTGCTTAATACTTTAAATGGCCTAAATAATAGATACATTAAAAAATATATATTAGAAGAAGTTGTAAAGATAGTTTCAGGATTGTTTCGTGCTATGTAAGTCAATTTACCATATTTGCATATTGTGGCCCTACATTCACAAATGTATTTTATCAGATTAGAAAATAAAAATTATAACATTAATATTGAATTAAATGTTCAGTTGTTGTGTGCTTTGAGTGGTCGAAAAGACTAGAAAGGCACTAAATGCAGTCATTTTACCATTTGTGAGACAATGATGCTCACATGTCAAATGTCCATTAACAAACAGGATATCCTGGTCATGTAACCTCATAAATTGTCTGTTCTTCAAAAATAAAAGCCCGCTTTTCATGCCTAACTGTAAAAATATTGAATGTATATCACAGCTTTTTAGAAAAAGATGATTGCCAGATGATAACACTATGTAATAGAAGGTAAAATATTGCATTCTCATTTTGTTCCCACTTGAACTTCCCATTATATTGTCGGAATGTACCTTCCAGGTCTCATCTCATCTTCTATACACGCTTATTCCTCATTAGGGTCACAGGGTCTGCTGGAGCCAATCCTGGTGAGAGGCAGGGATACACCCCAGATGGTCACCAGCCAATCGTGGGGCACACACACCATTCACTCACACACTCACACCTATGGGCAATTTAGAGTCTCCAATTAACCTCAGCATGTTTTTGGACTGTGGGAGGAAGCCGGAGTACCTGGTGAAAACCCACGCAGACACGGGGAGAACATGCAAACTCCACACAGAAAGGTCCCAGACCCAGGACCAAGGACGTCTTGAACCTGTTACCTTCTTGCTGTGAGGCAACAGCGCTAACCCCTGTGTCACTGTGTCGCCCACCTTCCAGGTCTCTATCAGGTAATTGTAAATGGTGAATTTACAATTTTTGTCCAACATATAATTCCCAAAATATTGTCCTAACCACATTAAGTAATGTTTGTGAGGGTCATGTTTGTAATGTTGAAATGTTCAAATAACTTTAATAGTAACATTAGTTTTATTACTGCCCAAACTTGCTGTTTTGACATCTTGGGCAGTGGTTTTCAAAGTAGGGTAATTACCAGATGGTCCCCAAAAAGAGGAGAATAGTTTATTTTCACTATAATTCCACCATGTCAGAATGTAGGACCATTTGTATAGAGGATTGACATAATTTAAAATAAGAAATACATTTATTTAATTAAGTAGTATTTACTTCCTATTATTTGTGTACAACTTTCCCTTTGCAAATGAATTTATTTAATTTAAAATTTTATTTTCCATTTTAAATATTAAGGTGAAAATGAATGGGGTAAGTGAATATATCAATACAAGAAATAAATACATTTAAAAAAAAGATAAATAAGTTAATAAATTGAAAAATCTAATAAATGTGAAAATAATACACATAAATTAATATATTAATTAATGAAAGGTAAAATTAAATAAATATGGAATATGGCATATTTTTATGTACTGAGTCATTATTATAGTCATTTATTCATTCTTGATTATGACAGTCTTCCATCATTTTGAACTTGAGTTTCGGACACTTTCTATTAAAAAAAAAAACATCTTAAAACACAAATCTTATGAATTTGCTTGGTCCAAGGTCTAGTTTTCATGAGTTTAAGGGTCCTTGATGTGAAAATCTTTGAGAAGCACTGATCTAGGGAACCATTTGCAGGAATCTTCAATAAACCTTCACAGAACCAAAAACAAATATTTGAACATGTGATCCTTTTTTTTTTTTAGCGAGGCCAGTATAGACCCTTTACAGCTTCCATACTGATATGAAATAGTACATTAACACAGGTGTTATCAATGATACTAATTACAGTTCCATTCAGGCCAATCAGAGTCAGGCTGCTATTATCTGCTACAATAAAAGAAATGAATATCAATGTTAACACCTGCTACTACTTCATGTCAATATGGCTGCCATGAAAAAGATTCTGTTGTTTCAGCCAGTTAAAACAGACATTTGTCAGTATTTAATTGAGGCAAGAGTTAACATTGTTGTCATGGTTACACAGGAAAAAAAGAAAGAATTTGAACTTCCCTCGCAGATTAAACACTGTTAAATGAACCTGTGTTGTCAAAATTGAAATCTGCACATCCGCCAAGCTCCTCAGCCCTAATCAAACAAAAGTGCCCAATTAATTAGTTTTTTCAGACAAAGTTAATAGTTTATTTATGTGCGACTAAGTTGTTCTGCAGGTCACGTTTTGCCGGCTTTGATTTCTCCGGTGGAGAAAGTGCTACGTTTATGGACCACAAGGAAGTCATAGGAGATAAGTCACCTCCAGAAAACCCTCATGTTAAATCAGAAAACTCATCCAAAGGTACTGTTGGTGTTTTTCAATTCTTAACCAAGACCTCAATCTTCCCTTTAACCCGGTATGTTCATTTCAGGAATAGCAATGGTGTTCCGGGTCAGTTTGACCTGGTGCTTTAATCTTTAATTATCCAAAAGATGTCCAAAACCAAGAAAATTAACAAGCATTGTTAATATTTCATCACTAACTCAATAACTAACTATTATATTAATATTTAGTGCAATGGTGGTCTTTATCTCTAACAGGTAATGGTTTCATTAAGATAATTCACTTGTTTTTCATAAATAAAATAAATACATCTTCAACCTTTTTTTTAATGTTTCGCCACTTGATTACTTTTGAAAGACCAACATATAAAGCACAATAATTTTATATAATATATGCAATATGTCTCACTGTTGCAAAGAAAGAACTGTGGAGACATTTCTGACACATTTTTACCTCCAGTTTGACTGCTGGGTCTAATTGACCCGAACTGCATCTATGTGATAAAAACATGCAGGAGGTGGTTGCAAATATGTGAGATGAACCATTTTCATTTTATATGTTTATTACACTATTTAAGGCAAGCAGAAGAAGTTTCATACTGAAAAAATACTTTTAACTATTGACCCGGAACATACCTGGAGGGTTAACCCTGATCGAGGGCTTTGCATGCCTAAAAAAACATGGGAAAAGTTGAATCATGCTTTCATTGATATGAGTTGATAGAAGAAAACACTGCACATTGTCAGTGAACATTAAACAATTAAATTTAATATCAACATTGTAGGACTTGGATATCATTTCCTCATTATGCTAATAGGAAACGTGACCCCAGCTGTATAATAGTTCCTTCCCAACTTACTTACTGTTGCAAATGAGTGTAGAAATGGAATTTCTCTGACATATAAGGACAAAGGGCATAAAAAGGGTATTGTAGCTGTAAATTGTGTTCTACAATATGATTTACCTCCTTCCACAAACATGCATAAAAAAACATAAATACATTTATATTTATCTTTAAAACATATGCTGATTAGATTTATTATACAAACCCACCGTTGTTATAAAGAATTCAGCAAATGAATCTGTTGTTTTGATGGATGTGACTGTCTCACATGCCGATAATTCTATCATCACCTCATCATGCAGGGATCAAACTGACAGGGAATTTTCACATCCACAACATACAGACCGGGAATGGGGAACAGGGCGGCACGTATAGCTGTGTATGTGTTTTAATAGCATTTCAATTATATTCTGTTGGTTTTTGATTAAAACCGAATGACACGAGGGCATGGATGTGACAATATGCAATTCAAAAGTGTAAATTAAACAGCTTTTTTTGTTCTCTCACAGGAATAATGCACACATACATGCATATATGTATAGACACTCACTGTAGATTCATTGTTGAATTATTTTGTCCACAAAATATCAGAAAATAGTTTCTGATGACAGTGGCAGAGGCAGAAATAAAGCAAAATTTGAATAAAATCATGACACAAAATAAATATTTTTGTGTTTTTCTGCATCCTATTTTGTCCTGTATTATCTTGTGGCCCCTTTGATTGATCCAGTGACCCCCTGTGAGGGCCCCCAAGTTGGGACCCACTGGCATAGATCATAAAACTGTTAGCTTAAATTAACGGTAACTAACTGGGAGCAATCATCCAGAAAGTTACTATAGAAGTACTGTACTTCTGTTTGCAGTATTGTGTCTTTAATATAAAATAATAAAAAACAAATGAAATACTGTCATTTCAGCTGTATTGACAGTATTTGGTGATTAACCCTCTATTGCATAGTGTTGCCTTATGGCAACAATTACTTTATCTTCATTTTTCTAAAACGTTATTTATATATAAAATATAAATGCTTTGATTGACATTGACATGATCAGGATATCCTGTTTGCTCATGGACATTTGACATGTGATTATCATTGTCTCATAAAACAAAGGTTATCTTTTATTCAGAATTTGGGAAAATGTTCATCAAATAAACTTTTTTTCTTTTTATCCTTTTATCCTTTTTTCTAATATACTAAAATACATTTGTATATATATACATATATATATTCTTCCCTACAATGATTTTCTACAGTAGCACTTCTACTGTGAGTGACTGTGACTTTCTGGAAAGTAAATATACATCAATCTACTGTAATAATCGTTTACAGTAATGTTACTGTGTTTAACACAGTAAATAACTGCAGACTTCACAGCAGAGTTTTACATTGCAGCAGAGGTGCCATGACACTACTTTTCTGCCAGAGAAACATAACAGGAGACATGCGTGTAGCTCTGGGCCTGAGACCATAATATACACACCACAATATAATTTCAGGAAAACAATATAACTGTATTGGTGTATTTTGTGTTTCAGTTATTTTCTCTGCAGCCCTGGTTTAAAAAGAAGTGACTTGCAGCAGACCTGCACTTTCTGGGAGTTTGTTCCAGACATGTTGAGCATAAAAAGGGAACACTGTTTCTCCATAAAGTTTTATATTACCACACACCAGGGTACATTGTAGAGTAAGCAAAGCAATGAAGGGAAGCTTAGGGGTCGTTTGCACTAAGAACTTTAAAGGTCTAGTCCACAATTCTGATTTTTTTTTTGTCAAATTCAGCAAATATCTGCTCACTGCCCACAAGCTGCCTGTTCTGTGTGTGCACTGAAAAAAGTCTGGTGTTCATAAACCCCCTAACCGCCAATCCCATAATTGGAAAACAAACAAAATGGCTCCCACCAAACCAACAATAATATTCCAGCAAATCAGAAGCAGGTAAAGTTGGGCCTCACTCACAGCCTAAAAAGTGACCCCCGCCACCATTGAAACAAGCTGGTATAGAGCTAAACTAAATTCAGATTCAGGAAGTAAAATAATAATTCACATTAGCTTTAATAATAAACAGGGCACCAATATTTGGACCTGATTTATTGAACGTAAGGAAAGGCGAGTGATCTGAACAAACTTAACGGATTTACACATGGTTTGATTTCTTACAAATGTTATCAACGTGGCAATTATTATATATTGAAAAAATCTATAAGTTTGCATTGTCATAACTAAATCTCTGATGTTTATAACAAACCAAACCGTTTGAGAATCAGTTGAAAATTAAGCAAATTTTGGTCATTTCAAAGAACTCGCACCATTAAAGCATTAAAGCAAATTTTGGTCATTTCAAAGAACTCCCACCATTAAAATACATTGCTATGGGTGAGCGAGCTCCCTGTGGCAAGATGGCCGCCAACGCAGACGTTTGACTCCATTGGCCGCCAGCATCGATGAGACATCTAGCCTAGATCTATGGATCAGGCTACTTGCTGATGTTCCTCAGATTGATCTGCACGGACAAAAATACTCATAATTTCCTGAAATGACCGATTTTCCAAGCGGTTTGGTTTGTCACACATGGTATTAGCATAGCTAGCTAATACGGGATGATTGAATATTTTGAAATTTCAACTTTTCATTTCATTTAATTGTTATTGCAATGTAATTCATTGTTATAAAGTGTGTACACTTCATGGTTTTTCTGCCTTTGCTTATGTGAAGGTTCTGCTATTGTGTGTAAAACACTGTGTGTGTGTGTGTGTGTGTGTGTGTGTGTGTGTGTGTGTGTGTGTGTGTGTGTGTGTGTGTGTGTATAGCTATTACTTCATCACTATCATCACTATGCATAATGTTACTTTTATATGAAAGTTATTTATTATTAATATGTATCTAGTGCCATAACTACATTAATGATATTTATAACAAACCAGGAAGTTGATAATTGAGTAAGTCATGGTTATGCCCATTGGGCAGCAGTGTTGGGTGAGTCATCTATTGTCCTATAGATGTCTATGGGGAGAACATTTCATGACACCTACAGTATAAACTGTCAGCAGGCAGATGTTGCATGGGCGATTGAGTGAAAACACTGAGAAGTCAAACAGCTTTAGTTGAAACCAAACGCAGATGGGCCATGTGGCTGGGTTCCTGCGTTATCACACCTCGTTGAGACATACCTGTGTATTCCACCGTCTGTCTGTTTGTCTCCTTTTGTTTATCCACTGTTCTTATCTCACCTCCCTATATGTAAAAATGCCTTCTGTCTTCACCAGGCCCAACACCGCCCACGCACAGCGTTACTCAACTAGGTGTACAGTCACACTCTCCCACAGCACATGTTCGCACGGCATCCAGCTCATCAAATGTGACATGAACAGAGAGTTCATAATTACAGGCTGTTTTCAAATACCTGCCCTACTATTCCTTTGGAAATATGCTTTCATAATGAGAAAGTAGTTCATGGTGCAAGCCCAGCCACTTCTGTCCCCATGGGAAGGAATAATACCTACCTTCATTAATTATGACTTAATGAAATACAAAATTGCCCCAGGTGCTGTTTGACTGACAGGTAGTCGTACAACAGAGGAAAGCCCCCTTTAAATGTATATAGGCCTCGCAGTACAATGTTACTCTCTAATTGGCAATTTACCACCCGCTCAATAGCCAGGATTGCTTTCTCAGTGTCTGCGGCGGTATTAGCAGTAGTGTTTTTCAACATCCAGATTAATTTCTTAAAAGCCTGCCTTAAAAAAAAAGAAAAGAAAAAAGTGTTGGGCTGGCAAATAAAGGGATGTGATTTAAGGGTGGAAAGTGCTTGTCTTTGACATATTGTGAAAGGGCTCCTAGGAAGTGAGAAGGAGCGAGGGCGGGGTTGACAGAGGAAGACAGGAAGAAGGAGAGAAAGGGAGAGAGAGAGAGAGAGGCTGGTAGCATTAAACTCGAGTGAAATAAATTTGCTTAGAAGGTACTTCTGTTAGAGTCGCCTCCACTGAAAGAGATCAGTCTTGTGGGTTCTGCATTGCAATTTCATCTAATCCTCCGTTTTTTTTCAGGCTGTTGGGAATCTGTCATTCACAGACCACTCATTTTTTACTCACTTGCCATCAATGTACCCTGGATCCTATAAATAACCTAATGTGTATGCTTACGCAGGGATATTACCAATACACTACTATTTGCACTCATTGAGCCGAGGCCCCACTCTTCATTTCAAGAGATATAATGAAATTAAAATAATCAATCTTATATTTGAAAGTCATAACAGATGCATAGATCTCTAGTCTAGCTTTTGAAGAACTTTCACAGACTTAGTGATAAATGAATCATTTACTGAGCTACCATTGGATAAGGATCTATAAGGAATGAAAGCTATAGTCACATACTGTATATAGAATGAATGAATGGGGAATTAAAGTAGTCAAAAGTGCATTGAGAGGACAAATAGTTCTAACTAAAGCCAATAAAAATCCATTTTAAGAATCTGGCTCTTTGCATCAACGCTCGGCATGAAAGACTCTTAGTTTCTTGCTGTTTCCATAGTGACCGAGGGCTAATGACGAGGCGGACGTCACAAAGGGTACCAAGTACGGAGAGGGTAGGGTCTGTGATCTTCAGGTTGTCACGGTGACAGCCAGATGAGAGCCGCTGTGGGCCCAGGCTCAGACTAGCTGAGGCTGTGTAATTAAAAACTCAGAAGGGTTGTGTGTTTTTCGGTCTGGATGCATTCACTTGCAAGCTGGAGAGTTTGACATTGGAAAAAATAAAGTACTTGGAAAAGTCTTCAAGATTGTCTTTGCAGAATGGGAGGAATCAACTTAAATTAATTACAAAGTAGAGGTTGGCGGCCTGGAAACAAAACCGGACACAGATCTTTGGGAATTTGTTTCAATTGGCAGGTTGTAATTGTTCTTTCATATTATTGGATTGCTCCATGTTTTATGCTGTCCAGAGATTGAAACAGTGGATACAGATGGTCAGTGAGTTAAATGTGTCAAATGCTAATCCACAAAGTTGCATTTAGTGCATTGGAAAAAGGGCCAAAAACAAACAAACAACCTCAATTGAGGTCTTTTTAAACATTTTTGCTGTTTCTATCAACAGCTAATATAATTCAATGTTACACATCAAAAAACCTTGACATAAACACCTTCCAAGGGTTTGAAATAGGTAAAAAAAAATGGAAATCCAAAATAATAGACATTCATATGGCAAACGGTGTATGAGAAACTGATACTTGGCTTTGGGGTGTTTTTTGCAGTCTTTTTCAGTCTGAGTTTCTTTATGAAGCTTTCAGCTCTCATCAAAAATGAAAAACACAATGCTCCAAACACAATGAACAGGTCAAAAATGCTGTCAAGACAGAAAAAAAAGAATTGTAAAACTTTTTTATAGTCTAGTAGGCATGTTTTGGAATAGAAATGATGTCTATTATTATATGGTATTATTTTTGAGGCCTTGATGCCTAATAGATTTCTGTGTGAAGAGGAAACTGGTTTTAAATACAAAAGGAGATCATTTTATTCCTACTTAGGGGGAATATTTTGAAGGCTGCACACTGGAAATTAAGATACTCAACCCATTTCTGTTGTTAATGTTCATGACATACCATAAAAACAGCGGAAAAAACATAGATATTGCATACCATTGATTAACCAAAATAATTCATAATAAAATCATCAAAAACAAACCATCTTTTTTTCTATAGCGCATTAGGGTTGTTCCATAGAAAATATCATCATCCATTGTGTTGAATGACCCATCATCAGGATGGAGAGTCACCATTGTGATGCCACGCCCCCTCCTGTCAGAAACGATCTTATGTAGTAGTTAACCTAAAGACTTTGCAGGGATTGCACTGTAAATTCATGAAGTAATCAGGGAAGAAGAAGAGAAGAAGACTTATTTCCGGCTGGATCAGCCTCTGATTGGTCAACAGATTATTGCAAAGCACTATGGGAAATGAATATGGCCATTCGTGCCAATGCTAGCTTCAACATATAAAATATGGATAATAAAAGTGAATAGTGGATCTAACAGTATGGATTTATTTTACAAAGCCCCCCCCCCCCCCCCCCCCCCCCCCCCCCCCAAAAAAAAAAGACAAATATATAGAAATAGGTAGAAAACCTTCTACAAAAGTTACGATCGCACTGAAGGCAGCATTGGAATGGTGCAACTGTTAGCTTTTCAGGCTAAAAACATTACAAGCTACAATTTACTAGTGCAGAATTTCATCCACAACAATGAATAAAGATGAATGAAGAGTCATCATTCCCAGCATGCACCTCCTTCCAATATCATTGTCCATCACATTGATTAACTATAAGCAACGGCCAATTCAGGGGATATTGCCCAACCCTATAGCATTTACTACATTGCAGTGAAACACACCTATGGACAAGTTTACAAACTTTAATGTAACAAAGTTGAAATCTTCTGTAAATATTTTGTATACTTGAGCTCTGGTCCAGTTTTCAGTTTACTATACTACTATACTTTTCAAATAACTATAAATTACTATAAAAGTGTATTTTATAGCTGTTATCTTATCTCCATTTCACATATTAATTTTGTTATGTCCAATTTCATCTTTTCTTATCACCACCTTACAACATTACAAACTTCTATGATGTTGAGTGTGCTGTTGTGTGTTGTCTAGTAATTAATGTCGTTAATTTTCATTTTATTTTACAATATGCTGCATAATTTCCTGGTGTTTGGCCGTAAATGAATTGGAAGGGAATCATAACTCTCAATGTTAATATTTGTTATGATCCTCTATTTCAGTTGGTTTACAGCTTGTGGACACACTGTATGCAGCATGTGAAGTGCCTGAGCTGGCGATGCTAATGTGTTATTGCTAGTAATTCACTGGCGCTCCTGTTGAAGGTCATCAATGAATGAGTGCAAAAGTTCATGCCTTTTTCCAATTCAAATTTTTATGTTTTTTTTTGTGTTTTTTTTCCGCTGGTACCAGTTTCCCTGGTAACGCCCGATCAATACCTGGACCATCCATCACCGTCCCTAAGATGCTCCTGCTATGTTACGACCCTCGCTACTCCAGTAAAAAGGACGGACCTCAGATATTGCAATCTGCAAATCGTAAGCGAAGTTTATGGGTCCATCGCCATAACTCCTTACAAAGTATTAAAATCACGCTTGATTATAGTGCAATTTCATAGACATTCGTTAAATTGATTAGGTTTTTAAGAGGCACAGGTACAAAACAGGTGCTAATAAGTCATTCAGGGTTATCAAAACTTCAAATAAAACCCCGGAAACTGCATGGGGGGCCTTTAAAAGAATAAAATACCTGGAAGTGAAGGAATCACTTCTGGTTGTCATTGGAAGATAGCTCCATTGTTGCCTCTATGTGTGTTATATAGTGCTGCAATATCCCTGTTAAATTCTCTGTAATGTTAAGAGTCACCTTAATTAGTTTAGTCTCTCTCTATCTATCTACCTATTGCTCTCTCTCTAATGGAGTCATTAAAGTCAACATGGACGTTTTTTTTCTCCCATTTGAACCTGCGAATAAAAGAAGCTGACTGACAATCGGTGGGTGAGATAGTCACAACTTTTTTAAAGCAACGGGAAGGCAGCAATTAACAGGATCTGACAACCCACACAAACACACACACAATGCACATAGCACATGCTAAGATCCAGGCCGATTGCAAGTGAACATGTCATTCCTGACTCACAGTGTTAGATACAAATTTAAAAATTAGCACAAAATCTTTTATGGAGCTCTTTTTTTTTTATTTGTAGTTTGACGTGAAGGTGAGAACTTTCACATCAAAGCCGAGTCCATCTCATAACACAGATGGATGAACCGTTGGTCAATTAACGAACTGAATGCCGTAATTGTTTGGATGGCGCTCTCCTCCATGAATTTAGCAGTGATAATTAATTGTTTGTGAGTAAAAAACACTCATCAGGGAGATGAACCGTTAGATACTTAGGTAAACAAACCTGTATCTATTATGGGTGAGTGGCTGATAAGGATTGATGAGAAAAGTTTGATTGTTTGCAACGCAAAAAAGAGAAAAGAAGAATAAGTATAAATGAGGAAAACTTTTCTCACTCTGGATGCAAATGAGATATATCTGCCCGAAGGTCAAAATCTGAATGAGTCATCATAATCAAGGTTTAATTATAATAATACAATTAGAAATGTTGTCTTACTTTAGTTAATGACTTACAGTAATTGTGTGCCCAGTGATTAACTGATAAATAGATTACCAAATAATCAGTCAGGCCCTGGTTTTGATAATAGTATTTGTTCAGCAAAAGCTTAATTCTATTTACAGTCTGTTACTATTCTCAATATAGCAGTTTTCATCCATTTCTACCATCCACATCATTGCAAAAGTAGCATTAAGAATAATTAATGACTAATCAGGAGTATAATTCCTACATTTAAGATTATACTTTAATGTACAGTATGTGGCTTTTACAGATTAAAATGCCTAAAACAGACTAAAACTGTGTTAAATATTGTGTTGTGTACTTTCACTATGCCAGATGTTTCCAGCAATTTGCAATTTGTTTGGAAATTCATATTTAAAAGGTTTAATTTAAATTAATTGAGGATCAGTGTTAGGATTGTCCATCTAAAGCTGTCATGGATTGATTTTTATCCATTTTTTACAATACATTTTCTTATGTCTTTTCTTTTTTAATTATTATTTCCACCCGGATAAAGTATTTTAGTAACAGATCTGTGTGGATTTTAAATTATCAGGGTAACAAACAGCAAATGGTAGAATTAGTTCATGTACAAGCATTGGAGAAACATAGGTTTTTAATGTGAAACTGCTTTATTAGGGGTTCTTACTTTTAATTACCAGGTCTGTTTGGAGATAATCGGCTCCCGGTAGAAACCTCCTGAGTGTCGATTTTAAATTATTACAGGCACAATCTGAACTAATTTAACAGCAGCACAGCTCAACACCACATTATAATGTCAGGAAAAAGCAAAGCTCTGATATACATGGTTTAAACTTTATTTTTTTATTTTTTAGATGTATTATATATGATTTAATACTAAAAATAGAAGTATAAAATAGCATTAGATGGAAATACTCAAGTAAGGTGCAAGTACCTCAAATTTGTACTTCGGTATAGTAAGTTCCAAATGCCCATCCTTCATGTTGAAAGGGTTAAAATGATAAAACATGGTTGGAATTTTTATTTTGCAATGTACACACAAGATAATGTTTTTTTTTTTCACATTCCATCAGATGATTTTAAAAGTTTGCGAGGAAGCTACGGGAAACCAGCTGCACACCTCCAACTTTTGAGAAAGGTAATCAACTTCTCTGTAGCCCGCTGCTGTTGTAGAAAACTGCTCACACTGTGTGCAGCATGACATCTAGTCTCCTCTGCAATTATTATTGACTGACTTTGTTAAAACAATGTGTGTTTGTTTGGCTGCACTGTAAACAGATAGATCATTCCTCTGTTGTATTTCTGACAAATTAGCTGCACAGGGAGTGTTTGCCGCGGTATTAAATCAATAACCATGGGTGTCGCTAGATCAACCTGGACTGAAATCTTAATGATTCCAGCTTTGTGTATTTAATGTATTGAGTTATGCTTCATATCTAGTGCTCACTTCTAGTGGCAGAGTGGGGTTGTTTGAGGGCCAGGGGGGACAAATAAATGAAAAGGGCATGAGCTGTATGCAGCGGGGCAGCAGCGAACAGAAAGTCCTGATCCTTGGTGAGAGGGCACCTTATCACAGATTCTACCCTGGAAATGCACTGTAAAGGGTATTTTATCATGTTTTGCATAATGGAATGGCACCCAAGGGTGCATTTTATCATGTCTGTGACACTTGAAGAGCACTCTAGGGGGTGCTTCATCACATGTTGTCCACTGGAAGGGCACCCTAAAGGGCATTTTAGCATGTTTGTGACATTTTAAGTTCACCCTCGAGGACATTTTACCACATTGTGTCTACTGGAAGGGCACTCTAGAGCGTATTTTATCGTCTTTTTGACACTTTAAGGGCACCTTAGAAGGCATTTTAGCATGTTTATGACACTTGAAGAACATCCTAGAGGTCACTTCATCGCATGTTGTCCACTGGAAGGGCACCCTAAAGGGCATTTTATCATGATTTTGTCACTTTAAGGGCAACCTAAATGATATTTGACATTTTTAACACATTAGGGTCACCCTGGATGACATTTTATCATGTTTTTGACACTTTAGGGTCACCCTAGAGGGCTTTTGTCATGTTTGTGACACTTGAAGAGCACCCTAGAGGGCATTTTCATCACATATTGTCCACTGGAAGGGCACTCTAAAGGGCATTTTAGCATGTTTGTGACATTTTAAGTTCACCCTAGAGGACATTTTATTACATTTTGTCTACTGGAAGGGCACTCTGGGGGGTATTTGATCATGTTTTTTCTCTTGAAGGGTGCTCTAGAGTGCATTTTATCATGTTTTTGATACTTTAGGGTCACCCTAGAGGGCATTTTGTCATGTTCGTGACACTTGAAGATCACCCTAGAGGGCATTTTCATCACATTGTTCACTGGAAGGGCACTCTAAAGGGCATTTCATAGTGTTTTTCACATTGTAATAGCACCCTAGGGAACACTTCATAAGGAAGAACACCCTAAGGTGTTTTATCACATCGCCTTGCACATTGGGCCACCGTAGAGGGCACTATTACGTTTTATTTACCCCTGGATGCAAAAAAAAATATTACACATGTGAAGCAAAACAACATGTCCATCCCTTCTAGTCTACAGTATTTGTCTATACTTTTAGTTTTCTCTAGTGACCAACCATTATGTAGCAAAGAATTGTGGGTAAGACTATTACTTAACACATGCAAATGTGAAACCGCTGAAGTGAAGTTCAATCGTTCTGCTCTGCAGCCCAGCCATGATGAGCAATTATCACATGCAGTGTAACTTCCACCACTTTCCCCCCTACTGTCTTTTATGCATTGAAGTAATAAAGTGTCATAAAAGTTATCATTTATAGCTCAAAACTCTTCTGAACAACAAAGACATCCTTCAACAACATGAGTCATCACCCTGCCTTCTCCTCCCAGTCCCCCCCCCAAAGTTAATTTTACGTTAAGGTATTAAAATAATTCATGCTCATGAGTTTCAACATAATATATGACAGAGGGAATTAAATATTCAAGCGTCTCAAAGTGATGCACCTCAGCAAAAGTATGTCAGCAGGAAAGAAAGAGGGCGAAAAGAAAGTTGAGTGAGTGAGCGATGGGTGGTAGAGCCAGAGGGAGGACAAAACAGAGCGGCGAGGGAGGAAAAATGGAGGAGTAGATGGAGACTGCCTGATTGGAAAATGGATTGGTGACAAAACGCCACAGCTTGGAGCTAAGATTAGGATTCCATCTGTCTTGAATGAAATATTCAAATATATGCTGGCGAGAGGAGGCATATTACTAAAAGGATGGATGTGGAGAATATGTGAAACAATGACAGGCGCTTTACATCCAGAAGGGTCAGCACTATCGCAGACTTGTTATTTAGCGGAGAGCTCCTGAGGCATATGTGCTGTTGCATTTTTGAAGAAGCTGATAGGAACAAAACTCATACGTCGAACGCTTTGTTTCTATCGATGGCATGACACCGTGAACACTTGATTATACATAGATCCGTCTCCCACTTTTCATCCAGCAACTTACTGGGTATTCAAACGACAAACGTGTTGTTTCAGATACCGGTGAGACAAATAAGATCCAAAGAAAGACAGAGACTATGATCCAGGAGTTAAAAAGATTGTGATATGTTAATAATACTATGAGGAAAGGTTTTGTAACTCCATGGGGATCAGGTTATTCATGGTTGACGGTTGACTGCTGAGGTAGCAGTAGAAATATGCTTAATATTATATTCATGTAACAAAATAGTTGACCAAGTGTGTGCTTTTATGTAATTGGCCAACCAAACCAACCAGTCACAATCAAACAACCCAATCAAACTATCAATCTATCAATCAATCAATTTGTCATCTTTATATAGCAACATGAAACTGTTCAAATTTAACTGTCCCACTATAGGGTTAATTTGATTGCAGCCAGGTATTTTCAATCCATCAAACATGCGATCCATTAAAACGTATTTTTGATTGAATTATATACTTATTAACCCTCTATTGCATACTGTTGCCATATGACAACAATGATTTTATCGCCATCTTTCGAAAAGGGGCTTTTATTTTGAAGGACATGCAATTTATAAGGTCACATGACCAGGATATCCTGTTTGCCATGGACATTTGACATGTGATCATCATTGACTTAAATAGATTAAAACTATGCTGAGACTATTTCTACAACTTTTTCAACTTTATATATATATATATATATATATATATATATATATATATATATATATATATATATATATATATATATATATATATATATATATATATATAGGCCCTTTTAAGGGTCCCTTTTTTAAGGCCCTTTTAAAAATAATCTAAGTAATATTTCATACAATAGAGGGTTAAAACATACTTATACTTTATTACATCCCATTTCTACCAAGTCTGCTCAGCTATACGCTGCTAAATCTTACACAGAAAGATGATGGTTAGGGTTACTAAAAAGGGAGAATATTAACTGCATGTCGTTGAAATTGTAGTAGCAGCCCTGGACGACTGGTCTTCCGCTTCACAATTATTGGTGAACCTCATGATTTAGGAATCTTCCTCACCTTACTTTATTAATGTGTTTTTCAGAGACAACACGTGTTAATTAACAGCAATATGATGTATGGCCAAAAAACTTATTATAGCAGGTACATTTTTTAAAAGAAGATGAAATTTACGCCCTTGTCTGTGTTTCCCACAGCACATTCACAGAGCATGATGGGACAGTACTCTGCATTTCACCCAAATTTACCGACTTACTGATTTGATCATTCTCCAAATGCTGGGTTGCTAGATGAGCCTCATAAATTCGCAGCCAAAAACCTTTTCAAGCTCTCATTAATAATTTCCACTGCAGCCTTCATAATCTACGACGTGGAGGGGGGGGCAGGTAAAAAAGGAGCCGGGTAAAAACCCAACCAGGAAGACAAAGTTACAACCCCAAATTACTGAAATGCTAATTCACACCACTTTGATATTAGCGGATGACCTCTGGTTTTTTGCGAAATATGGAAGGTGGTCGATTTTTTCCCCCCTCCTACTGCAGGATTAAGAGCACTGATGACCTCTGCAGTTATTACAAATCACAGGAGGAACCTAAGTAATAAAAGTCCTCTGTGATTTCCAAGTGGCAAATTAAAGGGCATGGTTACAAGATTTTAGTCCAAGCATTAGTGGCGTTGAAGATAGCACTACCAGCACCTAGGAGGCCGTTCTATGGCTGACCTTTGACCTCCCTGTGGACAGAGCATGACAGCTTCTATAGGAGAAAAGGAGGAGGATAGGTATATGAGATAATGACAGTTAATTATTGCTATATGGTATGCATGGGGGGGAGACCGGACCATACTGTCATATCCCTTTCCAGCTCCACTTAGAACGTGTTTGGCTGCTCCTTCTGCTCATCAGGCAAGGTGGGACTGTGAACATCGTGATTTGCATGCTTTAAAGTAATTTAGGAGTGACCTTCAAAGGGAAAGCAAAGAGTGCAAAACAAATAAGGCAACCAAAATGTCAAGACTGTTATGGGAGATGGGATGTCATTAGGAAATGCACCGCGGCAGATCCACCTTAATTCCAGAAAATGGTGAATCTATCAAACAAACTGTGAGCTTCATTACAAAAGCAATCAGATGAGATGCATGCCCGCTTTTTTTTCTCAAAAAAAAAAAAAAAAAAAGATGACATTGTGTGGGGAAACGCTTTGGTTATATTTTAAATGCCATAACATTATTATTTCTTAGATAAGGTTTTTTTTCCACGGATTGATTTGAGAGGACTATGAAGATTATCTTCCCGAAGTTTAAACGATTTACTTTGTGTTGCTGTGTGTCTGACAGGAACACAACGTTCTTATTGGATAAAAGAGGTGTTAAGATGGGATTCCTCTTAAGCAACAATTGATTACTTCTCATAATTAATGTACAATCTCAAAAGATTAGAATCTCAAAGATCAGGGGTTTCCAAGCTACACAGTCATGATAAGAGACTAAAATTTGAGTTAAAGCTGTAAAGGCATCATGTCAGCACAGAACACAAAATAGAGCCCAGGCTGATGGCAGGTTTTTGGTTTTGCAGGTACTTGGTTGTAAAGCAAAGAATTTGACAGTACTAGATGAAAGGTCAGGCCATGAGAATTACTACAATCATCCTCTGGGAGCCATTAATGTCTGTCTCAAATTTGATGGCAATCCCTCCAGTAGTTAGATGTGATTTGAAATAGTTTGAAATGTCATCCTGGTTGGCAAAAAAGCCGAGGGGGAGCACCAATGTCATGGGGATACATGCTGGGAGCCATGAACGTCTGTACACTACTTTTGTGCCGATCCATCATCTGTTGGGGCATATTCACCGGAAAAGTGAACTATTACTACTACTCATGGAAGCTTGTTAAGTATTTCAACCCAAGTGGGAGATCATCAAACCAACCAACATCCTAATATTACTCACATGGTTAAAAGTTCCTTTTTTTAATAACATTTTAATCTTTTGGGTCACTCGAGCTGCTTTGGGCTCAATGGGACTCCATTAGGTTGTATTTACTAGGATTTTTTTCCAAATTTGCATATTATTGCCATATGGCAACACATATATTTTAGCATAGTATGAAAAAAACTTGAAAAATATTGAATTTAATGTAAAAGAAACGTTTACTTATCCCAGATATTGGGTTCTATTTTTAATTTGGCAAAAAATGTCCAGAATTCTAAATAAAAGACAGTTTCGGTTGTGAGACAATGATGCTCACATGTCAAATGTCCATTAGCAAACAGGAAATCCTGGTCATGTGACCTCATAAATTGTATGTCCTTTAAAAATAAAAGCCCCTGTTTCACACCTAACTGTAAAAATATATATTTTATATCACAGCTTTTAGGAAAAAAAATTGCAACTCTATGCAATAGAGAGTTAATCTGTTTAGAAATAGTTCCTGTTATGAAGAGGGTTTCTCAGGTTTAACTCTCACTTTTGAACCAGAAACATCTTATTTTATAAATAAATTTAAATATTAAACTGGGAAAATGGCAAAATGGGGCCCCTTTAACATTACAAGTGTCATAATCATTTTCATGTATCTAATATTGCAGAAGATGAAGCTATGCCTAGTAAATACCATCTGCTTGTCTGTTTAAGAGTCAATATGAGACTATGTGATAGCTTCAATAAACACACATAGGCTACAAAGGATAAAATAAAGCGCATCAATCATGCATGGGCTGAGGGCGAAGTTACACCTTCAAAATGCAGTGGAATACAATTTCAAGGAGTTGGAGAATTTCCACCTGGGGCAGTCTGCATTTTGACAGGACGGCGCTGTCTGAGAGGGCATCAAGGGGGCTGAAATTGCTTCTTATATAGCCTGCTGGTTTACATAATCCAATTGGCCACACGGACGGTGACGCCTTTGATTCAGACTGAGAATACGCTGTAATGCTGCCATAATGTCTCAAAAAGTGGAATTCAGCACCAGATGCACTTTTATTCTTCTCTGTGCATGTGAAGTAATTACTGAGTTGGGCCAGGTTGTAATTTGGCTCTTAAATCATTAGATTGTCAATCAGTAGTTAGTGTGAAAACATAGAAAAATACTCTGCAACTGAATATGTTAGTATCTATAGTCAACACCTGAATGTTTTCTTAACCTAAAATGGCCTAAATAATAGATATATTTAAGAAATACAAGAAAAAGTTGTAAGTATAGTCTCAGGATAGTTTCATGCTATGTAAGTCAAAGGGACTCCATGTGATGGTATGCACTAGGAATTTTTCATATTTGCATATTGTTGCCATATGGCAACAAATCTATTTTAGAATATTAGAAAAAACATATAACATTAAAATTGAATTAAATTCAAGTTCATTTTTTTATTTAGTAAAAATGTTGCCAAATTAGGAAAAAAAGACAACCTTTGGTTGTTAGACATTGATCACACGCAAAAGAGACTGGCAAACAGGATATCATGGTCATGTGACCTCATAAATTGCTTGTCCTTCAAAATAAAAGCCCCCTTTTCACACCTAACTGTAAAAACTGATTTTATATCACAGCTTTTTTTTTTTAGAAAAAATGAAGATAAAGTAATTGTTACCATATGCCAACACCATGCAATGGAGGGTTAAGATGCATCTGTGTGAGATCAACAGTGACATTGTTAAAGGACAATTACATAAAATGCATAAAATGAGACAGAAATAAAATACAACTGAAAAACTTAGAGGGTTGAAGGGAAAAGGGAACTCAGACATTTCTTTAAACAAACTCCAACATAGAAGCAGCACATTTCAGAAGAATCTTCAACCAATTTATAGTAGCAATGTGTGTGTATGTGTAAGTGTGTATGTGTGTTATCATAGCAACAGATCAATAAAGCAATTAATTAGCACCTTTTAGGTCTCGTTTATGCTGGTGCATTTTGTTCAAGTTGATTGAAAAGTTACCTTTCCTATTTTGTTGTTGTGTTTTTGTTTGGAAATGGCCTTTTTTTTCTTGCTTTTTTTGGTTGTTTTTTTCTCCCTTCTCCGTCCCGCTTTGGTAAAAGCAATTAGACCAGTCCTCTGCAATGAATCACTCATAGTTGAATTACGTCAAGGTAAACAATTAGCATTTTGCGATGAATAAATTAGGAGAGTGTAATTAACAGCCCATATCGAGTAGATGTCAGCCAAAACTCTGGCATTTCGGAGGTTGGGATTTAATCAGGGCTCTGGATTTTTTTTTTTTTTTTTTTATTTGAGAGACCATCTCTTTCATCGGGTGTGACAACTGTGAAGGGGAAGAGGTGGAGTGAGTGGAACTGAGTCTTGGTGTCAACCTCCTGAAAATAGCTCAGACAGCAATCACTCACATTTTGTCCTGACCAAGGTGAGATAATGCCGGGCCTGAGCCAGCCAGGGGAGGAAATGGACGACAGGAAACTGGACTTCCATTACAACATATATCACCAGTGAGATAGAGGATTCAGATTAACAGAGCTGCAGTTTCTCCCTTGATTGTTTTGCGTTTTCTTCACATCTCGCTTTGGGTTGTTTGTGCCTGTGATTCTTCTAAACCAGATCCAGCGACGTCTCCTTGAAGAACAACCAAAAAGTGAAAAAAGAAAAGATGACAACAAGTAAACAATCTCTTCATTAGTGTCTCTTTAAAGTGTTTCTATTTGCTGATGGGATCCCTTTGTTCACACTCCCCAACATTCCTCAGAACATGACTCTCTAATGTGAAAAGACGCTGATATCAGTGTCAGATAAAAACAAACAGGCTGATTTTTTAATTTGATCAAACTTTTTTTTTCTTTTTTTTTAATTAAGCTAGCTTCTCAACATGTTTTTCAGTTCAAAAGAAGCCGAACGTTGCGCTTTATCTCTCTTTATCTTCGCAACAATGCGAAATTTAGCAAATGGAGAATTTAATACAATGCTTCAAATGACAAATATTGTTCCATTGAATGTCGAGTGATTACTTAAACAGTAGCAAACTGAGCCAATGAACTAAGTACTTGGTGGTAACAGCGATTTAAATGAAGCAAGTCAAATTTTTTTTTGGGGGGGGGTATCCATGTAGGCGCAGAAAATGGCTAAATGCTATGAGTTCAAATGGCATTTATCCATTTATCTGCAGCACTTGAACGAGGGCAGAGGAAAAAAAAAAAGTTAAAGGCTTGAGACAGTTATGTTTGTCCTTGGAGGAAAATGCGACGTGCAATACAAAGAATGTGAAAACAAGACAAGAAATGAGAAAAAGGCGCCTAAAAGTATCTCAGCAGTCCCCCCGGGGCCCAATGGAACACCTTCTACAGCCCACGATCATATATCCAGATCTGGGCTCTGCGGTTTATGGTAGCCATGAGCCCCCCTGGACAATTCCTCTCTGTCTCCCTCCTCCCTTTTTCCCATTTTCCTTCTTACCCACCCCTGTACCTGTTGGGAGGAAGCAAAGCAAAAAAAATACATCCTACATATCAGCGAGGGTACGCAGGAGGGGGAGCTGCTAGGAGGCCGAGTCACCACCAACTCAAGGAATGTTGATCACTTGTGTCTTATCGCGAGCAAAGCCAGGCCACCCCTTGTGAATTAAGGAAGAAATACTATCCACTTCCCTCATTTTTCACCACCCCAGAGATGTTGGGTTGGTCCCTTTCTTCTGGCTCCTGCGTCAGAGAGATAATCCAGGCCCATACCGGGCGGCGGAATCCATCTTTCTGGAGGTGTTGGACCACTAGTCCTTGGCTCCTCTGAGGTCATTGGTGTCTAAGCTCTACTCAAGTGCTCCTTTACCTTCCAGTAAATAATGCTTTTATTTCCTCGTTGTTCTCTGTCAAAGGTTGAACACTACTACAATGTTGCATCACATCATTAAAACCCTTAAATGACAGAATTTAAGCGGTGTCTTATCTTTCTTGTGTCTCTTTGGGTTTTCGTGAGAACATGTTCTTCTTGTTAAAAGTATTTCACACAAAATAAACTACAAAGCAAAAAGTGTTTTATACTCGAGGGCCCTATTCACATATGAAACCCTACCCAGAAATGTCCCAGCAACTTTCCTGGAAGGGGAATTGTGTGAATAGTCAAAATCACTTTTAGGAACTCATTTGTAGACTCAAATCAAAGGGGGCATGAGATGATAGCATAGGCTAAGATGCAGAAGAAGTAAAACACATTGTTTTGTAAAGGCTTTCTTCTATTTTTTTTTGTTTCGTTTCTTGTGGATTCCTATGTTTTCCCTCCACAACTATCTAAGTTATTACTAAGTTACTACATTATTCAAATATAACACAATAAGTCTTTCTTGAGTTGCAAGAAGTTGATTGATTCATTGATTATTTGATCAATGGAAGAATAACCAGAAAGTGTTTTGATAATTGAATAATCATTTTGGTTATTTTTAAGCATAAAAAACAGATTAGTGATTAGTTATCACTATCGTCTGTGGTACAAAATATACTCAATATGTTTGATTATCCATTGAATCAAACTAGTAATTGATAACTTAACATGTGACAAGGGCTCCCAGGTAGAATCCTTGATATAATTATAGTGTGTTGAGTGAGAAAAACACTTTCATTACAAACATATTCTCTGTTTCTGAGAAAGTTTCAGTCATTTCCAAGTCATTTTTGCTATGAAATCAGGTGTTTGTTTTCTTTTTCTTCTGTGTTTTCCAGGTTATTAATATTTTATTAGTGCAATGGATTGTTAGACTGTATCACCTCCATTCCAGTGGACTCAACACAGTTGTCCATCTTTGAGGATCCATGTTTATTCATTCACCATCACCACAATAAGAATCATGAAAATAGGAGTTCATTCGAATAAAAGGCCAACCCAGTATTCAACATTATCCCGGTTGTCTTGACAAAAAAAAACTTTGGGATTTTTCCAATGGATTTTGGATTATTCCAGAAAATAAACTTCTATGGCAAAACTTTATGATGGTTAACAAGTGAGGTTAACTTCCCCTTTCTGAGTAGACCATCAACTTAACAGCATGATGTATCCCTCAATATATTCAGTATAATAAATGGGCAAAGAGATTAAATTCCAAATAACTGAAAGTAAACACTATAATAAGAACAACATCCATGTGGGAAAAAAAGCGGGAAAAAAACATCTTGTCAAATATTTGTAGGCTACCCTCCATAACAGCAACAGCTTGCTTTGAAAAGTTGCGAGCTGATACCTGGAATTGGCAACGCGTCTCCTAGCAACACTGGCTCTCAAATGATCATGTTCAGCTCTTTAAATAGATTTCTAGAGAGACAGTAACTAATGTTTTCTATGTTTTGTTTTGTTTTTTTTCATTCCAAAACCACGTTCTTAGAAGCAGCCTGTAGCATGTTCTTTTTTTTTTTTCTTTTCTGTAATCAATTAATTACTGTACAATCATGTGCATAGAGAATCAATGTTCCTATGAGTTGTGAGCAGCTGTCGCTAGTTCGAAAAGGTGGATGTAAATTCATGTATGACTTATTGACATCTGACGGTAATGTGGTGTGTTTTGCAGAGAGAGAATATGGTATTTCTACAGGAGCTGAAAAAGCTCTCACAAGCACTCAGCGGTGATCTGAGCTGATCTGTACTCATTATGAATATGGCGGATTTTTTTCATCCTCATATATCCTGAGAATGTACCTCGGCTACTGCATTATTAGAACATAGCAAATTTCTTTTCCTCAGGATGGATCCCCGAGCTTGTGAAAAACCCATGCTCGTTCATCCCTCCAATCATTTCACTCATTATACACGGCACATGCAATTAAATGGGACGCATGTAGACGTTGGGGCCTATTTAGAAGGCCATGGTCCAAGCGTTGAAATGCAGCTGTATTTACTAGTTTCCCATGAGGTGCAAGAGTCAATTTCATGCCCAGCGCCTGCATCCTGTAGATAGCAAAAAAAAAGTATAGGCTAGTATTGGCTACGTGTTTGAAATGTCTGAGGAAATACAACTTGTAGTGATGGCGATTTGCAGTTATATCCAGGATTCTGTGAATGCAGCTGGACCCATTTTGAGTCGTAGCATTTGATTTTTCAGGCCCTAGAAGCCGGGCTGGTACGAGGAATCGAAGGCGAGGCTTCCCCCATGACATGAAAAGTTAAATTGGTGCAAACGTGGATTTCAGAGCAGATTTTATTGACGTGGTCCATTATTAATAATGGGCAAATGAACTGGATTGTTGAATTGATTGTAACCGTCAAGGTTCTAATGGTTGATGATCATGAGAGAGAGATTAATCTTCTGTCAAATCAAGAAGACAAATTGGCTGTTTTAGCTGTATTTTTTTTCCTGACATGGGAAAAATAAAGTGAAAAAATCGAAAAGAGGAAAAATGATAGTTTTTACCTGCAAAATCACTGCTAATGCCCGCTATGCATCTTTGTCCTGCACTCATATATGGACTGTGTGTAAATTTAAGAAACACCTCTATGCTCTATGCTCTTGGCTGTTTAGGTGTTTTTTTTTTCTGAAGCAGGAAAAATTGAAGCAAAAGAATCTAAAAGAGAAAATATTTTTAGATTCCATAGAGTTTTTATGTATAAAATCACTGCTAATGCACCTTATGCATCTTCGTCCTGCCTTCATATATGGACTGTATGTACATCTGAGAAACAGCTCTTTGCTGGATTTTGGAGGAGAAGAGAAATGGATACAGCATTTATTGTATTTTAGATATTGTGATGTTTTGTGAGTTCATGTCACACCAAATTAACTCCCACACCTCGGCCATTTAAGTCATATGAATAGGGCCCTTTATGTTAACAGTTTGTTTTTTTTTACAGGTGACCTGTTGCTTCCAGTTATAAGAGGCACCGATTGGTCAGGATAAAGGTTTGTGAATGACATACAGCACAACTGCAGGATTGGCTGGATATTTGCTGTGTCCTTGCCCTCTCCTTCTGACAGCAAATAGAACAAAATCAAGTCAGGCATCCTAGAATCCTGGATATCAGCACCTATGAGGCAGATGAAAACAGCCGGGATCGTGTAGGCGAGGGTTTGTGAGATGTAAATAAATAGCTAAAATAAAAAAAGAGTATTTTCTTCTAAGATTCTCTGCTTCTCAGAGAGGCGACACACTTTCTTTGTAAAAAAAAAAAAAAAAAAAGAGGGAATGTTGGTTGCGGCTTGACAGGAGTTTAAAAGATTTATGAAACACACACCGAGCTGTTGTGTGTTCCTGTATGTGTACACGCTCCTGCAGCGGCTCTTCTGTTTTATATTCAAGCCGTGACGCAAAAGTCTATAAACTTATAGCCGTGGATGCTCAGACATGCAGGTACACAATGTGAAGCGGATTACTTGGAACTTTGCGTATCCATGTGTTTTTTTTCGCCACTTTCTCATGCTTGGCTTCAGACGAGTGCTTCCAGGCCACTAATTGGACGGAGGACCATGCATGCTGAATGGCAGATGTTTGTGACTCTAATGACCCTCCTGTAGTAGCTCAGTGACAGGATGGGAGGAGAAGATGCTGCCACCATCTGACCTGTAAATATGCCAGAACCCCTCCTCTTTGCAACCCTTTGATCCAGCATTTTGTTGACCAAACGCCACCACACGCACATAATTGATAGAATTGTGAGTACAGTATGGACAGGCATTGAGTTGGTACATGTAGTTTTCATTCAGCGACTTACGGTTTTGGCCCTAAATTAAAAAGATGTTGGATTTCAGTGCTGCTCTGATTTAAATGTTAAAAGCATGGATACGTTACTAAAAGTGAAAGATAAGAGAAACAGAATAAAGATTTGCTGGCTCAAGGATGAGGAAGGCCTTTTCTTTAATTGTTGTGCCAGATTTTTGAAGTTTTTTACATTAGAACAGTCACGTCATGAGTGAATGACTGGAGGAACGATAGTAAAATCTGCTAATAAAGAGAAGAACTTTCATAGTTACCATCAGTAGGTTCTTTTAAGAGTCTCCAGTGTTTGTTTTCTTGCAGAACAGAAGAGTAGTGGTTAATACTACAACAAAACTGCCGAGTTTAAGCGAGCGAAACAGCATGTTCCCACAAAGTGCTCGTGCATCACATGTAATCTTGTACGAAGATGTATCTCGTTGTCAGTCATTCGCCGCCACAATTGCTCCAGGGGGGTTGGGGTTGGGGGAGGGGGAGGGGGAGTTCAGCGCTGATGGAACTGTGTTGTTACCCTGAAATCAGAGGCCTCTGATAAGACAAGCAGCCACAGCGAGGAGAGAAGAACCTGATGAGAAATAGAAGCAGTAATACGAGATGCATTGGTTTCTGAGGACTAATGAAAAAAAAAGCCTCATAAAGACACAGAGTTTAAATAAAGGTAATATGACTAAACATAGATAAGATCACAACTATAAGTGGGAAGCTGAATAAATGTTAAAGAAAAGAGGTTTTTGATACTTAAATTGAGCCATACTGAGAACAAAGAATGACAATGAGGATCAATACCACATTTTAAGATGTTTTTTTTTTTATCTATTTGGCTATAAGACATCAACCACAGATTCTGTTGAATATCTTAATTTAACATTTACGTACTAAAAAAAGTGAATACCTTTACACAGCAATTACACTGTAAGATATTAAATAAAAAATCCTCATTTGCTGAGGTTCAGTACAGAAATCTGCATTACCCTTGTTCAATTTCCAGCTTTGTCTCAGCAGTCCTGTGGAGGTTAATTATAATAAATAATAATTGGAGGTAAGAGCTGATTGAAGAGTTGTTAGGATGTGTATTTTGAGCAAAAGTAGACAACACAAGTGGATTTCCAGAAATTTTTAATAAAAAAAAAAGTGAGCCATAACTATTCTAAATTAAAGGTCCAGCATCAACAGTTTATCAGCATTTATTAACATCTAACTGTAGATACTATTCATAAGTAAGAATCAATCAAAATAAGAATTGTTGGATTTTTATCTCCCATTCTATCTACATGGGAAGTGGGTCCATGGATGTATTATAGACCTGGATATGGTACCGCCTCTCAGCAGCAGCAGATTTTTCCCAGTGGCCACTTGTGGTACTGCAACAAAATATCCCATGTGACCCAAAAAGCATTTTTCCCATAGACTGCAATAGTAAAAGACAAAGTGATAAACTGTTGGTAGGACACACTCAGCTATAACCCTGTTAATTACTAATCTTTGTATTCTAGATTCCTGGACTTTTATATTGGCCAGAAAAGCGTTGAAAACCTCTCTATTGTTTTTTAATGTGGTCAGCAAGTGAATCAAATGACTCAAATGTGACTTTTTTTCCCATAAGTTACACATTCTCATTACCCATAGTGGGAAGCCCCAGAGCATCATGGGAGGTGACTCTACTGATCAGTCTCAATGGGTCACATAACATGGAAATAAACCCGAAAGTCAGGAGCAACTTCCATTGAAATAAATGGCGGGCATTTTTCTGTCCACTATCCAGCTCTATAATACATTCATGAGCAGGTCTCCCTCTGCTGTGCCCACCATGTTGTTTCTATAGTAGCCCAGAAAGGACAAAAAACAAATGCTGGAGATGACAAGACAACCTTTTGTGTTTTGTTTGGAACCCACTGTAGTCGATTCATTGATCGGTTGGTTGCAATCTGCAACCTCACCACTAGATGCTGCCAGAAAAAAAACTACACCCTGTACCTTTAATGAATCTGCCTTTTCACAGAATACAACACCTCTGGACTTCAAGACTGCATCAAACACTGATTGGACACGGAGAAAAGACACAGCTGTCATGTCCTCCCCCTGGGCGCCTACCATGATTGACAGACACACATCAAGTCCATCAGACGTGCTTCTACCACTGACGCTTTTCTTCTTCCTTTCATTTTAAGAATCAACCCCTCCCCCCAATTTGTATGTATTTATTCGTATGACTTTTTTTTTTATTTCAGAGCTGCCTCACATGACAGCATCCAAAAAAAAAAATAGGTCCTGCACATTCATCATCTTTCAATTTAGAGCCTTGAGATTCACCCTCCAAACACGCACTAATACCCCAATGTGGAGACAGATATTTGCATTTTGATTAGCGGGGGCCAACGCTCATCTCCTCCAATTCCACCCGGTAACACTCATGACGGCCTAACTGCGTCTGCACAGATTGAAACTATACAATTAAATAATGAATCAAATGGGAAAGCGGGGCAGCGGCGAGGGGGCTCCGTAGACTTCCTTGAATGTCGTGTCTGATGATTACTTTGGAGTAGTGTTTCCCTGTCGGGAGTCGTCAGGAGACACATTCCAAATCTCTTTTCGGTTTCACCCTGATTTCTTTCTTTTTTATTTTTTTTAGTTCAAGGTTTTGAATCTGTGACATCTTTTTATTGTTTGGCTTGTTAAAATTGGGAAAAGGGGAGAGTGTTGTTTTATCAGCCTTATGTCACTCATAAAGAGCTCGCTATATGTGGGGGGTGGAAAACAACCAAAACCCGAGCGGGAATAGTTTATTGCTTGTATTAGTAAGAGCTCTCCTTTGATGTTCTGTCTCCTGCGAGGGCTCTGGATGAGGAGAAAGGGATAGAAAAAAACAAAAAAAACAAGAGTGAAACGAAACAAAAGTTTTCATCTCCCTGATGCCTCGCCATAATTCGGTGTGCCAGAGGATCTGCGCGCCTTCTCCAAATGTTTTGTTTGTGTTGCATTAATTTCACAGGGAGTCTTGTGTAGAAAGAAAAGAGAAAAAAGGGAGAAAAAAATAAAGCATATCTCCTTCCAATCAAATCTGCCTAACAAATCGGTTGTGTGCACACATGGCTTTTCCCTCCTGTTTATTCCCCAGCCAAAGTTGTTGGGCCGCCGCCATCGCTTCACATGAAGAAAAAGTTGACCTCTCCTCCGCAAGGTCGCCGGGTACAAAGAAAAATGTCAGACTGGCAGATGTCAATCAAAACTCACACCTCTCAAGACGTCATGTAATAATCGAGGTGAGTACGGTTACGTATCAATAGGCGGAGATTGGAGAAATACATTACCATATGTTTGCATAACCTTGGGGCTCTGCATGTTGGGTAGAAACAGCTGTTCTGTCAGGCATCGCACAATATAACATTTCAATTTAAGTAACAAGAGGCGTAACTGTAGATGTTTGTACAATCACAGATTTTCCTTCAGTAGCACATTCCCTTTTATCTTAAATAAATCTTTATTAGTCATTTAGCCCTCTCATGGTGTTGCAATATGTCAACAATAACTTTTTTCTAAAATGCTGTGATATAAAATCTGTTTTTACAGTTAAGCATGAAAAGGGGGCTTTTATTTTTGATTTATTATTTTTTTATGGATATTAAATTGTACAAACAATTCAAAACATATCATATAATAAAGGAATTTCCATCTGTATAAAGAGAGAAAAAAAAAGAAAAAAAAACATGCTAAAATATGATTGTTGTTATTTTTTACTAAGTATTAAGTAAAAAAAATATTTTTTTTTAACATTTAGTTGTAGCAGCAATAGAGGGTTAAATATATCTGAGCTGAATTTGCAGCTATTAATAACATTTATTATTCATTTAATACTAAAAGTATTTCTTGTAAATTATTCTCTCTTTATTTATCTATGTATTGATTTATTTTCTTTACTTTCTTCCTCCCTCCAGCTTAGTCCTTCCAGGTCGCAGTTGCTGTTTGTCTTTGGACATTGTTTTATTACAAAACTCCAAAATGGAGCTGGGTGGGGTGGGGTGGGGGGGATCTTAAGACAGCGGTTGCCTGGCAACAAGGGCCTGATGGTTTCCTCCACAGGAGCGGAGTGAAGAGTGGCCCGGATCCAAGGGGAGGCGTGGAGGGGAGGGGGTTAACCCTCAGACTGGAACAGCAGCAGTATGGTCCCAGCTGGAGCTGCAGGTTAGGACCTGCTGAAGCAGCAGTAGCTGCTCACCTGTCCCTTCAGCAGCCAGACAGCTGATAAGATGAATGTGAATTAGTTCATCCTGGCTTATTGTGCGTCGAGGGCAAGTGTTTCAATATGTTCCAGAAATGATCCTATTCACAGACTAGCAGGGCTGCAGCTGTCACTTACTCTAGGTCCACACTGCTGATTATGTTCGCGTTTGTTCTTTTTTTTTTTTTTTTATTCGACAATTAAGGCTTTAAAGTATTTTGCAAAGAGTTCAGTTAAATTTGATGCCACTTCCATGTCTCTATGGAAAACAGGAAGCTGAAACCAGCAGCTTTCACACTTAATAAACTTAAAGCGTAAGGACTAGAAACAGCTTCAAAGGTGACAACATCCACCTTTAATGCTCACTAATTAACATATCATATGTGTGTTTTCACTGAGAATCACAGCTTCATTAAATCTAAGCTGAAAACAAACTTTTATTTTACCCTGATTCTACTAATCATTAATATGTTATGGGCTTCTCATTATTTTGCTCTTCATGTTGCAATTTTAGTAATTTAGTCTGTTTGAGCAATAACTTTTTTTCTATTATTGCTGTTTTTGTAACTTGGTTTTGCTAAGTGCTACAGAAACTAAGATATTATAGTTATTATGAGTTTAGATTTTCTAACTCGCATTAAGAAAGTGAAGAAAGACAGAATTTTCCAAAATGAATTATTCATTTAAATATATAAATACTGACCCCACATAGACTAGCCATACAGACATATGAAAATGTATATTGAACATATTACAGTCATTCAAATCAGCCAATCAGAGGAGAGGATGGTTAATATTAATAAAAGAGCTTTAAAAAAAGAGAGAGAGACCTGTTCTTTTTAGATCCCCAGATGATTTTTTTTGGAATATCACAACTTCAAATAAAACCCAAGAATATAGAGAGAGACCTTTAAATGTTCATGCTCTGTCCAAATAACAGATATTAAATTCAAAGATATTACATTTTAAATGAAAAGGAAAAAAATGCATATTCCTGTGTCTGAGAAAGTGAAAATGTTGTGCTATTTTTATTCTTAATGCTGTTTTTTTTTTTATTTCCTTGCTCTTGGGTTACTTTGACAACGTCCCAAAGCATTAATTAGCCACTCAGATAACAATAGAAATGCAGATTTGTAATTGCAGGTTCTGTTCTGCTTATCAAGCTCAGGTGTGTTTTGTCACACCAAAAGATCTGTCAAACCAAAGAAAGAAACCTGACATGGTGTCACATTGGGAAGCTGCTGGATGTAAATTTGCATGTGTGCATAGCCCCTCCCACTCCTGTCTTTATATCCACTAGAGCCCAAAGATGCATCACTCAAACACACTGCCTTAAACTCACATGCTGACTCCTCTTGACATTAGAAGTGAGGACGTCGTGGAGAGTGCTTTGCTGGCGCCACGCTAGATATTTAATCATAATTAGCCAAACAATTAGAGAGGCTAATTGTCATTGGTGAGATATTGGAAGCACATAGAGGGGAAATGTCAGGTTTATTGGCAGGGAGGGCTTTGCTTTCTATTATTTCACTTTGGCGCGTTGACCTCGTCCAGTTATGGAAAGTAACTAAGTACATTTACTTAATTACTTTTCCATGTGCAGCTACTTTATTCTCCCATATCCATCTGGCAGCTTTAGTGACTTTTCAGATTTGCCACAATGGATAATATAACTAGTTTTTTTTTTTAAATACACATATTTGAAAGATGAAACTTTTGGTTTCAAATTGAATGTCTTGCAAAAAGCAGTGTGCATTCAAGTTACATTTCACATGTCTATGAGATGGCCCATTTTACCTGAAACCACTAATGCAAAAAAACTGGCATAGTGGATGTTTCAAGATTACAATAGGGCCTAAATAATTATATATTTTCACATAAATCCAACACAAAATGACTAGAAACAATCATTAATCATAAATATGCATGGAAAAAGCATATTTGGTATTGTGTATTGTCCCAAGTGATTTACCAAGACGTGGTCCAATTTATCTGATATCACCCTACGTAAAGGTACTGGTTGTACTGGTACTTTTACGTTTACCATCCGGTTCTTGTGGCATCACAAACACCACAAGAGACAATCACTATGCCACCACCACTAGGTACAGTTTGTTCTCTGAAGGACAAAAAAAAACAGAAAAGGAGCGAAAGGCCACTTAAAGGCCAAATGTGAATGGAAAAGGTCTTTTGAGTATCAGCATTGTGTCTTACAAAAAGACTCAAGAAACTGTGATTGTGCAGATGTTTAACTGAAGTGAGGCCTTATCCTCCATTGATAGAATCACCAATACACCTCATGCAGAGTGGAAATCCATGTTATCTGTCGACTGTGAGACTCATTTCTGCTTCTCAACCAAACACAGAACTTTTACTTTTATTGCAATTGTGCACATTAAGCAAAACTATTCCTATGGTGCTTTTTTTTGTTCTCCCTATCAACAGTTTTTTTTCGCTTCATGTAAAAATAAACAAAAAAATAAAAAAATCCAGCAGTCCAGATTTTTGCAGATAGAATCAATCGTGTTTTTCCCGTACAACAAAAAGACTTGAAAGAGAAACCCCTCCATTGTTGTGGCATATTGCGTCGCTTTTTCCCTCATAAATTCTGCTGAGCCCTTACAGTTTACAGTCGCTTTGATTCTGCCTCCATCTGCCATTTCCCATGAAACCCATAATTGCTCATCTATTCATTTCGTCGACAGTCTCTTTAAAAAAGAAAAGAAAAAAAATCATCTTTGTGAAACAATTAGCCGAAGCACTCGGAATCATAAGAGATTAAAAAAAAAACGTATGATTAATTCATTCCTCGTTGTTTAGTCGGATGGAAGATGACACGGGTGTCAAATGACGGTTTATTAGATAGATTTCCTGTCTTGTTTTTTTTAAGGGGGAATCAAGTTGCAAAGTGAGATGAGGGCGAAGCTCAAACAAGCTGATGGAGGCCGATCCAAGTTGGAAATGTGCGATTCAATCTTGATTATGAGTTAATACGCCATATGCTTCTTGCAATTAGCTGTCCGTGGATGACCCGCCTCTAATTTGTTAAGAGTTCAATGTAGCATAAAATCTAGGGCAGGTCCTTCCCAAGTGTTTAATTTGTTCTTGGGGAAATAGTGGCGATAGCCGGGTGGGCTAATTAGCCGGGCGGCTAGGGTGAATGAGAGGTCACGCTCCAGTCGCGCCAACGCCTTCATGTCTCCAGCCGTGTTCACCCATTTAAGGTGCTCGTAATGAGCCCGGTGGAGAACTGAGCAAATGTGTGGAGAAAAAAGTACAAAGAAGCAAGAATGCACAAGGGTTGGGGGCATGAGAAGGGCCGAAGGAGATATGCAGCAGGAGATGAGACGTTCTAAGAAGACCAAAGGGGCTCTGCAGCCCTTTCAGGAGAATCCGTGTGAAGTCCATCCACGTTATGTATCACAGCCCAAATGTTACAGGTTTGATCCTGGATATCAGATGAGTTGCGTCTTACAGTTTAGCTGCAACAGGAATGTTGTTGCAGTACAGCTGTGATGTCTGACCTGTTGTCTGCTTGGAAGCAAATAATCACCATGAAGACTATTGAATAGTAAGTAGGGGATCAGTCTCTTTCTCTTGTCTTTTTTTATGACTTTTGGGATCAGAAACATTTGATTTCCCAATGTCTTTTCTCAAAAATCATCTTTTTTTTGCAATTAAATATCAGGAACTGGCACAAATTTTATTTAGTTTTGAAAAATGCACAAATATCACAGAATTTCCATTAATTATTGCAATCTTATAGTGAGTTATTATCTGTATATATGTATTTATGATTGTCATATTTGAAAACACTTTTTTGCAGTGTCTTTTCTCAAAAGTCACAAGTTGCAGGGTTGTAATGTAATTTTCTTTTCGTGATTAGATTGTAGTAAATGGCAAAAATTTATGATTTTAATAATGTATGCATTACAATGTTTTATAGGTTTTTTTATAGTTTATATAGTTTAATATTGTTTTTAATCACATAATTTCCTGGAGGGATTCATTATCTGTATAGAAGCAAATAACTGCCATAAAGACTATTGATACTAAATGTATGACATACATGTTTTTCTTGTCAGGATCTCACAGATTTCTGACATTTTGTTTTGTGATTGTTGGATGAAGAAACTCAAAAGTTATAATTTTGTAAATTGCGGGAACTGGCAAAAATGTGTGATTTTACTTGTTTTTGAAACCTGCACAAATTATAATGGAATTTCTCACAGATTTTTTTTGTGTGTTTGTAGTATCTTTTCCGTGATTGTGATTTTGTGTTTCATTTTCTGATTATATAGTGATTTTACTAATGATGCATTACAACTTTATTTTGTGAAATCTGGAGCAAAAAAAAAAATATCGTAAAATTGTGATTTCCTGGAGGGACTCATTATCTGTATAGAAGCAAATAGTCACAATAAAGACTATTGAATACTTAAACTAAAATCTTTAAAACTATTAAATGTTGAACCTGTCCTTTTTATGCTGACATTTAAATATCACTGAATCCATAATAACGAAGCACAAACCACCTCTTTTCAATTCACATTGCCTCAATTCTCAAATGTGAACACGTTTTTATAGTCAATCAGAATAATATAACTCACCTACTATGCGTGTGTGTGTGTGTGTGTGTGTGTGTGTGTGTGTGTGTGTGTGTGTGTGTGTGTGTGTGTGTGTGTGTGTGTGTGTGTGTACAAAAACATAGTATCAGCCAGTTTAATTCTCTTAAAAATGTTTTTAAAAAAAACATGCTACCAACACATTCTAAAACTTATCATTCTTTATCAATTTCACCATTGGACAAATGGACTTTCATGTGACAAGAAACCAACATAAACACAAAATGTACCTGATGAATGATAAAATAATTAAAACTGTATTTTAAAATGATTTTGACTTTCACGTCTTGCCAAACATTATTTGTGACTGGCCCTTTAAATGTTTCTTATTCAGTAATCTGAGCAGAACAATTGTTTTCTTTATTTATTTGTCATTTTGTTTCCCCATTCAAATGTGAATATAATGGAAATAACCTTTTATAAAGTGTAAAGCCTCAGTACCGATGACTGACTGACATTTGGTGATTAGGTATCCTGCCAATAAGATTCCAGTCTTTATGGCCGTTATTTGGTTCATTGCTTCATCAGCGCTGCCTCCTATCTGAAGTCGTTAGAGATGAGTGTTAGAAGGTCAGCGTGCTGACTGGATCTATTTCATCCTGCTCCACTGATTCTAAAAATGATCTGCAACAATACACCACACTTAACTTTGTGGCCCTCGCAAAAAAAAAGGCTCAGATGGCTGAAATTACCTCCAGAAATCTACAGCTATCAAACACTCTCTAGCTCGTCCTGGAAGTGTGACACCGGCAGCTGAGTCCACACATACACACACACACACACATAGACACTCCCTTAATCAAGGTTGGAAGATGCATTTTGTAAATCCCGAATTTCAAGTACCTCTCTACTCCGCCAGTGTCTCGACTTTGCCTGATTAAAATGATAGAGGGGCTGGAAAATGTTTGATCTCCAAATCAATTTACATTTAAGATTCAATTTTGCACCTGCAAGACTTTGATTTTGGAACTTTACGCCTTTTCGCCCAATCTTGCATGGATGGAGATTAATCTACACCAGCTATTGAAGGAAATATTGTTGACTTTTTTTTCTTCTTCTATCTTTTACTTCACAAATAAATTCAAAATAACTCCTCGCAGATGTATCACGCCATGCGATGTATATGAAACTAGTTTTCAATGATTAAAGATTTACATGGCGTAAGTATTTCTGCTGCGTATGGGACACACTTTGATGAAAAACACAAAAACTCTCTCACATTACATCACAAGGTATAAACAGGGAGTCACCCTGTTGAATTACTACACAAAACCTATTGTAATAGTGGTTGTGTAGTAAATATGTAATCTACTATTCATGACACAACAGCAGAGTTTATTAGTGAAACAGTAGTGTTCCAAGTAGTAATCATGCAGAGCAGTGAAATAAACTGTTAAAGCTCTACTGCTGCACTATAAGAGCATTTAAATAATGATTCTGCAGTGATTTTACTACTTGATTCTGCAGTGAATATGTGTCACAACACTACATATTTTATCTAGTGATCAAGTAGAGTTTATTATTAATTGCTCCAGTAGTGAATATGTAGTAACAACACTACAACACCACATATATTTTAAATAGTCATCAATTAGAATTGATTAATTATCTGTGTTAAAAGAGTACTGGTAGTTGACAATCAATTTCAGACTCCATGAACCCTTGAATACATGGAGTATTTTTTTGTTTCTGTTTTTGTCACTTTCCTAAAGCTGAACATTTTGTAATAATTTTATAATAGTTTTAAATAATGTTTAAATATGTTTTAATATTTTTAATCATATTTAATATTCTTTAAAGATGTTTAAGTCATTTTAACACATGTTTTGTTAATTTTATAACATCTGGTGCAGTGTGTGAAAAAATGACCATCACATTATTGTCTTCAGAATGTACACAAACAAACAAACAAAAAAATACCCACGCATTCCAGTCTTCATGGGTGAGTAATCCATAGAATAATGCCATTTTGGAGGTGAACTATCCCTTTAACCAGTTTTATATAAAAATAACAATGAATGAGAAGGAATGAGTAGTGATTGTATAGAACTTTCTCAAAAAGCCAATAGTGAGGCTGAAGTAATTAAGTATCAGTCATTATGCAGTAATTATCAGTAGTGAAACAGGCTAATTCTCTAATCATTACTATTGAAATGACTACATTAATTACTACATATTGAAATAGCAAACAAGTAGTGATTTGATTGTGGGTTTTGGGTTTTTTTTTTATAAAGACAGGTCCCGCTAAAGCTTAAAGGGAGTTAGTTATTCTGTAAAAAAAGCGTTGGACCGATGGAAATCGATGTTGAAAGGTGAGAAGAGAGGAACTGGGAGCGCAACAAACAACACTAAATCACAGTTTACAGTCTTATCGTACACCTCCGGGGGCAAATATCTCTTTTAGAACATACTCGATGACTTATTGATCGGGGGGAATTAAATTACACAAGCCCCTTTGCCCTTTCTACAGGCCTGTGATATTCAGACACGTGCGTGCTTTTTTAATTAAACAGATTCCCAGTGGGGAAAGCATCAGTCTACCGCAACGTCCATTTTAAATGCTGCCGTATATTGTTTCATGTTGGAAAAATGTCCAATTCAGAATCAATGTCCCAAGTGTCTCTGTACCTATGCAGAAAAGCCTATTCCAGAGATTTTTTTTTCCTGCAGCTCAAGATTATGTGCAACACTAAATGTAAACCCAAAAAGAGCATCAAAACTAAAATCATTTTCACAGACCTAATAAATGAGTTGTAATTGCTCCCCTGTGGACTTCTTTAGCGAGTTTGGTCCTAAAGCTTTAAGGTGTTAATTCATTATCTACTCTAGCTTTTCCAACATTTTTTTACATAAAAATGGTAATAATATTATCCAAAATGATGTGAATTTGCATATTTTTGATTGAGAAACTTTATATTTTTTGGGGGGAGGACCCCCAAAACTCTCCAACAAACATTTCAATAAAGTATTCCATATTGCATTTCCTCCAGTAGCAGGACTTGTATTAGTAGTTCAAAACATTTCTTGTACATTTATATTTAGTTGGTTGTGGCAAGATGATTTGCAGATTTTCCTTAAATTCATGTCAAAGGATGTTTTTAACTGATTTTCACATTTCCTACAATCAGATCAGACAGATTATAGGTTGGAGAAATACATAAAAGAAGAAATATTCCTGTCGAGTTTGGTGATAGTGATTTGATTCTCAGTCTCTCTGGGACGTGTTGCTAAATTTAAAGCATTTCTTTTTTTTTACAATCAGTTCACCAAAACATCCATTTGAATACTTCAGTATATTGTTTTTCATGTTTGAAAAATGTCAAAATCAGAATCAATGTCCCAAGTGTCTCTAAATCTCTGCAAAAAAAGACTATTCCAGGGTGTTTTTCCTGCAATTCAGTCTTAGGTACAACACTAAATGCAGAATGAACATGGAGAGCATCAAAACTAAATTCATTTTCACAGATCTAATAAATGAGTTGTAATTGCTCCCCTGTGGACTATTTTAACGAGTTTGGTCCTAAAGCTTCCGGGTGTTAATTGATTATCTGCTCTAGCTTTTCCAACATATTTTTACATAGATATGGTAAAAAAAATAGTCCAAAATGTTGATAATTTGCATATTTTTGATTGAGAAACATTTTCTTGGGAAGGGCTCGCAAAACTCTCCAAAAAACATTTCAATAAAATATTCCATATTCCATTTCCTCTAACAGCAGGACTTGTAGTAGTAGTTTAGAATATTTCTTGTACCTTATATTTATATTGGTTGTGGCAAGGTGATTTGCAGATTCATGTCAAAGGATGTTTTTAACTGATTTTCACATTTCCTACGATCAGATCAGACAGATTATAGGTTGGAGAAATACATAAAAGAGTTAATTTTCCTGTCGAGCTTGCTAGATAGTGATTTGATTCTCAGTCTCTCTGGGACGTGTTGCTAAATTTAAAGCGTTCATTTCTTTTTTTACAAAACACCAAAAATTCTACACATCACATTGTGTTTGCTGGACTACAAAAAAAGCAGGTTTGTCAGTATGTGAGCCAACATTTTCAACACCAGTCCCTTAGTGGCTTAAAAAAATGCAGCAACAGTACAACTCAAATCCTAAAGCATTGTATCCTTAAGAGACGGAGATGTGTGAAGTGGACTGAGGAGGGAATAAAGATTGCTGAGTTCCAAACAACCTTTCTGACCTTTTGTAAATCCATACAAGATGAAACCAAATTGATGTGTTTCTGCATTGTAGGAATCAGCACTGCACTGCTTTCTTTAGCTGCTCTTCAAAAGTCAAACCACTGTCAAATCTCCCTGCAACTAATGGCCAACAAGAAAGCACTCGACAGAGTGCAGACCTCCACCAAGGCCTAATAATCTCCCCAGTTAGCCATTACTTTCGCAGACAAACATGGCGCTGTGGGTGGATAACAGACTGAATATGGTGGCTAAAGGCAAATTCAATCAATCAATCATGGCTGTTTAGTAACAAACACAGGGTCTCCAGAATTAATCTTAAATTGCGTTTAATGAGTTACAGATTGGGAAATATACTGCCGGTGACACTAACAAGTTGACCAAAATCAATAGTTTTTCTCTCTCTCTCTCTCTCTCTCTCTGGAAAACAACAAATGCCACACCAACCTGACCATTAGTCATCTGGTGTAGTAAACCTAAAGTTTGTCTTAAAGGTACAGTGCATAAGATTCATCAGGATTTAGCAGCTTGGTAGAAATGGAATACAATATTCATAAATTAGTTTCAATTGGTATATAATTTAATCAAAATATAAAACATTAGATTGAGATGTTTTTACATCTACATGAGGAGCAGGTCGAGGTGGAGCCTACCATGTTGCAGCGCCATATTTCTTAGCCCCAAATTCCACCACATGCAGATGTGGTCCAGCTCCACCAATCCATTTCCATTATAATCAATGCTTGTATTTCCACAGACTCCTGAATGACTGTGGATCAGCTGCAGCAGTCCTAAAAATCCTGGAGCAGATACAAATAGCTTCTATTTTTGATGTCCGCAGCACGGCGCAGCAGTTTAGCACAAAGAAGATCATGCAGGACAGGAAGTTGAACACAAATACAAATGGCCTATTTCAGTTCCAAAATAAAATACACCGTCATCACTGCAGATCATATTTCAAGGTACCATACCTTGAAAACATCATAATGGCCAGGTATCATTTCACCACATGCAGTGTAATTTAGAGGGAAAGTAGCCTGAAACATAGAAACCAAAATGAACTCTGGGCTATATAGTTTATTGCAATCTGCACCCTCACCTCTAGATGCCACTAAAAACTGCACACTGTACCTTTAATGGCAACTCCAGACCATCTTCAACATGCTTATCGAACCGCCTTTAGCTTTAATTATGGCAGCATTCGCTGTAGCATTGTTTTGATAAGCTTCTGCAGTGTCACAAGATGTATTTCCATTCAGTGTGTATTCAGTGTGGTATAACCTGGGGGCAACATGGTGGGGCAGTGGTTAGCGCTGTTGCCTCACAGCAAGAAGGTCACAGGTTCAAGACCTCCTTGATCCCTGCGTCCCTAATGAGGAATAAGCGGGTATAGAAGATGACTGTCTGACTGGAATAACCTGGTCAGTGATTTCATCTCCCTCTCGTCTTACCCTGATACACGTGTTGAACCAACAATGGACCAATAATGCATTCAAAGAATCATTAGAAATCCAATTGCTTTGCTGTAAACTCCACAAGAAAACCTGGATGAATTGAGAACCTGTATGGACAGGTAGTTTCTGAAATATCCTTAGATGTTTTCTTTGCTTGATGCCAACGATTTGACTCAAACAAACTACACTTCTTCTCACTTCTCCACAACCACGCAATGTGTCTTTCCAAGTGATTGTTTAAGAAATATGAAGCTACTCATTGGATTAGTTGGGGTTAAATAACTTATTGCCACCTGAAAGATAATCAGCTATGTAGAGATTATCCAATAGGACTCTGTTTACTTACATAAATCTAGGCAGTGATTTTTTTTTTTTGCTAAGCAGTCTATTATGACAATTTTGCTCTCATTGAGTCTCATTAAGGAGGTTTGTGCTATACATCTCAAAGTGGAAAACAAATCCGATGCTGAATTTGAAGACCCTGATGTCACATACATAGTAAAAACTATTTGCTTGCTATAATGAAGCCCTTCTATATATTTAGCCCCTGTGGGTATTTATATAACCAATGAATAGAATCCATTAGATGCTCATCTTCAGTTTGGGAGTCCTTGAAGAATCTTTTCTACAAAGGGCCCGAATAGAAAATGCAGAAGAAACCAATCAGAGCTGATCTCCTTATACTCAGTGTAGCAGCACATGAACATTGAGATGGGGTGAAGAGGATGACACGCAACATCCCACGCTGGAACTAAGCGCACGTCTCCGCCGGCTGAGGCTCGTCTCTTCGGGAGCGTAACCCTTGAGCTTTCGCAGATGCTTCACTTCAACAGCGTTATCGCTGTTCGCCAAACCCAAAAAGAAGTGTCTTACAAATGCAAACGCTTGCAGCATGTCTGACTGAGGGCTTTTTGTAGTAGATTCCAATTTAATAATGGAGAGGTTGGCAAGTTCAAAGGTATTCTCTTGCATTGTTATGATAAGTGCGAGCGTTTAAGTGGTTGGTATTTTGATGCAAAGTCGGCCCACCATACTAAATTAACGATTCAGTATGTTCTATTCAGCAGACAGTATCCCTGAATGCACCAATCAGAAGTTGTAGCAAAGATTTTAACCCTTTGATGCCTCAATATATTGTATAATTGTTTTTTGCTTTCAATCTGATGCTAAAATAGGTAGAGATTGTTAATTTGTCTATAACACAAAATAGGTGTGATGCAAATAAGTGACAACGGGCATTAATGGTAACCAATGGTACATTTGTTACTGAAGACATACTATACAGTATACTTACACTATAAGTAAGTAACTATAACTATATACTAACTACTATACTACAACTAGAGACCAACTAGAACAGGGGTGTTAAACAAACAGTCTGTGTCCGCTTTTTTCTCACTTTAAAAAGTCATCCAGTGTCAAATTGGACCCTTTGGACCCTTACTGGTGGAATTCATGAAAGCAGTTGTGGTTCTTGTTGAGACACAGATGAACTTTGCACTTTGAAGTGCAAAGTTCATTTGAAGACAGTCTGGCCTTTACGTTTAGGGCATTTACAGCGTTGCTGCTTTCAACCACCACTTTGTTGGAATAGCCTTAGCTGGGCCTCAATGTTTCTTTATTTGAAACTCACTTTTAATAAACCAGCATTGCTATCTCTGCTGCAGGGGGAATACAAACAATTTGATGTAAATTTGCGACAATAGGCAATAAGGGGTTAAAGCAGGAAATAGCTGATTTCCACTATTTAGGACAATGACTTCATCAGGTTTTAATATCATTCCAAGCGATTTAGTAACCGTATAGATTCCCAATATGTGGTCAGTGTATCCAAATGATGCCTATTTGGAAATTTACTTCAATTTCAGAGATGTAGGGAGCTGGTCAGTGTCCGTTATCATCCCCGGGAACATGATCCATGAACGGACCTGTGCAGCCCTTTGGTGATTAACGTCCAATGTCTCTGTAGCATTTAAATATATTTGGAAGATAAATGTTGGTCTTGCAGATGAAATCGAACAAGCTGCCACGTTAGTTGTACACATGTGCACCCGTTTTGAACTATCACAGAAAACAAGTAGGATCAGTGTCATTTTTTGAGTATTTCTGGCATACTGCAGATTTAGCTTCTTGTTTGCATTCCACAGAAGAAAAAATCACAGTCAAATCCATGTTCCCTAAAGATGGCTTCCCTCACATTAACTAGTTCTCACAACATTGATATAAGCTTAGGTTTTTTCATGAAAAGTTTGTTTTTAGTTCACCACTCGAGGATATAAAAAGGATATATGACTTTATTTTCATTAAACACGCTCCAACCTTAAATTGGCATCAGACATGTGGCTACAAAGCATGAGTGTTGGTAAAGCAATCTGCACTTATCTATGAAGTAATATGAGTGATTATTACACAATCTGCTGTGTACAGATGCTGCATACTGTACTGTATGAGAGCCCCTCTCTTTCAGTTCATTAAATCCCTGCAGCTAGCGGATATGTTGATAAAAATAGCAGCCGCTGATTTAAGAAGAGCACGCCAGAGTGTCCACCGTGTTTACCTTCATTAAACCACACACACCCTTTACACACACATCAGATGGATCTTTGTATTCTGCTTCTTTATGCTGAGATGTCAGATTACCGCGCCGTGTTAATCCATCTTCTCTCCAACTGTTTTTTAAAGTTGCATCTCATGTTTTATTGTTGGCATGCATTAGGGTGCAAATGCAGCTGTCACATCAATTACTATATGGATCACTGACGTTTTTATGGATATTATCTGTTGTTGTTGTTTTTTTGACTCAGTTGCATTTTTGAGGAACTAAACAGGTTGAGACTCACAAAAACGTTGCATAAATTGTTGTTTACATTGGTGAACATAGCTGTCAGATATGGGTCTTGGGCATAGTTGTGGTAAAATGGCTCAAATAGTGCCACAGTCACAAATTCAATGACCCCTTGCTGCCTCAAACTGTGACATAGATGAACGGAATTTGGTCTGGGCATGTATGAGAGTTGTAGTTCTCAAACCTGGTCTTAAGGTCACTTTTTGTGGTCTTGGTCTTGTCCCGGTCTAGATAGTCTTTGGTCTTGGTCTTGTCTAGTCTTTAGTCTTGAGTCTCTCTGTCTCTCTGTCTCAGACTGGCAGAGTGGTCTCAGAGGGATTTGGTCTCAGCCTTGATCCCGGTCTTGAGCTCAGCTGGTCTTGGTCTTGAGGTGGTCTGTCTTAGTCTTGGCCTTGTCTTGGTCTTGATACTCTCTGGTCTTGGTAGTGTCTTGGTCTTGATTTAGGTCATCTTCACTACAAGTCTAGCATGTATCAGGTCTAGACATACAAAATATCCTCCTGCAGCCATTCCTTAAATCCAACAGGAAGCTGGCCATTTTTTATTTACTATTACCAACATTGCCATTATTGTACTATCAATTATTAATTAAAAAAAAAAAGAAGTGATCTCACATTGCCATGCTCTACACTACCAAGAGATGATAATCATGTCAAAAGTGAACAATTGAACTACTTTTAGCTTGACATTAAATGTGTATAATATGCGACTGAACACTGAAATCTATATTAGTAGTAGTGTACTCTGTCTGGACAGAAAATAGCGCATTCAGAAGTTTTTTTTTTCCCATTAAAAGAGACCACCCATTAGCTTTGGCTATATCACATAGCAGCGATTGATACCCAGAGTACATGATATCCACAGGCGTGAGGACATTCTCACTACTGTAACCCACAGAACAAGGAGAAAAAGAAGTACTTTATTGATCCCGATGGGGTAATTGATCCTCTGCGTTTGACCTGTCCTGTGCACACACACTCAGAGCAGTGGGCAGCCGCAGTGCAGCACCGGCAACTGACTCCAGCTCTTTGCCGGTGGCTCGGTAAAGGGGCTCTGACAGGATTATTAACCCTAACATGTGTTCATGCTGGGAGGCACCAGTTCTAAACACTGATCCAACCTGATGCCCATCATGTACATTTTACACTTAAGTGTATATACAAGACAATCAGACCTTGACCAAAACGATGCAATGAATATATTAGAATTTTATAATAACTTCAGAATACATTATGTATGTTTAATATAAATGACCTGTAGTTCAACTAATGTGTTTTCCTTTAGAAACTTCATTTTGCCAACAGCAGGGACAGAAAGGAATCACCCCAGCCTGGTTAAAGCAAAGTTGTTACATGGGAGTCATTATTTAACCTCCACTCCTGTTGTAACATCACAAGGGGAGCTGTTTCTAAATGACTTGTATTCAGCAACACATCAGAATGGGCTGGTGGTCACCCAGTTTGTGTGTGAGCAGGAACACAAGAGATCTTAATATTTAAACATAAGTACTTAAAAGTTGTTGTTTTTTTTCATTATAGGGCCCATTTAATGTATCACTGTAACACTCCTATAACACTGAACCTGTGAGAACATCAGATAAAGGTCAGTTCTGCTTTATTTGTACAAAGAAAGATCATGTACGTCATTGAAAAGGTGTCCCCAATTCAGACATACCTTATAAAAAAAGACAGTGAAAGGCCTTTATTGTTATATCTGTTGTGTTTTAGATGTGATACAGACCCACAACACATATATCTATTTTAGAAAATACCCTTATTTTTCTCCCTTATCAATAGGTGAGAGGATTGACACAATTCATTCTCAGGTTGGTGCATTGCCACTATACTATGCTACTTTGACTGTCTTTATTCAACCTCATACCAACAAAATGCATCATGTGACCCAGGCTCTGGTTTGACTCATTATCAACCCAGCACCGTTTCTCCTTTTTCTGCTGACTCAGGCAAAAAGTGGATATCAGTCGGGGAAAGAGAGACAGAAACTGTCAAGGATGAGAGAGAGTATCAGTCTGCCAAGATCAATAGGTGAATCAAAACCAATGCTGATGTGTCACTCTTTCACCATCCCTCTTTTATGTATTCACCTTCTACTTTCTCTATCAAGTCTTTCTTCATCTGATGCTGCCAGAAAGCCCACAACACCCCCTCCACCGCACACACACCCCCCCAAGGAGAAAAAAAAATGCTGACAAACAGTCGTCTGGGTGATTTCAACGTCTTTATTTGCACTCCATCCAAGAAAACAAAAACTCGGCAACCTCTATCAGTCCTTACACCCCTCAACACACACACACACACACACACACATACACCCCAATGCCCTAACACTTTGTCTCTCCCACACTCTTACAAAACTGTGCTCTGCAGGTGATCAAACCTTTAGCGTCTGTCGATCCTGAGCTGAGAAAGACTCTTATCCAGGACCGCTTACTTTACTCTAGTGTCTTTTTTAAACTTTCTATGTATTTCATATAAAAGATGAAAGATAGTTGAAGAAAATAAAAGGTCAGCTGGTATATAGTTTAACCCATTAGAGCCTATGAGCCTATGAAATGCAGTAGAGAACTTATACAAAGGTTTTAAGGGGGAAAAATATGTTTCCAAGTGCTTCCTGACAGCATCAACTTCCTCCTGACAACATGGAGAAGACAAAACCTCCCAGGAAGAGTCATTTTATTTAGATAATTATGATTTTCAATCCTGACATGTTTATATCTACTTAATCAGTAAAGTCTCTAGAATAATTCCCCAAAAAAGAATTTTGGACATGGGAAAACTAATTTTTGTTTAGATTTGTGGAACCGGCAACTATAATAGCGGATTAAAATGCTATTTTCTGCAAAGAAAAGACAAAAAAATGGGGGAAACATAGATACATACAGGATTATTAGGGATCCAACTGATATAATTATATGCATGAAATGTTTGAAAAAAATCTGGGCTTAAATGGGTTAAACACACGATATGCACAATATGCCAATCAAAACAATCTTTTAGGATGCCTTCATTGTTCAGGAAGTTTTTTACCAGAAGCCAATATGTTCTCAGAGGTCTCCAAAACAAATTGACCCAGAGATTTAGCTCAGATTTTTGCCAATCCAGACGACTTAAGTGCTTTAACCATGGATGTATTATAGAACTGGATAACAGCCTGAAAAATGTCCACCATTCATTTTGATGAAGTTGCTCGCCGGCCGCACACGCCGAAAAAGTTCCTGACTTCCTGTTTATTTGACCCATAGAGACTGATCAGTACAGTCACCTCCCATGATGCTCTGGGGCTTCCCATCATGCTTCCCATGGGTGATAAGATCGTGTAAATTGAAAAAAAAATCACTCATTTGAGTCATTTAATCCACTTGCTGACCACATAAAAAAAATAAAATAAATGAAAACAAAAAAATTAATTAATTAATTAAAAAAACATCCTCGCTACTGAGACACAGTACGACCATGCTGTGTCACACAGCTGTGATGTCATGCTGGGTCCCATGACATAAAAATATAGAATACAAAGTTTAGTAATTAACAGGGTTATAGCTGGGTTTTTACAGGCTTCTCTTTTACTATTGCCATCTATGGGAAATATGTTTTTTGGATTGCATGGGATTTTTTGTTGCAGTACCATGAGTGGCCACTGGGAAAAATCAGCATGCTGCTGAGAGGCGGAGCCATATCCAGGTTTATAATACATTGTTGACTTTAACAGGTTGAAAACAGAAAAAAAAATAGGATGACCAAGGTGCTAAAAAAGTGTATTATTAAAACTTTATGACATTCAAAACACTGACACATGTACAAAGGGGATCATGATACACATAGATCCATATACTGTAGTCCATCCATGATAATTACATTTTTAATTTGAGAATTCATAAAAAAATACAACATTTTTGGAAACAATTGGGATAATGAAAATACACAACTCAACCAAATATTTAACATATGTTTGGTCATTTTTAGACATTTTATTCAAGAAAAATGACATATGGGGCCTTTAAGTTATTAATATGTTAACAAAGGGGAACTGATTGTTACTATTTCTACTCTATAATAGACTATAATGGCGTCAGTGTGTGTGTGTGACATATTAACAATTCTCCATCTGATTTTCTTCAGTAGTTATAAGCCTCTCTCAGTGGACTATTCAGACTGATGTTGATGTTTTGACAATTGTGTAACAGTGAGCCTGCTTTTCAAATTGAAATTGAATTCGCACAGAAACGAGAGGAACAGGGGTGTCGACCCGGCACAAACAACTTAACTCTGTCAGCTGCTCTCGGTGCCGTGGAATTCATTTGAATCTATTACAGAAGAGAGCGAGAAGAGGAGAGGCAGGAGGGCGACACTCGGGCTTTCAATCCCCCTCTAATGTCTGTACAATGAAGAGTTTATAACAAGTGCATCGCAAAATATCAAGCTACATCGGCATGAATTATAGATTAATATGACACAATAACCAGGGTGTTGTAATCCAAGTCAAAAAATGGCCTTAACTTTTGAATCAGACTGGCTGATAACAATCAACTTCAGACGAGAACTTTCATGAATTTCCAATTTTAAGCAGAAAGTACAATGTCACATGTTTTGGCCAGTAATGCACACACTATTATAGTGAGTTGATAGGGTTTAGAAAACATTTCATATACTCATATTATCGAAATACAGAAAAAAAACAATGAATATTATTTACACCTCCCCGAGCAAGTGTAAGTAATTTCTTACTGTCATGGGGAAAGATGAAGAAAATAGCAGGGAATATAATGTTAGAATGGCCGGAGGAAGATTTTATTGCATATTTACACCAGGAGAGCATTTCCTGTTGCAGACTGCATGAGCTACGTTAGATATTGAGCTGCACAGTTATTGTTTGGATTAGAAGAGGATACTCATTATTCTGTATCCATTTGAAATGGGAAGGAGTAATATTTGTTGATATTTCTATTATTTCTGACCATATTTATTAAAACAACATATAAGCAAACACAATCTATAAACAGAGAAATAGGCCATATATTAAATGTTAGGTAACACCGTGTGTTATTGTCTCCTTGTTCATAAAACTGTGTATTGAAGGTCTCGTACTTTCTGTCAGTAATCGTCTTTCTCTCCCACTCAGATGTTGCACAAGGTGAAACCTCCCCTCAGTGACAATGGTTTTATTGCAATCAGCTCAGTTAATCACACAAATATGTAATTTCCTGTTGCTAGGTGTCTCAATCAAAACAATAACAAAAGACAGAGTTCCACAGGCAGACAGAGTGTTTTATTGCAACGAGGTTTCTTTTCACTGTTATTCATGAAAATCTCAAAACTGATACTGTATTAGAAAAGTGTTTTGTTAACAGATATTGTGACAATTATTATGATGACAGTTATTTTGTGATAGTAACAATCAACAACTACTATCAAGGCCTTGGCTTTAGCTGCCCCATCCAGTGTGCAAAATTGCCCTCTTGGGTGCCCCTTCCAGTGACAAAACAAGAAAAATTAGTAGTATCCCTTTTCCAATGATAAAACATGATAAAATGCCCTCTAGGGTGCCCCTACCAGTGAACAAAATGTGATAAAATACCCGCTAGGGTGCCCCTTCCAAGGACAAAACATGATAAGTTGCCCTCTAGGGTTCTCCTTCTGGTGGACAAAACTGGCCTCAAAACTGGCCTCAAGGTTGACATTTAGTGACAAAACATGAAAAATGCCCTCTATGATGCCCCTTCCAGTGACAGAACATGATAAAATACCCCTTGTTTGCCCCTTCCCATAAAAAAAAAAAAAAACAAGATAAACTGTTAAGTGCACCTTTTGTCAATGAAAAAACAAGATAAAATACCCTCTACGGTGCCCCTTTCCAGTGACAAAACATGATAAGTTGCCCTCTAGGGTTCTCCTTCTGGTGGACAAAACTTGTTGAAATGGCCTCAAGGGTGCCACTTCTAGTGACAAATCACGATATAAAATGCCCTTTAGGGTGCTTGTTGTAGGGTGCTTGTGATAAAACCCCACAAGGGTGCCCCTTCCAGCGCCCCTTTCAAACATAAGTTGCCCTCTAGAATGGCCCTTCCAGTGAAAAAACAAGACAAATTGCCCTTTGGTTGCCCCTTCTAGTGAAAAAAATCTCATGGGTGCCCCTTCCTGTGATAAAACATGATAAAATATCCACAAAATATCCAGTGCCCCTTTCAAACATAAGGTGCCCTCTAGAATGCCCCTTCCAGTACACAAAACATGATAAATTGCTCTCTCACCATACATCATGACTTTTGCTGCATGTGGTGCCTTCAGCCCTGCTCTGTCTGAGTCCGCCCCTGCTTAGACAATGAAATATGGTCCAGATTTAGACACAATATTACTATGTAAACACTTAAGGCTATTTTCTCAAATGTACTGAGTGTACCATTATAAACATTTTTTGTCCAATCTGCTTACATTATCTACACATCATTAAATTGGTTGCATACTGAATATTCTCATTGTTTTTGTTTTTTTTCTGCTGAACTGATGGTGGCAGAGTGTTTTTTTTTCCGTTTCCTTTTTTAAGTCCAGTAGATTTGCATTTCAGGGACAGCGTCTTATCTCTTTGATGTGCTCAAATATTGCACCTTTTGTCTAAAAGAGGAAATGAAATACATTGTTTGCCTTTAGGGTCGACGCGTTTGCACCATGGTAGCATATGGATATAATGTGTATTGTTATAATGTTTTTATATATAATTGGTTGGAATAGCATCTACTAGATTTAAGTCTGGCAAAAGCCAAAAGCGAATGTGATAAGAACGGTGAGTAAACGTGTGGAAAATAAGCCACTGACGAGAGCCAAATAGATTTGCAAGTGGCGGAAGGTGAACTTTAAATTAAACAGAGGCACCTCTTCTCACACAGATGGTTGATCACGATGCAGTGGCATCATAATCCAATGAATGGATTATAGTGATTAAATCCTAATTGTGGAGCTGAAAGCAGGAATACTCATGACAAAAGTGTGTACTCCTGCGAGGCAGAGCAAATCCCTGCCCCAGTTTCGGATTCTTATCAAATTTAGACAAAGCGTCAAGCTTCAACTCCGCCTTTGAGAGCCCTGCTTCTCCGCGGATTTCATCTTTTGACCTTGTCACCGGTTCACACATGACCTGCACTGGCCTGAAATCGTGTCGACACATGAGCCTCCATCTCTCCCCAGACCAACGTGTCCTTTCTCTGACAGAAAGACGGGACTCCTCCAAGAGACGCCTGGCTGCTGAAGCTGCCGGGGTCTGACCATGGATCACAGATACCATATCCGGGCCCGGGAACATTCCAATCACAATCCTGTCAAGGAAAAGTGACAGATCCCTTTTGTTCTAGGGAGCGATACCACCAAAACCTCCTCGACTTCGCCTCTAACTCCAGGACACAGGGGTCCGTGGTGCGCGCTACGAGCTGTCCGCCTGACGCCGTCTCCGGTTCGCTCCGCAAGACCTGGGATCTACACGCTTAGCACACGGGTTGTCAGAAAAATGTGTCGCCGAGCCGTCACGACCGCCGGCTCCCGCGATATTACCATGTTTTCCTTTAGACGCGGTTCAACTCACGCGGTTTCGTCGGAAGGCACGGGTCAGGGACCGCGCTTGGAGATTCATTGCGGCTCGCCGGGCTGCACAAGCGAAAGTATGTCTCGGACAAGTCCAAACGTCTTGATTGCCGCTTCCTGGATGTGACATCCGTGATAAATTTGATGGAGTGTTTTGGCAGCTTAAGTTAAATATATGTGCGGATTCAAGGATAGAAAGAGAGAAAGAGAAAAGCACCGCAAAAAACCCATAGAGGCATATAGCACCTCTCGGTGCTGCAGCGTGCACCGTCAGATTCTTCACCCGGGGACTGTGTGGAGCACTTAACTCTGTGCTGTCGTGATTTCTCCAATTACGGGTGACAGATTCCAATCCGCGTGGGAGGTGGATCACCTCTGGAAGTGCCAGGCAGAATACGAAGCACACCACAGCATTAATAATTCACCAGGGGCGCATTCATATTCAGTCTAAGCGCCGCAGTTTGGGGCCCATTAGTGATAAAGGCGAGCAGACGCTCCCTTATACCTTTCAGCTTGATGTTCAATAGCAGGTATAAATCCCAACATGTTTGGTTTTCTACAGGCAGAGATGCTTTTTTATTTCCTTTCCTTGCACTGGAGCAACCATGGGAACAAACTTTGCCAATGTTCTTAAGGTTCCACACTAGTTGAGGCACTTTGAGATAACTGTTAGGAAGTTTCCTATAGTCTTAAATTAGATTTTTCGCTGCTATGGCACACCTAGAAACTTTTTTTTCCCTCCTTCTTAATTTTATGAATAGTTGAAAACATTTGTGACAAGGGAATGAAGAAGTTTGAAGGAGTCACTGACGCCAATCGGCAAGCGGTAGCCAGACTCGATGCCAGACGGCGAGAAGCACACGTTATACCCAACCGTCAGCCCAGGCTCGGCGGACTGAGGCACATGCTTTTTTTTTCTTCTTCTTTTTTCCCCTAGAAAAACAACACACCTCTTCTCCAGAGGAGAGAGAGAGAGAGAACAAAAAAACGTAACAGGCTGAAACAATACAGAGCCGGCATGAAAAATGGATTGCAATGTGGGAGCGCTGGAAAAGAAGGAGAAAAAAAAAGCTGGAAGAGAGGTCGCAGCAGAGCCTTGGTCCAGACGCTTTTTGGTTTTTTGGTTTTTTTTTTTCAAATACAATCAAATTATAAAGAGTAAAATTGCCGTCGACTTCTAAATAGACACACCGGAGAGTTCCGCTCGGAATTTAAGGGAGACTTCATTCACAGAGGGTTGGCAGGTTTGTGCAGGCAAGTGGGTGGCAGCAATTGTATGGTAGGCTTAGTTTTATGTTCTATAAATAGTCCAGGCATTTTAATGGCTTTCACTGTAAGCAACGGTCTCCTGCTATGTTAAATAATTCATACTGCATTGTTCAAAAATACAAACTTTCTTTTCCCTTCTGAAGTGAGCTCTGAACCTATGAGATAAAAAATGTAATTAATTACCCATTAACTATTATTTCCTGAATAACATTCCTGGAATGTAAAAGGCAGGGAACCTCAGGGGAAAAACATGCTCATGTATGTATTAAAAAGTTTTTGGGAAGGTTTTGTTGAACAAAAACATTTAGGGGAGGATTACATTCAGAGGTATCAAGTAACTAAGTACAAATACTTTGTTACAAATACTTTCTACCTAGTAGAAACTTGTGATTTATTGGAGTAATTATTTTTCAGCCAATTTTTCTAATTCTATTTACATATTCACAAAATTATCTGCATTTTCTGCTTCTTGCATTTAAAAAAAATCCTCATTACTCCTATTTAATTATGGCTTGTTTTCATGACAACTTTTGAGCTAAAAAGTGATTTTCCCCCAGAAAGTGCCTTATTTGACCTGCTCTGTGCTATTAATTATAACCAATCCAGCCATTTTCACTGTTAAAATACCTATAAATGGACAATACAAAGTTTTTTTTCCTCTTGCCATACAGTGATGACAGCTCGTATACGTTGCAAGTGAAAGGTAGTGTTTGCATAAAAATTATTCTTTCTCATCTTAGCTCACTTACCTGTTAAAATATTACCTGTTAAAAAACTTTTAAAGGGACAATACAACACATAAACTGATATCTCTGCCAAAAAGTGATCACAGCTCATATATTTAGATTTTTTTTTCATATAGTTTTCATTAATTTAACTGGAGTAAAATGCTTGAGTTGATACTTCAACTTCCACAGAATTGTTTTTAAACCCTAGTTACCTATACTTCTACCTCAGTATTGAATGTGAATATACCTCTGGTTACTATAGAAACCTGCATGGAACATTCCAGGAGCATTTTGTATTAACTGGGCTACACGTGTAGCGTCATTTATTATTTTTTTGTTCAGGTTTTTACCGGCATGTGCAATTTTACTTTCCCTAATTGATTCCTATTGTGTTCATTTGACCCTATTAAAATTGCTCATGACATTGTTAATTAGGAAAAAGGAACCGGATAAAAGTGATTAATATCCTCTCAGTCTGGAAATCAGTGTTGTGATCTAATGTTAATAAATGCCCTGGATGTGCAGTGTTTCATTGCAGATTGCCACACGCTTAATTTCACATTCTCGAGGCTGGAAAGTATCAGTATCAGAGGGACATCACCAGGGATGTTCTCAAAGTGACAGTTATGTATTGCACTGCATTCTGCATTTATTTTTGCTCATTTATGTTCATGACCCAGGTACAGTAGAGGTATAGATATGAGGGTTTTAATGTACAGTACAGGCCAAAAGTTTGGACACACCTTCTCTTTCAATGTGTTTTCTTTATTTTCATGACTATTTACATTGTAGATTCTCACTGAAGGCATCAAAACTATGAATGGACATGTGAAATAACTGAAACCATGTTAGTTTTGATTTTTATTCAACTAAAAGTGTAAAAGTTTTCGTTTCAAAACTAGTTAAAGCATAAAAGTGTAAACATAATAAGGGTCAGTGACAAAACTGTCATGTGGTGTAACCCTAAAACTGGGTACCAGATAGTTAAAAAAGGTTTTAAATAAACTAGGTTTATATTGTAGGTATATTTATAATTCATAATTATTTTTCAGTTACACCATTTGAAATTTTGTGTCAAAAAAACATAAAATGTACATTTTAAGGGATGATAAATGCTTCTTTTATTACTTATCAGTTTCTGGCAGGAGATATTACAGTTTATATGTTGTATTACATTGTATAACATTCAAGAATAAGAATAAGTGATTTCAGGTAAAAATAACCTTTAACTCCCAATGTATGAGCTGTCATCACTTTTCAGCAAGAGGAAAAACTGCATTTTATTCATCTATTGTCATTTTAAAGATATTTTACAGGAAACAAGGCCTGGGTCGGTTATAATTCAGGACAAAGAGCAGGTCAAATAATACACTTTCTGGCAGATGATTACTTTTTGACTTTACAGTTGTCATGAAAACAAGCTGGAATGAATTAGGAGCAACAGGGATATATATTATTATTTTTAATTTAGGGAGTGGAAAGCACAGATAATAAGTAGAGAGTGGAAGTTAAGTTGTCTGAAAAATAATTACTCCAAAATTTCTACTTCAGTAAAGTAACAAAATATTTATACTTAGTTATTTGGCACCTTGTATTAGACGAAATATGCAGAGTTGTTCCAGCACATGTAGATTTGTAAAAGGAAAAGTGTAAAAGAAGTACAAAAAAAACCCCAGTTGATTGTTAGTCAAACTTTTGAAGCTTTTATCTGTTGTTGGCAGGAGATATTACAGTTTATATGTTGTATTGTCCCTTTAAAAGTATCTGAACAGGTGATAGTGAGAGAGTGAGCTGAAATCTATTAAATATAATACTAAAGAATGAGAACAATGGGTTTTAGGTTAAAAAAAAGAACTTTAACTTCCAATGTACAAGCTTTCGTCACTTTTCAGCAAAAGGAAAAAATGTATTTTATTCATCTATTGTCCTTTTAAAGGTATTTTAACGGGGAAATAAGGGATGAATTGGTTATAATTTAGGGCACAGAGCAGGTCAAATGATACAGACAGGGATATTTTTAATATTTAAGGCATAGAGATCACAGATAATAAGTAGAGGGTAGAAATAAAGTCTCCTGTAAAATATAGACACCTAAAATTTCTACTTTAGGTAACAAAGTATTTGTACTTAGTTACTTGACACCTGGTATAGGTGAAATACTTCCAAAATAAAAAAACACCACACCGTGGTGTTCCAGCACATGTCGATTTGTAAAAGGAAGTTTAAAGGAAAAGTGATGACATTCGCCTGTCAGCAGGTGAGCGTGAGCTCCCTGAAAGCCACATGACCTTTTCACACAAAGCCCGCTCTCCACTTAGCCGAGGAGTGAAAAGGGTGAAGAAATTGCAATAGGAAGAAATATATTTCATTTGAGATTATGAACTCCGTATCAATGGTGGCTGCATAGCGACACCTGATTCTTAATAACATGATTTCTTCAAAGGTATTCAGCAAATCGCTGCGCATTTACATTTCAAAAGGAGGAAAAATTGCTTTCATTTCACTCACTCGGTATCCCCCCCACCCCCCAAGTCTTTAAAGGTGACTTTTATTTCAGGAAAGTGTGTTTTTAAGAGTTTATCTTTAAGTGGGTTTGTCGCCGAGTGATGTCACATCAGCATATGTTTGGGACCGTCTATGGAAATGTCCTTGGTGACACAAATTAGGGGCTTTTTACATAAATGGGTATCGGTTCAAAAAAAAAAAAAAAAATTTGAGTGTGGGGGGGAGAGATTCAAAGAGATTTACTTTTCCTGTGTGAGTGCATCACTGTTTTCAATGATACTTTTGAGATTGCTAGACATCCATATGAACATCATTACACCATGCATCCACACCTCCCTTTAGCTTTTTGTGCACAGGTTGGGCTTCTCCTACATCTGTTGTGATTACACGCTCTCAGCCGTGCACGTGCCACCTTTGCATTCACAACACACTTTCAAACAAGTAGTATCACGGGGGTTTGCACACGCCCTCCTGTGATTGCTTGAGGTGTAAAAAAAAAGGAGAAAAAAAACAGAATACATTTAAAAGTGTAATTAATCATCTTAATCATATGGAAGCAATGCTCCTCTTTGGTATTTGCCTCAAACGCCGTGAGCTGTTCATCAAAGCCAGCCATGTAGGTAATAACTTCCTCAGTGCTTTCACACCCTTCCTAAATTTGCATTTAGATCGCAAGATGATCCCAGGCAAGCTCTTCATAATATCCATTCATCCCTCTCTAAAGCCGCAGCCATGCGGCGTGCCACGCTGCGTGGATGCATAGAGTGATATTACAGTAAGTACATAAATGTTGATTGATTCGCGCCGCCGGTTGATTGTTTCGCCTGGCGCGACAATGAGGAGTCCGGTTGTGGCTGCGTGATGACAGCGATTCCCTGTGTAAATGTCTTCGGTTTACAAAAAAAAAAAGAAAAGAAAAAAAGATAAATAATCCTGATAGATTTGAATCTGCGAGATAGAGAGGTAGAAGAGATCACAGCAGACCCCCAATAGGAATAAGCGGGAGTAGATGAGTGTGAGCTGGAGTATTCCGGCTTTGCACAGAGGGGTGAGAGAGCTTGATAAAAGAAAATTTTTTTTTAAGGAAATAAATAATCATATGTTCACCGTGAAGAGAAGTGAGCCAGCTGCTTAGAGGGAGCAGTCGACAGGGAAATCATCTCTTTTAATTTCATCTCCGCCAGTTAAACACATGTGCCTCGCTTCTTCTCTCACGAAGGCAGACGCACACGGGGGGATCCTGCTCCGGTGTAGGTCGTTGAGGAAGGTCACCGTCATGGACCCGTGCCAGGTTGAAGGCTGCGCCGTGATGGATTGATGTTTGTGGAGATGTGTGGTGGTACTGAAATGTTCTAAATCAGGCCTTCACTTAGTGCTTTTATACTTTTTCTTTCCCTGTCAACAGGAGTGTACCTATGTTCCCCAGTTTGGAATCCTAACCCCTAACCCTTAACTCTAACCTTTTCTGAAAAAGGGTCCCATCTTGGAATCCTAATACCTATGTTCTAAACGCATTCCCTGACCCTAACCCTGACCTGAACCCTGACCCCACCATAAACCCAATCCTTGACCCTAACCCTAACCAGAGCCCTGATCCTGACCCCAATCCTAACCTAGGGGAGGAGACCATGAATAATAATCCTCCATGTTATGTTTTTGGACTGTGGGAGGAAGTCAGAGTACTCAGTAAAAACCCATGCAGAGAGGGAGGTCCCAGGACAATCAGGTCTTGAACCTGTGACCTTCTTGCTGTGAGGCATCAGCACTAACTCCTTCTCCACCGTGTCGCCCTGAACCTTAACATCTAACTCCTAAACCTAACCCTTTTTGAAAGAGGGTCCAGTACCCCAGGGGTAGGCAACCCTGGTCCTAGACAGTTGCAGTGGGTGCAGGTTTGTTTTTTTCCAACCAAGCCTTTACACAACTGATTCTACTAATCAACCACTAGAGTCCTTGATTAGGATCTTCATTAGTAGAATCAGGTGTGTTAGTGCTTGGTTGGAACAAAATCCTGCACCCACTGTGGCTCTCTAGGTTTAGTTTTTAAAGTGGGTTTGATAGTTATACTTACTTATTTTTTATTTATTAATTTTGAAAATGCTTAATGTTTTATTTTAGAGGACCTACAAGAGAGACTGCATCTCTGGGAACTCCTCTGGGAAAGAGCTGGAAAAGGGAGGTCTGGGCCTTCCTTCCCAGGGGTATCAGTGGTAGAAAATGAATGGATGGATAGATGGATGAATGGATAGTATTATGCAATAAAAACTCAACAAAAGCTCATACCATTTTCAAAGTATATTCACTTAGGACAGATGAACATCTACAATTAATGAGTCAACAAAAACTCTTATCAAAAATGACAAAATTAGTGCACAATACCACGACAGTCAGTTATTGTTTTTTTTAAGCCTAGTTTTTATTTTATTTTCAGTTTTCATTATTTCATTTTTGTTAGTGATAACAACATTTTCTCACACTGCATTCCCTCGGGTCCTGAGCAATACACCTGCTGAGTACGAAGTCGATTTGATGTACAGTTGTCAAGATACGTGAAGAATATACAGGAAGAGTGTCACACATTCCTGGCTTCATATAGAAAGACGCCTGCAAAGTGCAAAGGGCTTTGTTTTAATGTGCAAAAAAATATGTCGGAAGTGTTTCATTTACAGCAACGTAACACTTATTGAATAAAGGACAAAGCAGAAGAAACTGGAAGTCGTTAGTGAGGAACTGTTATTATTGGAATACTATTGTTTGACAAGAAACTGTATTTTAGATCTGTGAAAACTAATATTACCGGCATGTGTGATGTTTTATTGAGATAAGATGTGAAAACCAATCTTGCACTTGTGGAGTCTGAGTCACTGCAGTCCTCTATGTGATTTAGCCACTTCATTTGCATAGGTTAATTTCAAACAGCACCTCAAATTAGGCTTGAAAGGATAATTACTTAATCTCCCCATCCTCTCCCCTTCGTGGCCCCCTCCCCCCCTATTCTACCTCACCGCTGTAGCTTTTTATTCAACCCAGGTTATGTAAATGTATCTTCCAACATCTACTTTCCCGGGCATCTGTTTTCATGCATAGGCCAATCCAGTCTCTCTCCCTCATAATATTGGTTGGACGTTTCTTTAATTCACTCCCACTCATGTGCTCCAGAGCAAATTGCCTACACAAACCAGATAATTTCCACAATGTACCTGGAGCCATCAACTGCAGTTTGACAGCATGAGGGCAACTTAATTTCCATGCAGTCGTGAACATGATGAACACACACACACGCATGCAAGGCCAGCAGGCATGTCAGCGTAGTTACGGTCAGCGACAGCAATTATCCCTCTTTGAGTAACAGTCACATACAGTTCTGATGTTTTTTTCTTTTGAGAATAAAAAAGCAGTGCGTAGTTCTCCAAACTCAGACAGCAAAGAAAACAGAGTAATGGATATGAAGAGGGATTATCGATGCCTTAATTGTATTTGTTACATCACACCAAGTGTGTGTTTTCATCTTTTTCCTCCACCACAGATGTACAAAAGTCTTATGGCTGACACAAGTTCAGCGTGTTGGCAAGAAACAGATTTGAACTTTGAGGTCCCTCCAGCAACCTCTGCGCAGCACTCAGACGACTTTTGGCTTCTTCAGCACAGCGAAGAACCACAAATGGACTTTAATTATGTAAGAGTTTTGATGGTTGGGCAAGTGATGCAAGGGCTGGAATAAATGGCCGGGGGAGCAAAACAATGTTGCGAGTAATGGGACTTGTCATATAGGTTGCTGAACCTCCCACTTCTTCTCGCTTTAAAATGAAGATGTCAGATTTTATTTAAAGATGACCCCGTTTGTTCTTTTGTTTTATTTAAATCTGATATTTTCATATTTACTGGAGCTTGCGATTCCACCATGCCGAGGTCTTTGGCCTGACTCCAATCATCCAGCTATAACATCCAGCTCTGTGCCAGTGAATGAGAAAAGGGTTTTGCTTTAACAGGTATTTTAACAGACTTAGAACTAAGCAGGGTTTATTAGCAATTTTCAGACAGACCCCAGTAAAATGAAACAGATGAATATTACAGATAAAACTTAAACAAGGGGGAAAAGCAGACACATGCCTGTCTGAAACTGGTGGTTTTTAGCTTCTTTTTAAAAGACCCCTCTGACTCAGGAGACCTCAGACTTATTGAGGGACTACTGAAAAGCTTAGCTGCTGACTGGAATGCATGATCTCCCTGAGACTTAAAACCTAGTGAATTACAGGCTAACAAAGTTTACAGCCTGCAGTGCTTTTCGGGTTTGATGAGAGAAAATACTTTAAAAGATGAGGACTACACCTGAACACCCAGTGGAGGTGGACAAATCATGCATCGCTGCCTCTGCCACTTCTCTCAGATGTGATTGACGTCACAATGGCAATAAAAAAAGTTTCAGGCTTATATTATTTTAGTCGGGTATATTTGAGCTATCGTTATCCGACATTAGATCTTTTTCATGGCAGGGATATTGACATGAACTAGTAGGTAAACACAGATGATACTTATAAAGTTTAGTGCATCAGAGCCTTCCCTTTAGTATCTATTAATAGTAGTAGTAGCATCAGTTGGTAAGATTTGTGTTAACCTACTAATTCATGTCAACACCCCTACCATGAAAAATGCTATTTGTGCTACTTTGTGCCAATCCACATTTCTTTTGTACTTGTCCTTGTATCCTGGTAGACAAGGGGCATATAAAAGGGGAATTTCCTGATGCATTTCCCCATCATTTCCCGGTCCACCACCATCATTAATTCCATGACCTTCATTGCATAAAGATGGAAATTTGCAGATTTTGATCCCACCATCTTTGACGTAATCTTTGGAATCGGTTTGTAAAAAGGGCAGGCACTCTTAAAAAATACTTGGCAGGTGATTGGATGAACCATCTGTCTATCAACCATCTATCTTAAGCTGATCAAGATGTAATCTTGTGATAACGAGATCCCACAAGACGTTGATTGGAACCAATTGGCAGACAAGCGGATCACTTGAAATCTGGCGGAATAGATTCTGCAGTGTGTTCATATGTGACCTCAGGAATCCAGCTGCCTCACAAGTTAAGGTCAGTCCTGAGACGCCTGGAACCCACATTGTCTTGTGTGATTCACTCATTGTCAAATAGTAAGAAAGGGAGGGACTTCATTGCATTGCACCAGCTTCGGTATGTTTTCACCCAGAACTGGCTGGTTTGGTAAATATACGTCTTGTTAAACCATCACAACCCAATGAAAGTGCAATGCACAGCCACTTTCCTGAGCTTTTCTCCAGTAGAACCTCAGGCTGTCTCCCTCACGTTGGATGAGACACTCCCAAATGGGGCCTAGACATCACTATGCTTCAAATAAAGAAGTTTTTACAAAGTGTCATTTGATCACGTCTGAAGGGGGGGAAAAAAATGTTAATACCTATCTGATGGCCACATTCAAAGAGGTGCTGAAAAGAAAAATGACAGAAGTAGCTGTGTGAAGAAAATGTAAGTCTGAGAAAGAAATTCATATCCTGCAGACTTTCTCACCCCTGCACCTCGCCCCAATGCTGCTTGAAGTGCCTGACAGATTGTCAAAAGGAGGAACGGGTGGATGCATGACTACCAATGAGCTGCTCTTTCGTTCTATTAGCTGGCTATTTAAAACCTCAAAACATCATTTACTCACCCTCAGGTCAGTTGAAAGTCCACTTTTTTCTGTCAAATCAATACACAAGCAGTCTCCAAGAAGTGACCGCTTCTTTGGTATCTTTAAAGTTCTCCCTTTAACACCCGGTGTGTGTGTGTGTGTGTGTGTATACACAGCGATTGAATCAGAGCGAGAGAGGGAAAACAATAGCAGGCTACCTCCCATTCACCAGTAGATAACTATTGTCTCTTTTAACCCAGGGACATAAGTCAGCAGTTTAGCGTGAAAACATCATGATGAGCCACCTGCAGCTCTCCCAGCTAATACTATCATTACTGGGTTGATACACACTTTATCATTCGCCACCCCCACAGACGCCATCTGTCCCAACACACACAAACACGCACGCAACCATCCAAAGACAAGCCGTCCCCACGCTGCTTTGGCCAGGAATTAAAGCTCCATCACAATGCTTCAGAGAGAAACACTTAAAACGAGAGCGAGAACAAATCTGTCTTGATTTCATCGTCATTAAAAGCATTCCTGTTTACCACCCTGTGCTTTGGTCTTTCTTTGCTAGTTTGCGTGTCCTTCAGCGAGCCAATCTTGGATGTGTCACGACCGTTCTAGCGGTCCGGGTGAACAGCCAGACCCCCCTTGGATGCGTCACATGTTTAAGTGCCACTTTAGCGGAGGCAGCTCTTCCCCTGGCCTGGCATATGGGCTCCGCTCACCTTGCAATCAAAGAGTTTCGCTCGTTCGGACCATGAGCGCAGGTGGTCCCTACAATGCTCTTCATCAGGAGACAAGATGGAACCCAAATCTTGAAAATGGCCGTGCTATGGCCAGGATGGGTTTGTGTGCCCGGAGAGTATCAATAGTCAGTTTCAATTTGGGGCTCAATAATGCACTAGTCTGTGGTGGAGAGGAGCTTCAATGTCGCCTTTTGAGATTGCTGTGCCTGTAAAATAAAGCAGTACATAATGTAGGTGTTTTTAGGGCAGTTTTTCTCTGGAAGACAAAGAAAACCCAAATTCATTTATATGCATGACTGGCAACCCATCTACCAAATTTAGTGCCCAATAGTTTAATGTTCCCTAGATGGTAATTCAGCAGGTTTTTCTGATGTTAATCCCAGAACATTCTGGGAAGGTTAGTTCTTTAATGTTTCTCCTTAACGTTCATATGATGTTCTGATGTTCACTAGATTTCTAAAGTAAAACCAACACACCTTTTTGTGTTGCTTTTGTTTTTGGCAAAAAGCGTCTGTGATGCAGCTGATCATATTGGAAAAGGAATAGTATGAGAAGCAATGAGAAAAGTGGCCTTTACACTTCGCAGTGTTCCCTGTGCACAAGTTTCTAAGGACCATCAAAAAGAAATTCCACCGATTTATAGGTTACTGTTTAATATAGAAATCACTCATTTAAAGCTAATGACAGTCTTTTAAATCAATTTATTATTATTTTAGGTTTTTTTTTTTAATTCTATTGAGACCTCCAGCACAGATCAGTAATTAATTCATCATTTTTCAGGATTTCCCAGTATGACGGGCTGCTTTGATCCCACGCGCACACACACACACATACACACGCACACATACACACACACACACATCCCAATCACTGCTTCTTAAGCAAATGAAAGGGAATGTGTGAATAGGAAGTCTTTCCACAGCATTAATGTGCAGGTATGCTACAAATCATGATATGCTGCAGCTACTGCTGCTCTCATCCATCTGAAATGCCAAGATCATATATGATTTAGAAACACATTTGCACATTGCAAGTAACTTAGATAAAATTTCCTCTTAGCAAATCACTGCCAACTATATAAATACAGGAGAGTTTTATATTTATTTATATTGTTTACACCCCTGCCAGCGCCTCTGTATTGACCCCTTACCCTAACCCTGAACCTGGCTTAGAGCAGTGTTACAATATGGCCCACAGCAGGACTAGAGCCAGGTTTGAGATCACAATTATCATGGCAAAGGCCCGGCTCCAGTGCCTTCCTAGCCTCAGGCTCACCACAGAAAGGCCATTTGATGTTATTGTGGCATGTGTTGATTGCAAATATTAAATCAAAGCAAAATCCCATTGTCCAGTGGAAGAACTGTATGAGACGTAGGGTGATATCAGCTACAATGGGCCAATTAAGGTTTAGGGGTCAGAGCCCCTCTGGTAATTAGAGCCTATGACTACAAAGGATTGACAAACTGTTGACAGGTAACAGGTGATTTGATTAGTTTATATTTTCTACTGTGGGTAGGACAAGAGTTCTAATCTAGACTGAACCCAAAATGTGCATAGTAAGTAGCCTGGCATGACAAATCTAACTAAACAACAAATAAAAAAACAAATATGTACATAAAAACCTATGCATATCTGTCTTGATGGCATCCATCAGAAATAATGTTTGATATATTAAAATATTTTTTTGGAAAAGTGATGTTTATATTGGTGGCCAAGTTTAACTTAACCCCCTGAGCTAAAATGGGCCACATGGTTTCAGCTAAAATAGGCCTAACCCTCTATGTCACTCACAAACATGTGTATGACATTTGGTTCAACTAAAACATGTACAGTATGTAGATTGTCATGTGAAATTAGTGCAAATCAAAGTAGTTACTACCGTTGCTGTGTTTGTGTAATTTAGCTTGTTACATATGACTGGCTGCTAGCTTTTGTTTAGTGATTGTTCATTTTGTATACAGAGATTTGCTAGCGTGTGTATACGACACATAACTGATCAATATGCAACAATTTGATTTGTTTAATGTATTTAAAAGTCATGAGGTTCTAAGCAATTGTGTTTTAACATTAAAACTGATGAATAATTAATTTTGAATTAGAATTTCTCTTTGTCATTTGACTGGCCCATTTTACCTGATGAGATGGCCCATTTTACCTGAAACGGCTCATGCCGAAACAAATGTGGCATGGCAGATGTTTCAAGATTTATAGGGCCTAAATAATTATTTATAATAATAATTATCACATAATTCCTACACAAAATTATCAAAAATAGTCATTATTAATAATAAATATACATGAAAAAGGCATATTTGGTGTTGTTTTATTGTCCCAAGCAATTTACCAAAAAGTGGCTCAATTTACCTGATATCATCCGATACAATCTGCCAGTCTGCCACCTCCCAGCAGTCAAATCATTCATATTTAACATTTCCACATTAATACCAAAACATTGTATTTTTGTATTACTCCAGCAGTTAACCCATCCGTAACCATGCAGCACCCTCTAACCCTTGTTCTAGCAAGTCTGAATTTCTCATTTATGCACCAGTTTTGGTTCCATTTTTTTGTCTTTTTGTCTACTATAGATGAATTTCATCCTTTACACTGTAGCTGGGAACACAGTTGGATGACATTAGATTCTACAGTTCTATATGTAAATTCACCTCGACCCTGGGATGGTACCGAGCATTTTAATGGGTTAAGTTGAAAGGTGGAGGTGGATGGATCCTCCTTTTATTAATGGCCAGCCAGTCTCCTGAACTTTGCATGCTGAAGTCACCGTATCTAATAATTCAGATGTGGAAATTCAGAGAATCGCCAGCAGATGAGCTTAACCCCAGAGAGGCCTTTAAGCCGCATTGTTGAAATGTTGCCTCTGAATGCATGCTTTCACCCATTTAATGTGTCAAATATGCTAAAAACCAAAGTGCGGTTAGAATCATGAGCCTACGAGCAAAATATCCCTTACCAGAACTTTTTTTTTTTTTTGTCTTTTTTTCTTTTCTTTTTCTGCTGCTTCCAAGTGCACTTTGTGCCCCTGGGCTTGCACCTGAATGAATATAACATGAATTTCAGGAACATCCCACCCCTTTTTCATCTGTTATGTTAAAAGAAACCCAAGTCTGGTAAATAAATGCTTAATGTAGCTTTGCACTACAAACTTACACATTGACTCAGGGCGGCAGATTCCCTCCCATGCCAATTCTCTTTCTTTGCTGCAGCTGTGTTACTTTTTTGCACAGAAAAATATGTTCCTAGTCCCTATACTGTACATGAGAATTTCTATCTCCACAGGGTGAAATAGGAGGACCTTTTTTATCTCAGTTGCCATGGTAACATTTTTATAGTCACCAGGCACAAACTTAAGAGTTGATTGAATTAACTCGGAACACCTCTTTTGGATCGAAAAACCTTTCCTATCTCAGGGGTTAGTTTGTTGAACCAGCTTTCTGGAACAAATTTAAAGCTCTTTGGTTTTAAAAAAAATGTGTCTATTTTATTTTACCTTTTTCTGAAATAAATATAATCAGCACAAGTCGCTCTATAAGGCACTTTGGGGGTGTTGGTTTTGCTAATGCTCAAATCTAAAAAACGTGATTGAAACAAGCAAGTTAAACATTCCCGTTTGAGATTCACTGTTGCAGACGGATATTTTCGCATTGCACTGCTGGAAGTGGAAAGTTCCTCTGTGTTCATTGAAAATCCAATTTTAACAAGTAGGATTTGTGACATCACAAATAGATTGCCACCAATTTTAGGCTGATGTATAAACTCCAGTTTACTCCAGTAGTACTTCTGTAGTGTATTTTCCACCTCTTACTTTGCTTAAATCTAAAATAATCTAAAAAAAAAAAATCTAAATCTAAAAAAAACTTTACTTTGGAGTAATAATGTACATTTGGATAGAATAAGTAACCTACAAATAAAGTAGCGTATTGTCTGTTCCTGTCCGGTAAAATCAGAGGCCATGTGAATGCAAACCTTGAAAGAATGGTAGCGGGTAAAAGTAGCCAAAAGGCCTGCAGCCCAGGTCAGAGGTCAAAGTCATATGTTGTACTTTCTTTAGATTGTTTCAAAGCAGCTGACCATCAGAAATAGGAACAAATGGTGAGCTGTTTTGACCAAATAAAGAGAGGTTTGACCAGGTATAAACTCCAGAATGTTTTGAGGAGTGGACTTAATACCATTATTTATGGAAGATATTTGGGATGAACAGAGAGAGGACTCATATTGGCACAGAGGCTCTTCAAAAGTTAGCATCATGAAGAGAGATCTACAATTTGGCCACAGAGATGCTTTTGGATTCTACATGTTTTTGACACTGTTCTTTTTCTCTTGTGCACAAGAGAAGACGTGTCAGGTTGTGATTTCTTTCATCAGCACATCAAGAAACAACAATAGTAAAGTAGAGTATTTTATGTCCATATTAATGCATTTCAGTAGGGGGCCTTTAAAGGGTTTGATGAATCCAAAATGTAATAATTGAATGATTAAATTCTGGTATGAGGCCTGATGTTTGGACAACACACACATATACAGTACATGTATAAGTCAGATTAGCTCTTGTTTTTATAATTTTATTCACCTGAAAACAGATGAAAATTAGCCTGGTGGCTGAACCAGGCATATTTACATTTGATTCTAAACGTTCATTAATTATAAATCAATTAATAAAATCTATAAGCCTAAGAGTGGTTGCATAATTCCTGTTTAATCATGTTTTTTTTTTTTTTTTCTCTCCCTCCCCTATAGCCCGGTGTCACAGAAATCAATAACTCCTGGCTGATTGATGCATTTATGGGTTATTTGATCCACTTTTGCGGATTATCGAATTCATGTCAAACAATGTTTTTTCCATTATTCACCTTCTCTCTGACCCATGGTCACCGTGGAGAAAAGCAGCCCAAGCTACAAAGAAAAAAAAAAACTGGAGTCCGATAATAAAGGGGGGAAAAAAGGAGAAAGAACCATGTGGGAAGGTGAGAAATTTCTCCATGAAAAGAGTAAAAAAAATAAAAAAAAATACCCCAACTAGCAGGAAAAGGAAAGGAAAAGGAAATTGCAGGTAATCAATACGTAGCGATTGGGAGCGCTAATTCAAATGCAAATATCAGCGTCAGATGTCACGGCTCGGCGCGTGTGCCCAGGAGCTGGGGAGAGAGAAAAAATAACCTGAGCGAGACGAGAGAAGGCATAAAAAAAAAAAAGCATGGCGTTGGAAAAACAAGTGGTCTGACCACCAGGGTAATTAGTCAAACAGACCTTTCTCCTCATCAAAGAGGGCCAGCGGCCATGACTCATGCTGCCACATTATCAGCCTCCCCTTTGTCCTCAGTGGTAAACAAGCAAACTAAGGCCAGATAACATCAAAACTAAACTCCAGAAATCCCTGCCTCTAATGAATGGAGAGCCAGAGGGTGGCTCTCTCGTCTATCAGGTATGCGAGTAGGGAAATCTAGAAGAAAACAACAAATTAAAGTGCACGAAACGGCTGCCATGGCGACAACACTTTCTGTTTGTGTGTATCTAAATAGAACAGATTTTGGAGATTTTCTACACATGATCTAAAGATCGGGGAGGTTCACTTAGATATGGTAAAAATGTTTTAAATGTTTTCTATGATAGATACATTTAAAACAAATATGTAAGAAACAGTCTCAGGATAGTTTGATACTATGTAGGTCAATAGGACTTCATTACAGGTTAAATACACTAGGAAATTTCCATATTTGCATGTTGTTGCCATATGGTAAAGAATCTTTTTTAGAATATTAGAAAAAAAAAACTTGTAACATCAAAATTAAATTAAATGTAAAAAGAAAATAAAATAAAAGACTAAAGAAAACTTAGAACATCAACATTTAATTAAATGTAAAAGCAAAAATAAAGTTTTCAAATGCCAGATAGTGAGTTAAATTTTGGTGAAAATGTTAAAAAAATTTCAATAAAAGAAAACCATCCGTTGTGAGACAATGATTATCACATGTCAAATGTCCATAAGCAAACAGGATATCCTGGTCATGTGACCTCATAAATTGTACGTCCTTCAAAATAAAAGCCCTCTTTTCATGGCTAGCTGTAAAAACATAGATTTTATATCACAGCCTTCTAGAAACTTTGCATTAGAGAGTTAATCCATGTTACTGTAAACTGTGTTTGATTTACAGTAACATGGTTCAATATCAATGGCCTTACGGAATAATCAAGGCACAGAAGGCGTGTAGATGATAAGACACTTGAACACACCACGTCCTTTCAAGGCTCACTTGATGCTGACCCACTTTTCCTACAGTTTAGTCTCAAAGAATGTCACACTCTACATTTCAGACACAAAACCTCATGGATAAACACTTCAGCAGAGAGGACGTCTTGTCATACATTCCTGAAAGTCAAGAAGGTTTTGGCAGAACAGTTGCCAACTTGAGGTGAGATTTGGCTCGTTTACAGATGACAGCTAAAGGTGGACTTCACACAGGGGATCTCTGAATATTTTTCACCTTTGATTAAGGGCTGAGAAGGTTGAACTCCTTTAAGATATTCTGTCCTTTTTGTACCACGGTCAAATACTTCTTTTTTTCCCCAAAATCTTGTTATCTGATATTTGAATGTTGATCAAAAAGAGCTGAACCCGCAAGGGCAACCTTCAGGTACAATAAAAAACTAAAGCGACAGCATTGAAGATTTAATGTCATTGTGTTGTTAACCTTCTGCCATATGGCCACAATTACTACCATCTTCATTTTTCTAAAATGCTTTGATATAAAATCTATGTTTTTAAAGCTAGGTGTGAAAAGGGGGGCTTTTATTTTGAAGGACAGACAATTTGTGAGGTCACGTGACCAGGATATCCTGTTTGCTCATTGACATTTGACATTTGCATCATTCTACTATGCTAAAATAGATTTGTTGCCATATGGCAACAATATGCAAATATGGGAATTTCCTAGTGCATACAAACTAATGGAGTCCTATTGACTTACATAGAACCATCAACTTTTTCTTATATATTTTTAATATATCTATCATTAAGGCCATTTTAAATAATATTCATAACATTCAAAACATTTTTTACCATGTCTAAGTAATGTTTTATCCAATGGAGGGTTAAGTAATGAAAATTATTCCATCCAACATCCGCACAACAATGAAATTCTAACATCTTTAGACGTTAATGTCTTGATACTAGATTTTCATTTCCAGCTAAAATTTAAGATCGTTAGAGTCCAACATCTTTCTGACATCATATTGACGTCCAGCACCTGCTGGGTTAAAGAGAAGATTCTGGAAAATCTTTTTATTTGCTTTCCTGACAAGAGTTTCATAGTAAAATTGATGCCACTCTCAATAAAAGCGTTGACCTTCTTCTGTGAGTTTTTTAAAGCAAAAAGCAACCATAATTCAAATAATGTAGTTAATCACAGCGTACAGGGGAGGCCTGTGGCTTCCTGACCTCTCCCAACACAACTTTTATTTATTATTTTACAATAATTACACACGAGTTTAGACAGGATTTTGCGATCACAGCTTTCGCCGATGTTATTTGCATCGAGCCAACAAATGATTTAACGTCATTAATATAGTTGTGCACCACATTCCATTTAATATGCCTCAGCTTTTGCCCACTCCCTCATCATCATAATTAGTACTTCTGGGGCTGCCGGCTGCCAGCTTGTTTCCACATGTTGGTCATTATAATGTGTTTTGCTGCGTCCTCATGCTCCGAATTGAGCACTTCAGCAAGGCTCTCTGTGTTCCTCAGCGGTGGTGGAGTGTACCGGGGCATCTGTAAGCCTGTCAGGGTGTACTCACAGGATTAGCCCCAATGAGGCACAAGATGGTGCTGAGACTGGATGTGTGTATTCGCTCTCTCTCGATGGCACTCCAGCAAGACGTGCGCCTCAAACGGCTCGAAAAATACCAGTGCATTTGTTTTTTTAATCTGCACACTCTCAGCTCTTGCTGTTCGCTTTTTTTTTTTGTTCGCAGTCAATGACAAACCTGGGCTTTGGGATGCTCTAATCCCCTTATTAGGCTGCAACAGGATTCTGCTGTGGTTTGGGGCGACGTGTGTGTGTGTGTGTGTGTGTGTGTGTGTGCCGTAGACACTTTGTCACCAATAGAAGAATCTACCTGCAAGAAATCCATTCAGATGATGGAATTACTGGAGGAATGGTTCAACATTTTTGGGAAATTCATTCCTTTCCAAGAGTTAAATTGATGGAATACCACTCTCATATCTGCTTTAAAGGCACAGTGTATAGTTTTTGTCAGCATCTAATGGTGAGGTGGCAAATTGCAACTAACTCAAGCATGTTGGACGACCTATGAAAAAAAGAAAGTACATCTCTAGTCTCTAGAGCCAATGTTTGGTTTGTCCATTCTCAAAATACTTTAATATTTTGTGCAACATGGCAACTTTGTGATGCCAGATCGGTTCCCCATAGATACAAATGGCCCATTCTAAGATAACAAAAGCCCAACTATTAGTATTTTCATTGACTTACTGTATATACATGTGTAAACATGCATATGAATATTATATTCCATTTCTGCCAAGTTTGTTTCACTGAATGCAGCATGCTGTGAATCCTGTACCTTTAATGTTTATTGCAATTTTTTATCCTTGGTTGGTTGGCAGGTTCAAAGGAGATCTAAATAAATAAATAAATCAAATGTTTGTCCGTGGTGCAAAATGGACAGAATATCTAAAAGGAGAAATCTACTTCAGTGGAACCTTTCTAGACCTCACCTCAAGTTTGAACTTTCTGCCAAAATGTTCTTGACCTTCGAGCGTGTACACAAGGCACCCTCGCTGAAGTGTTTATCCAGTGGGTTTGTGTTTGAAGTGTACCGTGCGATGTTCGTTGAGGCTAAACTGGGGGAAAAAAGGGTCAGCATCAAGTGAGTCTTGAAAGTATGTAGTGTTTTGGAGTATCTTTTGACGGGAAATCACAGTAACATGGATTGAGAATAGCTCCACTCTTTAAATCATGTCTGGACAATCTCTGAAAGAGGATAGTGGCTCAATTTAGACACACTGAAGTACTGTCTCCATGGCAGCCATTTTATGGAATTTAATTCTAGTTTTCTTCTAGATTTTGCTACTGTCAGATGAACGCTGCCCTTTTGCTCTCCATTCATTAGAGGCAGGGATTTGTGGAGTTTAGTTTAGTGTTTGCATGTTCCAGATATTCCATATATGCCAAATTTCAAAATTTTACATACTGTGAATTCAGTGGTAAGAGCCTACTTTAGCATAAAGACCGCTAACAAAGGTAAACAGCTAGGACATGTTCTCCCAAAACCCCAAATTTTCTTTTTTACCTTTACTGTCATGTTTATTAGTACCCTTCTAATTTGTCCACTTGATGGATGGAAAGATATCCCATAGTCATTAATGACTTCCTGAGATTTTCCGGCCCCCCTTTCCTTTGAAACATGGTGGTGCAACATAGCTTGTTTTATGGAGGGAGAACCTCTCCCCATGTAGATAAAATCAGCTCATTATAAGGTAATAAAAACACAACAATGCTTATTATTGTATTATACACTTGTTAAATGAATTATATTTTATGTGAAGCTACTGTGCACTGTGCCCAAGGTGAAAATAAAGTACAATCTGACCTAAATCATATTTTAAAAATGGTATGTTTATATATAGAAGGCTAAATCTTACACACTGCACCTTTAACACAATATTTTACAGCAAAAACATGAAATAAAAGCCACATGTGGTGTTTACATGATGTACAGTTGAATGTAACTTGCAAAAACACTGCTGCGGTCCTCTTTAGGCTCTTCATAACGACATTCGCCCATCATCTATAAGCACAAAAAGGCCAAAGACAAGTCTACCAATGTGTCAAGACCTCGTGGCCACCGGGGAGCCAAGCCCAAGACCCCATCTCCATAAATTACCCGGATGACAGGGCACCTAAACACGCTTGTTGAAATTGTAAATGGATGGAATTGTGGAAGGATAGACGGGAGATGGGTATATGAGAGGGATGGAGTGTGTAGGTGTAACAACACAAAGGGAAAAAGGAGCCGGTAGTAGGACCAGGATGCTGGTGGTGGTTGGTTACACCGATACGCCCACGTGGATCTGTCCAGGGGATTGGGATCAGATACTTAATTTGAGCAAAGCCACGCTACATCAAAGACATTCAAATGAAGTAGTCTTCTGTTGCAAATTAAGCTCTAGGGGTGTGTGAGCATGTGTGTGTGTGTGAGTTTCTGTTTGTGCTACAGAAGGGGTGAGAAAGCGACAAAGAAGTAAGATGGAAATCAAGGGATGACGAGGTTGAAAGAAAGGTATGTAGGCCTAAGCTCTTTATCCGTATCTAAAAGAGGCATCTATAAGAAGTGTAATCACTGTAATCTATATGATATTGAGCAACAGTGAGGAATCTAGGCCCGTGTGAGGAAATATAGCACTTTCATGGTGGATTCTCTGTACGAAACGTAGATTTCACAGTGAAAAGGCTTTGATAAAAAGCTGTTTTCTAACCCCATAGGTGAAAAAAACCCACTTGCAGTCAGTCATTGTGCGTCTCTACGGCAACATGCTGACCACACCTCGACATCCGAGGGGTTTTAAAGGCGACGTGCCTCGTCACTGACGTAATTCGATCTTCTTTTAATTCTGTGTGTTTAACGGTGAGGAGGTTGGGATCGGTGGGGGAGCGGCTCCGTGTGGCAAAAGTAATTCACACGTTCCGGCTGCTATCTCTCCCACCGCCTCCAAAACAGATCAATAAGCTTTTAATTGATCAGGTCTGACTCATGCAAGGAACCAGACCTACCGAGGAAGGTTTACAAGGTTTAGTGCCTTTGATATTTTGTTGTTTTTCTTATTGTCGCCATCCATCTTGCTGCTGTTGACCTGACATGAATTAACTGTGTCCATTTCAGTTATTATGGTAACACTTACATGTCTTTTTCATCAGATACTTTGAATTTATCATTAGCTAAATCTGGGTGTACTTCCAACCAAGCATATCTACTTATTTAGACTGTTAGCAAGGAATTTCCCAATTGTCAGTCTTATTAACAACTGTGTCCATTTCAGTTTCCATGGTAACAATAATGTCTTTTTCATAAGATACTTTGAATTATAACCAAAGATATGAAGAGAAGCTTAGATATAAATAGTATATCATTAGGTAAAACTGTGTGTACTTTCAAGCAAATATCATATAATGTAGTCTGTTAGCAAGTTGAATAATTGGATTGAAATAACACATTTTGAAAATTGCATGCCATTCAAAATATTTAAAACCTTTTTAGTTTTTTAAAGTGCCCACTTCTCCTTTGTGTTCATCCATTTACCTTAATCTGTAGAATGCCTGAATAAAGCAACCAATCAGGGTTTGTTAGTGGCTAACGAGCCAATCACAGCGACTCTTTACAATTGATGCAGACAGAGACAGAAGGTTTGAGATTTTTTATTAATATTATTATTATTTTTATAATGCTTACTTAGTTAGGGTTGATGCCTACTGCAGCTTTAAATAATTAATGTAAATTAATAAAATAAATTGTATTTAATTAGATAAATTCAACTATTGTAAATCATTAAAATAAATCAATTTAAATAAAGCAAAATTAAAACAATAAATTGTAATTGAATAATTAAATATATTAGAGAAAAGTGATTAAATTGAATGAAATAAACCCCAATAAAAAATACATTTAATTAAATAAAAGATTAATATGAAGTGTGTCTCAGACTGTTATGAATAGAAATGTTGAGGCAAACATGAAAACATTGGTAAAATAAGTGAAATATTAACACATCAAGTAGACTGAGGTCTGAAGTGTGGATTTGGTTTAAAGCATTTTGAGATATTCCAACTCCATCTGTTTTCCATGTGTCTCCACACATGGAATTCATGCAAAATGTCTTTTTTTTTGGTGCTATCGGCTTGTTTCAACTAGGCTAAACGTATTAAAAATCTTGTTATTGTTTCAAAAAAAAAAAATGCAGACGCAACAAAACTCACGACCTGTAAAAGCTGATAGTGAACGGCTCTTCCAGCACATACAGTACAGCTGCCACTTGAGCCGCTGAGTGTGCACGTCCCCGACGTAAAAGCTACTCATAAACTTTTAATATGTAACAGGGAAGTGAATCTTTGACATAAAAAGGAAGAAAAATTCACATCTTCTTTATCCCAATGGGTGCTGACGCCGGTCAGTTTGCGATCCCTAATTTTATTGGGAGATTATAACTGGCTCATCGAGGCAAATAGGCTATTTCATTATTAAGCACATTGTTCAATGGCCCCTCAGTATATAGTCATATCCAAGGGAGGCCTTAAGCAGGGGGTGATCTATCAGGCTGCTGCTTTAACATTTATTGCTAAGTGCGTTGAACAAAATGTGACTTTTTTCCTCAGCTAAATAGGCCATTATGGGTGTTTATGGGTGTAAATACGTGACAGAGAGAAGCTTAAATTTTCCATTTTTTCCTGTGAATGTTTATTTCCTGCCAAAGATTATTAAAAAAAGAAAGAAAAAAGAGGTAACTAAATGTAACCAGATGTGTTTTGACTGGCAGCCACCTTGGCTAATATGTTCTAATCCCATGACAAAAGCGAGGAGTGCAGCGTTTTCCTCGTCACATGTGACAAACGTCCGACCGGCCCCCAAAAAAATAAAAAATCTCACGCAGGTAATACCATCCTGCCACAGCTTTACACCTTCAAAGAGCCCAACGCTATCTTGTTTCACCAGAGACAATCACTGGATTTCAAAAGGCACCGCCGCCGGGACATTTACAGTACACACGTGCGCACACACACACACACACGTGTGGTAAATCCTCCTTATATTTCCGACTGGAAGTTAGAAGAGGAATTTTTCGGGTGCTTGAGGAATACACCTCTGTGGTTTGGACCTGTAGATAAAACCAGCAAAAAGGAACTAATCTTTTAGTAATTTACACAAAACCTTTTTACCGCCGGCGAGCATCTCCCGGCACGATTAGCAGAAGGATTTATTTTTATATTCACCAAGCTGGGGAATTAATATTTAAGTCCCCTCGGTACCAGCATTGTGTCATTCGCGAGCCTGATAAGTGTATGGATGTGTCTGGGAGATTTCCTTTTTTTTTTTTTTTCCCCACTTGCTGGTGGCACGGCGGAGTATAATCTCCCTCTGTCTCCAGTTTAGACACGTGAATGTATTGCGCCGTTTTATGAGTTTTCTAATGAAAAGTCCCTTTTTTTTACCTGCTTTTTTTTTTAAAGACCCATCAGGATAAGGAAGTGTCTGTGCATTTAACTGACCTGTACGGAGCATTTTACAGCCACTTTGCAGCAGGGGAGGCAGGAGGCGTCCTGTGCCGCTGTAATCTGCTCAAGTAAGCAACACGGTTTTATCAGCGGTGCTTTTTAGTCATGCATTAAAAGCAAACACCAGCCGCATTCAAACTACTGATGAGATGGAAGGTCATAACTGGGTTAGGCTACCTGTGTTTACCGAGACAGCGCCTTAAGATTGCAAATAGCTCCTCCATGTGATCTTCATATGGCTGTTCTTCTCCTTCACAGCGGCGGATTCGCTTCCCATTGATTGCTGCCACATACCCGGCACTGACAAGTGAAAGATCTTTTCACATGCATCAGTATTTGTGGAGGGAAAAAAAAAGAAAAACAGGAGAAGACAGTTCAACCCCCCCTCCAGGGAGATGTGGAAAAACGCAGGGATGAAAATAAGCTTCAGGCCTGTTTGTGTTGGTGTATATATTAATGGTGATGTATGTTTTGTGCAATTACTCCAAATGTGTCTACTGTTTAATTAGTATTATGTTTGGTATTTCATTTTATTAAAAAATAAATTTGGTTTTCTATTTTCGTTTCTATCAGTTATGACAACACTGCAGTCACTAAAGGTGTTAAAAGAGGTGCGAACACGCCGCAGCATCACACCAACGAAGAAGAAGAAGAAGATCTTGGTGAGAAACTGGAGCTGTCATGTGATCGGTTTGTTTTAAACAGGAAACAGGTAAAATTTCAAAAAAAAGGGAAAAAAGGGAAATGTCACTACTAATATACCATATTGCAAAGAAAAGCTGCAGTTTGATTCAACATAGAGCTGTCACATTATCACATTACACGTTGCATCACATTAGTAAGTGAGAATTACCATGACAACAGATGTTTGAACAGTTGCAAGATTTTGATTGGATCACAAGAACAGGGCTGTCACTCCACACACACACACACACACACACACAGTATAGGAATCAAGTGATGGAGGTGGATTAAATATTTAAGTGTAACATTCTTTTTCGGATACACCATTTGACAACCACCAATACACAATGTACGTTTTTGAGAGACCCGTTGAATGCTTTTGAAACTGTATTTTAAAATGTTTTGGACTTTCTCATCTTGCCAAACATTATTTGTCACTGACTGAATGGATATGAGCAATACAAAAGCAACATAGGCCAATTTGCTCAAGAAGATAAGGCAATATTTTAATTAAAAATGATGTTGATGTAGCAGCCATTGTATGTTTATACCAGGCAATGCTGTTATACCGTTGTTTCGGTTTAAAAAGTGACCTTGTTAATTGGTTAAATGGTTGCTCATAGTGGAAATAGCTGTTTAAAAATACAAACAGGAAGGTAGGGGTCCTAAACACATCTCATTGTAATTCAAAATCAATTCATTCAAATCAATTTTAAATACATACTCCTCCGTGTTAAATATCTACACCATACATCAATGTCACATAAAGAACCAGACTTTTATACAGTGGTATGAAAAAGTATCTGAACCTTTTGGAAATCCTAACATTTCTACATAAAATCACCTTCAAATGTGATCTGATCTTTGTCAAAATCACACAGATGAAAAAACAGTGTCTACTTTAACTAAAACCACCCAATCATTTATAGGTTTTCATATTTTAAGGAGAATAGCATGCAAACAATAACAGTAGGGGGATGAATAAGTAACTGAACCCTCTGCCTAAGAAGACTTAAAGGGCAATTGAAACCAATTTTTACCAAACACTTGAAGTCAGGTGTGTGCCCAATCACTGATGAGTTGCTTAAAGCTGCCCTGTCCACTATAAAAAAAACACACCTGGTAAGAATTGTCTTGATGAGAAGCATTGTCTGATGTGCACCATGGTTCGCTCAAAAGAGCTGTCTGAAGACCTGCGATCAAGAATATTTGATCTGTATAAAGCAGGGAAAGGATACAAAACCATCTCTAAAAGTCATGTTCATCCATTGACAGTCAGAGAAGTTGTCTACAAATGGAGAGAGTTTGGAACTGTTGCTTCTCTCCCAAGGAGTGGCCGTCCACCAAAGATGACGCCAAGAGTTCAGCGCAGACTACTCAGAGAGGTAAAAAAGAACCCGAGAGTGTCTGCTAAAGACTTGAAGGAATCACTGGCACAGTCCAATATCTCTGTGCACACATCAACTATATGTAAAACACTGGGCAAGAATGGTATTCATGGGAGGACTCCACGGAGGAAGCCACTGCTTTCTAAGAAAAACATTGATGTTCGTTTAATGTTCGCAAAAAGGCACTTGGACACTCCACTGAAGCCTTGGCAAAATAATTTGTGGACTGATGAAACCAAAGTTGAATTGTTTGGGAGGAATACACAACGTCATGTGTGGAGGAAAAATGGAACGGCTCACCAACATCAACACCTCATCCCCACCATGAATCATGGTGGAGGGTGCATCATGGTTTGGGGCTGTTTTGCTGCCTCAGGGCCTGGACAACTTGCAATCATCAATGGAAAAATGAATTCAAAAGTTTATCAGGATGTTTTGCAGGAAAACCTGAGGACAACTGTCAGACAGTTGAAGTTAAAAAGAGGATGGATGCTGCAACAAGACAATGATCCAAAACTCAAAAGTAAATCAACTTCAGAATGGTTTCAGAAGAACAAAATACACATTCTAGAGTGGCCAAGTCAAAGTCCAGACTTGAACCCCATTGAGATGCTGTGGCATGACCTCAAGACAGCGATTCATGCCAGACATCCCAGGAATCTGACTGAACTACAGCAGTTTTGTAAAGAAGAATGGGCCAAGATTAGCCCTGATCGATGTGCCAGACTGATCTGTAGCTACAAGAAGCGTCTGGTTGAAGTTATTGCTGCCAAAGGGGGGGCCACAAAATATTAAATGTGAGGGTTCAGTTACTTATTCCTCCCCCTACTGTTATTGTTTGCATGCTATTCTCCTTAAAATATGAAAACCTATAAATGATTGGGTGGTTTTAGTTAAAGTAGACACTGTTTTTTCATCTGTGTGATTTTGACAAAGATCAGATCACATTTGATGGTGATTTTATGTAGAAATGTTAGGATTTCTAAAAGGTTCAGATACTTTTTCATACCACTGTATATAGAGATAGAATATTTAATACATTATATGTATATATTGTATTGAACCTTCAATTTTTGTTAAGTTTAAATAATATAAGGTGTTTCAACAACTGCCATCGCCACGACAACCACAAAAGCGTTTGGCTGAAAGTCACCAATTAACACGGTCACTCGTTAAACCAAAACACTGTCAACAGACTTTGTAACATTAGCTCCTGCTAGCCATGTTCAGAGTGTGTTAAACATGTTGCAAAGGATTGATGGCTTGTTGTGACTGGCTTGTTTACGTTGTGGATATGAATAATATGGACATGAATTATTGAATTCAGTTCATCACGAATGGTCACTTGACTTTTTTTCAGTTATGTAAATGTAATGTAAATGTAAAGTTTCAGAAATAACTTCTCGTTAGTGACCCTTTAAATGCAGGCCATTAAATGAACTGCAGTCCACATCCTGTTGCTCATGGCGTGCTCACACTGCATCAGCGTAAGTAACGCAACACTGTTGCATGTGAAAAAGGGTGTAAAATGAATAATATGGTTAAATTTGATACATGATCTGGGAAGGTTATTAGGTTTAAGGTTTCTCATTCAAAGGTCCCATATTTAACACTTTTCCTGGGTTTTATTTGAAGTTTTTATATGACTTGTAAGATATACCTGAGGTTTTAAACCAAAAATCATCTCATTATAGTTTCATACCTCCTCTCTCGAGTGTCTCTCTGGAGCTCTAGAAAGAACAGGTCGTTTTGAATCTGTCTCATAAATATGACTTGACATTTTTTTGACAGAACATCTGTTTTACAAATTGAGGAAGTGAAGTCTGAAATATACAAATATTCAACAAGGTTCAAGGATTCTGTATTTGCCATTTGTGCATAGACCAGCAATCTAAACACATTGGAATTAATGTGGGACTCTGAGTCAGCCAAAAAAGGTACAGTACAAGTACTAAACACAGTAGTAACAAAACACACACATATCCCTAAATTACGTAAGTAATTAAGTAGCAGGCAGGGATGGTCCAATGGAAGATTGTATTTTGGATGTCAGAGGCTTCTTTTTTTAAAATGTGCCTCTAAATATCATGATATCCTAACCAGTGCTACTCTAAATTTAACAATTTCTGTTTTTATGGTTTGATAATTTGGGATGATCATTTTCCTCATAGACGTAGGCTATATTAGTACTTCTTAAACATTTTCAAATCAACACCCCATTTAATAAGATTTGGAATTTAAGATGTTTTGAGAAAGTGTCAGAAACCTGAGGCTAAAAACATGGGGGACTGAACCTGCCATAATCAAGAATAAATGAATTAAAAATGACTCAGTACATAAATAAATACACTAGTAAATGTCTATATTTATTTAATTTTCCATTTAATTCATTCATAAAAAATAATTAATTTGTGTATTATTTCATATTTATTTGATGTTCATTTTATTTAATAGTATATTAATTTATTAATACAAAAATATTATTAAAATATTTGTATTTATTTATTCACCCCTTTCACTTTCACCTCAATATATAAAATGGAAAAAATAAAATTTTAAATTAAAAAAAATGTGCAAAGGGAAATTTATACACAAATAACAAAAAATGAATGCTACTAAATGAAGTAAATTTATTTCTTTATTTATTTAAAATCATGGCTGCCATCTATTCAAATTCTGTCATTGTGGAATTATAGCGAAATAAATTATTTTCCTTTTTTCTGTGGACCTATAGCACCTCTTCAAGGACCCCTGGGTGTCCACTTTGAGAAAACAAAAAAACAAACTATGCTTTGCATGATTTCACTATCCCAGACCAGTTGACAGAAACACTCCTTTTTTCCCTGCAGCATTTTCTCTTATTGCACCATTCCAAAACATCCCTTTAAACAGACAGAAAATAAAAAAAATCACAGCCTGTAAAAAGCAGAAGTGCCCTTTAACTCCTCGTTTAAGATCATACCTGAACGAGGCACAGGGGACATAAAACAGGCGGCGGCAGCTTTTGTTGCGGTAGAATATCGGACTGTACTCCGCCATGCCAGGGGCGACTCATAAAGTGCTTTAAAATAATAAAGACATTTAAAGTGGCTATTAAAGTCAATGTCGCTTCAGATTAATACGTGCACCTCAGTGTGAGTGTGTGTGTGCTCATCGACACATTTAAAACAGACACGACGCTTCATTTATCCAACAGTCACACGGGCGATCAGGTGATTAAACGTATCAGCACACAAACAGTAGGACAGTGTTTTAATTTAGAAAAATGGAGCGTCACCTCTGTCACACAAGAGGGGAAATAGGGAAGACCAGGGTGGGTTGGTGCCTTCCTGTTTTCTGGATTCCTGGTGGTCACAGACTAACAAATGTGACCTCAAAATAATGGTCTTTTTAATCTGCACTAATATAATATGTTAAAACATTTAAAAGTCCATCACTTTTTTTGGCAAGAGCATCGAAAGTGTAATGGGTATTTATACTACAAATATATTACTTCCAGTTAACCCATTGAAACCTATGAGCATTTAAGTCTATGACTGTCATTTTATACTTATACTTAAAATAAAAAATCTAACTCATACAGCTTTTTTTTTCCCAATGACATGATATTATTAACTTCGATAAATGGTTTTAAGCAAATGATTTAAGTTTCCATCATCAACTTCCTGTCCCTTCCTCATGAGAACATGGAGAAGACAAACCCTGCCAGAAAGAGTCATTTATATATATATATATATATATATATATATATATATATATATATATATATATATATATATATATATATATATTTAGTCATTCGAGTCTCTAGAATAATCATCCAAAAAATAATTTTACACATAGGATAAATATATTTTCGTTTATGGGCAGATTTCTACAAGCAGCAACTGTAATATCCATTAAAATGCTACTTTAACATTTTAATTGCAAGAAAACAGTACAAAATAGAAAAATAGAAACATAACATGATTGTTAGTGATAATTATATGTATGAAATCTTAAAACATCTGTAATGAAAAGATGGTATTTTGTAGAATTCTGTAATGAAAGATGGTAACTGAGATAGATGTAAGATAGATGTAAGCACTACAAGTGACAAAACTGGGATTAAAGTGACTCTGATGAGATCAACTGTAAATATCAATTTTCTTCACTTTGTTCAAATAAAATGTTCAAATTATCGATCATTGTCCACTAATTATTCACATTTTATCTTAAAAACATACTCCTATATTACACAAGTAATCTAGTAACAGGCAGGGATGGTCCAATGGAAGACTTGCATTTTGGGACTTGTAGGATCCAGGTTTGGTTTGTTTTTTAAAGTTTGCCTCTAATAATCAAGATATCCTAACCAGTGCTACTCTAGTTTTAACATGTATTGTTTAATGGGTTGTGTTTCTATCTTCTGATTCCTTATGATGCATCGCCATGGAAACAGCAAAATTTGCAAAAAGAAAACATCCTCAATTTCATGAAAAGCTTTGACGTACTATGTTCTGACATAAGGAAACTACATAAGAACTGCTCCCATAATATGCATGTCTGTGTTTTCCTCATTATTTTGTTTAAGTAAAAAGTTCAAATTACTGATGGTTGTTCACAACCTTTTCACATATTATCTGTTAATATGTTAGAACTGTTAATATGTATGTTCATTTCTCTGCTAGTACATATCATGTACACAAAAGTACATTCAAAATGGCACAGTTAGCTCACACACACATATACTTGCAATTGAGCTGCAACCTGCCTCTGAATTAAATGTTTAAATTTCTGCTTTTTTATTTAACCTTTATTTAACCAGGTAATAATAAACCCATTGAGATCAAGAGCTAACCTGGCCAAGAGGTCAGCAGCACATGTCACAGTACTTGATAAAATAAAAAAAAAAAACACAAAAACATTCAATTAAAGACTATTAAATATTATGAATTATAATAAAAATTATTAAAAACTAAAGTTCAGCAGAAACACTTTGATGTTAAAGTGCAATATGTGTTAACATTTAAACCATAAATGCAGTAGTTATAAAACATAGGATGTTAAAATGCAATGGTGTAGTAATTTACAGTAAAAAAAAATAGAAAATATATGCAATATATATTAACAATTAAAACATAAAATATAGTAGTAATAAAAATAGGATGCTAAAATACAAGGTTCTTTTACTGGTTGTTTCAGTCATTTTAACCAACCAACCCCGGTGATGCGCATCATGACTTTAATCATAAATAACTTAATTTTTGAAAATAATTGTGCAGTTCAAAATATACTTATTTAAAGCTAAGACCTTAACCTTTCATTTAATGCCGGTTAGATTATTCTCACATAAATTATGCCCGAGTGCTATAGCAGAGAATGAAAAGTGTTCCAGCCAACCCCGGCCTCCCCTCCCCCACACACACTTTAACTTATGTCCCTTCTATCTCCTTCTCATGCCCTTACATCCCCTGCTCCCTGATATATGGATCCATTATGTTTACTTGAATTTGACAAACAAATGGGAGCGTGTCTCTTGCCTCCACATATCATATCCTAGTGACATGGAGGGCGGAGATAAGCACACGTATGAAACATACAAATCCGCAGGCCAGCGGGTGCATGCGCGGAAATATGTGAAGTGTGGCCTGATTTGTATCCATCATGTCACCCATGATGTTGCATGTGCATTTTTTCTCTCCTGCACGAGACTTTGAAGACAGGAAATTCTACATCTGGCCGAGGCAGCTCCACATGGCCGAGGTTTCAGCCTAACAAGATAGATAGAGACAAAATGAAGAAGGGCAATAAAAAAAAGGAGCGGCGCAAACGAAGATAGGGCAGATGGAGGCCTGGTGGGTGAGCGTTGATTACTTTTCCATATGTCAGTTTTGTCTGATTTCCTTTGACAAGGAGCTACTTTAAGTGGATTTCAGGATGACAGGTCTAGTGAGTGAAGAATAAAATGAGGAAAGAAGGGACACTGACGAAAGATTATGCACATATAAATGGAGAGAGACGTTTTGAAAGATCTAAAGCACTCCGAGACGGCGAGAGACAATAAATCCGGCGAGTGCATTTAAGATACTAAGTGAAGCCTTTTTACCCATCAAAGTGGATTTCAGTGATATCATTGTTCATACTTTGGGACAATTAACATAAACAGACAACCTGGATGTGATGCTTCTATGTTACTACATTAAAGCCACTATATCGCTTATAGTAGTATTATGGTTTGTTCATTTTGTTTTTGAAGAGGATTTTTTTTTTGCATCTCTTCTGCAAAAGACTTTTTCAGCATTATTATCTCCCTCCTTCATGTTATCAGATGATCAGTCCAACTAGGAAATTGTTGTTTTGCAATCACATTAATCAAAGCAAATTTTAAACAAATAGCAAATTTCCTGCGATTTTCCTTCAAAAAGTGGAATGCGTTGCTATTAAAATGTTGCGTGTTTACCTAGGTGAGCGACCATGTTCTTTTCCTGGCTAACACCACACCTCATCTCGTTCTAGATTGATATTTGGACTGGTAACTATTTGTTCATATTGGAGGCGTGGTTTATGAAAGCCCAGGGCTGCTCATTGGCTGCTAGGAATGTCAGTCAAATCTCTGTGTAGCATATATCCAATCAGACATACCAGATAAAATAGTTTAATGCTAAAAGTTGCTCATTTTTCAAAATAAACTCATGGTCTAAATCACTTAGAACGCTTTCTATGGTTGCAAAGAAATGTATGCATCTTATTTGCTTTTGCATAGGAACTGAAGAATTTGGGTTGCATTTTCACCCTCTCACTTATTATATGATCAGTCCCTGCGTAACATTGTTAACCTGGTTAACAAATCTGGGAACTGTCCATTCATGTATTTGTATTGGAGGTACAAATGTATATGTATGTAGCTTATAGTCAATCATATCAAACATACCCAATGACATACTCATAGTTTAGGGCTAAAAAGTGGTAATGTTTCAAAATAAACTTGCAGTCTAAATTACTTAGAAGGCTGCACCGAAAGGTACATTACCATCTGCCGCCATGTTGGATCCACAGTTATTAGCAAAGTTGCTTTTGTGTTTCATCATCGTCTTGTCTGTGATTGGCTACATAGATGAGCGGAAAAATTGGAGAGTGAAGAAAAATTGCATGCAAAGAATAGTTTGTATATCCATGCTAGGCAACCACAGGAAGTGACAGGAATTAGGGGACGTGACACACGGTCATGGCTTTGCATGTTCAGATTTGCACAACAACTGCTAAAAGACATGCAAACGAGTTCCCTGATGTTTTACATGGTAGTGGGTGAAAAGAAGTGAGCTAATGTAGCATTTTTATCCCTGAAATTGCAAATTTTGCCAGTTTTTGGTATTTTCTTTCACAAAAAAATCTAATAAAAGCCTTACAAATTGCGGCCCAATTGTTAAGAAAAGCTGCTGCAAAATCAAACATTTTGGATCATGGCCAGGCTATGATTGGCACTGCCACTGCTAGTGTACATATACTCACAAGAAACTGCATAGTTTTGTTTTACACATTCTTTTACTTAAAGAAATTGCATATATATTGCATATCTCAGCAGCATCTGAATAGAGAAGTGTATAACACCAGTCTAATAATAATACACACGATATGAGAATAGAACACATGAGAATAAAATAAAATGAACTAATATAAATGAAAAAACCTAAGAAATGCATGCATGACCTAGACTGTATAGTACTGTATACTGTACAGAATAATATACATTGCACTTTTTCTGATATGAACATTAAATTAGTCAGTCAGTCATTTTCTATACCTGCTTATTCCTCATTAGGGTCACATGGTCTGCTGGAGCCTATCCCAGCGCGTTACGGCGAGAGGCAGGGATACACCCCAGATGGTCGCCAGCCAATCGTGGGGCACACACACCATTCACTCACACACTCACACCTATGGGCAATTTAGAGTTGCCAATTAACCTGAGCATGTTTTTGGACTGTGGGAGGAAGCTGGAGTACCTGGTGAAAACCCACACAGACACGGGGAGAACATGCAAACTCCACACAGAAAGGTCCCAGACCCAGGACCAAGGAGGTCTTGAACCTGCGACCTTCTTGCTGTGAGGCAACAGCGCTAACCCCTGCGCCACCGTGTCGCATTAAATTAGTACTTCATATATTAGTAAAGAATCAATAAACTGCAGTATAATATGCTCTAATGTTAATGATTTAATTTAATGTAAAGTTTAATCGTATAAACACACTTTAGACAATATGAACTAACGCAACAGTGAGGCTTACAAGTATAACGTTTAAGGAGAGGGAAATGAATAGTAATTTGGCTAACTGTTACAAGCTAGGAAAATGTGAGCTAACCAGTTTATGATAACACCTGCTGAATAAATCTAATATTCACACATTTACCTGAGGAAGGTAAGGTGGAAAAATCACATTAATATTTTCCATAACAGCTGAGGCCCTTCCATAATATAAACTGACATTAAAACTAATAGTTAGCTCTGGCTATTTATTGATTAGCTAACTATTATGCTAACGGTTAATGGTATTATCAATCATGACTCTGCAGCATAAAAATAATATGACGCCATCTTTACTGTAGCATTATCTCTGTTTTGTTGTTTTTCTCTCCTTTCTTATTTTTTCCTCTGCTGAACACCACACAGTCTAAGACATTTTGACATGTTTTTGAGCTTGTTGACGCATCAAAAAAACAAGGTAAAGTAGCAGTGTGGTAGACCTGGCCAGAGTGAAAGGATTTAGGAGGCAGACCCAAAGTTCCCATACCAAAAAAAAAAAGAGTGATTTATTTTTACAAAAATGTACATTCCACAAAAAGAGTAACCAAGAAACAGTTAACCCAACTTAACTGAAAAAACTCAAAAACTCAAGTTGAACAAAAGAAAACTAGGTACACTCTGCTGGACACATGACATCCTCCCTGACTGAAGCCAAACTACGAAGTTCCTTCTCCTGCTGCTGGGAGCTTTAAACAGGAAGCCACCTGGACTCCACCACAGTGCAGGGGAGACTCACTTCTCTGCAATTAAACAAACACCAATAGTTTTTAATTTCTACAAGTTACACTGGGAAATGTTAATCATTTGTGGAGAATAAACCTGTCTGGAAATAAATTCCAAAAATATCAAATTGAATCGACACAATAAACTTAACTTAGTTCCCCATCTCCCCACTATTGGTATCATCCAATAATGGACTGATGATGCCTTCAAGGGTACAAAAGCACGAAAAAGACATGTTTCCTCCTTTTGCCCAAGGACTGCGTAATGAGTATGAGACAACTAACATAACTGCTTTGAAAGAAAAGATAACTGATAAACTGAATTGAATAAATAAACTTGTGTAACTTAACATTAACTGTGTGTGGATAGGATGAGTCTGCATTGTTTATTACAGATTAAATGTTGGACAAACTACACAAAGGGCACAAATGGGGAGTCTCAACCACTTTGTCACATGCAGGTAATTTATTTTAGTGTCTCTCAGCCGATTGTTTTACCACAACTTAAGTCCATAACTTCACCACTAGAAACAAAAAAGAGTACTTATTCAGTAAAATGTCGCTGCATTTTTTTGTTAAAACATTAATATGACATAGATGTTATGGTAGGCAATAATAAACAGTATGAATGAAACAGTATAACATAGCTGCATTGTGGTAAAACTTGTGAACAAGTCTTGTGCACATGTAAACATGAACATAATGCAAATGAAGAGAGAAGGGGAAAGATATATAAAAAATATGATTTTATTAAAATGTCAAACACTATCAGACTACTGCACTTTTCTATGCTTTTAAGCTACAAATGTAAAAACTCTGACCTCCTGCAACCCAAACTAGACTTTCTTCCACACTTGATGCATTGAATTAAACCACAATGAGGCCACATATGTAAATGAAAAGGCACTGTTTTTAAATAAATGAAAATATTTAACAGTGCGGTCCAACAAAACTGCATTGTGGTACAACTTATTAACAAGACTATGCACATCTAAACATGAAAGTTATGCAAATGGATAGAGAAGGAAAAAGGGAAATAACAAAGGTTACTGGTCTGTAGCAACAACAAACAAATTAAGTAATAAAATGTCAACGATAAAACGGACGGAAGAAATAGATCAGGTCCAATGATGCATGCTTTTTTTTTTAGATCTCCAGGTCAGCTTTTTAAGCAGCCATTGTAATATAAAGATGTTTGATGTCTGACATTCAACAACCTGAAGAGATTAAGATACTAGAACCCAAACAATGATTATTATGCTTGACATTATGCTATTTTGAGTAAAATCAACAGAGGCAGCAGTTGTAGTGTTATTATTATCATATAATGTCAGTGCTTAAAAGTATACGTCAAAATACTAAAATCCAGTTGGTTGCTAGAGTGTTGCTGCTAAGTTTCTGTTGTGTTTTATGGTGTATTGTTGCTACAGTGCTGCTTTTGTGGTATATGATGCAAAGACAAGTGTTTAAGGCTGCTATTTAATAAGAGTTGAAACAAGCACATCACAGAGAAATCATAACTCAAATACTGTATATTTACTTAAATGAACCACCTTTCCTGTCCTTTTGGGGTGACCTTTCCATGGATATGTCTTTGCCACCTCTTTCAGGAGTGATCCCGATGAATGTCTTGAAAAAAGAAAATGACAAAATACTGCAAATGGCTACTTGTTACATCATGTTTTGGAAAACCTTTCCATTAACCAGTAAATTTCCAGTAGGATCTTTATCAGACAAGAGAAAATTGAAACTGCGAACTGGAAAAGCTTCTACTGATGAACACATGCATATGGTGATGGTATAAATCTTATAAGCATTGTTTTTAGCATTGTTTAGCCTTCAGAAAACACATCCTAAAAGTCACTAAAAGAAAAAGCTATCTTTTCTGACAGGACTTTTTATTTGCATTGTGCTAATCCATGATGATCTGGTCTGTGCCTAAAAGTGAACCTTCTCAGTTTCTGATTGCCAGTGATTTTATTCATTATCATTCATGAAAATTTAACTCTAAATACTGCCCATCCATTTTTTAAGAAGCACTTATTTAAAATGAATCTACATATACCTTTCTTTTGGCAGGCCATTAAAAATGAAAATCAAATGAACTCTTGTTTTATTCTCTATAAACTACTCATTTAAGGTTAATTTCATTAAACTGAATAAAAACTTTAAGTTTTATTGCCAGTCCTTGCTGTTCCAGACATGGTTGCTCTAACCACATGGCTAAAAATGCAAAGGCTACAAAATATAGTTACAAACTTTCATCAATTTTAGCAACTTGATACAGTAAACCAGACTAAATGCTATAATAAACCTATGTAATATCAGCATCAGTTACTGGACAATGCCAAATGTTACCATACCTCTTTAGTTGCACTCCAGTTATCCAATGTCTATGTTAAACAACAGAATTTACTGTTAATTTACATGGATTTTAACAGTATTTTACATTTTTTTATGATACAGCAATTTGTTTCAAAGTTTAGTTGAATGTGAAACCAGTTACAATTAACAGCCAATCAGAACGCTTTATTATGATGCTATCAGCTGTCCCAAGGTTTTAGCCAAGTAAAATAGTTAGAGAGACAAAATGAGGAAAGGGGATAAAATGAGAGGTGCAGAAGAAGCTAGGGTAGATGAAATCATAGTGGCTTTTCTATCAGTTTTGTCTGATTTCTTAAAACAAGATTAAATTGACCAAAATCAAGAAAAAAAACTTGAAATAGACAAAACTATCCGCCAGCGGAAAAAGACAATTCAAGATAATTCGACTTAATATTGGGCTAATCCTACTGAAAACAAAATATTTTCACAAAAATGTCCCAGCATGGCACTAAAAAGTCTGGTTACTGGTCTGGAACAGTAATTTCTCTATTTTTTCTTGTGCAACTTTTGCATTTATTTATCTATCCATCACCCAGAAAATCACAGAAAACACCTTAGAATACTTTATTGGTCTCATTTCTGGCTAATATGTGCATTTTGAGGGTGCTATTTCCATATGTACAAACAGCAAATGAGAACAGAGTGGAATATTTTGGACCTAAAGCAGCACTTTCAAGGTGACCAGAAACACGGCGCTAAACGAATGCTAATGTGAATGCGCGCTAATGTAAATCAACACTAATGTGTAAACTGGCGACCGTAAACACGTTATATAAGTTATAAGCTGGTAATAGATTGTGTTTATCCTGCTGCTTCCAAATGGTAAAATAAACCAATTCAGACCCCTTTAAAAAACGCAATTTCAACACTCATAATCTGTTTTAATTAATGCACAGCACACATGCTGTTTAATGTAATCGCTCCTAAAAACGCCTTTTTTTGTGTGTTTTTAAATCTGATTCACTCACTAGATGTCTAAAAGGTCATATTTGAGCTGCAAATATGAGCGTGTACAGTAATATATTGTTTCTGAACAGCTATAAATACCCCATGTGCTTCCAGCTCCTCACGTTGCAACGCTGCAGCCGGCTAATGGGCCCTCACTGTGCTCTGCCCGTTGTGGACCCAATTTGAGGGAAAAAAGAGCCTTTTCTGGTCCCGATCCTCTCTCTCTCCCAAAGGTCACATGCCCTTTAATGGGGGGGGGGACCCCACCTGGCAGGATGAGAGGAAAAAAAAAGTTTCCTTTACCTTCTGCTTCGTGATGTATCCGAGGAGCTTCTCAGGGGGATTTAACAATCCAGAAATCTAGAAATCAAGCTTCACACATGAGTAATACCTCCCACCATCCCCCCTTTCCCCCCTTTCTTTTACCAAACAAAAGCTTTTTTGGTTTTTTTTCCATCTTCTCTAACATTAAGGAATAAAGCAGGTGAGTAAAGTGAGAAGAGGATTGTAAATCAGGCTCAGGGGTTAGATTTTGAGATGGTGCCCTTTGTTTTTCCCATCTTTTCATGCATCTTTTTGCTTTTGCAAAAGAATTTTTTAGTATAATTTTCACCGTCTTCCTTACCATATGATCAGTCCCTGCAGGACATTGTTAGCCTGGCTAACACGTCTGGGAACCGTTCATTGAAAGCCCAGAGATGTTTGCCTATCAAATGCATCTGTACGTAGCTTATAGCTTTAGCTTTAGCTTATAGCCAATCGTATCAAACATACCCAATGACATACTGATACCTTATGACGTTAAATAGTTTAGCGCTAATATAAACTTCCTGTCTAATTTACTTCATACAGCAGGGAATGGCAACAACTAGCCTGGCTAATACCAGACCTCATCTCATGGTAGATTGATATTTAGTCTGGGAACCATCCATTCATTTGTTCATATTGGAGGTGTGGTTGATGAAAGGCCAGAGCAGCTCACTGGGTGCTAGAAAAGTCTGTGAAATGCTTCTGTACGTAGCTTTTAGCTCGATAGCTGATGATGATAAAATAGTTTAGCGCTGAAAGTTGCTCATTTTTCAAAATAAACTTGCCGTCTAAATGACTTTAAACACTTTCTAAGGCTGCAGCAAAAGGTAAATTAAACTGGGTCCTTGGTGTCCAGACTGAATTGCATAGTGAATTGAATTTGATTGCAATAAAGGGCAGGTAACTGCCATTTATATGATCATCAATGCAAATGTATGGGTCAGTGAGAAATAATAGTTGCCAAGATGAGAAAGTCTTTTTTCAAATTTTAAAAGCATTCATCAGGTCTCTCAAAACGTACATTTTGTTTACATGTTGAAATGCATTACTATTAAAATGTTGCAACTTTTATATATATTGGGAGCGGCCATCTTCTTTTCCTGTGGGAACGGCAACAACAGGAAGTGACGGGAGTTACAGGAAGTGACATGTTCGTTTCACACATTCAGATGGAAACAACATGATAGAGGCAATAAAACGATAGAGGAAATCCAGTTTCCTGATGATTTATGTTAAAACGCGAGAAATCAATTTCACTATTATTGCTTTTTTTGTCCATAAAATCACATTTTTGCCAACTCTTGGAATTTTTCAACAAAACAAGTCATATGAAAGCCCAAATTTTGAAAAGAGATGCAGCAAAATCAAACATTTTACAACATGACAATCACAGAAAAACCTAAAGTAGAGAAAAAGATGTGTGAATCAGACTCAGGAGGTGGATTTTGAGAAGGTGCCCTGTGTGTGTGTGTGTGTGTGTGTGTGTGTGTGTGTGTGTGTGTGTGTGTGTGTGTGTGTGTGTGTGTGTGTGTGTGTGTGTGTGTGTGTGTGGGCAGCTGTCAGGGTGAGTGGCTGCATATATTTGTGTTTTAAGCGTTGCGTGAGATCAAAACCATCCATGTTTTTATTGTTTGTTTTAATCGCAGATGCCATGAGGATGCATAATAAATGCACGGGACATAATAAAAAAAAATAAAAAAGGACTAAGTAACAATCACGTTATTTGCAAGACTTAAACTCTTCATAAACACAGACATATAAAATGTCAGCAGATGTCCGGTACAAAATCTAAATGCTTCGTTTCATTTGTAGTAACCTGTGTTTATTTGCTTTATTTTAAGGTTGCATGTCTCTAATATTTGCTAAACGGCCCACTGTCGTTAACTCGCTAATTGCCGTCCATTAGCATCACAGGAGACTTCATTTTTGATGAGATGCATTGTTCAGCATCTTATGTTTCCTTAAAAAAACAAAAAAAAAAAAAAAGCTGAGATGAAACATAAAGTAGGAAATTCATTGTTTTGTGCATGTTTTGTGTCTGGCTGGAGGCTCTCATTAAAGATCAGAGGAAAGTCTTAACCTGGGTATTGATTCACGTATCGAGCCGAGTGTAACAGTTTAATTAGTGGGAGCAGATACAGTAGCATGCGGCTTGTTGTTTATGCTTAAACGCAACCAAAGAATCCATCTCTGCAGCCCCCAGATCTGCAGAAAGCTGAAAATGTGCATATGTGTATATATATATATATATATATATATATATATATATATATAGAGAGAGAGAGAGAGAGAGAGAGAGAGAGAGAGAGCTTTCTGCATTAAAGTTGTTTGCAGTGCTGTGTCTGTGTCTGCACAAAGTGTTAAGTACACCAACATCAGCAGACTCATCCCCCTCCCCTCCCTCCCTCGATCTCCCTCTCTCTATCTATCTCTCTTTCTTGTTTGTTTTGTTTGTGTCCTCTCTCCTCTCTTCCTCCTCTTTTCCAATAAGAACAATAGGTTATGGAACGTATTTTCCTGTGGCATTACTCACAGGCACCAGCCGCCACATGCCATTAGGCTCAGCCCGGGGAGAGGGGCGCTCGGCAGCGGCTGCTGGCACATCACATGCCTGCCATCTAGTGGGGTGGAGACAGACCTCAAGTCTGCAAAAACAGAGAGAGAGAGAGAGTTAGAGGAGGAGTGGTGTTCATGAGCCGGGTGCTAGATCATCCAAATTGGATGATCTCCATCCAATTTGTTGAAAAGCAGAACAGAATACTTGTTTGCGGAGTTGTTGTTTTTTTCCGGCTGAACAGATTGGATCTGGCCTTGATCCACGCTGCTGTCATGAGCCAATGAGGGCTGCAATTCTGTCTTGCTTATTACCAATTATTTGGATATAATATAATGAAAAAGCTGTATTTTGTGGTTAAAAGAAAAATGTGATAAGCGGTTGTTATTTCAGTTCAGACACATCCAGGAAGGTGGGAAAATACTTGACTTTTTAAGGAAATGAAATGCAAGGTGGGGAAATCCTGCTGTAAAACACAGTAACTGATAAGATCTAAAAGGTTAATTAGGCAGGATTTTATATGTAATATCATTACTCTCTCATGAGCTGTGACGTATAATATAAGCCACATTGGTACAAAAGCCTCCCACCAGTTGTAATTCTTATTCTCCTTCTCTTGTAGGCATGTTTGACATCAATCAGCATCTATACAATAATAATTATAATTTCCATAGGTTTAAATTGTGAAGCACTTGCTTTAATATTAGTTTGATCGGACATAGTTTCATAGTGTTCAGTCTTGAGAGATTAGCTGCAAAACTACATAGAGATTATTTTTAGTTCTTAAAAACACAGATATACCATGTTTGTGATGTCATAACTTTGAACAAATCCCAGAAAAAGAATATGACACTACATGGGGTGGGGCCATATGCACAATGTGACACATGCACATACAATACATACTGTTGTAGGTTTGAATATACTGTTCTTGCTATTAGTAACACATACTTACCTACAATAACACAACCCTTACCATTAATTGAAGGTTTTGGAGTTACCCCTAATCAATTTTATATATACAATTGAGAAACTATAGATAATATGTAATTAGTTGTTCATGGGTATGGCTAATGGTTCTTTAGCCGATGAGTTGTGAGAGAACAGACTGGGAGATCCTATATTAATGAATCATCGGGTAACGATTATAAATATCTGTAAATCGATCATACTGAACAATTTCATCACAAGTCATTCCTGATTAACTCCGAACCAGCTGCTGAGCAAAACTAGTAACGACTCATTTATTACTATTTAATTAAGCAGATGCATTAGTTTGTGTTCGTGGGCAACCGCAAGTAAAGTGGTCGCGTAGCAGGAGCTGGCTGCTGAGCAGTAGATATAATCATGATGATGATGATGGTGATTAATATTGCTATCATAATAGTAAATCTTTATTTAGACAGCATGTTTTATACAAGAAAGCATGTGCTTTCACAACATTGCGTGATGTTAAATGAAGATAATAAATAATAAAGTTAAATCGTTCATTCTCTGAGAGGTTTGTATGGAAGTTTGTAGGGTTCAACCAGGACTTTGTGTGCAGACACTAAACCTTGACTTCATCCAGCTCACAGTACACTAGCAGCAGCACTTCTTATTCCTTTTTTACTTCAGTGGCAGGGACCAAAAAAGCCAGTAAGCATTTTTCCTCCTGGTGTACACAATCTCTAAAAACCTGCACTTTCCCAATGAGCATTCTTCATTTTACAGTTATTTACCCTTTTTGTGCTCCAGCAAAGTGGTAAATACTGAGTAGTTCCTAAGTACTCCCTCATTACTTCATTATCTAACAATTACTCACTCCTTTTTGTGCTCTCACAAGTAAAGGGCTCCATAATACTAAGTAGGTAAACCTGTGAAAACTAACAAGAAGCTGCTGGGTTTTTACTGGGGGAATCAGTTAGTTTAATAATGGAGCAGATGCCAGGCTCTTTCTTCCAAAAATGGTTGTAATCAGCATCAAGGTTTATTACTGCTGGGCTTGGGAGAGCATTGACTGATCCTTTTTTATTTTATTTATATTGATAAAATGCAGTAGACATGAAGCTTAACCTCAGCTTGTTCTGCCAACTTCAGTGTTGTCAGTTGTGAGCTTTAGCACACATGACAAATCATTTTTTATCGGATTGGTGAAGGTAAATTCCATTGTTCTCTTTCTCCGTGAGTCAAAATACATTTTAAACTAATATTATTATCTTTTTAAAGGAAAAAAAAATGTAATTACTCAAAACAGATTGTGAAAGCAGTTTGGTGTTTGTTTGTGCCGTCGCCTTTCTACACAGCCCCCATGATAAAATCCTGAAGATTAGCTAATGAGCAATTAAACTGTTGCACACACTGTTTATTATATTAATTTTTAAAGTTGTCAGCATCACCAAAGCATGGATATGAATACTAATATATATTTGGTCTAATTATGATGAATAGAAACACTTGTTAGCAATCCTGCTGTCTTTGTTTTGCTTGTTTTTGTTTGTTTTTTATTCCATTTCATACATTTTAACTGATTTATTTGAATTGTGATATCCACCATATATGTGTAGTTTTATGGACCAGAAATCACTCACTGTTCTCTAGTAACTCATCAGGGAATCATAAGGATTCACAGATGCCTATTAATTAATTACATATTAGTTAATCAACATAACATCAAACAGTTATTTCTCAATTATCTAATCAATAACTAATCAAAAGCTAGTCTATAATATTTGTTAGTTTCTGGACTGGACTTTTGTCCATTGTTAAAACTGGAAAATTAAAATGGATTTCAATGGAGTTGCATGTAATGGACCAGCACAAAGTAGTCCCTCTTTGCTGTGAACCCCTTAACTAAGATCAGGTGCAGCCAATTGGCTTCGGAGCCACATAATTAGTAAATAGAGTCCACCTGTGTGCAATTTAATCTCACTACAACTACACCTGTTTTCCTGAAGGCCTCCGAGATGATGAGAGAACACGACTAAACAAACAGCATCATGAAGACAGACGAGCTCAGCCAACAGGTCAGGTGCAAGTTTTGGAATATCTCAGACACTCAGGAAGGCTCTGCAGGTTCCATTTCCTTTGTGAAATGCATGCTGGTTTACTTTATTTTGTCAATTTTCATGTGTAAATGCAAGTAGGTAGTCAGACATTTAGGTGACACCACATAATATAGCATTGCTCATAGGGAAATTAAGTTCAATTTATATACAAATTAAGTTCAAATTAGACACAACTTAGATATTCAGTGTGTTTTCTGCTTAAATTACATTAATTAACATTTAAATTAAATATAAAAAAAACATTTTATGACTCTCTGAAAGGCTAATTTTTGTGGCTTTATTACTTTATAGTTTTGCCCTTGGATGACAGACTTACATGCATTTTACTAAATGTTTTATTAGCTGATTACCATACTCTTTATGCCTATTTTTTGATTTTCTAAAACCATAAAAATAATTAATAAATAATTCCTGGAATAAGGGTTAAATTTCCCTGCTGACAAAAAAAAAGATTGTAATAATTGCTGAGTAGTGTTCATATAGTACATTAGGCTATTTAATTTACAATATGCCTGGTAGTTATTGTATTATAGGATTGTTGGGAAATGACCAGGAGTTAAATTGTAAGTCCAGGCAATGTAGTATGTAATTGTGCAGGAGTCCTGCTCTAAGACGCAGTCTGGTTATACTGTAAAACACAGAAAATAGTGGTGGAAGTAGGGCTGCAAAAGGGGTGGAACATGTCTGGTATATTTCCAGGAAATTTCCATGGGAAGTTAAGGAGGGAAATTTTGGAAATATTCACATTTTGGCACTGAACTTGACCTAGCCAGCTACTGTATGAATAGATTATTATTTAATATTTGCAAGTTAAACATTAATACCATTATAGAATGAATATATTTACCCCATAATATGATCAAATCTTACTTCACCACACTAGGAGATAATAAAGGAACATTACAAGATGGAACTGTTTTCAAGGTTGCACTTTGCTTCAAGTGTGGTATCACTCCTGTAGTAGTAGTAGCAGTATTTACTTCATGTGTTGTGATATTCCAGTTATTATCTCATAGCGTAGTGAATGTGCAGGTCACAACTCATCCACCACAGTGTTTGGATATTACTGGATTGTGTATTTGCTGAGTTTGCTGATGGGAACCAAAAAATACCATTAGCCATATAGCAGCTCCACTGGTCTGTAAACAGCTGGTATCAACACAAAAAGGTAAAGCACCTATTGCTATGACAATGGGAATCTTTTAGCCAAGATTATGCTACAATACATTTTCCCTAACTATATTTAAATTCCCTGCTAAGGGACAACCTTCAATTTTATTCCCATTAATTCCCATATATTCCCACTGATTCCAATGTAAAGTTCGGAATTTTGCAACTGTTGTACTGTATATATACTATAATAGCTCAGTTTTACATATACTAGACTGTAAAACAGTATATACAGTATTATACAGTATTATACACTATATACTATCCTGTAAAACTGGGCTAGGGGAGCCAGAGTTACTCTGTACTTTTGTTTAAAGGTTTAGTTCAAATGTCTTGAACTCACCAGCTGAAAAAACATATCCTTACTCTGACGTATTGTCAAAGAAGACTACGATTTTCCCTATCTGAAAGGATGAATAATCATTTTCTCAATCCACCATTGTCTATTGTTAATTTATTGCCAAAAGGAAAAATGAACAGAGAGAGGAATACAAAGGTAAAATCTATTGAGCGTCCCCAGCAGCAGGGATCGTGAGCCCGGAGATCAGCTCCTAATTATACATGGGTAATTGATAAGATATTAACACAATGACAAGGGCTCTTGGGCTCAGGCTGCCTGTTCTTGGCCTTTGAGATAATACACTTCCCTATAACAATTCTTCCAGGAATGCAAAACAATAGCTAGACTCAGGACTTTTGTCAATACAGTATATAGTCTCTTATATTACCAGAGTACAGAGATGTCAGGTAAGTGCACAAAGGTTATTACTCTTAGAGGCATGCAAAAAAAAACACATACACAACTTCATGGAGAAGAGCCAGACAACATTTTTTTCACCGAGACTTATAAAGATTGTTTGGGTTTTTTTTAAGTGATGTGAAGAGGTTGTGAAGTAGCGAAAAAGTCTGACAGTGCAGTGATTCTTCGCTCAATGACCAGTGACACTGGTCGAGATGGCAGCTTTCAAGACCCTTTTGACGCGTCACAGTGGGAAAAGCACAGGTGTAAATAATAAAATGAATGATGGCTGAATTCCATGCTGGCTCACAACGGGACGCTTCAACACAAGAGTCACCGTTAATGATGTTAGCAACACCTGTGCTTTTCCTGCTATGACAAGTCTGCTGTTGTTTTTTCGGCCTATTGGAACAACGTCTCATTATTACTTCCAAGGTTTTCAACATTTTTGCAGACTACTTTTTTTATTAACACAATTTCTGAAAGTCTGACTTTCTGAAATGTTCAGATTCTCAACAGATTCCATGTGATTCAGGGTAGATTTACCCATTTCTAGAACATAACTCAGTCAGTCAGTCTATACCTGTCATTTTCTATACCTGCTTATTCCTCATTAGGGTCGCAGGGGTCTGCTATCCCAGCGCGTTACGGCGAGAGGCAGGGATACACCCCAGATGGTCGCCAGCCAATCGTGGGGCACACACACCATTCACTCACACACTCACACCTATGGGCAATTTAGAGTTGCCAATTAACCTGAGCATGTTTTTGGACTGTGGGAGGAAGCCGGAGTACCCGGTGAAAACCCACGCAGACACGGGGAGAACATGCAAACTCCACACAGAAAGGTCCCTGCGCCACCGTGTCGCCCGAACATAACTCAATCAATCTCAATTTTTGTAAACTGGTAAAACAATCTATGGTAAAAATTTGAAGTGTCTTGAGGTGATAATATGATAAAAATGTCTGAAAGTGATGTTAAAGAAAAAATATCCCAACATTGAATAAAAATGTTTTAAAGTGACATTACACTACTTTAGGTGGCTTTAAAGTTTACGCATGTTATAGTAAAAAAGTGACATTACAGTTATTATGTCCCAACATGACTTTAAAATTTGAATGTCCCAACATTACCTTAAAAAATACTGACATTAGGGTAAAAATGTCCCAAAATTACTTTAAAATTTTAATGTCTAACATATGGTATAAATTTTCCACCATTACAGTAAGAATGTCCTAAATCGATGTTACATTAAAAATGCCCCAACATTACAGAAAAAATAACCAGTCATGGTAAAAAGGTCTCAACATGACTTTATTATTTGAATGTCCCAACTTTATGGTAAAAAAAATTCCCCATGCTATGGTAAAAAATCTCTTAAAGCAACGTTATAGTAAAAATGTTCCAATATTATGGTAAAATTGTCCAGATGTTATTGTAAAAAATGTAAATGAAAATTTGCCAGATTGCATCATCGCGTCCCCGTCTGTTTTGTTCATCATCCGTGTGTGTGATCACCACTGTCACTGCGTTGTACAGCTCTGAAAGTCCGAAGCTCCGCTGTCATTTCTGGGTACATGATACCCTCTGGACGTCCACACGGACGTGGAGTGAATCTCAACGCTGATTGGTTGTCTCGCTACGTCATCCTGCGAATTCGCCTGAAAAGTTCAATATTTTCAACTTGACGCGACAGGCGAATTTCACGTCGCGAAGCGCAATTTTTCGCCACTTCGCGTCTATCGCGTCGCGAAAAATTGCGTCCTCCCATTGACTTAACATGTAATCTCGTCGGGCTGCCGCGCAAATTTTTGTCCGGTGTGAACACACCTTTGAAGTGATGTTACAGTAAAAATGCCCCAACATTACAGTAAAATTGTCCCGATGTTATGTCCTGTTATGGTAAAAATGTCTACATGACCATCACATTTTAGTGAGATAAAATTTATAAGATTTGTAAAAAAAAAAAAAAATCAAAACAGCTGAAAAATTGCAAATAATCATGGTTTATATGACCAGATTTATCTTGATCACAGAATCCAGGTAAAACAAATGTAGATTCTAATACTTACAGTTCAAAAGTCATAGGTCATGACATAAACTGTGTTGATATAGTGCCACCACCTGGCCAAATTAAATCTAATCCCCAGAAATGACTAGTATGAAGTTGGTTTGATGCAGATATGAGACAGAGACACACATACAAACAGACTCAACACTTTTAGATCCAAAACAGGAGGATCTGTAGTGGAGTTACCTCCATGCCAACCTTCCTCCTCCTCCTCCCATTGCTGGAGTCAAATCATGACAATTAGTGTGTGTGTGTTAAATCAAAGATGAAAAGCTGAAGGGAAAAATATGAGGGAGACAGACGGGGGAAAACGGGGTTAATGTCAGAGGATAAAGAAGTGCAGATCCCCTTAGAGGATCAGCAGGGCAGTATGGGAGGAGGGGGTGGGGGCATGGACTTTTCAACCCCTTCTCTCGTTAATCTGATGGGGAGAACAATCCGAAAGCGAGGCAGCCGTCAGACAGTGGTGGCGAGCTCTCTCTACTGTACCCCCCCCCCCCCGCCATCACCTCCTTCTCTTTCCATCTCCTGCTCCTGCCGTCTCCTCTGATAAATCTCTCACCCGCTGCTTTTTTTTTCGCCTCCTCTTGTCTCTCCTCATCTCTCTTCCTCGCCTCTCTCTCCCTGTATCTCCTGCTTCATCGCCTTTCCCCCTTCTCTTTCCCTTCCGGTTTTGTTTCATCTCCTCCTCCTCCTCCTCCTCTCTTCCCGTTTGACATCCCCGCTCCCTTCGCTCACTTCCTCCTTCTCCCTCCCGCCTGCAGGACTATTCAGTAGATTAAGTTCAGTGGTGGCAGCAGAGTTGCTGATTCAGCCGTATTCTTTCAAATGACCCAAATCTTCACTCTGGAGAAACCTCATACGTGCACTGATTGCATTTTCTCTCCTTCTCTCACTCTGTCTCTCTCTGTTCATGCACACGCAGAGATGATACACACTTCTTATTGATCTCAGAGAGTTTGCTTCTTCCTTTTTGTTTTTTTGGATGACCCTCATTCTGTTTCTAAGCTTGTGTGTGTGTGTGTTTGCTCGCTCTGCAGTATCAATAGGAGCAGTGGACCTGCAGGCTTATTTCAGGACTGTTCTTCCTCAGCTTCTACAATCTTCTTTGTTTCTCCTGATCACAGTGGAGCCGGGTTGGCACATGCCCGCGAAGATAAGGCCGTATGGTTTTTTTGTTTTGTTTTGGGTTTTTTTATATCAATTTTTCTTTTTTCTCTTCCCATCTCCAGCAGCCCGAAGACGTCAAAGCTGGATACGTCTCCACGAGCCGCGCCTGTAAAAAAAAATAATAATAAAATAAAATGAGTTTTGAAGGCCGCACGTTTGGATGTCACTCGCGGAAACTGACGTGGCGGCTGCATTGCGATTTCGCTGCCTTTGATACGCCCCGTGCTTTGGCTTTTGTTCTGTCAGGAACGCAGAGCTTTTATTGGCAAGACTTGAAAAGAGACAACATACTAAAATCCAGATTTGCATACGTTATTCCCGTGATGTACGACAGCCCCTGATGCTGGGTGTTAAGGGCGAGGAAGTTTTCCCACAAAGTTGGAGACAAGGTGTCATCGATGAATTCTGATAATAAATGAGCAGGATTGCCCCTTTTTTAATTAAACTTTAGAAAATTACATATACAGTTGTGTTCAGTATAAAATCAGTGTGTTTAACAATGAGAGTAAAGCCAAAATCCCTATGCTTTTTCAACTTTTTTTTCAATGCATTTGGAACACTGCATTTTACATCATAAATCAAAATGTGAAAAAAGTGTTAATTTTTTAATTACTTTACAGAAAATTATGAAAAATGAATATTAGGCTGTTCAGTCGCTGCATTTTTCTTTACAAACTTAAATATTTACTGTATGAACTGAAAAATCTTCAGGATTTACCATTCCTGTGAATCACTAAAGTAATATTCATTTGTTATGTAACAGGAACCAAGATACTGCTGGTTTATTGGTGTGTTTGGGGTCATTGTCTTGTTGAAATTCACATTTCAAGGGCATTTCCTCTCCAGCATAAGGCAACATGACCTGTTCAAGTATTTTGATATAGGCAAACTGATCCATGATCCATGTCTTCATGCTCAAGAGGAAATGATTTGCCATAGAACACATAAACTGGCCTAAAGAGAAATGGAGAAACATTTTGAGGTTGTTCTTTTTGGGTCCAAGAGCCAAAGACAGTTTATCAAACACTGATTTAAGCCACAGTTCACTCTGAAGCATAGTGGTGCAAGCAACGTGATATGTGGATGCTTCTCTTACTATGGTGTCAGACTTTTTTTTATCACATACAAGGCATCATGGATCAGTTTGCCTACAACAAAATATATGTTGCCTTACGCTGAAGAGAAAATGTCCTTGAAATGTGAGTTTCAGCAAGACAATGACCCCAAACTGTAATGGCTCAGACAGCAAAGAACACAAAAGCACAACTCAAAAGCTGATATGCAAAGTCCAAACAGTTTATTCGTGGGTCCAATACCGGGCAAGAGTCCAATACCGGGCAGACAAATCCAAGGGGGCAGGCAGAATCCAAAAAGCCGGGAAACACATAGAGTCCAAAACCGGAAAACAGGCAGAATAACGGGAATGTGGGGAAAATGCTGGACAACTAGGCACAAACACACTAGACAATCTGGCAAAGGGCAAGTGAGACTGAACTGGTATATATAGTGGAGCTGATGAGGATCAGGTGTGGAGATGGGTGGGGAAGCACAGGTGAGGGGAATGAGGTGATTGCAGGACTGATGAGGGTGGCAGGAGCTGAAATGACAGGAGAGTTAGTGATACAGCCGAAAACATTTCAAAGATTAACTTGTGACACAAACACACCAGTAAAAAGCAGCATCTTGCTTCCAGACAAACAACATCAAAGTTCTGGAGTGGCCAGACATCAAAAATGATGTCTGACCACTCCAGGAAAAACTAAGAAATGCAAAGGAACTGTGAGGCTGAAATTCCCATTTATAGGTTTACAGATGAGAAGCAGTTCTCAGAAACCATGTGTATACATGAAGATTCTTCAGTTTATACATTACATATTTGAGTTTGTAAAGAAAACTCAGACACCGCTATTTCTTTGAACAGCCTAATATTGATTTTTCTTCATTTCCTGTAAAATTCCAAAATTGACACGTTTCTTCACATTTTGATTTGATTAAGGATATAAAATGCAGTGTTCCCAATGCACAATCCCCATGATGCCAACTTAAAATCATGAAGAAGAAGAAAAGGAGAAAAAGACGTGTGGTCTGGGAAAAGCATCATCCGCCGATCGACAGCCCAATTATAATCTTAGTTGTAAACATTTGTAATCTCTCCGTTGCTCTTGCTCTGAGCTTCTTCAGTTTGTCGCAGACATAGTGAACACAGTGTTTCCATTTTTTTTAAAAAGTGTTTTACACAAGGACATTTTATTGAGGACGTCAATAAAAAACATCTGTCCAGCTTAGTGGAAGAAGAAAAAGTCTGTGGTACTGATTGTTAATAAAAATCAAAGGCACTTTGATTATAAGAAAAAAATCCTTTATTAAACTTTAGATTGTAAATTAAGGGCAATTTGACCTTCTACTACTGTAGGAAAAAGTCACCTTAACAGCTCCCTACAATGTGAATATACTTCTATTTCAGCTTATTTAAACTTGAGTTGACCTTTTCTCTTTTGACTCCCACAAGGTGAAGCAGAAAACCTGCCAGCATCCTGGCATACATCTTTATTCCTGACAACATTCATACATTCCCGTTACTGCTCAAATGCCTTTGTTCTCCTTTATATAAAAAGAACCTCTGCCAAGCTGTCTTTATCAGTTTTTCGCAGTATCACGTTGGCTGCAGATGCTCTCTGTTCCTTACTGAACTGATCCCTTTGCAAAAGTATTAATAAATAACTTATCTTTGAGACCAAGCTGGCTTTTTAGTCTGAGCTGAGATATTCATCAGAAACAAGCTCATAATTAACAACTAGAAGGTCACTGAGAGCACCAGGTCAATGGTCAGTCTTCTATCGGACATGCAAATGTGCAGCACAGCCAATGTGTGTGGCTTTTTTTCCAAAAGCAATTGGAAGATGTCCAGCTGAAGAGTTCTGTCAACTGCTCCTTCAAGCAGGAGACACTTTTTTGTGCATTAAAGCCGAGTTAACCTTCCAGTTGTTAAAAAAATATGGGAAAGTAAACATGACCATTGAATTTTCTTATTCCACTGGCAGATAATTTAGCTTATTTCAAGTTTTCCTCCTGATATGGGTGAATTTGGTCTTGTTTTGAGAAAATAAGACTAATATGTTCTTATCCAAATATAATAAATATCCAATGACTAAAATAAAGAAAAACAACTTGAAATAAGATAAATTACCTGCCAGTGGAATTATATAATTCTATACAATATTGGATCTATACCAAAAACAAGATGTTTTCACCTGGTATGATTTCAGTTTTTGCAGTGTGCCACAGCACAGTCTGTGTTGTAATTCACTGATATAACATGAAACATGTCAATAACACTATAGCAGCTGTTTAATATATACATGTCAAACAATACTATGAATGTGATTGATTTAGTGCAACAAACATTAATCAGAAGTGCTTGACCTGAATATTACAGAAGCTTCAGTTACTGTTTACAGTAGAAGCGGCCACCTTAACTCAGGAGTTTTGAGGATCTCAGACTTTCCAAGTCAGAGATCCCACTTCAGTGGTCGTCCAGTTGAAATGTCCTACTGAGACATTGGAAATCCTGACTTCCCAGTACAAAGAGAACAGCAGCAAAGGCCACGAAAACCATGGTGAAAATTTCACATATGGCCCCAAATTTGAATGGATTCATCCTTGGCAAATGCTAAACATTACCACCAAGTTCCAACAAAATCAGCCCAGTAGCCTTTCTGTAATCCTGTCCAAAGATGAGCAAATAGACAGGCAAGGTCCGAGCATACAAATACATACAGTTTGTAGCAAAAATATTAGCAAAGCTTTGGCATTGAAATGTCTTTTGACTGAAAAGATCCACACATGTGGTCTCCGTTGATGCAACGATTGCATCATCCGAAAGTGCCAGTGGGTTTGGGCAGACCAAATGGCGGCTTGTTGTATTTTACTTGGGAGGGGGAGCCTTTAACTGTGGATACCCTTCCATAAAAGAAGGCCCAGAGGCTCGGAGAATACTGAACAAAGGATGGAGGAGGTCACTGAGCAAAACATCCCAGTTTTTACTCGCAGCCATTGCAACGACATCGACAGAGACGACAGATTATGTGGATGTTTTCAGTCAAATGACTTTTGCGATGCCAAAGCGTTGCTAATTGCAATATGTTATTTACAGACTTGAACAAGACAAGTGTGAGCATGAAACACGAGCAGCGGGAGAGTCTGGCTGAGCATGAATCCACCATGAAGACACACGACCCCAATCACCACATGATATTGGTGTATGGAGAGTATAAATATGGAAGCTGTGTTGGGAAAGTTACTCCAAAACTGTAATGCATTATTTATGACTTGTTACTATCATTTTAAAGTAATTTATTACATTACAATATTACTGCATTTAAACTGTAAGGCATTACACTACTATTGCATTACCTTTAAGTTACTCTCACCAAAAAAATTGGAAATATGGATTCATTAATCTAAATATAGCTCACCTTGTCATTATTGTTGTGAGTCACAACAGGGATGCTTGCTGACAAGTTTTCAAAAAGCTGCTGATTCCACTGTTAAAGTGGTTTTCATGTCTACAACAAGTCTCCTAACCTCTTGATGCTGAAGAATCTCAGAGCAGGAGAAGGTTCATTTTGTCTGTTTTGTGGTTTTATCTCCACTCTCATGCTCCACTTCTTTGCTAACTTCATGTTACTATGGCACCTCTGTAAATGTTAAATTACTGCTGCTATTTCAGGAAGTAGACAGTTTAGGTTTAGGATACAAAAGACAATTGACTATGATGTTCTTCAGATCCTTATCCACAGACATTTCACTGCTGCTAATCTTGTAGTAATTTTAGCAAAATTGCATGAAGAAAAACAAAAAAACGACCACTTCAATCCAGGTTAAAAACACATTGTAATGCATGTTACTGACATTTGAGTAGAATATTAGCATTTTTTCGGGAATGCCTTACATTACTGCATTACAGCAAAATGGAATGTATTACTGTACACATAGCCTGAAAATCACTTGAGCAATATCCTACACCAATTATTGTCAAGTTGAACAAAGCACTTAAACCGCAGGTGCTCAAGAGGTTTCCGACTGTGACCGACCGACATCTGCAACCGGCGCGAGGCACTTAAAAGAGTTTTCACAATTTAGCCAATTAATGTCAATATTAATGTCAACACACGTGAAATCAGCTGTTAAACGGCAGTCATACTAACCAGGTCAAAATGGAAAACAGAAACATGTCGTGCTGGTTAAAGGTCTTTATGCTAAATAAGGTCTAAACTTAGCAATCTACAAGAGCTGGACAAGGTGTCAAGGAGACACTGCAAAATAGAAGGAACTGCACAACCTTCCCAAGGATATTATATTTTTCATTGTTCACAAATTCAGAATAAAAAAAATACTAATACATATTCAAATTGATCAAATTTGATAGGCCAATTCAGACTTAAGTTAAAAAATTCAACACAAATATCCAGACCCATACCAGAGGTAAGAAAACATTTCTATCTCAAAGCGCTTGTTTTTTCTCAATAGAACAATTGAAATTGAAAAATCATTTTTTAAATTAAAAATAAAAATTCTGATATAAAATCGAATGGGGAAAAAAATTATTTAAATTTAAAAAAAAAAAGGGAGACAGATTGACTTCCCTATTTATATAGTCTATACACTAATATATTCTAGACTCCAATAGTGGAGCAGATTATTTACAAATTGCTGGGCTCAACTCAAATTCAACATACTTTATGTCAATAACATTATTGTTCACTAGTATGGTCTCAATTTTTTACACAGTCAAATAAATGCATGAACTACCTAAAAGTGTTGCTGTGGAGGTTTAAATACATATTTAGCATGTTGCCTTTGTTTTGTCGTCAACCAATCTGAAGTATTCACAGCCAGGGTCTCCAGCATCACGGCTTGAAACGTGATGTATGACGTTCCAGCAGTGAGTGAGAGGGATGTCTGACACCTCAACCTACTTGAGTATGTGCTGACACAATGTCATATTATCCTTGGCCTTGGATTAGAACAATAAAACCCCAAAAAGTGAAAACCTACTAAGGCTGTGCATTGAATTTTAATCACAATCTCCAAAATCATATAATCCAGTTGAAACGATGTTTGACATATATCGTTACACAATTTCTGAAAGAGAGAATGCTAGTGTGAGTTCAAAAGTTTTAGAACACACATTTTTGCATTTTTATTGAAATTTAATCAGTTTAATTCCAATGAATATCTTATAGATTTTTTTAGACCCCTATATATATTTACTGTATATATGACAGCAGAGTGTATTAATACTGTCCCATGTTTAAAAAACACTCAATCCACAGAGAAACATACACAGCCTGTATTCAGAAACTGGGCCTTAAAACAAGCAGTCATGACTTACGTGAAGTTGTGATGTCACTACTATACAGTCACCACCAACACCCCCCACAGCCATTTAAAGAGGAGGAGGAGAGGCTTAGAAAGAAGCTGGAGAAAAGAAGTGGAAAACTATACTGAGATGATCTATACTGAGTTCATCTGGGTCTTTTCTAGGACTAGAGCTCTAGAGCTAAGCAGAACCCCATGATCTAGACCTAGTTAGTCAGGAGTTCATCCTACAGCAACATAATCCACATCAGACCTCTGGGTTGTAACATCATCATCTGTTACATGACACATTAAACTAGGACAATTTTGAGAAAAACTGAAACATCAAGGTGTTCTAAACTTGACAGTGGTGTATATATGGCAACATAGCTTGCAGAATTTGCTATAAGATGATCCTCCTTGGTCCGGGGTCTGGGACCTTTCTGTGTGGAGTTTGCATGTTCTCCCCGTGTCTGCATGGGTTTTCACCAGGTACTCCGGCTTCCTCGTCCAAAAACATGCTGAGGTTAATTGGCGACTCTAAATTGCTCATAGGTGTGAGTGTGTGAGTGAATGGTGTGTGTGCCCTACTATTGGCTGGCGACCATCTAGGGTGTATCCCTGCCTCTCACCGTAATGCACTGGGATTGGCTCCAACAGACCCCTGCGACCCTAATGAGGAATAACCGGGTATAGAAGATGAGATAAGACGATATCTACATGGCAACAACACAACAACATCTGTTTAACATCTCAAACAAAAGCACAGTCACTCATGCTGAGTAAATCATTGTGTAACTAAAAAATAATCATTTGAATAATCAGGATTTCAACATTGGGCAACACAGTGGGGCAGTGGGTAACGCTGTTGCCTCACAGCAAGAAAGTTACAGGTTCAGCTTCCTCCCACAGTCCAAAAACATGCTGAGATTAATTGGTGACTCTAAATTGCCCGTAGGTGGGAGTGAATGTTGTGTGTGCCCCACGATTGGCTGGTGACCATCTGGTGACCGCTTACTAACTGTAATGTAGGTATGGCTGTTAGCTCTCTATCCGTGTATAAGCGAGTATAGAAGATGAATGAATGATTTCAATATTGACCAAAATAATGATTTTTTTCCATAATCAAACAGCCCTAACACCTACCCACCGAAGAGTGGAATACTTGGGTCCATCCCTGGTGAAAACATACCATACTGATGCAGGCTGGTGCTGAACATCCACATCGTATAGATGTCAACATTAACCTCAGCGTAGGAGTTCACCTCATTCCTGAGCCCTTCATGCCCTGAATGATTTTCACTTTCTAAGGGGACATGAAGAACATACAGTTTCTCTTCTGGTTCCACATTAAACAGCAGTGGGGTGAGGATTCTCTGCTCCTTTAGGTTTCTCGACGACCCTGGTCCACCCACCCACTCTACGGAACTAAACATCTAAGATAGAAGTGATTCGACGATTTGTCTCCCTCTCCCTATGTCCACGGCCGATTCTGCGGCCCAGCGTGGTGTTCACCCTCCAGGTTGATGCTGTCTCATATCGAAGACACAACATGGCTGCTCACAGTGGGAAAACAAAATCTTAACAAAGTTTGACCGACCGTTACACATGCACACATGCGGCGGCCATATTTGCAACTATATGCTTTAAAAAAAAATCAGAAGCAGTGAATGCTCAAATGCACATGGCTGCCCGGGTGTCCCTGTTTATGCCTGATTCTTGGTCTTTTATTGACATTTTGATCCCTGTGTCTCCGCCATGCTCCATAGGAAAAGAATAAGCTGCCAATAAACACTTTATAGACATAAAAAAAACATGTAAAATGATGAACAAGTTTAAGATCTTCAACTTTTTGCCAGAAGTCCTTTTTTTTTTTTTGGCCGGATAGCTTGGAACAAATCAGTTCCCGCCGCATTAAATGTTGTTTTTTTTTTTTCCCTCCTGTGTGATATACTATCTAGGATATTACCAAGCGTGTAGCTGTTAAAATGGAAGAGAGGGATATAAAAGGGAGAGCGACAAGGAAAAAGGCAGAACGGGAGTGAAGGGGGAGACAGATGAGGAGTCTGTGAAAGTGGCGGCGGAGGGGAGCGGGGGAAGCTCAGGTGGGGGAGGGAAAAAAAAAAAAACGCAAAGGCGCCGGCTGCCCCAAATTCAATCACGCAACCGTCGAGGAACATTCCGAGGCTTTTTGATCAATTAATCTAGCAGATGGCACGAGCGCAATCGAGAGATAAAGCTGAGCGAGCGAGCGGGAGAGCAGAGAAGCAGGTGGAAAGTGTGGAAAAAGTTTGCTCCCTTTGAAAAGCAGCAGCTGATAACACAGAAAGAAAAGTGACACGAGAGGGGGGAGAAAAAAAAAAGTTAAACGCGTTTTTTTGTGCATCATGTGAATACAACACTCGCTGCACGTTCTTGTTCTTTCAGCGTTTTTCTGTTGTTTTATTACCACTTTAACTTTGTCTCTTGTTCATATCTCTACACTAACAGGCCTGGTAAAAGCTCAGCGTGGAAGCCTGTCTGTGCTGGAGCTTTCCGTTTGTCTACAGCGGTATCCCATGCATAATAATTAATAAAAACCAACGAACTACGGCAACCCGCGGTGGACATGCCAACAGGCGAGGCCGCTCTGTTTGGCGTGGGGGGGTTCAAGACTAAAGTCAGAATATATTTTCTCCACATCGGTTGCTTGAAACGCTGCCAAAAACTCCTGAGCACTGTCTTTGTTCTTGTTCGTCCTCTCTTGACCTTCCGATCATTTTTGCTTTTTTGAAGAAAAATCGGAACGCTCAACATCATTTTGAGGTGAATTTTCTGTTCGACTCAAGCGTAGGTTTTACAGTGGAGACCCAGAAAGCACAGGTCAGTTTTTTGGTCTGTTTTAAAAATGTTCTTGAGTCTGCCTTTTGACTGACTGATTTTCACTTGGAAGAATATATAAAAAAAAAAGTGGGTGTGACGGTGGAAGCTTAGAGGGAGCTACTGTATGACATCATAAAGCTAAGGAAGTACAAACGAGCTGTGAAAAGGCAAAGATTCTAAATCCAGACTGTTTGCATTTCTCTGTTTTTTTTTTTGTTTCTTTTTCGGCATGAGATGTTTTTTATTTAGATTTAGACCTGATCTAGAATAAATCTATCTGGGGTAAGAAAACCTTCTTAGTTGTTTTTTACTTTTAATTCAATTTTGATGGTATAAGTTTTTTTGTTATTTTTTCTAATATGCTAAAAGAGATATGTTGCCATATGGCAACAATATGCAAATATAGAACATACAACATACAACCTAATAGAGTCCCACTGACTTACATAGAATGAAACTATCCTGAAACTATCTTTACAACTTTTTCTTACATATTTGTTTTTAATATTTCTTTTATTTAGGTCATTTTAGGTCATAAAAACATTCAAAACATTTTTTAAAATGTCTAAGTAATATTTCATGCAATAAAGGGTTAACACTTTTTTTCATTTACTTATATTATTATTATTATCACTTTATCTTTATTGCATATACATATATTTGCACAAATGACCTGGTACTTCCAGGTCCAAATGTAATTCCATAATTTTTGTATAAATTTTGGATTACACATACACATACACATTACACTTATTTTAGATAAGAAAACAAGACAAATATGAAATTGGTAGTTGAAATTTAAAAATAGTATGTGACACAGCACTTCTCGTGAAGCAATATTTCACTTATTTATCCTCTTCAAAGTTTTTTAGATTAGATTTTCCAAAAGTCATAATATGACATACACAATAGAATAAAATGTGAAATACACTATATATATATATATATATATATATATATATATATATATATATATATATATATATATATATATATATATATATATATATATATATATATATATATATATATTCTTGTGTGTTGTGTCCCAAAGTTCAGCAGTAGCAGCAGCAGGCTGCAGGGGGAAGGGCAGCTGAGCAGCTTATAGCTTATGGCCACGGATAGAGAGCTAACAGCCAGCAATAATCAAAAAATCAAAGGAAGACTGAGCTAAAATCCGTCTCTATTGCAGGAGCTACCTGCTGCTAAGGGCCTGACCTTCCTTCCACTCTCCTTCCACTCTCCTTCACTCTCCTCTGAGCCACTGTCTGTCCTGTAGATTGCAGCTGTGGAAGTGTGTGGAAGTGGTGCAGAGTGGACTGAAGAGGCCCTCGAGACAGAGAAGACAGACGAAAGGGGCAAAATTAATCCACAAAGGCATTAGTGACAACCAGTAGTGGAAAGTTCCTAAGTACATTTACTCAAGCACATATTTAAAGATACTTTAACATACTTTAAGTATTTGAATCTGATGCGACTTCATACTCTCTACTCCACTACTGTTTACTTTTACTTTTCAGATGCCAATTTGACACAATAATAATATAACAAGCTCTAATATGCAAATGGAATCTTACAAAAACAGCTGTGTGTAGTTGGGTCACATTTCATGTGTCTGAGTTGTTGAGAGCTCCACCAAATATTGATTTTTCCCTCTAAACTCACATATTTTCATTTTCATAAATGTTGGAATTGTCTAATATTTCACCAAAAATCAAACAGAGAAAAAGTCCAAAAGTTTCAAACAGATTTGTGAATCAGAAATTTGTTGTTTGTCTTTTTTGCCTCACAACCCCTCATAATTATCTGCTAAGGGCCCCGTACCTGTACCCGTACCACAGCTACAACAGTAACATGCTGCTCACACACTGATGCTATATATATATATATATATATATATATATATATATATATATATATATATATATATATATATATATATATTAAATTGACTTTTTATTAGCAGCAACAACTGTAATCAACTTGCAATGCGTCTCTTACAGGGCTATGTAGGAATTTCTGCCCACTCATCTTTGCAGAATGAACCACCTTTTTAGGGTCATGTCACAGCATCTCAATAGGATTCAGCTCAGGACTTTGATTAGTCCACTTCAAAGTCATGGATCATTGTCCCGCTGCAGAACCCAAGTTGGTTTCACCTTGAGGTCATGAACAGATGGTTGGACGTTCTCCTTCAGGATTTTTTGGCACACAGCAGAATTCAGGCTTCCATTTATCACAGCAATTTCCCAGGTCCTGAAGCAACAAAAAAGCCGTAGACCACACTACCACCATCATATTTTACTGTTGGTGTGATGTTCCTATTCTCAAATGTAGCATTATTTTTTCACCTGACATAATGGGACACACACCTTTCAAAAGGTTCAACTTCTGTTTCGTCAGACCACAGAGTATTTTCCCAAAGGTCCTGGGGATCATCAGGATGTTTTCTGGTAGAATTGAGACAAGCTTTTATGTTCTTTTTGCTCAACAGTCATTTTTATTTTAGAATTCAGACATTTGTGCCTGTTTTTCTCTTTCTTATGGTGGAGTCGTGAACTCTGACCTTAACAGAGTTAAACCTGCAGTTCTTTGGATGTTGTTGTGGGGTCTTTTGTAACTCTTGGGTGAGTTGTCGCTGCTCTTGGGGTCATTTTGGTTGACCAACCACTGCTATGAAGGTTCACCACTGCTCCATGTTGTCATCATTTGTAGATAATGGCTCTCTGTTGTTTGATGGAGTCCCAAAGCTTTAGAAATGGAACGTAGAAATACGCTCTTTTCCAGACTGATAGATCTCAGTTCCTTTCTTTCTCATCCTTAATTTCTTTAGATCTCAGCATGTTGTCTCGCTTTTGAGGATCTTTTGGTCTACTTTGCCTTATCAGCCAGGTCCTATTTAAGTGATTTCTTGATTGAGAACACAAAATCAGGCCTGGGTGTGGCTAGAGAAATTGAACTCAGGTGTGCTAAACTACAGTTAAGTTGTTTTAACAGGGCCATGTAAGTTTGGATTTTTTTCTCACTTCATGACAAAAACCTTCATTTAAAAAATACATTTTGTGTTCACTTGTGTTGTGTTTGAATAATTAAATTTATTTGATGATCTGAAACACCTAAGTTTGACAAACAGGCCAAAAATTGGAAATCAGGAAAGGGGGTAAAATGACTTGATACGCTTTGCTGTCAATACTTACTGTACAAGTAAGAAGGATTTTTTTTCAGGGCTTTTACTTATAATATTTATTCATTTCTGTAAGTAAAGCGTCTTCCGCTACAATGCAGACAAAGACAGTGATAGAGTGGCAAAGTCAGAGACTCAATTTAACACAACAAAGCAGACAAAGCAGGAATTACAAGAAAAAGAGCTGCTTGAGACTATGTTGTTCATACCAAATAAAGATTCAAATAAATAAATAAATAAGGAAGCAGTCGATGTAGCTGCACCTTCACCTGCCACAGCGAGAGCGGAGGCTGAGTTATTGCGAGTGTAAGGAACCGCTCCGGCGTCTACTTCTCTCTCATAATGGAGACAAAATCAAAACAAAAAAAAGCAGAGGCAAAGAGGCGCTGCCGGGTTCAGGATTAACCACAGGCTGTTTTATCTCCGAAATAAATTGCCTTGTAGACAAAAGAACTAATTCACGGGGTTAGAAAAACAAGAGGAACTCGATGAGGAGCGTTCTCGCTGCGTGTCAGCTCTCTCTCTCCCGCCGACGCAGCGTCTCTAATCGATGAATATTGAGTGGCTCCCGCCACCAGCATTTTCTAAAGGGAGGGAGCACCCACCATCGTTCATATCTCATATTGATATTTTTTCCGTGCCCTATTTTGTGTCTCTACTTTTTCCTTCCTTAATTCTCCTGAAGCCTCAGTCAGCAGCGTTTGGAAAGTTTCTCCGCTCTAATAGCTGTGTTCTAACTTTTCAGCTCTAATGACTGTAGGTGTTTTGCTCAGTTGATTTTTTTTTTTTTTTTTGTTTCTTGTGTTTTTTTTTATATCATAATGAAAAGGCTGCTGATGTTGCTGGTATTTATTTCCCTTTGCAAGTCTTTCTATTTGACATTCACAGCTAGTGGTTTCAATTACATGATACATTTACACATATGGACATGTTTTAAGCATGCAGAACACACACACACGTGCACACACACACGCGCGCCGCTGAGCTGAACCAGATAGAGGATGTACCACTGGCTAATAGCTCAATTTATTCTGAGAATATTACTTATTAATTTACATAATGATTCAGATGATTCAGGACATTTGTTAGAGGCGGAGTGCCTGGTGATTGATGGAAATTTAATTATGACACCTCTTAGTTATTAAATGGTAATCAGGCTAAGCCACTTATCTTTAATACTTACCTTTAGCACACAAAGGTTGGAGGAAATTAATGGCAGTCGCTGGTCTCAAACTGAAATCCTTTCTTTCTTACAGCTTATTATTTGAATGGTTTGGAATTTGGCCACAACACCAAGGATTCCCTGCTAATCAAAGACAAGGCAGGCAATCCTCCTCCATTTTTTTTATTATATATTAACCTGTTGTATTTGTGTATTTATTTATGAGTGGGAAGTGAAAATCTGTGAGCAAAACACACTTGGAGATGAGGCAGAAAAAGATCCTGAACACCAATCTGTTTGTTAACCTATTCTGCAACATTGAGGAGGTTTGTTTAAAATGGAGGCTCACTGTTGCACTTTTTGAGGAGGAGGAGCAGCCTCCCACCAAAACATAAATTGGTTTGACCAGTGACGGCAGGTCATTGGGTGGGTTGGCTAACAAATGCATTACACCAATCAATAGTTGAGCATCAGCAGCACATCTGAGATTATCAAGGTACAGCACTACATACTTTGTTAAAGCAACAGTACACCCACAGTAAACTGGTCTTTAACAGGAGGAACAGTTCCAGGTCAATAAGTGTCTGTGTCCGTTTTAAGTTGCAAACATTATTCAGTGAGTTGTGTTGATGTAGTAATAATTTAATTTTTTAAACTGAAATGTTAATTGATTTAAAGTTATTGTCAACTTTTTTAATGCTACAAAAACATGAAAAAATACTTAAAAGAGGGGTCTCCTCTGGTGCATTTTTGGCGAAATGTTAACATCCTTAGTATATCCAGACATTACTCAACAGTAATCAATGAAATATAAGAGATTTGACACATGAATGAACAAAATTGATCATCTGTGTAAGAAGAAAAAAGGGGCAACCAATCAAAGGTGAGTCCTTCAAAAATGATTGGCTGTCAGTCAAACTAATAAACATGCATGCAATAATTTAAACATCATTGTCCAAAACCAAAAATAAATAAATAAATAAAAATGGCTCCTTTATTTAAAATTTTATTGGAGCAACATAATATTTTTAATATTTTTTTAACCTGCGACCTTCTTGCTGTGAGGCAACAACAGGCCCTGGTTACCAACTTGTGTCTGAAATTCTAGTAATTAAGTACATTATACTTAAAAAATTTGTCCAACTTATTTTTCTATTTCACTCACTCAGTTTAGTTCATTAGTTGAACATAATTTCACAAGAAGACTTAAAACAGATTTTTCTTTAATCAGTGCATTTGTTGTCAGGATGGATGTGTATTGTGTATTGTCTGTGTCTCATCTGTGTTCAGTTTGTCCTTCAGTTCAGCTTGTGGAGCAACAACCTCCAAAGCTCATCTAGTTTTGAAAAAATCAGCGGCTCGGTTTCTAAAGAATGCTGTACATGGCAGAATATCAACATGCATGAAGACAGAAAAAAACAGAAAAGAGAAAAGAAAGTCCACATCCCCACAGCAGTGCGGACAGGCCTTGGGCTTGTTGGATTGACATGCCATCCCAGGACTGATCATTCCAAAAGTTTCAAAGAGACTTGATGTTCAAACACACTGTGGACAGACTCGGTTTAAAGTTCCACCTCGTTTGTCCTGATGCTGGAAGCCTCCTGTCACATGCTTCATCCAGGTCTAAAGTTATCACAGGGGACTTAGGGAAGAACATCACAAAAGCTGAGATGATGGCAAAAAAAGGTATTTTGAAGAAAGATGAGCAGGCCTGCTGCATGATAAGGTTTAACTGATGGGTATAGCGCTGCACAAAGCACATTTTTAACTTGATCTATTCCAATTTATTTGACTGGAGCTTCTCCCTTGGAAATCCCAATGCTGTTCATGGGGAGAAACAGAAATTTCGCCACAGCTTCACCTTCAGTGATGTATCTGACCTCACGTATCAGCTTACGCAGCCACAAAAGACGCCTGTACCGTTTCATCATCCAGCTTTTGTCCATAACCTTATTATCTTACAATCAAGCAACTCATTTTTAATAGTCTTAGACGTGTACTTGGCATCTTGGTTTTTCAGTCCAGACTGCCTATAAGACGAACCGGTCAACGAGGCCAAGAAACACGTTCCTGCTGGAGATGACTTTGGAAATTCATCTGACCTCAGCAGCGTTATCTTGTGCACCCAACAAGATTCAATATATTTTCAAAAAAAGGGTGCGTATGATATCTCCGGAAAAGTTCTGCATTATTTTTTTCTGGTGCCTGCAGCAAGAACTTCAAGCAAGATGGTGCCCTATTGTTTTCAGTGGAAAAGGCACTATTAGATAATTATAAGATAGTTTCTGCATTATAAAAGTTAAATAAAAATATGTAGTGTATTTTCTATGTCTTAGTTTGTGTAAATCTAAATTAATCTAAAGAACTTGCTTGGAGTAATAGTATACATGTGGATACAATAATTAAACTACAAAGTAGTGTATTGTCTGTTTCTGTCTTGTAAAATGAGATGCCATGTGAATGTAAATCTTGTAAGAATAGAAGCTTGTCATGTGATGGGTAGAAATGGCCAAAAGGGTTGAAAGGCCTGCAGCACCGGTCAGAGGTCAAAGTTGCATATCCTTTAAATTGTCTCAAGGCAGCTGACCATCAGAAATAGGAACAAATGATGAGCTGTTTTGACCAAATAGAGATAGGTTCAACCAGGTATAGACCCTCTGGACTGTTTGGAGGAGTGGACTCAAGAAAAGTACATAAGACTGTAATGAATGAGGAGAGGCTCCATATTGGCACAGAGGCTCTCCAAGATTTCAACAATATGATGAGAGATCTACAATTTGGCCCTGAGAGATGCTCTTGGATTCGGCATGTTTTTGTAATAAAACTCTTTGTGCACAAGAGAAGACATGTTGCGTGGAGATTTCTTTCATCAGCACATCAAGAAACAACAATTTACACCAGGAAATTGTAATTTTTATTAAATCTATATGATGTTTAGTTTGTTAGTTATGATGAAATGTCCAGTTATGTCCAGTTACTGGTCTTGAACAGTGCTCTCCTGTACCCTTTGCAAGTATGCAACTGCTTGCATCTATTTACAACAACAACCATCCCAACTCACCCCCTCCAATAAACAACAGGTAACACCTATATAGAGAATACGTCAATGGGCATTATTGGTCCCATTTCATGGGATGTATGAGTTAGGAGTTCAGAAGCTTGAATGAGAACAGTCTGCAACATTTAAGGGGATAGTTATGTATTTGGGATATCTAGCCCCATTTCCCATGTTCCTGACATGTATCTGAATAATAAAGAGCATAATTTCCCTGTTCCCTCTAGGATTGAGCTTTGTAGCGATTTCCTTGATTTTCAGTAGCTCTTTCCCAAACGAGAAGCGCAACATGAAGCTCATTGTTTAATCTTACTTGTTGCCAATATGTTGTCCAGCAATTTTCAGACGACTTGCTAACAGAATATTAAAACCAGAGCTAGATTTTCTCTGGAACTATTTTAAAGACCACAGTACTGCTCTGGTAAACCACTGCTTCTCTGTCGCAGATAGGACTACAACACTCATTTCCAAGCCTTTCAAAGCAAGTACAAATGAATAAAATGAGATAAATCACACGGTGCAGCTTACTGAGATGGGTACTATTATACAACAAGCTTCCTACTACTGTTTATTCAGTTTTTCACGAAGTTAAATAGGTTTTTTAGGTAAATAGATTTTTCCGCTAGGATTCAAATCTGCCCTGTGCATTTCCATTATATCTAAAATCCAGAGGAAAATCACTACATGGTCTTTGTGCTTCAGATATGTGCTAGGAATGTGGTAAATAGGGCTAGATGTCCAAAATACTGAACTATCCCTTTAATTTTCCTAATTTAGCTTCTTACATTTTTTAAATAAGTGTTTCCCCATTGGATCCTCCAAAAATCAAGCACAGAAACAGAAAAGTGAATTCTTAGTTCCACTTGTTGTTCAGTCTTTTCGTTGAAAATAAAGAGTAAGACCAAACTTTTGTCCTTTTGTGTTATTTAAACATCATAACGACATGTCTCCATATTTAAAGCAATCTGTTCAAAGGCTTGTTTTTTTGTCTTTTCTTAAAGATAGGGAGGGCTTAGTCCTGTTGGCCCATTTCTAGCAGCCATCTCTGGGTTTGACAAATCTCAGTTCAGCCGGGGAGGCATTTATCTGTGCTGCAAAATAAAATAAAATAAAAAAACATGCTGGTTGTGATATGAATACCGCATCAGGAACTTCCATATGTAAGCAACCGAAGATAAAAATGGCAGTCTCAAAGATGCGGCAGCAGCTCTGAGCGCTGGACTAAAAGTAATTATGCAGTAATACCGTTGATAATGTCACATATCTCCCTGTTTACATTCATCCGTGGAGTTGGTGTGAAAGAGCTGTCGTTGGCAAGGAGAGGACACAGCAGCAGTCCCGGAGCACAATAGGAAGGAGCAGAACCTTTATGCAGCAGAATGAGCCGTGCTGAGAGCTTTCTGTTCCGGTGACAGGAAGGCCTTACCGTGCGTTTCCTCTGCTGATCCCAAAGTTTTCCAGTCGTTCCCCTAATTTCCCTTTTACCATTTCTTGACAGTATTTCACAGTGTCTGTGACAGCCAGTGAACGGGAGTTTCCCCCTTCAAAAAGGAACTCATTGACCTTTTATTTCTTCCTACATAGAGCTTACCTGACACTTCTTATTTCCTAACATTGACCTCTGAGCTGTGGATGTTCATCTTCCCTCATACCAGGGCTTTCAGATGGTTTGTCTGGCTGATCATGACAACACCTGAAAGAAAGTCCAGTCAATGCTTCACCCGTTGTTCTAGTTCACCGTGTAAAGGTATATAAAACCCCAGGTAACCATAGCAACAGGTCTTCTCCTTCATGCTATACTACCAGTTAAGTGTCACTGATGGAATTGACCTAATGCTGAGTTAAACTGACAGCTTTAGAGGGTCTTTTATTGTGACTCTGGTAAAACTGATGCAATCCAAGGTGTCCTAAAATAAAAAAATAACAAACTCCTCTGCAGGATTTTTTTTTCTTCAACTTTAGTGCTGGGAAGTTTGAGAGTTTGAGTTGTATTACCTGAAAAATGGGTAAAATGAGTAATGCTTTTTCTCATTGGAGCCTTCCCAGAATGTTCTGGTAAAGGAGCCAGAGCATTGGTTTTACATCTGAAAACCCTTTCACAGACTTTTGAACATCTATATATAATTAAGGGGAAATGTTCAACCTCCCTGGAACATTCAACAAACCCTCTCAGACCTTTATTGAAATGCAACCATAATGTTAGTTTTAGCCAGAAAAACTTTTATCATCCAGAGAAGGCTCATTTTAGTTCACAGGCCACATAAAGACCAATTTTATTTCATGTGGGCCAGACCAGTAAAACCGATCCATAATAACCTCCCATATAAAAAATAACACCTCCAAATTTCTCCTTTTCTTTTCATGTAAAGAGGTGGAAAGACTAACCTTTCCTGAACCGTCCATTTACAAAACAGGTGATGAATAACATGGGTATAAGTGCAATTTCAAAAATAACATAATGTTTATTTATATATTATGTTCCTTGAGCATTAAAAGCTGCTGTGAATACAGCAAACAGCAAAGCTTCACATTTCTGTGATGAAATAGAAACTGGGCCATTTTTTCCTTTCCTTAGAAAATCCCAAACTCAGGGGGCTCTTTTTTCAACCAGTGGGCTGGATTGGACCCTTTTGCCGGGTTGCTTCTGGTCCCCAGGCTGCATGTTTGATGGCCCTGATCTAGGGTTTTATCAAACAAAAATCCAATTTTTTCCAGATGGGTAAACTATTAGCAACTACACATAAGTATCAATGAATCAATAAATTACTGCAATACTGAAGAAAACATTTTTTCCTATGATTTGATATAAAGAAGAGGAACAATAGAGCTGCAACAATTAATCAATTTGTTACCAACTATTTCATTAATCCCATTACCAACTATTTAATTAATCCATTAATTTATCAATTTTTATAATTGATAAATTGATTTGAGCCAATGTCCAAATTATCTGGTTGCATCTTCAGCTTTGGGACACAGAGAGTGATATTTTACATCAGTTTATGAACCAAACAACTAATCGTTTAGATCACATAATATCTAATGTATAATATTTAATAGTTGTTATTTGCAGCTCTACTTGTGACCAGGTGATATTAACTGGGGGAGAACTGTAGTCTCCCCCTGGATTGAGCCCGACTACTCCACCCGGGGGAAATACTAGAAATTACCACCCCGGGACCACAAGAGCCCCAACTCGGAATCCCACACAACTCCTATGCAAAAAATCAGCAGACGTGGATTCTGATACAAAAAATATATTTATTGGAAAATCTACCAAATACAAAATACTAAAATCAATCACTGGATTTTCCTTCCCCCCCCACACACACACTGTCACCCACACAGGCCCACACGAGACGTCATACAAAATACGTAACAATGAGTAGGACGCAAGAAAAACGTTCAACCACAGGGCAGGTGCGCCCGGAGGGAGATGGTCGGCCCCTGTGAAAGCCTTGATTAGATAAGTACCTATATACACACATGCTCAAATACACACACTAAATGAGGGTGGGCTAAGGCACTCACTATCAGGAACCACCCAGGTGACACAGCACTGCACTACACGGCACCCCATGCAATCGGGCCAATACAATGGGCAACGATCTCCCTCGGGACTGCCTGCACCTGTTAAACAAAAAAAACACAGAGACTGCACCCACAAAAAGTTAATGAGCACCACACCAAACAATATACAATATAAGGCCAGATGTAATGAATTTAACTGCTTATGCAGTATAGGCCTCAGAACATGGCCAACACAAAGGAAATAAAACACATCAGGACGTCAAACGAAAGAACAATGGAACAATATTAAAGAAGGAAAATCACAACATAATTAGTCGCGCCCTTACCACGACATACATACATCAATTATACAGATTCCAGACACATACACCCCAATAAACACAGTTAACAAATATAGACACATACACACGCACATACACACACACGATTGACAATGGACCAGCGGGACGAAGAATCACACAGTCGCAGCTTGCCCACCGGGCAGCGCGGCGACGGAAACGTTCAAGAGGGGACAGAGCAGCAACACCCACAAAGACACTTGGGGGTCCCCGGCTACACAAGCGTGCGTTCAGAGGCGGCGAGAAGAGCGCAATACAGACCAGCAAGCAGGAGGAAACTCAAATGCAAACTGAGCCAGGAAAAGTGCCCAACTCCGCAGTAAGGAGCGCGGTTGAGACGCGATAAGTGTAGGCGAGCAGCAGCCAGACGCGCTCATGAACGTGCACGAAACCGGACGGAGCGCAGCGATTTGCCACAAAACCGCGAGGGATGGAGGAGAAGAAACCCAACAGCCGCCGGCTATGCTTCTCAGCCCGTCAATACCGGCTTCCCAGTCCGACTTAAAAAGCCACGTAATCAGCTGAGCAATCAGCTGGCTACGACGCAAATAATGCAAATGACGCCGGTAGTGACGTCATGATGCCGGTCACGTGGGTAAGGCAAAGAATGCCAATACCCACCTTACTACATACTGAAGAACAATATGGGTCATGGCTCTGTCACCTCATCTCTCTAAAATATCCTTGTACAGACTACACCTTATAATTTCCCACTGGTTTGAATCCTGTCTGGAACCATGAGTTAAATTGCCAGGAAGCACAATGAATCATCAATCATCAATCAATCATTTCATTCTTCACCTCCGTCTGTATTGTAATGTAATGCTTTACTGTAGACACCATCATATCCTATCTAATTCCCTGTCAACAAGCAAGTTGTGTTAAACCCAAACCACAATCTTCTCCCCATTCTAACCAATGGTTTTTGTCACTGAACTCCAACACCTGCAGAGTTTGCATCTTTGGAGCAATGGCCATTTGTTTCCTGTATAACAGATCTGTCGGACTAACAGTCTTTGGGCCCATTGGGACACTTTTTTTCTTTCCCCAAAAATTGTATCCTGGAGGCTAATTTCCACTGTGCTTATTTACACCACGCCTTGTTTCCCCGCTCTCTGACAGCAAGCTGTCCAGAGTAAACATCAACTTGTCAGCTACCCCACTATTTCACCCCGCGTTTTCTCTCGGCATAATTGTAAGTATCAGTTTCTGGGCAGAGAAATAACTACACAGCAGTCCTCAACGTCTCAGGAAATTGAGACAGTGCCCCAGTCCTTTGGGGAGTTTACTGGGTAAACATACAGTACACTGCTGATATAGGCATTCAGAGGATATCTGCTGTGTAAGTGACAGAGCTCAGATGTTTCGGCTATGCCTTATTCTTATACTTTTTTATTGTTGCATGGATTCAAAATCTACTTATTAGTGAGTTAAGGGGTCATACAGGTCGTTCCTGATGTATTAACCCCAGTGTTGAATTACTTTATCTTCATTTTTTTTTTTTTTGTCAAAAGCAGTGATATAGATTCTATATTTTGAAAGTTAGGTATGAAAAGGGGGCTTTTATTTTTTTATTCTTCACATGAAGAAGGTTGTCTTTTATTCAGAAATTTGGAAAGTTTTCACCAAATAAAAAATCACTCAATCATAGAAACAATCATAGAACCACTATCTAGGGTAAGTAAACCTCTTTTTTTGGACATTTAATTACATTTTGATGTTATGAGTTTTCGTTGTTTTGTTTTTTTGGATATGCTAAAAATCTCATTTGACTTACATAGCATGAAATAATATATATATATATATGTATATATATATATATATATATATATATATATATATATATATATATATATATATATATATATATATATATATATATATATATATATATATATATATATATTATATATATATATATATATATATATATATATATATATATATATTATATCTGGCCATTTTAAGTAATAAATTTCATTCAAATCATTTTTACCATGTCTAAGTAATATTGCATGCAATAGAGGGTTAACATTATTATTTTTACCACTATATCTTTATTGAATGTTCATATATTTGCACAAATGGCCTGGTACATTTCTGATCAAATAGAAGAATTGAATTCCATCATTTTTGGATTGATTTTGAATTACACATCAGTAGATACATAAGATAAAATCAATAAGAGAAATGTGAAATTAGTAGTTGAAATTTAAAAAAAAATAAACATGTGATGTATGTGACAGCAATTCTACAGCAGTAGTTAATATATCTATTATTTAAGCCATTTTAAGTAATAAGAACATTCAAAACATTTTTACCTCATCTAGGTAATATTTCATGTTATAGAGGGTTAATTTATACTCACCTTTACATTTGTCTTGTAAAGGATGGTTGACACATTTTTTTTCTGATGAGCCTGGCTATGCTGACTGCAGGAACACCAACTAGAAATCAAGACAGCTCACAAAAGCACCAGTGTAACATTTCTTGTCCTTTTTGTGGCTGTGACTAACACACTGGGACCAGAAGAGTGACCTTCAGTTTGACAGGCTGCAGTGTGATACCTCCAGTCCGCGTCATGGTGAGCGTAGCCCACCAGAATACATCACACCTTCTCCTGCTGCCGCTGCGCCTTACACACACACACACACAAACACGTATATACCACACATGCACAGTATGGACCGGCACATGTGCACACAAATCAAGCTCATTTCATGGCAGAGCAGAGGCCCATCTGTGTGGTGCAGCCGGCTGCTGCTGCTGCTGCTGTGAACACGAGGTGGGATGGATGGCAGTGTGAGGGGCTATAAGCAGTGGCTCTGGGTTATTGTTTTTTTTATTATTATTATTATTGCAGACAAAAAATGGTTGTTTTTTTTGCGCTCCCATTGTGCTTAAATTGAAGTCATTTGGAAAAAAGGAAAGCAATTGAAAAACCTACTGTCAATGAAGAGTCATATGTGATAAATAATCTATAATGTATCTGACATATGTTTCAGTGCTACTTTTTTAATTTAATCAGACCTCGTTTCCACACAACTTCAGTTTTACAATACAAGCACATGGCTGAAAAGGAACAGGAGAAGCATCAGCTCATCAATGTCCCACTCCTGTTTCTATTCAAAATACATCATTTTCATATTTCTTAACCAAACTCAAAATTCATTGTTCCATTGTTCTTTAACCAAACTCAGAATAGCTAGATTATTTCCACCGTTATTTAACCTAAGTCAGAATACATCATTTCCACCATTCTTTAACCTATCATTTTCATTGTCCTTTACCCAAACCCCTAATATGGCTGAATGGTCCCGTCCTCCACATCTCTGGTATGATTCACATTAATTTATAGTTATCAATAGTATAATTATGTATTTCTATTTTAAACTACCACAGATTTCCTGATTTTTAACATCAATCTAATTTGGTCCACTGTTCGACGCCATATAATGATATAGAAAAAGATTTTAGTGTAGCCCCTCCCCTTTCCTTTGCCTAAACGTCATGTTGTGTGCCCTTTCTCAGTCTCTAAAAAGCCCTTGCAAGTTATGTGTAAGGGCTCTATTTGTAGCTTTGTACATCATTTGCAGGGTTTTATAGTTAGTCTCTGCTATTTCAATGGGTCAAATAATTTCTAGAAGAAAAATATTTGTATTGTCCATGAATAATATTAGTTTTAAAATATTATATAAAATTCATATATCATTCATATACAGCATAAACAATTTTGGACCCAAGACTGACCTCTGTGGGACCCCACAATTGACGTTCAGACAGGTTGATGTGATGTCACTCATCTTAACTTAGTGAAATCTAGCTTTTAACCAAATCCAGAGCAATGCCTCTAACACCATCTTTACAATCTTTACAAACAGCATGTCATATGGTTTATGGTATCAAATGTTTTTAAGATCTATAAAGGAGTATCATTTTTTATCACTAGCGTCCTTGACAATTTACATGGGTTCTATTAACACTAATGATGTTGGCTGTAATGTAGCAAATTGTGTTTCATTAATTAATCCCCCTAGAGTTTTTTGAAGGTTGTGGCAGTATTGACACTATTTTTAAATATATTTATGAATGTGAAAACCATTGACTGTGAATTATAGTTTTAAAAAGTACTATCCATAAGCCATTATTAAACAGTCGCACCAAAGAAAATCATTCAATACCATTAAAATTAACATAAATATATAGGCATCAACTGGTATTCTTGCGAGTTTACAATCGTTGAAAGTAGCACAGTGGGTAGTGCTGCTGTTGTTCACGGCAAAAAGGTCACAGGTTCAAGTCAGTGAGCTGGTTCTACCCATGTCTGTGTGGGTTCTCTCCAGGTTCTCCAGCTTCCTCTCGCAAATATCGCAACATTTTATTGAAATATTTCAGTTGCAACATTTCTTGGAGTGTGTATAATGTAATGGTCTTTGTGCTCCATTTAAGGAGGAATTGATTATGTTCACTGGGATAGCTGCATGGCTTCATTTTGACAGATATGATTAGTAGATGACGAGCTGCATTTTTTGGGGGTGTTATGGATCTTATTCCCTCACGTTTCTACCAGGAGACATAGATCTGATGGCTCGTCCATCATTAGATTGCACTTACCTTTCACTCTTCAACTACTAGAAGTATATTCCACAGTGTATTGGATGGGCTTCCACTTCAAATTCACATCAAATTGCTTTAGAAGTCCATAGCTAAGGATTCACATCATTTCCAGATCTTTGAAACCATTCACAGAGCCTTGGTGGTCTGTATGGAAGAATAATGAATCTATTCCTCACTGGTCAGTATAAACCTTTACATTAAAGATTAGAATTTTTAATGCACATGATTTAAATGCAGGTGCTTATTGACACAAATGGTTCAAACATTGGCCCTTTTTTCTTGTATAATATTCAGTGAACAGACTAAACACGCTAGTCATTTTTTTTCTCTTTCTAAAGCAACGACCCATTTTCCTGACAGGGATCATTAAAGTTTCATCTAATCTTAATAAATTGTTCGACTCCTAATAGAAAGATGAAGATTATGGATGTAAAAAAAAAAAAAAAAAAACGGAGCGACTACTCACGAGCCATCTGCAGAGAATCCTTGAGCTTGAAGTCAAGCACCTCCCCTGTCTACAGGATGTGCATAGTGAATGAAGAATGGATTTCCATCTCTGACTTTATCCTTTTTGACTGTCTGCTTTTGTGCCGTTTGATTGAAGGTAGCATAGTTTGGGGGGGGCTGAAAGAAAAAGACAGCCGCAGCTGTGTCACACAGACTCCTCTCTGCTCCCAGAGCATTCGGTGAAAGAAGAGTTTTAATAAACATACTGGGAGCGATGAAGAATGTGCAGCTCCTTTTCCATTACTACTTTTATCCATTCATCAGCACCTACCTTCCCCTGTGCACGGATGAGTGTCTTTTCAGACTTTCCTCACAAGCTCCAAACATATAAACATCTTTCTTCACATTTTTTTTTAGCAAACTATGACACAATCTGTGCACGGCGAGTGAACTTTTCTAAATCTTGTCATTTCGCCTTTTACAAGGCACGCACATATTGATCAAGGGGACGAAAATTTACTTTTTTGAGAAGGATTTTTACCTTCAGCGCAGAAAGGGAGCGCGACAGACGTATGTTTGGCTTTTAGCATGTCAAGAGGAGTGGAGGGCTCAGCGTGGGGCTTAGGGGAAGACAAAGAAGGTTGGTGTGCGTGACAAAGAGCAATGGAGCAGAGAGTGTCTGCTGGAAAGAGAGAAAGATAGCACACAGCCACCTGTGGGATCAACACCTCGCTTCACAGTGTGTGTGTGTGTGTGTGTGTGTGTGTGTGTGTGTGTGTGTGTGTGTGTGTGTGTGTGTGTGTGTGTGTGGTTTCAAACATGACCGATTGCCGCAACACGTAAAATGCTAGTCAGGTCATTGCAAATTGCCCTTAGCTGTGCATTTATCATACACAACCTCCTTTGTCCTGCAAAACGCAGTAATTGCTTTATGTACAATTCATCATGCAGAAATTGGGGATCTTGTAACAACTAATGTAAAAAGAAAAAAAAGTTGCTCTGATTACTCGGGTGGCCATTTCTGTAACTCCAAAAGAGGAGACTATAAAAGAAGAGAGGAAAAAAGCGGGTACAGAAAATGACTGTCTGACTATATACTATATACTGTATATACTGTATATACTGTATATATATGTATATATATATATATATATATATATATATATATATATATATATATATATATATATAGTACATTATTATATATTTTATATACATTATTTTCATGTATTGTTTTGGTTTATCAAAAATAATTTTTGTGGGGGAGAAATAATACAGCAGTTCCATAAGATGCGACCATTCGTAGACAGAAAAAATTGCTGATGTGCAAAAATGTTTATAAAAAGTTTGTATTATTATTATTATTATTATTATTATTATGTATTTTGTTGCTTATTACTGGGTGGGAAAAATAGATAGGAATAAACTGCTGATGTCCATATATGTTCATGAAAAGTTTGTATTTTGAACCACTGGCCACATCCAACTAGTTTCCATTTCACCCAATGCTGAGCAGCACCGCTCCTGTGATCATCTCAGCACGTCAAGCTTTGTAACCTTAGATATTTGACCCTTTCTATATGTCAGTTAATAATTATGGCTGAAATTGAATATATAATGGGTTACAAACAATTCATCTTACAAACAGCCTCTTGAAACCTATTGTGGGCCCTGTCTTTTTGCAAGAATTCTTATTGCAAGAATAAATAATGCAAAGCATGTGGAAATATTAATTTTCTTTTAATTTACTGCTAATGAATTATGAATTGCAATATAAGTAACACTTTGCAGGAAATTTCTATTCAGGAAATTGTGTTTTTTTTTTGTTGTCATCACAACAATTAATGCAAATTTGATGCAATTTTTTGAAATTTCCTAATATTTCAATGCAAAAATTGTTGGCATTAATTGTCCATATCGCATCAAAAGTACTTTGTAAACAGGAAGTGACACAAATTTAAGGGATGTGACATGTCATGAGCTTGCACATTCAGGTGAAACAACACAATGAATAGAGCAAACCTAACTGCGAGCAATGCACAAGCCAGTTTCCTGATGTTTTACAACGAAGGTTGAGATAAACAGAAATCACAACTTTTGCCAGTTTGCTGCAGTTTTACTGCAAGAAATCACATGGAAATATTGCAAAGATCTCCCAAAGCTACTGCAGAATCAAACATTTTTTTGAACAATCACAAAAAAAACATCTCTGCAAGTTTCTGGAGGGACCGACATGACAAGGCGAGAGTAGAGTTGGATGTCTGTTTGAGATACTTTTGCCCTTTCCTTTTTGTTTGGAAGGAATATCTGGTACATGTCAGTGCACTTCCATTTCTGAGGAGCTGAGAATAGCTTCCAACATGCCATATTCCTCATAGTCCATCTATATCAATGTCTTTCAGACTGCAGGCCTGGACTGCATCACTGTATTCTTCATAAGCCGAGTTTGACACTTTGGTATGAAAGCTGTTCTGAGAGAAGTCATACCCTTCACTCATGTACTTCTTGGCTCTTTCATAGAAAACAATGAAACCAGCCTCCCATTTCTGAGCCAGATCAGGAGCTAGCTGCTTGTCCTTTAGCCTTTCTCTCAAGTGTCCCTTTCAGTTCAGTCATTAGTACTTTAAACGCAGCAGTTATGCTAAATGATTTGGCCTCAAGTGCTTTAATGCAGTCTGAGGACACGTTTAGAATGTGACTGAGCTTTAGCTTCACAGACTTTGACTCCATTCTCTCTACAAAATCTGAAGGGATAACTCTTCAGCTCGACTGTAAGAGTATCTGATCAGGGGTTTCCAATTCCTTTCTGTCAATATCTTGTTGCATTGTGCACAACAGGAAGAAATAGTTAGTTGATATCTAGTGAACATAGAGGAGCATTTAGCATTTAGCTGTAACAGTATGCCCTGTAGCTGGTGGAGACCAAAACAGAGATAAAATAACAGTGAAATTTGCAAATACACATCCTAGGTTTTTTGTAGATTATTATATAGATCATTATATGTTTTAAAGTTATTACAATGATTGAATTTGGGGGTTTGAGAAATAGTTGATCCTTTGATCCAAGATTAAGACCCTGTATTATGTTATTTTTATGTAAATTTTTACCCCTTTATATACAAGACCTACAACATGAAGATCTGAAAAATGCTAAATGTACCTTCACCTCCTGATGTGTGTTTCAACACTGATGCATTTACAGCTTCACTAATGAGTTACCATTGCTGTTGTTTTTTGTTTTTAGCTTTTTTGCTATAACACCTTTCTGGAATGTCACATATTTAACTGTTTAAGTTTATCTCAGTTCATTTTTTTGTTACGTTTTTAAATAGAGACAGAAATGGTGAACAAATAATGAATACAACAGTACATCAGTCCCACTACTACGAAGCTCTTCTTATGGATTATGTTTTTGGTGGCATCCGTCAATCGATTATTGGCCCATTATTAATACGCTGAAAAAAATAAAATAGTTGAACCAACTTAATTGAATTGTTTCAATTGGTAACACCTGAATAAATTAAGTTCAGTGATACTCCATCTTATTAATTTAATTTCAATGAACTTGACACAAAACCTGCTGCCCTTATATGGAGTTTAGGTCAGAGTTATACTAGATTGTTTCTGCTTTAGCTTCATATTGTACATATATTTAGTTCCACTGCATAATGTACATGACATTCTGTGTCAATCGTTGGTGGTAACTTACATAGTATTTATATGGAATATCCAATGGTATCAATAGCCAGTCAGTCATCATCTCTACCCACGTATTCCTCAATAGGGTCCTAGTTCATCACGGTGAGAGGCAGGGATACACACCAGATGGTCGCCAGCCAATCGTGGGGCACACACACCATTCACTCACACACTCACACCTATGGGCAATTTAGAGTCTCCAATTAACCTCAGCATGTTTTTGGACTGTGGGAGGAAGCCGGAGTACCCGGTGAAAACCCATGCAGACACAGGGAGAACATGCAAACTCCACACAGAAAGGTCCCAGACCCAGGACCAAGGAGGTCTTGAACCTGCGTCCTTCTTGCTGTGAGGCTACAGCGCTAACCCCTGTACCACCGTGTCACCCGGTACTGATAGCAAAAGGTATAATTACACTTAGCTTCTCAGAGTCTATAGTGTTCGTAGTTGGGTACTGTCTGTATTGCAAGAGTAAATAATGGAAAGCATGTGAATGTCTTAATTGTTGAATGAATTGAAATAAAAGTAACACTTTGCAGGATCAAGTGATGCCAGGATTAAAATAAAACACATACCAGTCCGTCCAGGGAATTGTTTTTTTTTTTTTTTTTTTAATTTGACACAGATTGTCGCTGTGGCGGCAAAAACAGGAAGTGACATGAATTTACGGGAAATGACATGTTGTTCGCTTGCACATCGGGTGAAAACAACACAACAGAATGAACAGCTGATGGGTTATGTTGTTTCTTGATGTGCCGATGAAAAAAGTCACCACCCGACACTTCTTCTTGTTATATTAAAAAAAAAAAAACTGTGTCAGAAACGAATCCGAGAGCATCTCTAGGGGCCAAATTGTTGATCTCTCTTCATAACACTGAATCTCGGAGAGCCTCTGTGCCAACAGAGACCTCTTCATTCATCCCAAACATCTTCTTTATATACTTTTCTTGAGTCCACTCCTCTAGACATTCTGGAGTGTCCATTCCTGGTCAAACCTATCTCTATTTGGACCAAACAACTCACCATTTGTTCCTCTTTTTGATGGTCAGCTGCCTTGCAACAATTTAGAGAAAGTACAACATATGGCTTTGACCTCTGACCTGGGCTTCCATTCTTACAAGATTTATATTCACATGGCCAGGAATAAACAATATACTACATTGTTTTGTATTTATTCTATCCCAATGTACATTATTACTCCAAACAAGTAAAGTACTTAATTGTATGCTCTTCTAGTTCGTTTTATGATGTGCCAACCCACCAAGTATATTTTGTGTTGTCTCTACCTCCATCCCTGCATCTGTTTGAAAAATGAAAAAATACAGAAATACATAAGAACACCTGTAAAATGCAAAGAGTGTGATTGGCTTGTCCCAGGGAGCATGTGTGGTTACATGAAAGCGGCTGCTAACGGGCCCTTTTTTTCGGCCACATTGATCGTGAAAACACCTACGGCGGCATGCATCATGTGCCGTCCCCTCGTCTGTCCGCCGTACGTCTTCCTCTTCCTCCGCACACACGATTACACCCAGGCCTCCTTCAACAGAGAGAGAGAAACTGAGCACATCCTAAGTAAATTCTTGGTGTCAGGTGCTGGCTGGGCGCAATAAATCCAGACGGGCGGGCGCGGGTGGGAGGAGAGGGGGAGCCGGGAGGTAATTTGTGGCCAAAAAATGGGGCATTTTTCCTAGCCGCTCATAAACTAAGACGCCCAGACTGGCACACTAATCCATGGACCGGCAAACTCTCCCCTCACCAGCCGAAAGGGTTGACATTGCCTTCGATCATGTGTAAACTATTGCAAAGGGGAAGGGCCGTCATTTATTTCCCATGATCCCGTGGGAGGCTGGAGGGAGGAAGGGCAAAGATGTGAAGGCGGGATCGCGCTGACTATTATGACCTTCTTCTCTCGCCTCTCCCTCTCTAGTCCTTTCTTCTGTTTTCTGAGGGAACGTGCATGTGTGTGTGTGTTAAAGAGAGAGAGGAGAGGAAGAGGAGCTTTGATTATGGGCAGTGTGTGTGTGTGTGTGTGTTCCAGATAGTAGCAAATAGAGAGACTGTGTAGGGAGGGATGTCAGAGAAAGTGGTGGAAAGCAGTTCTTCCTCATGAATCTTTAACACACTCACACATACACACACACTACAAAACATTTAATTCCACAGCAGCGCAAATGAGAGCCCCGTCGCCATCAAGACAGCAGACACACACATCCTCTGGGTCCTGTATGTGTGCTCAGACGCAAGAACACACACAGTAGTGCATGGTTATGCATATTTGTTTTTAGAGCTTTGTTTAGATGAGTAAATAAATCACTGCAAAAAATCGTATCAGGTCTCTACTAAGTAGAACTATCTCATTCCATTGGCAGATAATTTAGCATTTAAGTTTTAAGTTTAGATTTAGATAAGTTAAGATTTTTGTCTTTTCTTTAAGACAATGCTTCTTAAAACAAGACCAAATTGACCCAAATCAGAAAAAAACCTTAAAATATTGTACCTGTACTAAATACAAGACATTTTCATTTGTTAAGATTCCATTTTTTACAGTGTATTACATTAATCACCATTGACACACCAAATACTAGAGCTGCAATGATTAATCAATTAATAGTTGCCCACTACTACATTAATCGCTATTAACTATTAATCTATATGAATCATTATTTTAGAAGAAAATGTACAAATTTTCTGGCTCCAGTTTCTCAAATCTGATCATTCTCTGGTTTCTTTAGTCTTCTATCATAGTAAACTGCTGATCTTTGGGTTGGTTGGATCTGTTGGACTGGTCAAAAATAATATGTTGATAATCGATTTGAGAAATTTTCATGAAGAAAATGTCCAAATTCTGTGGTTCAAGCTTCTCAAATCTGATTACCAACACCAAGGAGGTTACTTTTTGCCAGTGTTTTTCTGTCTGTTTGTTATCAGGATAAGTCAAAAACTTCTGGACAGATTTTAGTAAAACTTTCATCAAATGTTGGGACTGATACAATCAACAGATGATTCAATTTTGGTAACGATCTGGAAGAAATTCTGGTTTCTGGATCACTTAAAATTTTCCTTTGTTTGGTAACATTGCAGTAAATACACTTTCAAACACGTTATTTTCTGGTTTCGTCAGTCTTCTGTAATAGTAAACTGATGATCTTTGGGTTGTGGACTGTTGGTCTGGACAAAAATAATATGTTGATAATCGATTTGAGTCATTTTTAAGAAGAAAATATCCTATTTCTGTGGTTCCACCTTCTCAAATCTGATCAGATGATTTGATTTTAGTAGTAATCCAGAAGAAATCTTTGATTTCTGGATGACTTTGAATTTTCTGTAGTTTGGTAACATTGTGGTAAATGGACCTTCAAACAGGAGCCATCATTTGGGGCCACCTGGTGCTGATATATTTCACCTGCATAGTATAGGACAACAATGTTGGGTGTGAGTCATAATATACTGGAGGTCTTCTGGTGGAGGTCTTCACTCTCTCACTCTCAAAGTGATTTACTAGATGTTTTTTTTGGTTTCTTTAGTCTATAATAGTAAACTGGGTTGTGGACTGTTGGTCTGGGCCAAAAAACACACTTTAAGGCTCAATTTTCAGCTTTGGGAAACTAATCGGCATTTTACACCCTTTTATGAACAAATACTCGATTAATCTTTTCAATAACCGATAGATTAATCGCCCTACTTGTGTTTTCTGCCTGTATTTAACGCTGAGACAACATATGTATGTAGCCATATGCACCTCTTCAGTCAGTGTTATTACCTCCTAATGGTTTACCGGCTGTGGATTTATGGTCATGTGCTGCTCTGTCTGTGGAGCCCGTCCCTTCATGGATCAATGCTTTAAAGCCCGCCGCTTTGAATACCAAACGAGGCTTTGGCTTGCACCTCCGGGCGCCACTGCGCTGAACAGATTGCCCGTACACCAATCGGCTCCAGCGGCAATGCTGCCTTGTATGCCCCCCCAACACCGCCACCCACCTCCCAAGAGCAGCCCGAGAACCACCGTGGTGCTATTTAATAGCAGCCCCGGCCGTCCTCTCCTGGCGCAGCACGCGGCCTGCCAAGGCTCACTCTGTACGAACCCCCCTCCATACCCCCCACCCCCCTCCGCCGCGCTCCCACACATGCAAAATTTATGACTGCAGCCGAAACACAGAAAAAAAAGAGAGAGAGTGGGATCCAGTTCTGTCTCGCGGAGCAGATATAGGTTTTCAAATCCCATACTCCTATACCCCGAGACATTGTTCAAGCTGTGTGACAGTGGCAGAAGAAGAAGAAGAAGCGAGGGAGCGAGCGGGAGAGAGAGGAAAAGATTAAATTGTTCCCGTCTAAGCGTGTTTCTATTTTCATCCCAGCTCTACAGAGTATAAGAGTTTCTGTCTTATTACAGTTAGAAGAAGGAGTCGACTCCCAGGCACAACTGGGCTCGTCTCCCCGTTGCTCCCCCAGAGAATTGGCTCTCGAGTCGTATCTACATGGTTACAGGTGGAGGCTGGGCCTGGGTTTTTGGAGAGGGGATTTTATTTTATATTTTATTTTTTATTATTGAGCTAAGAAAGTGCCACTCTCTTTCTTCTGTCTGAAGAAAGACTGATCCCTGCACAGGTTTGGAGAAGAATGTTGAAATCTGAACGTTATTGTACGATTCATTCAATAAATGAAAGTGGACGTAATTATTCACAAGCAGATGAGAAGTGCTTCTTCAAATGAAGACATCATTTTGTTTATTTATTTTTTTATATAACAATTCACTGAGCTTTTATAGAAGCTGTAGTGTCAGACAGAAATGTGTTTTGTCATTATAACGACTAATTATTTATGCTTAGAGAGTCGTTAAATAGTTGCATATTTAACACTTCAATTTATGTGCACTGATAATTATTGATGATAATATTTTGTGGCATTTTATGCTAAATGGCCTTCTTTTAATCATCATATATTGTTAGAAATATTTCATATCAGTCAATAACAGTGATTATTGATGATTTTGAATTACATATTTTTAATTAAGAAAAGGAGGATGTAATCACTTACATATTAAACTTAATGGGCTGTTTGATTCAATGACTGATCTGTTATCAAGGGAAATATGTTGTTCATGAGCCAAGGAGGGAGCAGCATTGATCTTTTCTTGCATTTGATTTAATATTTTAATATTTGTGGGTCTGTTTATGGGAATTAACATGGTTTTAGGATCCTAAACCACAGGCACTCGCCAGCAGCCTCCATGAGAAAACAACTGGAAAATAAGTTTCCTTTCTCTCATTCACAGCTTTTTCCGCCACCACCGCTCACTCGCTGCTCTCTCCTTTTTTATTTCAAGCCTTTTCTCTCGCCCGGGTTTCTTTTCTTGTCAGGAAGCCAACAGCAAAGACTAAAAACTTTACTTTTAACCTCATCAAACGAAGATAAATGTTCCCCAGTCTTTGCAGCCCCACATGTCAGGGTTGCATCTCAACTCCGCCGGAAGACAGATCCCCCTTTTTTTTTCTTCGGCACCCTTGCGATCCATTTGGCCATTATCTCATTCTGTTGGCGGATAGTTTTGCTACTTTTTCTTGATTTTGTTAAATTTTTTTTGTTTTCTTAAAACAAGATGAAACGGACTAAGAATTGTTTTAAACTGAACTGGACTGTAGGTGTCAAAGGTCAGTTTGTTAATGCAGAGATATGAACGTAGGCTGGATTCAGAATCTTAATGAGTGAATATATTTTTTTTTGTAGAATTAGTCCATTATTGAGTAGAATTATCTCATTCCATTGCAGATACATTTGCCTATTTTAAGTGTTTTCCCTTTTCTTAAAAAGTAAAATAAAACAAGACTAAACTGACTACAATTAAGAAATTAAACTTGGAATAAGCAATCTACCAGTAGAAATAGACAATGCAAGATAATTCTACTAAATATTGTACTCATTGTACTAATTGTATTGTATATTTTCATCTTGTCTTCTTAAAACAAGATGAACTTGTCTCTTTATCTATTTTTTTTTGTTTTTAAGGATGGTTAATCACACATTTTGACTTTTTCTCATATTTTGTGGTAATATTAAATAAAATAAATTAAAACTTGATGGAATAAGACAATGCAAGATAATTCTATCTAATATTTAATATCTAATATTTTTCAAGAGTGGTTAATGTTTTTTTTTTACTTTTTCCTCATATTTTGTAACAATAATAATTAAAATATATGAATTAAATAAAAAAAATAAAACAATAAAATAATTCTACTAAATATTGGACTAATAGAACCAAAAGAACAGATATTTTCACTTGTTTATTTTCCTACGTGTGCAAGGCAGTATTTCATTAGCACTTAAATTATAATTATCCCTGAATAAATTCAGTATTAAAAAATAAATAAAATCTGTTAGATCTTATATGAATGATCATACTTACTTCCTCCCAAAGCACAAATGCTTCATAGAAATGTAAAAAAATAAATAAATAAAATAAAATACTAATGTGAATCTTTCTTTCTGATTTCTCTTCAACCAACAAGTGTAATTTTGTCTCTTCTGCATAAACATGTGCATAAGTAATCTCAGATGTGCAGTGAAGATAGTTTGGATCTTAAATTTCAGTCAAATTTTTACACTGCTTGTATATATCAGTCGTTAAATCACAGCTATAAAAACCCACCAAATCAAACACTGACCGAGTGGCTATCTGACATTAAATCATAATGAAGTGCAATGTGCTGAAAACCATGGCGAATTTTGAATACATTTTTTGAAAGTGAACAGGCTACTTGGAACACACACACACTTTTGGATATCAGTGAATTTAAGGTCAGTCATTACATGCTTGACCTCTGTCGCGTGTCTTTGCTTCTTTCGACTCTCCTGTGCTCATTAATCTGTATTCCCAAATGTCATTTGGTCTTCCCCTTCGCCGTCATCTGCAGGAAGAGGCGACAACGTGGGTGGATGAGCAGGTAATAGCTTCTCTTGAGTTGGTGCCGTCGTACCTTCTCGCCGCCGTGCTGCAGAATTGATTGGCCTTAATGATGTTTTTTCAGAGGCGAGGAGTGGAAAGGCGTCCGAGTTAAAGAAACAAAGCTGTCCCGGGTCCTGATGGACCTTCGCTGCCGCGAGCGGAGGATCTATCAGCGATGTCAAAGCGGGTGACTTCGTCTGCTGATTTGTCATTTAATGACTGGACCAGCGGTGGGACCACGGCGATAGAAAATGTACATCGGATCCATCACACCTGCCTGCTGTAAGACCAACAGCAGTTGTAGCGCACCAATCAGACCTTCCAACCAAAGGTGTTTGGTTTGTTTCCATTAGCAAGGCAAGGCGAGTTTATCTGTATAGCACATTTCTACAAAAAGGTAAAAGTGTCAACAGTGCTTTACATAACACATTAAAAGCATCAAGATGTATTTAAAAACAGTTGATTAAAAGGGGACAAATCTCAAATTAAAAACAAAACAAGAACAATGTTACAATTAAGAAATGACATCAGCAAACAGAAAAGTCTTCAGCTCTGAGTTGCAGCAGACATGCAGTTCTCTGGGAGTTTCTTCCAGATCAGTGGGGCATAGAAACTGAATGCTGCTTCTCCATCTAAGAGGTCTGGATGGTTCATACTGAAGTCCTAGTCCTAGCGTACCGCTTTTTTCAGTCTTTTTTGCAAAAATGTTACGCCCAATTTGTAAGTAGCACAGTTCCTACATGTCACATGTCGTTCAGAAGCCCTGGCTATTGGCTATCAGATTCGGATGGTATCGACATTGGAAATTTCCATTGGGTCGCACTGCTGTCCATCAAACCAAAGTGATGGCCAAGTGATGGCATGGTGCCAATTGATGCAAAACGACTTTGAACAATAAATGTTGCATTATTTGCACATAGAAACCAGCGATATATGTATGTATATGTATATTTTTACTGTAAATGACCCCCTACCGCTCCCCTGTACCACTCATACCTCCATGGTACAGTGTGTCTTAAGAGGTTTTCTTATAGAGATAATCAGTAATATAACATGTGCAACATGTGATAAAGGGTCACAGGTAGACTTTGCTTCATTTTAAAGGGTCAGAGGACAAAAAAAATACTGATCTACACCTATATGTTATCATCTTCCTTTCATAAACTTAACGTTATCCAGGAACATTAAGTTTATCCAGGAATGGCCAATGCAAACAAATACTTTATAGCACAATTATTGGATTATTATGTTTTTCATGTGCTGAAAAGCCTCAGCTTTCCATTATTACCTGCCTGAGTAGACACCTTTAAAAATATAAAAAGGTCTTACCCTTTCCCCAAAGTTTGGACCAAAATCTATTCATTACTGCCGTCTGTCATTCCCCTTTATATTTAAAATGTATCCCCAAAAAGATACCTTCATAGTTTCTGGCAGGCTTTCTAAAACACCCATTAATCTTAATTCCTCGGATTTATCCCGAGTCCAGCTTCCCTCTCTCACAGTGTTAGCTTGTATTTCCACCGGCAGGGAAAATAGCTTTTTAAGATTGCCATGATGCGGCAACAAATCACATTCTGACATCACAGAAAAAAGGGGGTCAAAATCAATCAGACGCCCCGCTGGACTCTGACATTCAATAAACATCAGTGGGCATTTACTGTTAGACGCGTGGCTAAAATAACAGCCGCGGATGACAAAATGTGATAACAATTAGACTGGCCGCAGCATGGGGGGGGACCCACGCATCTGCATGGATCACTGGCTGAATCACAAGGCATGGTGGGAAAATAGAAAGAAACAGAGTGTGAGGAGGAGGAGGGAGGGGGGGGAGCGAGAAGAGAGGAATCATCACATTGATGTGGACAATTACCAGAAAGTGTCGTTCAGCCCACACAAATGCCACCATCTAAATCCAGCCTTAATTAGGCCGCGCTGAATGGAGAAGGACAGAAAGCCGAGGAGACTAACAATATCAGTTGTTTACAATAACATCAACCCGCCTTGTTACGGGTGAATGTGTGACAGGGTGATAAGGTCACATATAGGACGCCATTATAACAAAGCAGATGCAGCTTTATACGGTGCAAAATTGATCCCCAGCACCCTTCAGCCTGTCTGGGTTTCCATCTCGGAGTCGGTAAAGCTTTAAAATTAAAAACCAGCTCTTACATCAACGTCGCTTAATGGAGGAAGAAGGTGCACGTATATATATAGGAGTAAATATGACAAGGATTCTCATAAGCTAAATTGAGTAAAGGATAAAAATAACAGCCCGCATTGAGCTATTGCGCATAATTCATGATGTATGTCACAACATGTCACAGAGAGTGGAGACATTTACTGCATCAAGATTATAAAAAAAAAGAAAAATGACAACTAGTGTATGTAGGATGCGTTGGTAGGAGATAATGGCCGGTGTCCACCAGTATGTCTGAATGCATTCATATTCAGCGGAAGCTTTTCCCTTCCACAGGTGTGGAAATAACAGCCTCTCCACAGCGTTAATGGGCAGTCTCAGCACACTCTGTCTGCTTTTCTTTTCCTCCCCTCTCTCTCTCTCTCTCTCTCTCCTACCTCCCTTTGATTGATTGTTTTAATTTCAAAAAATAACTGCGGTTATCTATTTATTTTTGGTTATTTATTTCACTGAAAGGGCTCCTATCGGTCGCTGCCAGGTCGCACATTTCCAATTTCCAGAGTCGCTCCCCACCAAAAATGCAGAATGAGTCTAATAATGGCTTCACTCTATCAGCCTCTCCCCGCCCTCTCCTGACACTCTTTCTTTACCTTTGGCTCCCGCAGACAGTCAGTCATTGTATTCTTTCTATTCAAGGGAGATAGGTCAAATAGACAGACGTTTGGCATTTCATGTGAAGAAATGTGGTGGAGTCCAAAGATTAAGTTGGCCATTCAACTGTCTACAGTTGGGTATAAAAACCTATTTGGCCTTACAAATGCAGGGTAACCGGCAGTGATGGACTGCGATCAATCAAAAAAAAAAAAAAAACACAACAACATCAACCCCACAAAAATGTTAACAAAAAAAGCTTGAAAACAGACTAACAAGAATGCAAAAAACACTAAGACCCATTCTGTTCACATTAAAGCACAGGACATAGCAATAGCTAGCAGCACTATCGTTAGCACAATACAAATGCTAACGATAGCACTGCTAGCTAGAGCAGCAGTGAGCCTAGCTACACCCACAGGGGTCTCTGCGGTTACATGTTTCGAGAATAATTCTAGTTTTTCCCACATATTCATTTATTTGTGGTGGTCCACAATGAATAAAATTTGGCCCCTATTAAAAAAAAATTAATTTAAAAAAAGCTTTGTGGTGCATTCAGGTGCACCTGGTGAACTATATATATACTAAAAATCATAACAGCAGTATTCTGTTTATTTCTAATCAATATCCCATTTATTTCTACATATGCACATTTAAAAAAAAATTATCACCGAATCCAGATAGCCAATATGTCACTGGTATGAAGTCAGTAGATGCATTTCCATACACCATTTCCCATTTGCAATTTCAAAAATTGCACATAAATACTTAGATGGAAAGCCAGAAATTCACAAAAAAAACCTGAAAATTTGCATAAAAGTATTTATGCTATAAAAGGAAAATGCGGCTTATGTCAATGGAAATGAGACTCATGGTATGTTACAGTACATCATAGTACATCATGCTATATTACACTATGCTTTAGATGTATTTTTCTCCCTCCAGTAAACTCCTACAGTACATGTATTATCTTCTAATCTTCTATTCCTTCTCCTCTTCAGCATGGTCGGCTGTAAATTATAAAATTGTAGCCAGTTTCACCAGTAAATTATCCAAGATCAGCTGTAGGGTGTCAGCTGAGGGTCAACTGTTGTCATGGATACATTCTTCTCCCAATAATCACAAACAATAATGAATGTAAACAGGCATAAATCTGCATTTTCTCTTTTTGCATTTTTCACAAAAAATTTCAATCCATTTGGATGTAAATCCCAGTTATGGAACTGAAAAATCTGGGGTTGTTCAGAGTTTAGAGTGAATTTGTTCAAAAAAAAAAAAGCTGACAGGTAAAGAGATAACGTGGACTTATAGGGAGTTTTTCCTCATTCAAATCGAGGGTCTAAGGACAGAGGATGTTGTATTGCTGAACGGATTGTGTAAAACCCCCTGTGGCAATTTGTGATTTGCAATATTTGGCTAATACAAAGAAAATTGACTTGACTTGAATGGGGGGGCTAGCTTCTTTATTGAGCATACAAACCAGTTCCTCTCAGGCGTATATTTCCCCCGGGAGTTGGCGGACAGCAAACAGATATAGGCGAACATTGGAGACGAGTACAAAACCAATGCTAGCGTATCCGCTATAAGTCAAAAAAACATAATGAAGGTTTTACAGGTTTTTAGTGACAGACATGAGTGAAACATCATGTTTAAACATTCAGGAGCAGTTTATGTGCTTGTTGTGGGTTTTTGCCCGTCCTGCAGTTATTAGCACCTGGCCCGGCTAAAACAGTCTCTGGGACCTCACAGAATGTAATTTCCAACAATGCCCGGGAGTGCACGCTCGGTTGTGGGAATTGGTAAACACACACAAGAATGAGCCGAGTCCCCGAGGCCCCGCAGCGCCTAAGAGAAAGGGTAAGTGAGTGTGGATAACACCGCTATCAAACAATGAGACGGCACAGTCGGCCAGAAAGAGACTTAAAGTCATTACGGCCCGGGAAGGCCGGGCCCACATGTTGGGTTATAGTTGTCTACTTATCGCAGGGAAAATTGGGCTCCTCGAAAAAGGAGTTTGGAAATGTCACTTGGCGAAATGAATTCACTCCCCGTGCTTCCAGAGTTAACTGTGATTAGGTACGTCGCCTTGAACTGAATGGAACTCGCATCGGATTTGTTATTTGGGGGAATCAAATGGAAAACACACAGCGCGTCCGGGGTTAATGCTGTGATTCTTCATTTGTTTCATCTATCAAAACCTTTTTATCTCCATTAGTGGTTGAAGGGAGAGGGAATTACAGGACATTTCAGAAATAAATCTCAGGGTATTTAAGCCTTGAGCAAACTGAGACTGTGCCAAACTGCGGTATGCAAGTCAATATTAGAAAGGCGATCTTATGTTGTGTACTCTTCTGTGTGTATGTTTCTGCTTGACCGAACGATTTTCAATTTCCCCGGGTTCAAAGATCATAAAATAAGATTTGAAACCAATTTACAGCCTCCACCTGTTCTGCAAAAATAGGTCAGAAGCAGCGATACGAGGCCAAACCAAAGTAATCTGAAATCCTCCCATTAAAACCGAAATCTAACGGCTAATTGGCAACTTTCAAAGAAGACTTCTGGGAGGTTTGCATTTCAATGAACACAGAGAATGCTAATTTAATGCTAATTAGTCATGAAGACACTTACATCCTGCCAAAAATCAGTCAGATAATTTGTAGCCTGCACATCAGAGTCATACATCTTAACATTACAAGGTTGACTGAAATTACATTTAGCACATTTAAAACCAGACTATATTGTAGAAGTCACACCTGGTAATTATTATTTTTTTCCATCATTTCTAAGGGTGCAATTAAAGTTTCAGCAGAGGATTCTTGAATCAGTCAAAGTTACACTTTGAGCTATACTTGGAAGGAGGAGAATGAATGGAGCTGTTTGATGAATTTCAGTGTTTCGGGTTCGGCGGCAGAAGATATTGTCTGAGTGTATGTCAGGGCCCACTCGCACTTTAATTGCTTTTGGAGAAACCTGTGCTATGTATAGACGTATATAACCAATCCAGGGGACTTCTGGGAAGGAAACATGTGGACCTGCGTCCTGATCCACTGCTGTGGTTGTGGACTTTTGTTAGAAATTATTTAAAGCCATTGCTGCTTTAGAGCACGCAAAAGATGAACTAAGAGAAGTGGGAAAGGAGGATGAAAAGGAGGAAGAAGATGCACCACAAAGGTCACTGGGTTGTTTTCTCCCCCTATAATGTAATCAGTATATGAAATGTGCATTAGCCTTTGATAATATGTTTGAAATGTCAGCAGGACGCAGTCCTCTCTGCCTTTCAGCATTGGTAATTCTTACTCATTTTATTCTAAGAAACTATCCTAAATGGTTTTACAGTAAAATGTGTAATACTGACGGTGGGGGAAATTATTAAGAATGGGAGACATCGGAAATGGAAGAAAAGCACGAGGCAAGTAAATCAAAAAACACCACAAACAAGCATCAAAATTTGGGGATTATTTTTTTCTAATTTTGCCATTTTCCCCAAAGCTTTCCAATGCAATACTTCACAGTGCTCTGCAAAATACATGGATGAAAACACAGCGAGTATGAGTCCTGATCATCTTCCATAGAGACTATCTCTACGTTGAAACACCGAGCGCCGTTGACCTCTATTGTATCTCCAGCAGAAATCTCTCAATAAGAACCCATCTGAGCACCAGAGGCCATCCCATAACTTAAAGGTCATATTCCAAGCCTCCCTTCCTCCCCAGGAACATGATCCTAATTACACAGTGTCAAAATCACTGATTGAATTGTTCTTAAAAAAAAAGAATTAAAAATGCATCCGTACACAATGTCCCCAAAATAAACTTCAAAATAGGTCAACTAGACGACGTTTGTTGCCTGCAGTTACTCTTAGAAAGAGTCAAAGTGTTCTTTTTTAGACACATCTGGGGACTATATCATTTCAGATGCATCATTCGGTGTCTCCACAAAAAAAAAGCTTAATGGACAAAAGTTAGAAAAGATGTAAAGTGACTCAAAAGGGAGTCGTTTTTTTTAATATTTTTTGGGTTAATGCCAGGTTTGACATCACTTTTCTTCTTGTTTTCTTCTTCCGTTTTCTTCCAGTATGTGACAATCCCATTTTAAAATGACATTATATAAAAATCCTCCTAACAGACTCCTCGCCTATGTAAAGCACTCTTTGGTCTTTTGAAATTAACTATATAAATTCAAGTTATTGTTTTTATTATTATTATTATTAAAGAAGAAATTGGTCGAAGAATCCCGACAAAAGAACTAATTTAAAATTTATATGGAAATCATTTATGTCAATAAACATAATTAGTTTGTATTTTTTCCAAAATGATGCCAAAGTAATATACAACACAATCTTAACCAAAGGTTGAAAAAAACTCATTGCCAGCAGATTTTATTTATATTAAGCAAACGAAAATATGGCATTAATTAACAAAATCACTTTTCCTGAAACCATCCTATCAGTTTACACAGGAGCAGTATTTAACTTTTGGGGTAATGGAAATAACTGAGTTGGAAATATTGGAAATTTTAAATAACCCTAAATTTAAATTGGATTAATGCAAACCGTTGAATTAAAAGCAATCAAATATATAATCCCTAATGGCTTAAAGAAACTTTGTCAAACTTAAGGTTATAGAAAAAAAATGTCTTTGTTACTAATGGGAGTAATTCAATTGAGTCGGTGTGTTGGGGCACATCTGCAGGACTAAAGTGCTCCTGCTGTTTCTGTCGTGCTTGGCTTGGAACTGCATGTCTGACACTGGCTGTGCTTCAGCTCTGTAATTACAGAATTCTGTGCATTTCATCACATCAGTGACATCTTAATGCGTCTTTGTTGGTCTTATAATGACGCCGCCTTCCTAGCGTCATGTTTACCAATGTAACAGTGACAGGAGCATATATATATATGTCCTTAGAGGGGTCCTGTTTAGTCAAATTCGTAGTGATCAGTCACTAATGTCCTCGGGTTTCCATTCAATATGCCGCTTGATAAATGTCAGCCTCTCTTTTATGAAAAGCAGCATTGTTACCAGGTTAAATATTCCCTATTTGTCTCGCCGGGCCTCCCTCTCTTGCTCCTCAGAATGATATATGTACAGTATACTTGCACGCTTGCATTCTCATTGTCACGTCCTCCCTTTCTTCCCTCTCGTGGACAAACTTTGTTCTCCCACAGCTGCCGCAATCCCTCTTTGTCACCAGACTCTCGCGCTCCCTTTATCTCTGTTTCTTCTCATTGTTCTTTTATCTTCTCATTGCTCTCCATCTGCCGCCGACTCTCCATCCTTTTCCTCGGTTCTTCCACAGAGCCGTGTTCATTTTTTTTTTTCATTTTTTCCCCCCTCCAGTATGTGTTTCTTCCTATAGTTTCACTCCATAACAATGTTTTCCAGCAGTATTTTGAGGTATTAGATTTGAGCTCAGTCTTTGATTTGTAAAAACAAACCACTCACATGGCAGCATGTTACTGTCACGCTGCATATGATAATTTTGTCGTGGTATACTGGTATACGTGCTTGCAGCGTGATAGTTGTTGTTGGCCTTACTGAATGCAAAAGTATCATTTTATCTAACGCAGAATGCTGACTGGAAAATTCAGTGTAAATGTAAAACATCTTAAAGGTACAGTTTGTAGTTTCAGGCACCATCTAGTGGTGAGTTTGCAAATTGCAACAACCCCAAACATGAAGGAGAACCAACGCTGGCATTGCTGTTGAGGGAGACCTGGTCCCCATGGAGATTAAAGTGTCAGTGACAAAACTGTCATGTGGTGTAGCCCTAAAAACTTGGTACCAGATAGTTTAACTCTCTTAAAAAGGTTTTTAACAATGTAAAACTCATGCTATCAATAAGTAGGCAGATTATTTAAAATATATTATTCTTTATGGGTAATGCCATTTGACATTTTGTGTCAAAAAATCATTATTTTTATTTTAAAAAATGATACAAATGGGCTTTTAATCAAGACCTTTTAAGAAACCTGATGAATGCATCTTAAAACTGGACTTTAAAAAGTGAATCTTGCCAACTATAATTTTTGACCTAAATGTAGTTCAATTTAAAGTAATACCTACGCAATTCTTATTTCAATACCAATTAAAACATACTAGTATTACAGTACTAGTAATACATAGTATTATATTCCATTTCTGCCAATTCAGTTCTGTTACATGCACAGGACCTTTACCTTTTATCCCAAAAATCGACTGTAAATGTGCATTTTGAATAATACATCTCTTTTTTTTCTTGGAGAGAATAAGAAACCAGCAAGCTGTTTCCATCATGGTTGAAGGTGGCCCAGTTTAGCCGCTATCATTGCTCTTCGCCACCGGGTACTGTAAGCATTAAGTGACACTGATGAGCTGATATTTAAAAAGGAGGACTCGTCCCTTCTCTAAACATAGCTCAGTAACTAATCGCTGTGTTTGTAGAAGTTTCTCAAGGCCAAACCTCCTGTAAAGTAAGAGGCTGTGATAGATGCTGTTGCATCCTGAGCCTTTGTATATGTACAGATATAATTCATTTTCATAATTATATTCAATCAGTCGTGTCGCCTTAATATTAATTAATATTCACTCATTTTCAGTGATGGAATTAACTGGATATTTACTCAAGTAGTCTACAACAGTACATTTTTTGTATTTTACTTGGTTATTTCCATTTAATGCTACTACTTCATTCCACATTTCAGAGGGAAATATTATAATTTCTACCTCACTGCATTTATTTGACAACACAAAGCTAATGATATGACATAAAACAATTTATTAATGATTTACTGAAGTGTATTAAACCCATAATTTACACTTATATATAATTAAATATGATGCTAGTTCCATTACAATTAATCTAACAAAAGTATCTGAAATTAGCTGCAAATCAATGATCTACAACATTAAAATGCTCTCTCGTATTTGTTAGTGATAAAATCAAACAATATAATATAATTATGTAATGAGTGCTTTTACATTTTAATACTTTAAGTAAATCTGACTGATGATGCTACCTTTACTTTGTACTTTACATTAACTTCAGGTCTAATTGCATTTTTAGATGTCAGGATTTCTACTCTTACTTAAGTAAAGGATCTGAATAAATAGTTCAAACCTGCCTATTGTGGATTTTGTGTTGTTTTTATACTACTGTTTGTCAGCCATTGTTAAAGTTCCAAAACTTGAAGTGAACATGTGTAAAATGCTCACAGAAAATGAAAAGCCAGCTTCTATTTGTTTCCTACATGCTAAGGTTGCTTCACAGGTAATTCACTTGCCTATTTCGTAATAGATTCAGGCTCAAAAATTGGTAAAATTTAAGGCAAAGTACAAGAAAATAAAGTGACATCCTGCTATAAATGGCTGTTTTATGTGACTCTAGAGCTGCCACAAGTCTGCTGAGATGCAGCTTCTTGAAGTGAACCAGGAGAGACAGGAGCTAATATAGCCTGTTTCAGACAGAGGCTGAACTGAGGGGCTGCCAATATAAGATAAATTAGGATTTTTTTTTAACTAACCACAATTAATGCTAAAATATTCCAGCACAGTTTGAGAATATAGTAGACCTGTAAATTTGCATGTTACCTGCCGTTTAATGGAGATGTTGTTGTTGTTTTTTTTTTTTTATTATTAAGTAATTCTATGTATTTGGTGTTGCCAGGCAGGGTTGACTGACAGTGTTGGAGCCCCAGGCGAGATTTTAGATGTTAGATGGGATTGGGTTGCTGTTGACTTAGACGTGCCCTCTGGCAAAGCTGCTAATTGTTCACTCTAAAATAAAAAGGTTATCTTGTAGCACCTATGTGACATTTTACGCTCTAGGCAAAATCATTAGATGTACATTGAAAATTACCTTTTGTTGTCTTCTGTTGCTCCCATTTGTTATAAATATACTTTATACTGAATTATCTTCCTTCTAATACAGGTAGGGATGCTGGATTTAGTAGATTTTACTTTTTGTAAGTCATCTACTTCCATTTTACCTTTTGAATGGAAGAGTTTGTAACAGAACTGCAAAGATGATTTGTGACTTGTGGGCCATGAGTATTTTACAGGTGGAACCTGAACAGATTCTTGTCCATTTAAATACCCTGCAGTGGAGACTAACAGAAAATATACTGCAGGAGATCTCCATGTAAACATAAAATCTGAAATAAACAAAGTGGTCATATGAGAGCTGGGCTGCTTGTGAAACACCTTTTGTTAAAGACTGGTGCACAGGCGACTCAAAATCTGCCAAACTGGCTGTAGAGCTGACACCAGTGTTGAATATTTAATGAACAACATTTTTTCCTTCACAGTTTATCACAGCCCACAGTTCAGGCATTATTGTATAAACCACAATATGCTGCCGAGGCGATTTTTGCAACGGATTCAAGAGCTGTGAGTAGATGCCACCAGGGAGGATGTTGTGGTGCACAAAATGTGTTAACTGAGGGTTGGAAGGACTCTAACGCAAAGCACCAATGACAGACATGTTTGGATGTATGGCTAGGTGGCCATCAAAATGTCACAATGACACAATTCAGGAAGTGTCATTTTGAATTGCAAAACAGGGGAAAATTAAGGGAGAACAGAAAGATCTATTAAACTCTTTGTCCGATTACAAGTGCTCAGTAGTAGAAGTATTCAGATCTTTTACCAATATAAAAGTACCGATATAGCAATGTAAGAATATTGCATTAATAGTAGAGTGCATGAAAAATTAGACTAAAGTTATGAGCTTGATTTGGTAAAGTACTGCAGTAAAATTTCATTCTGCAAAACTACTCCAGCAGCATGTGGGTATTAGATTCAATGACTTTATATATAGTGAGCTAGTTTGGTTCAGTGGTTCTCAAACTAGGGGTTGGGCCCCTCTAAAGGGTCAAATAGATGATTGAGAGCGGAAAGAGATGCATGATACACAAATCTGTTTTATTATTATTTTTAAGTTTGTTTTTTTTTTACTTTTTTTTCTACTATTTTTTTAATTTGAACATTCATTGAAATGAAACCATGCAAGAAGTTGAGAGGGGAAACTCAGTATTTGGTGGAGCTGTTAACAACTTACAGATTTGTGAAATGTGAACATGTATAAACCAATGTTTATTATATTATCCATTGTGTCAAATCTGTATCTGAAAAGTAACTAAAGCTATCACTTAAATGTATAAAGTACAATATTTCCCTCTGCATCAACTTGACAGAAAAACTCAAGTAAAGTACCTTGAAATTTACTTAAGTACAATACTTGAGTACGTATACTTACTCATTTTCCACCACTGCAAACGCTCAGCACCAGTCCAGTGGTCCAAGTGATGAAGATGCCATCTGAGTGATGTGATGCCATTGCATTGCTTGTCTTTTATCGAACCAATGACAAACCAAATGTACATTCAGATATCAGTGTTTGTCTGCGCTGGGAGAGCAGAACTGGGTGAAATAGTCTGTGTAAAGTCATTGCAGTCCTCCATATATCACCGTACATCAAGTCAAAATGAAACTACCCATTCGACTGTAGAGTTGGAGATTATTGGCTGTGAATGCTGAAAGCAAACACAAGAATAATGTTATTCTACTACTTTTTTTTATTTTTCTTCTTACCACTTTTTTAGGACCTTATCTATTTTGACACTTTTCAACTGACAAGCTCCATTCAGACATTAAAAGATTCAGCTCCGTTAGGACGTCCCAGCTATTACATGTCTCATTCTAAAATATTCCAGTTTTCCTCATGGAAATGGGTCAGAACACTTGGAACTTTCTCATATTCAATCAACATTTTCATATCATTTATACTTTTTACACAATCTGAGTTTAGATTTAAAAAGCATCATATCTGAAGTCCATTAATCTAAACACGTTATCATCTCAGTCCCAAAGCTTCCACTCCACTGGCATCATTTACACCCAAAATGCAGTAAAATGTCTCTTCTTTCCTTCAAAGTCTCTTTCGTTGAAACTGAACATACGTTGTTTTAATGAATAACCTGAGAGTGAAGAGTTGTCAGGTTAAATGCCCCATTGGCTCCGATGTTAAATCATCACCGAAGCTCTTGTCATAACCAGAGATGATGGTGATATTGAAACTCCTACAGCTCCATTCTCTTAAAACATTTGGATAAGAATCTTACATAGTTGTTGCCACTGAATTCTCAGTTTGCTCTTGTAATTTGTTTTCAATGGAACTTATAGATTTTGAGTTACAGAGATTTGTTTGGAGACTCCAAAAATGGAAATTGCCATTTAGTCCTAATTAATCACACAACAGGTGTGTCTGCTATTATAGTGAGATGCAATAGAAATTATTAGGTAGAAATACACTCCATCCTAATTAAAACAAATTACAACCTTTTCCACTCCTTTGAACTCATTCATATTCCTTCATTGTCTTGCATTCCTGCAGTCAGAACCACAATTTCTTCAAGAAATGCAATTCGTGTTTGTTTTATAGATTTTTCTTAGCATACCTGGTCAAACCAGATAGTGCCAGACACGTTGTGAAAGAAAATACTTGTTCGATTGCCCTTCATATAGTATCCTATGAACATTGACACTTTATGGCACAGGTGAATGATGCAAAGTCCACTCATCTCAATAGAATAAGTATTACTTATGCCGGTCTGTGATGTGGTTTCCACATTATTCCACTGGTTTCATTAGACCTAAGTGTATTTCCTGTATGTTTCTCGGCCTCAGCTGAGTGTCTACTGCAGATCACAGTGACGATATGAAGAATAGGAAGAAGTGAGATGTAGAAAATCCTTAGCGGGTCGATACGGGAGGCCCTAAATTACCTCGATGGTGCTCAATTTTGAAATTGAATAGGCGTCCTGAATGATTTAAGGGCTCTCTTCATGGAAAATAATGCAGAGCAAGGGCAGTAATGCGGGGCAGCAAGCACAAAACAATAAACACAGATGAAATAAAAAACACAATAGGCAAACTTATAAATGGATACTCACGCATACACCATGTGAATATAGACACATAGGAGCAGAATGCCAGCAGTAAAGCATATATACTAAATCTCATGAATGGATGTTCATGCACTCACAGTACTGACAGTGCAGTAACACTGTTGTGCATTTGCATACATTTATAGCTCATGTGGCTATTGTAGCATGCTATCACTCTTATGGCACACAGTGTGCACAACATCCCAGCTTCTGTTCAGTCTTTCTCTGTTAAAAGCGTGGCAGGGTGCCCGACAAGTCCTGAGCCACAAAATGTTTCATTTGTCAAAGCCTTGCAAAGTTATATGAGCATTTGTTCGTCATTCGAAACCATTAAAAACAGCCAGTTGTTTTGAAGTTTATTGAAGAGTCTGGAAAAGATTGCAGTCATGGTGGGAGATGATGTATCATGCACATTTTAGCACCTTATGTATGTTCTTTTTATTCTATCTATTGGCTTAACTGGTAAATTTTGATTTACAGTTCAGAAAACTGGAATCAACTTTCCAGTTGCCAATGTACATTACGCCAATGTCCAATGGTGTGTTGAAAGGTATGGGCGAAACAAAAAAAAAGGTACCTACAGTGTATTTTCACCACTGAAGAGAGCACTTTAGGGCATATTTTTCAACAATTAAAGCACAAGGGGTTGGCTGTTAGAATCCCTGCTCATCCATTCCATATGTCAAAGTGTCCTTGGGCAAGATACTGAACACCCAAACTGCTCTCAATGGCTAATTTGTGAATGATTAGAAAATATGATTTCTATAGCTCCTTTCATACATACAGTAATAAACAGCTTAAAGTGATTCACGGTAAAAAGACCTCTACCTGGTAGCCACCACCATTAGTGTATGAATGGGTGAAGGTAAAGCACTTTGAGTGAAAGAAACGTGCTATAGAAATGGAGAGCATTTATCATTCGATGTTCATCACCATGAAACTGAAAAAGACAAGAACAAATGCAGGAGAGACATGTCCGTTATATCAGAAATATCTGCATAAAGATGAGAGGACACAGACATTTCATGCTGGGCCTGAAAAATCTATGGTATTAAATTGAAAACGCCATCTTGAGATCATCAAAGCTGTGATTATTTAGCTGTTTTCCTAACCCTGGTTTTATTTTACATGGATTTCGCCTCCCTGACCTTGCACTGCTTTAATTATAAAACCTCTTTTGCACTACTTTAATCAACTCTTGACTTTAGTTTTCATTCTTGCATTAGAGTCATGGCATTTATTGTTTTAACGGCGTGATGTAAGTTTCTGTGATGCTCGTAAATGAAATGAAATATGATTCATGTTGTTATTTATTTCCACTTCACCATGGAGAGAAGTGTTGCAGTAAGTGGTGACACGTTTCATCACAGAGGGCACGGAGGTTCAAACATGGTCACCTTCAGGTGGAGAGAAGAGTGGAATTTGCTGGAGGTACTTGAGGGAGCCGTATAAGGACACTCGACTCTCCTGATCCCTTTGTTCCTGTTACAATTTCCAGCCTTTAACCAGCTGTTAATATAAAAGCAGTCTGATCTTACCTCTCCATCCGCTCCTTCTCTGCTATTCACCTTCCATAATGCATACACTTTCCGCTTCAATTTTTGAAATAGCCTCTAATAGTCGCCCAAAAAAGGCAATTTAGCATGTACAATGGTTTTCATTAATGTCTTTCTTCATCTTGGTTCTCATCATTCATTCGCTCTTTTCCTCTTAAAAAAAAAAACCTGTAAAACTCACAGTCAAGCGTTTTTCTTCTCCCTTTCTTCCTTTTTACACGTTACCTCTACACTTTAGAAAACGCCACCGCTCAACCACATCGGCGCTGTAATTTTTCCTCCACCTTGCACCTTTTTGCTTTTTGTCTTTCACTGCTCCTCTTTCGTGTGTTCCTCTCTCTTTTTTTGTTCTCTTCTCATTATCTGTCTCCACTGAAGGGTACATGACTGGCTGTGTAGCAGCTGTATTTTTGACAGGACTAATAAGGCTGATATTTTACCTTGAACAAGGGTCGAGGCTGCATTTATACCTTATTGATCTGCAGTTGCTGTGCGGGCCAAGACATTGATACTTAGCCATCAAAGCATTGCATGTGTTACTGCTGTTTCAGTGAGGTTCAGTAGCCACTGCAGGCTGGTCCATGTACCATCTGGTGGCTGCTTTTGTCACCTCTTAGTGCCAGGAATCAAACAGCTAACGCTAGTGTTACTCTCATGCTTTATCGACTGAGCCATATAGGAAGCTTCCTACTAGCATGTAACACAACGCTAACACAGATTCCTCAGTCCGCCTTTGTAATTTCGTGAAAAGTTCAGCTCTGATTTGCCACTTTTCAATGCAGCCTTCAAGGGTGTTGCCATCTTTGAGTGCAACCAGTCTCCTAATGGTGGAAGAAGCACTCAGATCCTTCACTTAGCTTTAAGTAGCAATACCAGGATGTAAAAGACAGAGATTGACAGACACTCCTTGCTTTCATATAGATATGCAGGGCAACAGATCAGGGTAAAGGTTTAACCAACAAGCAAAAAACTTCTGAGAGGTCTAAAATTCTACACAGATATACACTACAGTTCAAAAGTATTAGAACACACATTTTTATGTCTTTATTGAAATGTAATCAGTTTAATTCCACTGAATACCATATAGATTTATTAGAGCTCTCTCTATATATATATATTTACTGTATATATGACAGGAGAGAGTGTATTAATACTGTCTCATGTTTAAAAAACACTCAATCCACAGAGAAACATACACAGCCTGTATTCAGAAACTGGGCCTTAAAACAAGCAGTCATGACTTATGTGAAGTTGTGATGTCACTACTATACAGTTACCACCAACACCCTCCACAGCCATTTAAAGAGGAGGAGGAGAGGCTTAGAAAGAAGCTGGGGAAAAGAAAAGAAGTGTAAAACTATACTGAGCTGCTTCAAATCTTGTTAGGGATGTTAAAATTCACAATAAAACCAGGAAAGTGTAGAATATGGGACATTTAAATGGTACAAAAATAATCAGTTAACTCCCCAACGACCCAAAAAAGACAGATATCAATGTTCAGGAATCCAGTACTAGTTAACAACTTAGACATCCAGCTTTTCTGCAGTAATGGACTTAAATAAAGTGTAAAGTTGATCCAACCAAGTTTCTCTGGTTAATTAACCCCCGTCTGTATATCAGCATGGATGAAGCCTGATGTCTGGGTCTTTTCTAGGACTAGAGCTCTAGAGCTAAGCAGAACCCCATGATCTAGACCTAGTTAGTCAGGAGTTCATCCTACAGCAACATAATCCACATCAGACCTCTGGGCTGTCACATCATCATCTGTCACATGACGCATTAAACTAGGACAATTTCAATAAAAAAACTGATAACTCAAGGTGTTCTAAAACTTTTGACTGGTGGTGTAGTTCACATAATGGAGAAGATATGTGGTGACTTTCAAAGTTGTAAGATTAAGTCGTTATTGCTGACGATGAGAACCAATCTAGGAAATGTTCCTTCATTTTTGGGCTGATGTAGCTCAGGCTGGGTTTTAACAATACACAAGGTGCACCTCAAATAATTAGAAGCTCATGAAAAAGTTCTCTATTTTTTGTCGATCATTTCAGAAAATGAAACTAGTATAGATTCATTACACATCGAGTGAAGTGTTTCAAGCTTTTATTTCTTGTAATGAGTTTCACTTTCTGAATGATTGACAAAAATATTGAGCTTTTTTCACAATATTCATATTATTTGAGATGCGCTTGTACTGGATTTCTCAAAAACTAGACTATTAAATGAGTCCTCGTGCATGCATTTCAGCCTTACAGTTATTCAGTTATGAGCTTTTCTGTGTACAAAATAGCTAAAAAAGGGTGGATGTTAAGAGGTTAACCTTCATGATTTTTGAGAAATATTAGAGGGTTTCCTAAACAGTTGTTTATTAGAAACCATGAGAGGAAATATCTGGAGGGGATATGCATCATTGGTGGAACTGGAAGTTTGGGAATTAATTTTTAACAATACAATGTCCTTTATAAATTCATCATGTTATTACATGACTGAAAAGCTGTAATATAATGAAGTAAAAAGTACCATATTTCCCCAATATAAGTATAAAGTAGCATAAAATGAAGTACAAGTACAAGTGAAGTACAAGTACCCTAAAATTATTGTTCATATGTTGTTAGTTACTGTCCATCACTTGCATAAAGCTACTGAGAAGCTGGTTTGAACCAGGCTGTTGTTATCGATGCTCTCAGACAAACCTTTTTTTTACTTTAAAAGGGAGAAGTTCAGTTAACTCTCAGATTTAGCTGCATGTCTGCTGTGACTTTGACTTGAGACTTAAACCTTTGGGTTTGAGGTATAAAAATTGGAGGTTTTATGCTACAATCCATTGCAAGTCGATATTTCCAAGCCAGTATTCCTGACTTCCGATCAGTGCATTTGCTCAGGGAAACATGGCGGCCACCTCTACAACAAATACCCCAAAAAACCACTTGCTAAGACATTAGCTGGTTTAGCTGCTAACACAGGCTACTGTGGGCCGTAGCCAACTCCAAAACAACAAACTTCTTAAGAAAAGTTTATTAGTGCTGCCATCTTTTCTATCCTGTAGAACCACTACTAGCACCACTGCTAGCTGTAGCGAAATCCCAGCACTATCACCTAATAACAGAATCTGGGCGTAAATTCATTTTTTTTTCACGTGATGTTGGAGAACTTCTGTCCGAATTCTTGACTTGGAATTCTAAATAACTGTTTCATTGCATCTTTCATGTTGAAGGTCATTTCTTTTTTCCAAGTTCCAAGTTCAATGGGCTGCCCCATTACGTTTGAGGCCTGACTTACATTAATGAGAGATGTAGGAGCCAGCGTTTCAGGAGCTTGAACCATATTAAGGAATAAAAGTGTGGATGTCTCGGCCTCTGCGGCTTCGATTTTTTTTACTTTTCTGTGTTTTAAAGAGTTCCCGAAACTTAAAGGAACTTTGGCTGAAGTCTGAAGTAGCCCTTTAACTTTGCCTGACGCAGTAAGCTTTGTGGAGTATCGACAGTGGCACGCTGCCCTGCATTTTCTACGCCGCGCAGGAATTCAATTCTACTGTTTTTTGGCAATATTTAAATGGAAATCTGTCTTTGCGAATCAATTGGAGCTTGTTTCTCCGGTCCCCGCAGCACCTCTGGCACCTTCGGTCAACTAATCGCTGGGATGATTTGATTTGTGCCAAATGTTTATCTTCACCCGATTTGACGGCTTTTCTTGCAAAACAGCAGAGTCATGACGGCTTATGCTGCAAGATGATGTAAATGCAGATTTTTCAGACAATATATAGAACGGAAAACGAGTGGAAAAGTTCTGCCTGATTATGGGATTCATGAATCTGATGCAGTTTTCTGGTGGGTTTGACCTTCAGAAATAAGTACAGCACATGAGGAAAACAAATGTTCCCCTTTTACTCTAGTTCTTCTTTCTGTGTGTGGTACAGAAACACAGAGCTGGTGTGAATATGATGATAATAATGTAGTGAGTGGACTAGGTTTAGTGTTGAAGCCTGAAAAAACCTGCTAATGACAAGTCTGCCATCTACTGTGAAAAGGAAGGTATTTCATATCTCTCCTGTGAGGCCTTTAGTCTCTGTATGATGATGCATTCTTGGTGTGATTAAAATAACACCATTATCTGTTGGTTATGTATATTTATTCAAATAGTTAAGGACAAATTGAGGTACTTCTGTGAGTATTTTCATTTTAAACTACCCCCTACACCCCAATACCCCAATTCTACTCTAATAGATTTACCTTTTGTTGTTTTCAGGTGCAGATTTGACACAATAGGTAGTATAACAAGCTTTTAAAATACAAAGATGAAAACAGTGGTTTCAACTTTTTTTTTTTTTTTTTTTTTTGTCTTTTTCATGTCTTACTAAAAGCAGCTTGTAGTCAGGTCACAATTCAGATGTCTGGGTTGTTAACAGCTCCACCAAATATCGATTTTTCCCTCTAAACTTCTAATATGGTTTCTTTTCAAAAAATGTTCAAATTGATCCAATATTTCACCCAAAAAAAATAAAAATCAAAGATTAGAGAAAAAGTCCAGTTTTTTCTTTCAGCTCCCATTAACCATCACATTTATATGACGACCCTTTGGACTAAACTCTTTGGGTGTGTAAATATATATATATATATATATATATATATATATATATATAATTCAAAACCCCAAACCCCAAATATATATATATTTTTTTTCACACATGTTTCTTAAAACTACATAAAAACACAAAATACTTAACTCCTAAAATAATAATAATAATAATAGTGATTTATAAAGGAAAGTAAAGGTTCCAAAAAGTTTTTCCTAGATTATTGATATGGACTCACTAATTAAAGCATTAACTTCACAAAAATAAAGGTCCCATATCATGCAAATAGCCACGTTCATGTTTTTTTACAGGGTCCAAGCCTTACAACTGTAAAAACTGCATCATGCATCAAACACTCAGAAATGCACAGGAATTAGAAGCTTTGCCTTTTCATGGCTTGTTTGTACTTCCTTGATTTTGTGATGTCATACAGTGTCTTCCAAGTGGAAATCAGCCAATCAGAAGAAAGGCTCATGCATATTTATGAGACAGACCCAAAACAACCTGAGCTGCAGAAAGAAGCTCCGTTGTATTGTAAATCCACTTGTGCTTTGCTTCAAATAAAACAGGAAAATGAATGATATGATGACTGTAACCATTTCCCCCATTTGTCTTATACTTGTCACCAAGTTGCACCATCCCTTCTGTTCTGAGAAAACATTTCTACCTGCAAATTAAATACAAGATCATTTCCAGGAAATGAATTTGGAATGAATTGACTGTATCCCTCCAAAAGATGAATATGTTTTCGTTATGATCCTCCACACACAAAGTATGAATTCAAATGAAAATTTCAGCATTTCAGAACTTAAACTAAAATTATGAGTTGAATAAATATGCTGCATTTTTCCTATATTAGCAGATTTCTCAAAATGCATAATTTAAAAACTCCAAATTCCACAGAGTTTTCTTTTTCATCGGCTTGAAAATCCATGATGGGAAGTTGCTGAGTCAGTAATACATGGTCAAATAAGGGATTTATTTTCATACTAATGAAACCAATGCAAACCATGGTGGAAGTATTCAAATCAGTCCTGTATTTCATGTTCACTCATTAGAATAACACTGCTGGGCTCAGTGTTAAATCAATGGCTGCAAATTCTTCATTAGAATAGAAATCTCATTCAATCTGTTGTACTAATTTAAAATTCAGAGGCAGGTTTCACTCGTTATCTTAATATGAAACAACAAGTCACATTTACAGTGTGGAATCTACTGTGAATCTCAAGAAAGTTTTCAAATAATGGTGTCGGTTTAGTGTCAGTTTTAAAGTATTTGGAAGGATGCGAGCAGGTTTTAGTGAGAATATTCTTCCACTTCTCCTTTTTGTTCGATTGCCTTACATCTGAGTATCAGTTTGACCACATATAGTATTACCCAGCTGCCTAATGGGCAGGACAGGAAATGAAACATCAATTTGAATAATTCCATGTCAGGGTACTTTGTGTACTTTGTGAATTTCTGAGCAGAAAGCTGTTAAATTCCAGCTTTGATTGATTCGTTTAAGAAGTAAATCCCATTTCAATGACTAATTTGACCCAAAGGCATCTTACGGCGTGTTTAAATATGTATGAAAGTCACACATACAGTCAATAATCACACTGAGCCAGGATTAAAGAATATATTGTTTAACTCCTACGCAGTCATCTTAATCCCTACATATCAGACTTTTGCACAATCGGAGGGATTTGCACGAGTTGTATGTGACAGATGAGATAAAAATCACAGATCAACTTTCTTTTTGAGTTATTTCTCTTTCTTTCATGTGTTACAATGCATCATTCATCAAAAAAACCTGATCAAAAGTCAATCTCCTCCATGATGTCCGTATCTTTCGCATTTGTCTTATCTGTCCTCACAGCCAAAGCTGGAGATATACAGTAGAAACTTCATCTTTTCTGTTTCATCCTGCACAGGGGTTCCTGCACTGTGTCACCACGGAGCTCAAAGGAGGAATCTGTGACTTGATAAGTCCGGGTAACATCAAGGAGAAGAGATGTTTTATTCATTGGCACAAAGCTCCTGAATTCGCTTAAATCAAATTCACCCGCCTTTGTTTGAGAGATCAAGCTTGAGGTTTGACACATATAGAAATGATTGGATTTCTTAGACTTATGAAAGAAAAAAAAGACTGAGGGAGGTGTAAGAGCAGAAGAGGTGAGAAGAAGAGGGTGATTGTAACTAGAATAAATACTAAATTATCTTAATATCTTGTTTAGCGTGTTCCACAAACTTATTTTTTTTTCCATGAATCTCTATGAACCAATTTTATTTTTTATCCTTTTCTGATTTACTTTCATTTTTTTGCTCTTTCACACAATCTGCTCAGCCACTACTCTCCTTTGAGGGCGCCCCCCCAGCACCCTGCTGATTCACTTGTTTTGCACTTCTTTTTTTTCAGATTTCCATTTTTTTCCATCCCTCCCTCTCCCACTCTGGTTTCCAGCTGCCAAAGACATTGAAATAACTTTTTTTCCTCTGAGTCACATGCACACGCTGGAGGTCTGATTTGCAAAAAAAAAAAAAAAAGTAGTTTAGTAATTGACTTATGTACTTTCAGATTGTACAAAGCAGTAATTGCTAGAATGGTCTCATCATATGATAAGTATTCTACCTAACACAATCCTGGAGGAATTCAGAATGATTAGCAGTGAATTTTCATAAAACACTTTTACTTTTTTTTGCTTCTTTTATCTTATCTGCTGAAATGTCCATCTTTTTGGACTTTCTTTTGTTCTCTTTTTATTTTCTTCTTCCTCTTCCTCTTTTCTTTTATTTTCAACACACCTTAAAGGTCCCATATGTACACTTTTCTTGGATTTTATTTGAGGTTCCAGAACAAAGTATATTCATGGTTTTAAGTATTACATCTCCTCCCTGGAGTTGGAGAAAGAGCAGGCCATTTTGTGTGTGTCCTAAATATTAAAGGGGACATACTTGTGTTCTGTTTATATAAAGATGTGCCTTAATGGTCCAAAAGCACATCATTAGACCTACAGCAGCATTACAGTCTGCCTTCTCACACACTCAGTCAGTTTCCCCTCCTTACAGAAACATCTGCTCTGTTCTGATTGGCAGCTGATAGCTACCAATCAGAGATGTCCTGCCCCTCAGAGAGCTGGGGTCAATTAGAGAAGTTAGAGGTTTTTCCAATCCGATACCGATACCTGTTCCATCTGTACAGATGGTAAGCGGGATGAGCGTCTTTCCAGCTAAAGTCCTATTTAAAGCTATAGTAAACTTTATTTTCCCTCTACTAAAGAAGTGAAATATGCACTTTTTTGTACCAGGAGTGAATAATTTGATAGTAAATGTTTGAATCAGATATTGAACAAAGCATCAGAGTTGTTGTGTCAAGTTTGAAATGTTTCCAAATGACGGACTTAGCTGGGTCTGGCGCTTGCTCCATGTTGCTGTTTGCTAGCATGATGTGCTGTTGCTTTGTGTTTGCTAGCATGCTGTGCTGCTCTGTGTTTGTTAGCATGCTGTGCTGCTGCTTTGTGTTTGTTAGCATGCTGTGCTGCTGCTCTGTGTTTGCTAGCATGCTGTGTTGCTCTGTGTTTGCTAGCATGCTGTGCTGCTCTATGTTTGTTAGCATGCTGTGCTGCTGCTCTGTGTTTGTTAGCATGCTGTGTTGCTGCTCTGCGTTTGCTAGCATGCTGTGCTGCTCTGCGTTTGCTAGCATGCTGTGCTGCTCTGTGTTTGCTAGCATGCTGTGTTGCTCTGTGTTTGCTAGCATGCTGTGCTGCTCTATGTTTGTTAGCATGCTGTGCTGCTGCTCTGTGTTTGTTAGCATGCTGTGTTGCTGCTCTGTTTGCTAGCATGCTGTGTTGCTCTGTGTTTGCTAGCATGCTGTGCTGCCCTATGTTTGTTAGCATGCTGTGCTGCTGCTCTGTGTTTGTTAGCATGCTGTGTTGCTGCTCTGTTTGCTAGCATGCTGTGCTGCCCTATGTTTGTTAGAATGCTGTGCTGCTGCTCTGTGTTTGTTAGCATGCTGTGCTGCCCTATGTTTGTTAGAATGCCGTGCTGCTGCTCTGTGTTTGTTAGCATGCTGTGCTGCTGCTCTGTTTGCTAGCATGCTGTGTTACTCTGCGTGCTGATGTAACCAGCTGGCAAACATAGAATTGAAGTGATTTTATGCAGTAACTGTACTGCTGTGTATTAATATAAAAAAAATTAAAATGAACTGGATTGGAACGCTGGATTACGCTCTACTCTGGATGTGTGTTGCAGATATCTGTAGTTCAGTTTTGCCTTGTCAAAAAGAACACTCCACAACTATATTTTTCATATCCATAATTGTTATTTCAGATATCCACAACTAAAACCTTCCTAGGAGAAATGACATCACTTTTTCCGTTCATGTGTATGAGGTTTGTTATCAGATATCTACAATTCACTTCCAGATATCCACGATGTAAATTACTGATATCTGTAACTGCATCATGAATAGTAGTAATTTGATTCTGACTGGTCATAATTCCAGTTCAAGATATACTTCCTTCTATCCTTTTCAGATATCTTGAATTAAGTTTTTGACTAGGTGAAATGATATTGTAGATATCTATATCTGGAGTTAGTCAAAATGAAGTTGTAGTTATCTCAAACAGGAATTCTGACTAGCCAAAAGCCTAGTCAAAATTTAATTACAGACTTCTGCAATTGTCATTTAAGACGTGAGAATTTGAATTTGACGTTTCAGTGATGTCATTGCAGATATCTGTAATTCCGTTGTGTCTTTAGTCAAAACTGAATCACAGATATCTCTACACTAGTCGCAATTACATTACAGAGATCCTGACTGAAAGATACAACTATTCAACATGTAATTATGTTGATTCAGAAAGACATCGTTGATATCCACAGTGTTAATTCCAGTCAGTTAAGTTTAGCCATTAGATGTTAAACACTCCGTGAAGATGGAGGAGCTAAATGGATCCAGGAGTGGTTACTATTAACTCCTACTCCTGTTGTGACATCACAATAGGAGCCATGTCTAAACAGCTTGTGTGTCAGCGAAACTACAAAGGAGGCCAGACCCAAACAGAATGAGAGGGTGGTCATATTCAACAGAGACCCTAAATACTTACACAGAAGGCTCTGAAAAAGTGTTTATTGAATTTCATTGAAAAAGGCCCCTTTAAAGGTACAGTGTTTCTCTCTGCTGGCATCTAGTGTCCAGGTTGCAGATTCCTTGTACAGTGGCCATAAAGAACATGAATGTTTTGTCCTTTCTGGGCTACTGTAGAAAGATGGTGGTGCTGATAAGAAAAAAATGGCCCAATCAAAGATAATACAATTACAATGATTGATTAAATTAATTAAATTATACTTATAAATATTTCATTCCATTTCTGTCTTTTCAAAATCTTACATACTGTACTTTTAATGTACCTCTTGTGATTGAACATATATATACTGTATATCTGTGTATATATATATATATATATATATACATATATGTGCTCTGCCTGTAGAGAAAGAGGAGTTAAAATAAGCATAAATCCAACTATCCTTTAATGTGTCTGTCTTATGATCACGCATCATTATGCAAATACACCTTACCCAGGCGTTGCACTCTCACTGAACTGTAAATACCCAGAATGTAAAATGTAATAAAGCTGCAGATGAAGGATCAAACTCCTGGGAGGCTGCAGCTGACTGGCCTCTCAAGACAAACATCCGCTCGCAGGTTTTCAAAGGCACGTTGGGAGAAGTTGAGCGAACCGCCTCACTGGAGGTGTCCTCCTCAGAACATCTGTCAGCACGGCACCTTCACACCGACTGTGTCTACATGGCGTCATCTGACACAGCGTTGATGGTGAATCTAATTGCCTCCAAAAATAACTTAACGGCTATTAAAATACCCACGCTCACCGGCTGGTTTGTTTGGTTTTTTAATCCTCGTTCGAGGCTTACTTTGTCACTCTTGTTATTATCTTGCTTTGCGATTTCCTTTTTTTTTAAATCCAAAAGAAGCATGAAAGTCTGTCAATTTCTCATATCGGATCAGTTCAGAACCTTATCTTATCATTAATGAAACAAAAAAAATTAGAACTGAAAAAAAAAAAATTGTTTACTGAAATAAAACAAAAAGCTCCACAAAAAACTATAACTGAAATGATACTGTACAATAATTAAAATAATTGAGAAAATATTCTTAGGTTTAGTCTTTTTTGCGTAGACTGTGAATATGTTTATGTTTTAAACCAGTGGAAACTGAAATAAAACTAATGAAAATAAATTACAACCAATGGAACTAAACTATAATTAATAAAATCTAACAACAAATGACAACTAAACTAAACTACAACTAATAAAAACATAACTACCATTAATGAAACTAAACTGAAACTGATGAAAACTAATCTATAACTAATTCAAACTAGAACAAAACTAATAAAAACGAACTAAATCTAATGAAAACTAAACTACACGTAGACCCATTATTAACATTACATTTTCTTTAACAATACATAACTAATATAAACTAAAATACAACCAATGAAAACTAGACTGAAACCAATAACATGTATCTATAATTCAAACTAATTAAAACTAATAAAAACTCAAATAAATCTAATAAAACATAATTACAAGTAGAGCTGTCATTAAGGTTTTCTTTAATGTTACATTACTAAACTATAACTAATTAAAACTAAGCTATAGCCTATTAAACTACAGGAAATTAAATTAACTGTAGCCATCATTAACTTTCATTGCATCTTCTTTCTTTTTTTATTGAATCGTACATGTAGGTAAAAACATTCTACTTTAATTGAGAAACTCAATTTGCATATCATACAATTGTTATGCATTTTTAATAAGCCAGTTGTGTGTTTTTTAATTATTCCCTCTGCCTAAATAATGAATGCATCCTGTGTTGATTTGTCATTTTATTTTGGGTTCCTTTCTCCGTTTTAGCCTCTCAGGACCGTTCTGTCCCGTCGCCAGCACCAGGCGCCGTGCTGCAGCATGACCGGGGTTAATGGTTTGTTCAAACCCAGACTCCCTCTCAGGTAAAAACCTCCCTCTGTAAATCTGTGTTTTGGCCTCACTGCTGTAGACACGGGAGCCACAGTCCCGACTGGAAAAAGCTTCATTATACCACAAAGTGGCTGCAGGATCCGCAGCAGAAACATTCATTCTCAACCAGCGTGTGCAAACATGGCCGCCGTCAACGTGGACTGGCCCCGGCTGTTCTAACAGCTTCTGCTGTACATTATTAGAACGCTGGTGGAATGTGGAAAAAACTGAAAAAATCCACTTTTATCTGTCTATTTCTTCATTTAAAGGGGCCATATTAAGAAAAACATCACTTTTTCACTGCTTGTGTGCAGAAATATAGGAATGTGATGCTGTGATGAGTGTGAAATAAGGCTGAAACACAAGCCATTTAGAAATGGCTCCTGTTGTGATGTCACAGGAGGCAAGTTTATTTGCATAGCACATTTCAACAATAATACAAAGTGCTTTATATAAAACAATAAAACCATCAAGATATCATTTTAAAAAACAGTTAAATAAAAGGGGTATAGAGATATTATATACAATTATAATTATTCATTCAGTATCAGAAATTAAAACTTAATTTAAATTTAAATAAGATTTTTAAAAAATGAAAGTTCACTCACCCCAGATAGCAAGTCAAATTTTTATTTATTTTCAAAAATTCTGAATAAAAGACAAACTTCATTTGTGAGACAATGATGCTCACATGCAAAATGTCCAGGAGCAAACAGGATATCCTGGTTATGTGTGTATATATATATATATATATATATATATATATATATATATATATATATATATATATATATATATATATATATATATATATATATATATATATATATATATATATATATATATATATATATATAGATTCAAAACATCATTATTATCATTATATATATTATATAGAATAATATTATAATATAATATATATAATGATAATAATGATGTTTTGAATATTCAATATCCATCTGATGCACAAGCTATATGTGAAAGCTGAGGTTGTTTTATATATATATATATATATATAATTTATATCAAACTGGGGAAATGGTGAAATATGGCCCCTTTTTTGGTCAGTTTTAATCGTGCTTCCAAACTGCTGACCAGAAGCTCTCGCTCCTTCTTTATACTTCATCCCCTTTTAAAAACCTTCCACCTTTCCTTTTTCTTTTTTTTTTCCCCCAGTGCAGGGAAAAGGTAGACGGCAGCCCCAGTAGGTCACAGTGCATTAACCACACTAATAAACCCATTACACTGCAACGGAATGGGATTCAAACGAGAGAGAGGGGGGGTGTTGAGTGATGGTGATGAAGAACAGAGGCTGATTTTGGCAGAGAGCTCCAGATATGACGCACAGCGACAGGTGGGGGTAGAATCCTCTTCTGATGCTCCCTCTCTCTAACGTATGTGTCTTTAAGCTCCTCGTCCGTTCATTTACTTTCTCCAGCGGCCCTTCGCCGCATCACTTCCTGCTCCTGCGTGGTGTTTTTGGCTCCTCTTTCTGAAGCATTAGCGTCATTGTGGGGCCAATTACAACACCGCAGTGCACCGTTCAGGGCCATAAACGTCCACGTGTTCCCAGCATGCACTGCTCCTGCGAGGGAAAAGGGGAGGAAAAGAAGGAGAGAGAATATGGGACACAGCAGCAGCTGCAAAAGCTGGTGATCAAGAGGGAGATCACAGGAAAATGCTGCAGAGTGACACCTCAGGAGAAGGAGTTTAGGATCTTACTGCATCTACTGAGTCGTGCAGCATTTTAAATAGAAAAATCAACTAAATGAACATTTTGCATGTGTTTTGGAAATAGTAGTTTAGTTAATGCAATATATGTATTATAATATAATCAATAATGTTTTTAATTAACGAATATTATTTGACATAATAGAATTTTTGTGTGTGTTTGATAAACTGATGAAATATTTTCAGTATGTACTAATGTCTCTATTTGTATTTTATATGTATTCGTGAGTAGGAAAATAGAATTGAAACAATTAGATTTCTGATTTAAGATAAACATCTTGATGTTTATGGTTGAATCTGTATCAGAAACTGATTAATTGATGGGTTTTTTTGCAAAATTAAAATAATAAGCATGCTACAATCTTCAAAAATATGATTAACTCTCTATTGCATAGTGTTGCCATATGGCAACAATGACTTTATCTTAATTTTTCTAAAAAGCTTTGATATAAAATGTATGTTTTTACAACTAGCTGTGAAAACAGGGCTTTTATTTTTACATACAATTTATTAGGTCACATGACCAGGATATCTTGTCTGCTCATTGACATTTGACAACCAAAGGTTGTCTTTTATTCAGAGTTTTGAAAAACTTTCATCAAAATAAAAAAAAAAAGAAAATTAACTCTATTTGGGGAAGTAAACTTTAAATATACATATATATATATATATATTTTCTAATGCTAAAATAGATTTGCTGCCACATGACAACAATATGCAAATATGGAATGGAAAATTCTAGTGCAACCTAACAAAGTCCCATTGACTATATATATATATATATATATATATATATATATATATATATATATATATATATATATATATATATATATATATACATACACAAAATAAAAACATACACATATATACATTAAGTCTGTAAAGACAATTTATTTATTTTAATTTACCACTCTGCTCCACCTTAAGGAAACACAGACATGGTGGAAGTGTGTTTTCCTCCGATGCTCTGCTGACACCATGTGATCGCCACGGCAACTGCATCCGCCGATGCGGTGGTCCTGAGTGTGAGCGGCTGGGATTTGTTGCTGTGTACAGTAAGAGCCAAACAGCACATTCATCACTGGCAGCCGTCGCTGCTCCTCTGCTGCAGCCGTGAATTGATGAAGCATCAACGCGGGTTTCATCACGTTCTCTTTGTATTGATAAAGCAATCATGCATGCGTTTTCTTCTGTGTATCACGGTTTTCCCCCCACTCTAAAGATAAATGGTGTGTCAGAATGATATTCCTTCCCCCTCCCCACACACACACACACACTCAGTACTGTGCTCTGCTGTGGATAAGATGTGGACTCCTTGACAGAAGGAAGTGACTGGTTTTTACAGAAAAGGAGTCACATCTGAAGCTTTAAGCCACACTAAAAGGATCCATAGTCCTCAAATGTGCAGGAATTTTAATCATTTTGAATGCAGTGTTTAGGGCAGTGCTTTCTTTTAAAGAAACATATGTGCGAATCTTGAAAATGAACAGGCTAGCAGGTTAGTTAGAGCACAAAATTTAAGGGTTTTGTTAATTTTCAATCAAATCAAAGCAACAAATGACAAGATATCCTGACTCCTTCAATATTACAAACCCAATATGTCAGACTTTGTAAAAACTCACATCCTTTAACTTTACTCTTGTGTTTGGGTCGGCGCGACCCTGTTTTAGATTTCAAATGCATAAAACAACCACTTCAATCTTAATTTGTTTTTTTTTTATTGTCAGGTACCTCTAGTTCACCAAAATAAAACAAAAACGTGTTTTCACTAAATTATAAATTGCTCTGTTTGAAATGATGACCTTGGTGGTGTTAGTGTCAGTTTTGACCCAGTTATAAAAATAAGAATATAAAATAATAATTAGAGATAAAACTGAAATCATAAGTGAACTGACAGCGAACTGAATTGTTCTATTGCTGAAAAAATCATATTTTTTTATTTTTTTATTGAAGTAGAGAATATGGTTCGAAACTGACCTATAAATCCATAGATGTTATTATATATAACAATTATAAAATTTAAAAAAATAATATTATATAATAATATATTCATTTTAGCATTTTTTAAATTAAAATCCAGGGATATACTGACAAAAAAAGAGCCACACCAAAATATTAGAACCTGGTTAATGGAGACTAACAAGGTCACCAAAAGATGAGAAACAAATTGGTTCATAGATAATTGTTTTAAATGTATTTTACAGCTGATTTAACACATAAGTTAAGGATGGAAACAGCAAATAACACAAGAGGAAGGTTAAACCCACTTTTTTTCTCTCATACGTATAGAAAACAGTTAAATATCCAACAACAATAAGAATCACACATGGCAGCAAGTAGGACTCTGAAACATCACAGATGCCTCCATTTTTTTATTAATTCTTCTACAGTATACAAATATTCACACACAAAATGTTCTCAAAAAAACCCTAATGTCTCGTAAACATTCATTTTCTCCTCGTCTTGCAGTTCTGACTTCTATTACCTTCAATGTGTACTGTATTGTCCTTGACCTTTCAAATATATATATATAATATTATATTTGTTTAAACAGAGGCCACTGTACCTCACATCATTAGCCGTGTTTCCATCGAATTTTCTTTTTGAAATGGAAAAAAAAGGTAAAATCAATGGAGAGAGACGTCTTCAGAATTTGTTTCACTTAAAACTATAATTGTTTTCATGTTTCATGTCGGCCATGTTTCGTGCTGTTTTGGGAATATTCGGGAAGTTACTGGAGAAGAAACAGAAACAGGTGATGGTCACGGAACTATCTGGGAAGTCGTCGTTGGAAACCGTTTGGGGAAAAAAGGTGGCGGCACTTTCAAAAATATAACGTTCGTTTCCGCCTCCATCAACCTTTTCTGATGCGATACTTCAAACAAGTTAATGGAAACACGGCTATTTAGTCGTTCTGCCACCATGAACACACCTCGTACACGGCGTCCCGTCGCCACCACGGTCGTTAACGCCAGACCGGGTCACGTCGCGGCAGCGGCAGCCAGTCCAGGATGAAGGAAAAGAAGGCAGAAATCACAGTGTGAAGCAGGAGCTCTTGACATCAGTGCGCTCGGAGCAGGCCCAGAGGTGAGGAACAGGAACAGGTCTGGGACCAGGATCAGGAACGGGACCAGGATCAGGAACGGGACCAGGATCAGGAACGGGACCAGGAACGGGACTGTATTGCATGGGTCAGCTTCGAGCTTAGCGCGTGGCGGGTGTCGATTAATGGATTAGATGTGGATCAAATAGTTCACAAATATAATCCTTAGTGTTTCTTTTAAAAATGTCTGACACAGGACAGACAGCTGCTGATGATTCGTTTCAGAATCCCACACTCAAATATCAAAGATTCTTTTGTAGATTTTTTCAGACCATACTGACGTCTAGATACAAATAACTGGTCGTTTTCCCTTAACAAACTGAATTCATACATTATATTATTGTTTTCCCTATATTTATTTATTTTTTCTTAAATTTCTTTTATAGATAGGACCCAAAAAAATAGTTAAAAAAAAGGAAAATAATTGAATTCTCATGGTGTTTGTGCAGCCTTTTTTTATTCATGTCGTGTCCATGGAAACGACGAACGTTATGTGCTACTTTTTTAAAAATTTGGTCGTGATTTGTTTTTTTGTTTAGTTTTTTTTGGTTTTTAAGCTAAATTATCCCAAAACTTTGAATTCAGAATATTTATATTTTTTATATTTTCAGATATTTTTCTTTTCTCCTTTTCCGTACTTACTCAGACCTGGAAAAAGAAAAACGTAAAATAAAATCCCACACTTCTCCAGACTGCATAGGAATCCTGTTTCCATCCCGTTCGCCCTAAACTTTCCTGCCAGTTTGGCGAGGGGGTCGTTTTGCACGGACAATTCGAGCAAAATCTAGCAGTGACACCGAGTTTTAGAAGGCGACAGGGTAATTAAGACAACAAATAAAAATGGAAATGGTATGTTGGTATGTTGGTATGGCTACAGGATGCAGTTAATCAAGTAGTACGGGACACAGCTAGATTACAGGGACACAGGTCGTTGAACTGCTGCTAAATCTGCATATGCAATGAACTTCCTTCAGTAAAGATCAGCTCATAGGAACCCCCACCGATAGAAATCTATTTAAAAACATCTATAAGAACATAATAATGTGAAAACAAAGTATATATATATATGTATATTTATATACAGTACATATATATATATATATATTGAGACGTGCATAAGCAGCAGCAGCATTAAAGACGCAGCAGCTCGTTTTGGCTCCGGCATCATTGTGTTGCGTCTCCAATGCGGCCGCCCATGTATTCCTCTTATTATCTCTAGTTTTTTTTTTTTATTTAATATGTACTCCGCAAGCAGCGGCTCTTTCCTGAAATACCAGGAAAGCAGTAGTGCAACAAACTTTTTAGCAGGATTTTTTTTTTTTCTTCTTCTCTTTTTTTTTTTTTTTTTCTTTTTTTCTCTCCAAAGGAATCAAGTACAGTTCGGGAGTTTCCGTGAACCGGAAGCTTGTTTGAAAGCACAGACAGCTCAGACAGCTCGTGACCCGAACGCTTCGCAAGATGCAAATCCGAAACTTTTTTTTTTTTTTTTTGAAAGTGGCTGGGGGTGGGGCGGAGGGGTAGGGTGGGAGTGGTTTCAGAAGAAAACTGTCAAGAATTGTTCTGAAAACTCTTTTTGTTTCTATTCATGTGCTGCTATCACTACTGAAAGTGTCTTTTTTCTTCTCCCTCTGTACTACAAGCGAAACGCTGTGTGCTTTAAAAATAAATTTAAGGACTGCACCTTTAGACCGCGACACTTAGTGACTTTTTTTTTTTGGTTCAAAAATGAAATTTTAAAAAAAGAATGACAACTGGCGTGACCTTTGACCTTCCGTTGACTTCTGTCTTGACCTTTGTGAACTAAATAAAAAGTTATTATTGAAAAAATAAGGCTATCACTCCAGGGAGCGTTTGAAGGCGCCCAGACTGAGCTACATTCCATCTCTGACGACAAAAAGAAAAAGAAAAGAGAAAATGAAATGTTTTAGCTTACACTGATGTCCATTTTTTTAGTATTAGGGCTAAAACAACTCGTTTTTTTTTTATTATTATTATTTTCCTCTATCACTATCTTGCCCTTATTTTTTCTTCTTAAATAAGCTTTTGATTTTAGAGGAGGAGCGCTTGATTTTCTCTCCATTGTCGCTGGAGTCCTGGGAGGAGGTGCTCTGGAGCTTGTGTTCCCTTCCCACGCTCCGGCCCTCCGAGTCCAGGGAGGTGAGAGACGGGTAGCGGCCCACGTTGGGCAGCTTGTTGGCAGGCAGCTGCGTGTAGCTGTAGGACTTCTCCAGGACACCGTTGTACGTGCCCTTCCCCGTCGGCGAGGCGGCGCTGCCCTGCGAGAACGTGGCGCTCTTGGACTCCGGCACAATGCGGGTGAGGTCGGGCGAGCCCCTCTGCTCGAATGGGCGGTGCTCCAGGGACGGGGATGGTGAGGTGGACGGCGGGCCGGACGGAGTGGCGGCCGGGGTGGGCGGCAGGGGTGGGGGCGTGGAGTCCCTGAGGCTGCTGCTGCTGCTGCTGCTGTTGGTGTGGGTGGAGGCGGCGGTGGAGGCGGGCAGCTCGTGAGTCTGGCTGAACAGCAGCAGCTCCTCGCGGGAGATCCGGCGGAATGGGGTCTCCGGGCCCGGCGTGCAGGGGCTGTGCAGCGGCTTGCGGCCAATGGAGGAGCTGAGGGAGTCCGTGTCGGAGCTGCCCTCCTGGGCTGCTTCCCTGGGAGAGAGGAGAGCACAGGAAGAACGTGTCAAAAGCTGCTGGACCAGAGGAGTCAAACAGCCAATCAGGAGGAGGAAAAAAAATGGAATATATCAAATCTGTCATCTCTGCACATGGAAACATCTCAATATCTGTAACTTTGACACATGGAAATAGAGTTAATTGAACGGTAAACTGAAAAAATAACATGAATCGCAGTTAAAGGTCACAGGATCTGATAGGCCACAAGGTGAACCACAAGAAGTATTTCACAAATTGAATTCCGCTCCAACCTCTGTGAACTACACAATCTTTAGCTCATAAAAAAGAAAGTGTTATGTTTAGCTTAAGATAAAATGGTGTAAGCTTAATAAAATATCCTGCCCATTCTTTATGCCAAGGCATTTCATGCAGAACTACTACGTAATAAGATTTTGGTCCATGAGTGGTGGTGCGAGTGGTCACATGATCAGGCTAAACCAACAGAGGAGCTGATTTATGATAACAGACTGGCAACATGGTAGCCTCCGCTGTTTTATTTAACATTATGGATACAGAGGAATTCTCCCAAAAGTGGAACGAATGAATTCCCATCATTACTGTCCTGCTTCATTATTACTGTCGCTGCTTCTTTATTACTGTCACTGCTTCATTATTACTGATGCTGCTTCATTATTACGGTCGCTGCATCATTATTACTGTAGCTGCTTCATTATTACTGTCGCTGCTTCCTTATTACTGTTGCTGCTTCATTATTATTGTTGCTGCTTCATTATTACTGTCGCTGCTTCTTTATTACTGTCACTGCTTCATTATTACTGATGCTGCTTCATTATTACGGTCCCTGCATCATTATTACTGTAGCTGCTTCATTATTACTGTCGCTGCTTCCTTATTACTGTCGCTGCTTCATTATTATTGTTGCTGCTTCATTATTACTGTCGCTGCTTCTTTATTACTGTTGCTGCTTCATTATTACTGTCGCTGCTTCATTATTACTGTAGCTGCTTCATTATTACTGTCGCTGCTTCCTTATTACTGTCGCTGCTTCATTATTATTGTTGCTGCTTCTTTATTACTGTCGCTGCTTCTTTATTACTGTAGCTGCTTCATTATTACTGTCGCTGCTTCCTTATTACTGTCGCTGCATCATTATTACTGTCTCTGCTTCTTTATTACTGTCTCTGCTTCTTTATTACTATTGCTGCATCATTATTACTGTCTCTGCTTCTTTATTACTGTCTCTGCTTCTTTATTACTATTGCTGCTTTATTATTACTGTCTCTGCTTCTTTATTACTGTCTCTGCTTCTTTATTACTATTGCTGCTTTATTATTACTGTCTCTGCTTCTTTATTACTGTCTCTGCTTCTTTATTACTATTGCTGCTTTATTATTACTGTCTCTGCTTCTTTATTACTAATGCTGCTTTATTATTACTGTCTCTGCTTCTTTATAATTGTCACTGCTTCATTAGTCAATGTTGCTGCTTTATTATTACTGTCACTGCTTCAGAGTTGAGGCAGACGCACAGCAACAATCAGCTGTTACCGTTACCATAGCGATGATCTGACGTATCCTTTTTACTTCATAATCTCCTCTCCTGTTGTCAATAAATTTTACAACTCAAAACAAACTGAAATCTTTCAGGGAGGTGAAGTAAAAATAAACAACTGAGATAATGAGGGTGCACAAGTGTGTACATCCTCTTATCCTATTATAATATATATCTTATATATTATAACTGGAGATGAGGCTGTGTTCAGTTTGAATCAATTACATTCAAACTCATGTTAAATTGGAGTCAGCACACACCTATCATGCTTTAAAGTGCATCTGATTAACCTCAAAGTTCAGCTGAAGATGAAGAGGAACTCATCTTTCAGCAGGAATCACACATCCAGAATGGCTTCATTAGAATAAGGGATAGATTGATAGATTAATCCGTTGCATTTAGTTATGAGTGAATAAATGAACGAATGAATAAATTAAGGGTTGATTGATTGATAACAATTATTTTCCTTTTATTTATTGATTAAAGTTCACTCTATTGTCTATTTGCCTCATTTTTCTTCATGGAGGCGAATAGAGAATCCATTTAGTCCACTTTAGAAGATTTTTGGCAGAATTCATCTGTTTCCATAACGTTAAATAAAACTGCAGAGGTTATCATAAATCAGCTCCTCTATTGGTCTAGCACGATCATGTGACCACTCACACCACCACTCGTGAAAAGAAATCGTATTACTCCCCAAAGAAGTAGTTCTGCATGAAACGCCTCGGCATAAAAACCAGGCAGGATATTTGTGGCGAATTTTGTTTTGTAAGCTCAACATAACTCCTTATTTTTTATGAGCTAAAGACGGTGTAGTTGGCAGAGGTTGGAGAGAGATGAAACGATAACGGGATTCAACTTACGACCTAATAAACTTTGATTAAATCTGTGAAACTCAGCTGATATACATTCAACTTTGGTGTTAAATAATATATACAGTATGTGCCTGAATACAGAAGTTGCATGGTTATTTAATGTTAATTTATTCAACATAGTGCTGCACTGAGCATGCACACAGTGGTTTTTGGCCAATTTTTACTGACACATTAGTACGGGGTTGTTTGCTGCACACTTAATTAGGATTTTCTTGTAATTGTTCATTTTGAACACACTGCATGGAACAGAAGTCTGTTTTGCTCCGGTCGTTCTCACAAGCAGGAGGGGAAAAGTGCTTCTCAATCATGTTAGACATGTAATAATGAGGGTGTGTGGTGTGTTCGTGCATGCTCCGTGTCACCAAATGTTACCGCTTAACCCCCAAAAAGCTTAAAAAAGCGTCAGTGAGAGGATTCTGGATGAAACAACCTGTGAGTCCAAACTGTAAAACCATTCCGCGGCGTTCCGGCCACCGCTACATACCCCCTCCTATCCGAGCTGAACATGATATGTTCGTCGTCGGCCTCGGGGCGATAGGAGAGGGACGAGCTGGCCATGGACAGCAGGTCGGGGTCCGGGGACATCAGCGAGGACTGAGGGGAGCTCAGCAGGCTCCGGCGGGAGCGGCACAGGCTGCTGCTGCGGGTCAGCGATGGCCGGATCATCGTGGCTGCTGAGGGAGGAGCAGAGAGAGGAAAAGCTGCTTTCGAATTTCTGTGTTCAAATACATCAGAGTAGAATATGAAGTCTGCTGCCGTGTTTATTTTGTCGGCTATTCTTCACTTTAGATTTAGTCTTGGTTTTGTGTCAAATGCCGATATTAGTATTAGTCAGATTCAACATGAGGAATAATATCTGTTTAATCTTCTATTTTTCAGTGTGTTTCAGGCAAGAATACAGTTATTAAAACACATGAAATGACTATTGATTGGCAGCATGTTTTATCAAAGAAGCACTCACTGCGTTGCCACATTTAGCAGCACCAGTGGATGCTCCTCTCACTCAGACACACACACACACACACACACACACACACACACACACACACACACACACACACACACACACACACACACACACACACACACACACCCTGGCAGCAGCACTAGAGGTGAAATACAAGTGATGTGCATCCAGTGAAGGCAGATTTTTTATTTGGAATTCTTGGCATTGATTTTGTATCGTTTTCGTCATTAAAAATAAAAACATTGTTGACGAACTAATATATTTTGTGCAGTGGTTATTTTGTCGGCTATTCTTTAATTTAGTTTTAGTCTTGGTCTTGTGTCAAATATCCATATTAGTTTTAGTCATATTTAGTCAACTTAAGGGCATTGATTTTGTCTTGCCAACCACCATTGACAATTAAATTTCTTCTAGTCTCCTCTGATGAAATTATCACGTGTCTGCCGGCTTCCTCACTTGTGAACTGTGGAATGATGGGAGGCGTATCCTCATCCAGGTCATCCACTCCTCCAGCGATGGGGTAGGGAGGCACCGAGACACGCGGCATGACCACCCAGCTGTGGTCTGAGTACAGACTGGCCGTCAGGCTCGGCAGGCCCGAGTTGTTGACCACAGGGAAGCCGCAGAGCTTCTCGATCTGCTGCCAGCGGTGCAGCCGCTCCCTCAGGCACGCCGTCACCTCTGAGAGGGATTTCCTGAAGAAAAAAAAAAATTTAAACACAGGAATCTAGGTGGTTGAAAGTTGTCTTTGCTTTGATCAAACGTCACGTTTTCACATCTTTTGCACACAAGCCTGTTGCCGCTTTTACATTCATCTGCTTATTCAAGTGTTCATATGTGACTTTTACTTAATGCAGGACAGGTAAAACTTGACTTTAATGAAGATTACACTAAAACAATTATTTGTGCATTGCAAGTTTTCTGAAATATTATGTTTATATGCAAATAAGGCACTATTTAAATTGATATACACTAATCTGCATATATTTCCAAAAGAGAAACATCATGGTTTAATTAATTAGTGTTTTATTCTTGATAAATTAGAGCAAAAGGTTTTTACAGAGGGATTTTTATACTATGAACAACAGCTCCACCTGCTGCACAGACTGTGTAATGACTGCAGATTTTCATTTGATCATATTGATAACAAACAAGCAGAACATGACCTGGTATTCAGTGTGACAGGAGGACTTCCTGTGTAACAGTTAGTATCAATCAGTGCTGTTAATTAATTGGATTAATACAAATCAATATAAGAACGGCTGGATAAGGACAGTGATGAATCCTCCTGTAGCCACCTGTTTGGATTGTGTGTGTGTTTATGTGTGTGTGTGTTTATGTGTGTGTGTGTGTGTGTGTGTGTGTGTGTGTGTGTGTGTGTGTGTGTGTGTGTGTGTTGCTCTTACTTGGCTTCTAGTATCTTGTGGTCCACCTCATCCAGTGATGAACTGTGAGCTACATGAAGAGTTCCAAAAACAGAACCTCTCTTCTTTTTTATTTTCTCTGCCTGAAATGCAAAACAAAACATTGCAAAAAATCAATTTCAGACTCATTATCTCTATCCGGCATTCTTCCCCCCATGGTTGGATGTTATTTCACCATAATGGGTTTTAAGGATTCTCGAGAGCTTGTTTTGATGCTGTTGTTTTTTTCCTCCCATCAAGCTGAATATTAACATCAGAGAGGAAAAGCCTCTGAAAAAGCATTTATATGAACATCATCATTGTATCTTTGCCGTGACTCAGACTAATGAAACTGAGGTTTGTTAGTGGCTCTTCAAGCTCTTTACTGGATTGATTGCAGGTCATGAGAGACTCCCTGAACTGAAATGGAAACTCATGAATCAATCAAGCTGTCTAATGTATGTTTGCATGTCCTCGCCAGCCTGAATTGAATGAAGGACCTTCTGCCAGATGCAAGACTTAGATGGAGCAAAACAAACAACATTATTTGGACAAAAAAACTCCAAAAAGCAAAGTAGAAAAGCAGCTACAAGGTGTAAATGGAGGATTCAAACCTGCTGAACGTTTGACAGGAGGAAACAGCTCAATCAGACAAAATTGAAGACATGAGCAGCAGCAAAAGGGTTCAGGGTTCACACGGGTGAGCAATGTCATAGGTTAAATTCTGTTTAAAGGAGCAGTGGCACCAATCAAGAATGCTCAACAACATCTGGAGTTGTAAGAAAAAAAAAACACCCCCACTCGCATCAATCAGTACAGCACTTTAGATTTTAAAGTGGACATAAAGTGTATTTAACAAACATATAATCCACTTCATATATAATTTACAATCAATTCACAGTATCTAAAAGTATCTAAAACTGGCTCCACATTAATAAATTGAAACATTAAAATGCTCTCATGTGTTTGTTAGTGATGAAAACAAATACAAAATAACCTATAATTATATGTCTGGCCTGCCTCTCGCTTGGAATGTGCTGGGATTGGCTCCAGCAGACCCCTGTGACCCTAATGAGAAATAAACGGGTATAGAAAATGACTATATAAGTCTGTGAATATTCTCATTCATCCTGGTTATTGTTCTTTCTCTCAAGTTGAATTGTTGACAACTGGACTTGTATTTGTCTAAGAAGACGTTTCAACTCTTATCCAAGAGGCTTCTTCAGTTCTTAGGCTTCTGTCTGACTGATCCACACTAGTCTAACCAAGACAGTGGAGTGAGACTAGTAGAAGTATTAACCTCTGTGGGTGTGTTGACCAGAGTACCTGTGAAAGTACTGACTTCACTTGACCATTGTTGGTATCTCATGTGAACGACAGTTGTTAGGGCCTCGTGACCCCTACAGTGGAACAGTTGTTTGGGTCTCATGACCCCTAGAGAACAATAGTTGTTTGGGTCTTGTGACCCCAAAGAACAACAGTCGTTAGGGTCTTGTGACCCCTCGAGAACAACAGTCATTAGGTTCTCGTGACCCCTGGAGAACAGTTGGTAGTGTCTTGTGACCCCTAGAGAACAACAGTTGCTTGGGTCTCGTGACCCCTAGAGAACAACAGTTGGTAGTGTCTTGTGTAACTCCAGTGGGTCTCGTGACCCCTACAGTGGAACAGTTGTTTGGGTCTCAGGACCCCTAGAAAACAACAGTCGTTAGGGTCTCGTGAGCCCTAGAGAACAACAGTTATTAGGGTCTCATGACCCCTAGAGAACAACAGTTATTAGGGTCTCATGACCCGTAGAGAACAACAGTCGTTTGGGTCTTGTGACAGAGAACAACAGTCGTAAGGGTATTCTTACCCCTAGAGAAAAACAGTTGCCAGGGTCTTGTGTAACTCCAGTGAATAACAATAAGTTGTTGATTCTGCTGGGTACAGATGAAAGGGCGCCATTATAGATGGGAGCTAGATGATGTCGCAGACCCCCTCCCCTGTTAAAGGATGGTCCTCTGTCCATAATCTTGACATTGCTGTCTTCAAAGGAGTGTTGAGCCTTTTCCTTTAGATGGGAATAGAGAGCTGAGACTGGACCTGAGGAGTTTTCTCTGCTGTGTTGGGCCATGCCTTTGTTTAAAGACTGTGAATTTTCCCCAATGTATAGGTCATTGCATCCCTTTCTCGTTTGACCACATATCCCAGGTTGCTTTTTTGATTGTGTGGTACTTTGTCCTTCGGATGTACCGTTTTTTTTGCCTGAGAGTGTTACTGGGTTTGAAATATACAGGGATTTGATGTTTGTTAAAAACACTCCTGACCTGAGACCCCGGACAAGTATGGAATGACAATAATTTTCCGTTTGTCTTTCATTTCTTCAGTATCCTCCGTGTTAGTATTCTTTCTGGAGAGTGTTGCTTCTTTTCCCAAATGTCTAACTCGGATTAACCACAAGTTTTTGCTGTCTATTCCTATCTAAAAGAAAAGGCTCAATACTCCTTTGAAGACAGCAATGTCAAGATTCTAACAGACAGATGGTTCAAAAGAGGAGCAAAAGAAGCCATCTATATAAAAGTGGAGAAACCATCCATTAACAGGCATGCACGTATATCTCCTATCTATAATGTTGCCCTTTCATCTGAACCCAGGAGAATTTAATGATATAAAACAGTTTGTGTAATAAATACCTTTACTCTTGATAGTTTAACTGATTTAACTGATTATGAAGTAAAAGTTTCAGTACTTGCATTTAAATGTTTTGGTCTGAACTGTGAAATAAGTCCACCCTCTTATTCTGTTGTGATCTGGCCCTTCTTTGTACTGTTGCAGAGCACAAGCCATTTATAAATGGCTCCTCTTGTGATGTCACAACAGAAGTATAGATTAATGGTAACTGCCCCTGGATACACTTAAACTTGACTTCTGTTTCTCTGACCAAACCTAGCTCTGAGCTAGACCAATCACAACAGAGTGGGTGTTTCTGTAGGGAGGGGAGGGGGGACAGCAGGGTTTTCAGAGTGAGTGTGTGAGAAGGCAGACTGAATTGCTGCTACAGGTCTAACTAGGTGCTTTTGGACAATAAAAGCATGCTAATTCTTATAAATATACCATTAATGTGGGGGTGAAAATCTCATTTCATTGATTGGGCATTAAACAGTACACGTCCAGAGAGTCATTTCTGGAGAGATGAACTATACTATAATAGCATATGTGATCATTAATTATTGACGTAAAAACTCTGAAAATCTTTGGTGAAGAACACTCCACATCCTCACCTCTCTACTCTTTTTCCTGTACCAAACCACTTTGAGGAATGTGGGGAGGTCCATAATTTTTCCAACAACTTTCAAGTTCCACTTTCAATTCAGGACTTTTACTTGTAAATGAGTATTTTTAGATGATATTTTCTTCACATGCTGGATAGTTAAGCAACAATGAACACATGTGTCACATGTCTGCAGTCACCTCATCCTTGGCGACACAGAGCTGGAACTCAGCGCTCTGTTTCTTGATGTTGTAGTATTGAACCTCCACCTCGTGGGTGAGCTGGAGCCACTTCTGCAGAGCTTCAGGCACCGACCGCTCTGACTGGATCTCCTTCTCCGCTCGCTTCAGAGCCTTTCGCACCTACAGGGGAGGGGGGAGGAGACAGTTAAATATTTAACAACGTTTCCCATGAGATTGTTGATCAAATCCTGTAAGTGCTTTTTGTATATCTAACGAGCTGCATTTTTACTGTTGAAACTCTTGACACCGCTGTGTAAAAATGAGTCCAATCCTGGCGTGCCTGCAAGTGGAATACTCATTACTGTTAGATATATTGGTGCTGTATTTATTTTCTGTTTTTTTTTATGTGGCCGTCTTGTAGGAGTGCAAAGAAGGCATTTTTGTGGAAGAAATGAAATTTTAACATGAAAAAATATTAAAAGAAATGTTTTCATTTCAAGGTGCTGTCACAGCACAAATGAATACTTTTACATGCATAAATAATGGCCCACATATTGGCTTTTTGAATAGGATACTTAAAAGCTCATTCATGTAATGATCTTAAACGTGAAAAAAGTCTCTGAATGTGTCCTGCAGATCTGAGAGAATGTCCCTGATATCAACACCAAACATCCAAAAGTAGGGACATTTTAGAGAATCTGTATCAGAATCTGTGATGTGAACTTTTTTTTGGTGAATTGAAAAGCACCAATTTAAATACTAAGGATGGGAGAAAAAAAATAGGTTTATGTAAGGATCACGATTCCTGTTCTCTACCGTTACCATAGTGACGAGCTGACACAACCATTACGAAAAAAATAAGTAAATACAAACATGAAATATTTCATTCTTTGTTTTCAGTTTTCACTTTTTGAATAAACCTTGAACCTTTGTGTTATCAATACTTAACCTGTTAAAATGGAATTTTATGCATATATTTCATAAGAAAATATATATACTGTATTTTTATCTGTAGTAAAATACAATGTTATTGTTACAGCATCAATATACACATCGCTGTTACAATAAGAAAACATTGTAATATAATTAGATTTGAGCTGTTTGTGTGAATATTTAATTGGGTCCTTTATAATCTTTGTAAACATCTTACAGAATATATTCTTCATGTTCTGTAATGATCCTCAGTGTGATTTCTATGATTTTATGGACAAATAATTGATCTTTTAACTCTTATCTTATTAATTATTGAGCTTTGCTTTGCAGATAATTTAGATTATTTCATGTTTTTTCCTGATTTGGGTCAGTTTGGTCTTGTTTTAGGTATTAAATAAACTATTTTATGTGTAGTAAAACACATTTTTTGTAATATTCTAACTATATTTGGTCTGGCACAGCAACATCAATTGATTCTGATACTTCTGTAGTCAATGTATAATACATAACCTTTGAGGCTAGCGATATTCCATATCTACTACCATTTATAGAAGGAAAACTGAAAACACAGGCCTGGGGCTTAAGTAGTTAACTCTTCTATTAAAATAATTACAGGGTTGAAAAAAAAGGATTTTCCTTACATGGTCTGGTGTAAAAAAGCAACTAAAACTTGGGAAAAACAAAATCGAGAATCATTTTGAATGGACCCTAAGATTCAACCAGAGATCCCCACCCCTATTAAATCCATCCCTGAGTTTAGCTCATCCACAGACTTTGAGTGAAATGTGGATTCTGGAAGCAGCAGCAGGAACCTACCTGTACCAGCTCCTCCTCAGCGTATTTGAGCCGGCTGAGCTCACACTCGGCCCCCTCCCGCAGCTCCCGAAGCCTGTGCGCCTCCTTTTTGGCTCCGGTGATCTCGTCCCTCATCTTCTGCTCCAGGTTCTGCTTCTCCACGGCCACCGTCCGGTTCTCCTCCTGAGCCTTTTCCAGCCTGGGCGGGAAGAAAGAAGAAGAGACGGGGCCAGTGCAGGAAGGGACATTTTAACACGGCGAATGTTTAAATCTCAGTGCGTTTGTGTCTTTTACCGGCTCTGCATGTCAAAGAGGCTCTGCTCTGCATTTTGCAGACTCTCCAGATCCTTCATCATTTGGGAGACGTGCACCTTGCTGGATTTGTTCTGCACGTAGGCGAACCAGCAGCCCCCCACGCCGATCACTATGGAAACCATCAGGACAAAGTCTTTCATCCAGTTGTGTTGCGGACCTGCAGGAGGGAGAACATCGGTGACTCCTTTAATAACTACTGATGGTGTTTGGATGCTTTTATTTTCTAAATAGCATGCATACTTACGCAGAGGAGGCCCAAAGAGCACCGCGTCCAGCGCCTTTAGGTTCAGCTTCTGTTTATGTCGCTGGTCTAATATCTTCAGCTGCTGAGACATAAACTGCGGTTCATTTGCCGCTATTCTGAAACATAGAGAGAAAGGAGAATCTGTGGTTAGAGTGAGAAGGATTTCACATTTCAGTCATCACATCTGTCTGTGTGTGAACAGGGATGTCAAGGGTACAGGGAAAAAATATCTTGGACATCGAATTTTTTTCCTTTTAAGCCTACAAAAGTTGTAAAAAAATATGAATAATAATAATAATATTCTAAAAAAAAAATCATCTGCTTCCAGCTTCTCAGATGTAATGATTTAATCACCATTTTAATCTGGTTTAATTGATTTATTCAGATTTTTTTATTATTTAAAAGAGGTATTTTAGTTTTTTATCCTGTTTCACCTTTTAATCTTTTAGCATTTATTTTTGTTGTATTCTGTGGTTTTTATTCTTTTAGTTTTTTTTTAATTTTGTCTTTGAATCATGCAAAATATTCATGCATATAATTATATCAGTGACTCACTAACAATCATGTTTTGCATCTATTTTTCCCATTTTGTCCTCTTTTCTTTGTAGAAAATAGCAAATTAATGTCATTTTAATTTCAATTATAGTTGCAGCTTGCCCAAATCTGCCCATAAACAAAAACCTATTAATCCCATGTACAGATTCATTTTAGGTGGATTATTCTAGAGATTTGAATGATTAGATACATACACACACACCTACAGTGCATCTGGAAAGTATTCACGGCGCTTCACTTTTTCCACATTTTGTTATGTTACAGCCTTATTCTAATATGGATTCAATTCATTTTTTTCCTTAAAATTCTACACACAACACCCCATAATGACAACATGAAAAAAGACTTTTTGAGATTTTTGCAAATTTATGTACATAAATTGTACATAAGTACACAAGTACTTCATATACATATACATATACACATACACACACACACACACACACACACACACACACACACACACACACACACACACACACACATGTGTTTTATTAAGGCCCTTTTATGCAATAGAGGGTTAATGGGCAAAGAATGAATAAACCCCTAAAGTTTGATCTTCGTAGCTTTAGAGGGTTATTTTCTAAAATAAAAGTGGACGCTGGCTGTGATGACACATGTTGCACATGTCTGAAGAAGCACAGGAGCCTTAAAAAGAGTGTTTTTCTCCCCTCGGCTGAACTTGGAAGACACTGTTCTATTCATCTTCACAATGGGGAATCTTTATGTGAGGAAAGCGGCTACTTCAATCAGAAGCCAGTGGACGGGTCCCGCTGTGAGCCAATACAAGTCACAGAGGGGAATAAAAAGGTTAATTGTGCGACTTCTAAAAGGCAGTAATGCGTCTTTTTGTTGCCGCTGAATAGACGTCTCATGTAACTGTCACTGGGATTGTGTCTCACCATTTCTCCCTGAAAGTCTCCTCCAGATGTGTCAAAAAAATCATTCTGAGGGAAATATTGAACATAATTCAAGCACAAAAATGGTAAAAAGGGAAACAAAAAAGTGAGTTTTTGTGATGGATAAACTGATGTGGATAAATGTTGAATTAATCCATGAAAATTATTCAAATTCAAATCATAATTTAATCTTAACAACCATTTATCTAAAGAATGCCAGCACTGCTTTTCAAGTAGAAAAAACAAACCTATGAATGAAATTGGAATTGAAAACTGTTTTTTTTAACTGAAATAAAAAAAAAATTAAAACTGAAAAAAATTGAGACCTGATGAATGCTTCTTAAAACTGTATTTTAGAAAGTTTTTGACTTTCTAATATTACCAAACATTATTTGTCACTGACCATTTTGTGTTTGTTTTTTAATGACAATACATTTTGAATGTCATTTCCAACACATACCCAAATTACAAAAGAATAAACTACTGGGAGTAACGGGTCACATATGTAATAAAAATAATAATGCATTGATTTTTACTATAGCACAGTAATGTGAGACATTACAGGGAAAATGGTATTATTTTACTCTGTATAAATATCAGTAACATGCACCTGGATTGAAGTGGTGTTTTTTTGTTGCTTTTCTTCATACAATTTTTCTAAAATCACAGCAAGATTGGCAGCAGTTAAACTTCCACACATAAATGTTTCACTTCCTTTTCCTTTAGGCTCGTCAGACAGAAGATGGAGATGAATGAACCTGTAGAATCGTTGGATAGCAACATTCTCCAGATGGACACACTCATTACTTTATGTTTGTGAAACATAAGGATTTAAAGAACATCGTAGTCAAATGCACTTTGTGTTCTCCACCTAAAGAACTGTCCACTTCTTTAGGTGCACACTGAGAATCACTAATTCTTGTTGTGGACTTTAAAGAGAAATCACACATTAGTTTTCAGAGAATTTAAGGGAACAAAACTGTGTCTCACCTGCTGAGTATCAGACCTGTGTCACATGAATTTATATAGGGCACCTTAGTACTTCCACCTTCTAATGGGTTTAAATTGTTCTATGAATCACATGTGATTTTTTCTATTTAAAACATAATTTAAACATCTGATGCAATGTATTTGAGACAAAACCAAACCAGCACACACAGCTCTGGAAAAAAAATAAACCACTGCATTCTTTTCTGAAATCAGCATCTCTACGTGATTCCAGCCATTCCATTTCAGCGTCTGTTGAATTCCAACACATGAACACCTCCTTCTGCTTCTCTAAGGAGGAACCAGGAGTGGAATAAAGTCGCCCAAGAACAATGGTAAAGACTGTGGAAAGAATGCCAAGATTCATGAAAGTTGGGATTAAAAATAAGGTTATTGCACCAAATATTGATTTCTGAACTCTTCTTAAGTGTAAACATTAGAATTCCTGTTTTAAAATGAATTTGATCTGGTTTCTTTGCATTGTTTGAGGTTTGTTTGTCATTTTCTGCAAATAAATGCTCTAAATGATAATATTTTATTTGGAATTTAGGGGAAATGTTGTCAGTAGTTTATAAACCCAAACAAAAATGGGTCAGTGACAAAAATGTGATGAGGTGTAACCCTAAAAACCTGGTACCAGTTAGTTTAACTCTCTTAAAAAGGTTGAAATTAAAAAGTCGAAATAAAAAAGAATAAAAGCTCATCTAACATGACAGTGGCTGTGGCTGAGGACGCCCGGCTGTGCCACAATGCATCGACCTCACAGAGACAGTAGATCATTCTCCCGTGCACTCCGCCTGACCTCTGTGACCCCACCATCTCACGGTTTGTCTTGGTCGCGGGAGCGGCGGCCGCATACCAGCCCCATCTTAAACGGACGCAGACAACATGGCAGCCTGCTGAAACCGTACCCGCCCGCCGCGCTTTCTCTGTGACATCACTATCATGAGTCAGCGCCCACGGGGCCCTGCTGTGGCGTAACACGAGACCCCCAATAACCCCCCACCCTCCCGTCTACTCATGCCGTACATGCAGTTTGCATTTCACAAGTGTCCCAGCAGACTCGGAGTTTCTCCTGTAACGTCGGCGCTCGTATTTCTTTGTTAACATTTTACTTCTTCTAGCCGCTGCTGCAGTTTTTGGATGTATTTTGCCCGCTATTTAAAGACAGGACTATTTACAGATAGTAATGACGGACGTGTATCGTAAAACGATACGGCCTCTGCAAAAAAAATCGTCCGCACGCCCTCTGCGAGCCGGAGGAGCAGGTTATGGTTGAAAGATGCACAGCTATTGTGAACAGGATGAGGATGTTTTTTCTAATAGAACAATAAAGGCACAAACACCAGGGAAGGAGGGATCCAGCTTGTGTTGCCTTTTATGACCAGCAGTGGGCAGCATTAAACAGAGTAATGAAATCTAAAGCTGCCTTTGGGTATTGTAACAAAGATCATAACAGTGCTTCTCTTCATAAACCTGCTTCACTGCTCCTAAACAGGCCCAATTACAGCCAAAGAAATTACAGTAAGAACCTTGTAATATCCTCCATGAAAGTGCAGACCAGCAGAGTTTAAGGCTGTTTGAGGTGAGCCGCAATAACTCACCGGGGTAACGTGTTCCCCGTGACCCGGAAGTCCCGGAAGTTCTTCTCGTACTGAGGCAGCTCCACCGACTCCTGCAGCCACTTCACCAGGTCCTCCGTGGTCCAGTTGTGGACTGATGAGAGGAAAGGGGTCAGTATTTGAGCATTCAAGCTGACAAATCACTTATTTTATTGGTTTTGACCATATAAAAGTAAACTTAAACATCAACAAAAATAAAGACAAAAGTAAAAAAAAAAAAAAAAGGTAAAGGGAAAACAACACAATCATTTAACATTAATTTACATGTTCAAAACCTTCTATCACTCATATCAATATGCAAACAATAGTAATGTAATTTTCATTAGTCATCAGTACCAATAACAGTAATTATATTACTGTAATATTTATTTTAATAATATTAATGATATAAAACAGCTAATAATACAGTTATACACACATGTAACATAATAAACTGATGAGTGCTCTGGCTTCTCTCTGTATTTTGTGAATATATTGTGTTTAAACCTGTTTTTAAAGTGAATCATGTTTGGACATTGTTTTAGTTTTATGTTAAAACTATTCCACAGTTTAGCCCCTGCAACCCATAAAGATATTTTTCTGGTAGGATGAATATTTTGAGTCTTAAAGTTTAATTTTCCCCTTTAATTTACCTCCCCCCTCTCTATTTCCTGGAATAGTTTTTGTATGTTGTGTGGTAGAAGGTTTTATTTCTTGCTCTGTAGATAAATGTTACTGATTGGAATTGTACAATGTGGTGGAGTTTCATCAGTTCTGATTTTATGAATAATGGGTTTGTGTGTTTATGGAATTCAGCGTTGGGTATATATTCAATAATCGCATAAACAGAACCTTGGTTGTTTTCAATAAAGTTGAGTAGAAAAGAAAAAATTAGGTTAGAATTACATTTTGCATTGCCAAGAATACACTAAAACTAACAATGCAATATATAAATATTACATAAATGGTTTCTAACACACTATAATGCTGTTAGCAGCAGATATTTAATGTTATTAATTTACTCTTTGTCAATGATTTTATCATTTTAATACTATTACAACTGTATTGCCATTCTTTATTTTCTCATTTTTATTTGCTTAAAACCATGTTACCATATTACAATGTGTTATAAACCAGTAATAAGCCTATTTATACACTGTTTATGAATGTTAAATGCTTTTTAGTGGTTAAGTGTTGTATGATTATAATATATATGTGTGTGTGTGTGTGTGTGTGTGTATAAACATATCTGAAATTCCTTTTTTATTATATGACACAAGGTAAATTTATCTCCAATCCTGCAACCTCCACACTTTTGTTTATTTCTTTTAAGGAAGTATGAGTGCATGATGAAAGAAAACTTGTTCCAAGACCTTTTAGCCTTTAACACTGGCAGGTGTACAGAATCGCAAATTCTTGCTGTTGACTTTAAACACAAATGGCAGATTAGTTTTCAGAGAATTTAAAGTGACAGACATGTGCCTCACCTGTGTCACATGACCTGCTGTATTTATATAGGTCGCCTGTCTACCTCACCTTCTAATGGGTATCAATAGGTCCAGAGATCACATGTGATTTTTTAAAAACTTTTTAAAGACATTATTATAAACACCTGCTGCAATGGAAGAATGTTATAAGACAGAAAATACATAATCAGAAGGACTGCAGACTGGATAGTAGTGTATGTGACGTCATGGCTTTCTCTCTCCTGCTCTTTTCACAAGCTGCTGAAGCTGCGTTGGTGAGAAGTTGTTACACAAAAAACTACTTTGGCTATTTTAGGC